>JAWWEU010000091.1:32414222-32429827 GCA_035583155.1 Acropternis orthonyx
TTTTAAAACTGTCGGCTTAGGTTACACTTCACAGGTCCCCATCTTATTATGCAAGAATTTGGATTTCATGAAGGAGTGGTGAATCAGGAGTTGCCTAAGACCTGGTTTTACTGCTCGTCCCTTACTGGGAAAGGAATAGGAAATAATAAGGGCAAAAGAGACACTATATTACCTTAACTTCAGTTAACTGAAATGCACACTGCTTCACTGATACAAAAGGAGGAAAAACAGATAAGTGAACTTCAAATTTCAGAAGTTAAGATGCCTAGGTTTTCTCAATAAAGGAAGAATGTCATTCTGAACAGTGTTTCTCAATGGTTAAACTGGATTATGCTACTAAAATATTTTTGTCATTTCACTGATTGTAAAGTAATCATAAGAATATTGGCCTCTGTAGTTGAAGATTGTTTTTATATGTGTGTTGTGTTTATTCTTGTGTGGATTTTGCATCATGGGTTTTTTTGGGGGTGATCTGTGACATCTTTTCCAATGTGCAAGGTAAGTTTTCAACATACGGATTTAAATGTAAACCCCCAAAATCTGCTCCTATTTCATACCTTATCTCTTTCATCACTGAAGTTAGGAAAGGGCAAATGTATTACTGAACAAATAGTCAAACTGTTACAAGTTCTTAGAAGGTAAAAAAGAGGTAAAAAACTAGCTGACATGAACAAAATCTATCAAATCAGTTTAATTTTCTTCCAAGGCAACATCCTTGGAGATAAGTATGCAAAGTAGCCACACAGAAAGAAGAAAATCAGTAGACATTTAATATTCATTTGAAATGACATTCTTATAAGCTGTAGAAACTGGGTCTAGATGAAAGAACTGTTAAGGTGAATGCAAACTTTATGTCTTAAAAGTAAATAAATACTCATGGCTTTTTTCTACTAATGAAATACAACACAAAGCAGATTTGCAAAAGTTACTACAATGGAACAGAGTGCAAGATTACTGGAGGAACAACACTGTGGTTTAAAATGGCTTTGGCAAATTATTGAAGTGGTCAGAAGGAAAGTAACATTTTTCAGTAATGGCAGGTACTATGTCAAGGTGTATAAATATTGGGAGTACGTAGGAACTCTGCAAAAAACCTAAAGTATAACAAAGGACCACAAGTGGAATAAAATAAATGATCATCAAACAAGAGACAAACCTGTTCTGCAAGGAATGAGAGTTTACATAAAATCAAGGGGAGATTGGACAAGTTAATAAAAAATGAAAATAACATAGAATGACTGAAGAGAAAATGTGTCCAGTTCTGAGTCTTCTTCTCTCTCTCTGAATCCCTCATCTCTTCTGTCCCACAATGTTCAAGTTATCTCTAGTATATATGACCTAACTTTCATCTATTGTTAGATATAAAGTTATTTAACAAGATATCCCACCTTACGCAGTGATAGGAAGAATGGCCCAGAAACTCTTGTACAAATGATGTTTGAGTTTGGAAGCATATTATGAACATGGTCATACTCATATATTATGGCCTGACAACCTGTCAGTGTCACTGGCTTCTGCAGATCAGTGGCTGTGCTAATTTATGAACTTGCTATTGAGCTGACTAGAAGCACTTTTTGAACAGCATCAATACCAGGGAATGCACTCCTAAAGCTTTATTTTTCTAAAAGATTCAAATTTTTAAAGAAATATTTCTATGAAAGAAGTAAGATTTTCCACCTTTGTTTATTACAGTTCCTAATTCTCTGCTAACGTAACTGTTCAGACACTGTAAGAGGCCTCATTCCCACAGACAATTATTCACTGGGAAACAGAGTGAAACCTGCCCCTTCCATAGATCCACTGACGGGATTAATTGTTGTTGCATACTCTTACCAAAACTAAATTCACACAAATATACATTTGAAACTCTAAAAAACAAACAAACAAACAAACAATTAAAAAAAAATCATGTTTTTTTTTAGTGAGAGGATGTGTACAGCCTGGATTTCATTCACTGTCAAGACCCTTCTCTATATTTCTGGCTATTTACTTGACAGAGCAGATGCAACATTGTGTAATCTAAAGACAGCTCTCTGTGGGAAACTGTAGAGGAGAGGAAAGGGACTATTTGTCATAAACAATAAAACACAGGTTTAAAATCCAGGAACTTTTGAAGTTCAGCTTCCTCTGTATAATTTATTCACTAAAAGCTTATGTAGAATGCCATCTTATTTGCAAGCATTCTATTTTGGCCTTTCAGATCAGCATGCATCTCCTATCAGGTTTTCAGATAAAGTGCAATGATACAGAAAGCTCTCAAAAACTACCCAGTGTATACATCAAATAGATATGCACTGAGCTATCAACTTATAAGAATAGAAACAGAATGCAAGCAATAATTTACTGCTTTTGAGGTGTATCTGTTTCTGTAGTTCATGATGCCCTGTTCATCACAGGGACAACTGGATGAGAGAGATATCAAACATACCCAGGAAATAAGTGCATTCATTTTCATTAAATGTAGAAAATTACTGAAAAAGAAAAGTTAAACCTGAAAGGGAAAAAAAGGGAATAATTTGACTAATATTTTATTGATTTTTCATGTTGATTTGCCTTTCAGTACTTTTAAAAAACCTAAAGAATTAATTTAAAAAAATCTTATTTTAATGGCAGGAAAGTGCAATTATCTTCTTCCATTGATCAAAAATGGAATCTTTACTAAATCTATTGAAGCTTTGGTCTACACTTTATACGTGTATTACCTTTACCTTCTGACAGAGACGTGACAATGTTAAAACAAATATTAACTCGGTGGGAGAAAATAAATGTTATTCCCAAATTCCAAACTCTACTCACTTCCAGGGACTAAAGTCAACTTAAACTCCAAGTTCTAGATCTTTTTATACAAAATGTCTTTCAATTTGCCTCTACTAAATATTACATTTTTGTGCTAATTACAGATTGGATGTTAATTTGCTAATTGGGGTGCTATTCTAACAGGCACAGCATGCACTTTGTAGTTCTGCATTTGTGTGTGTGCTTCTTTGCCAGCAATATTTTTTTAAATGCCTGTCAAAATATTTTTTCTATAAATGGAACATATGGATCTGAAATATAGGAAGCATACAGAAGAATTTCAAGTGATTTATCAGTCACTGATTTCATGACTCAAAGCAATGAAACAGTTCCACTGTGGCTTTCAGAAAAATAATAATGTAAGTAGGATATTTATTTGCATATTATATTCCTGTAGATAAAGCATACTTCACTATTATATATTGATAGTTTTAACTTGTTGTGAGTATTCTTTTGCATCCACCAAAATTATGAACAGCTTTAATGCTGAAGTATCCATGCACTCACCTGAGTTTATTTTTTGTTTTCAAATCCATCTAGTCTCTGTATTCAGTCATGTGACTAGCTTTTACATCTTGAAATAATATTTTGAGTTATAAGTACTACAGCTGGCATATATTTAAGTAAATACTCTTTCTGAATGGATATTCAGTATATATGTTTTTATTAAAATGGTTTTCTTATATGTGCAAAAGCTAAGGAGAAAGAGTGAAAACATGTAGACATATTAGTTTCCATAAGATGTGGTCAGTCTGTTCCGTTTAGTTTGTAGTATTTTGGAATAGATTTTTCCCGTTTAGTAGTCAAACTAGAAAGTGTGAGAAATCTACTGGGAAGTCAAGATTTGTTATTTCAGAAAGGTAAGGAACTGAAGAAACTACCTCAACTTCTGTCAGTTGCTTCCTGGGCATTGCATTATCTGGAAGAGATTGATAAGTTCCTCTAGGTTCAGGGTCCTTTCTAGTTCAGATAATTTTTTTATTTTATAATGTCAGCCTTTTTAGCCTTGGAATGACACCAAAAAAAACTTATTAATATTTCTGTATTGTGATCCAGGCAGAACATTTGACTGGTTCCTTTTCTGTCCATATCCTGTCCAAATTTAGAACTAAGTTGCTTTTTTTGACATGATCTGAAGATTATAGTCAAGATACTGTGAAACACATCATCAAATTAAAATATGATGAACAACTGACAGCACAAGTACTTACAAGATTATTTAAAAGAGGAAAAAAAAACCCCTCTTTTACATTTGGCACAAATTAACATTTAAAACATTGGTTGGTTTATTTTTTAAGGTTCCCACAAGTGATGGATTTGTAATACATATAGATAAAAGATGATTTCCTAAAAACTATTTTTAGATACTTCTGATAAACCGTGAACATTTTTGTTTGCTATAAATAATACATTTTTTATGTATCATATATACTATATGACATATTTATGAAGGTTGTGGACATAAAAAAAAATAGTTATTAGCTGGCAACAAAGAACTGTTTTTCTAAAGAAAAAAATAAATTAAAAAAATTAACCCCCTACCAGGAAAAGTTAGCAAACAGTACTAAGCTATCAGTGAACTTCTGTACTTTGTAGCATTTTAGAGATTTTTGTGAAAGAGATGATCTTAATTGATTAATGCAACATCTCTAAGGGTTTTTTTTTCTTGCTTTAAGCTAAATATAAAAGTGCCTGCATCTAATTTATGTTCAAAAGGTTTATATATTTATTTCAGGTTTTGCCTTATGTTGACAAGATTTATTAAGTGTCACCTCAATACAACTGTATATTCTCTACATTATAAACCAGTAATTACAAATATTCAGATAGATTTCTCACAATTAGTTTTGAAGTCGTTGTTTTGCCTTTACCAACTCTATTTTCTTTCATGAGGAGGGACAAAGAAGTGCTAACAGAACTCCACCCATATTCAAAAATCCTGTTTTTTATTAATTAACATAAAGGTATAGTGTTGCTTTCTGTATTGCTTTACAAAGCTCTTTTTGAACAAATTCATATAGATATTTCACTTGATTGACCATCACAGAAAATTTAGCAAACAGTTTCAAATATCACCTACTTGGACTTCAGTCTGAAACCAATAATATAATGTGTCCTCCTTAAAGAATAATTTTACTTCCTAAACATCTTGAAAGGAAAAACAGATTCAAGAGATACTTTCTTTTGTACTGCCATACCTTTTCAAATTTGAGTTATCCATCAGCCTCCTAGGTGAATATTAACATTTCTGCCGATCACCGTAGAATCAGAGGATGACTTGGGTTAGAAGGGACATTAAAGATCATTTAGTTCTAACTCTTCTGCTGTGGACATGGATAGCTTCCACTAGACCAGGTTGCTCAGAGCTGCATCAAACCTGGCCTTGAACACTTCCAGGATATGGCATCTGCAGGTTCTCTGTGCAACCTGTTTCAGTGCTTCACCACTCTTACAGTAAAGAATTTTTTCTAGTATCTACTGTGAATCTACTCTCTTTCTGTTTGCAGCCATTCCCCCTTGTACTGTCAGCACATGCTCTTGTAAGTTCCTCTCCATCTTTCCTGTAATCTCCTTTGAGGTACTGGAAGGCCACAATTGTGTCAACCTTCTCTTCTCCAGACTGAAAAATCCTCATTCTCTCAGATTGTTCTTGTAGGAGAGGTGCCCGCAGTCCTCTGGTCAACTTTGTGTCCTTCCCCTAGACTCACTCTAACGTTCTTCCTGTGCTGAGGACCCCAAAGCTGGATGCAGTGTTCCTGGTGAGGTCTCATGACAGCAGAGTAGAGAGTCAAAATCCCCTCCCTCGCCCTGCTGGCCACACTGTTTTTGATGCAGCCCAGGATACAAGTGGTTTTCTGGGCTGCAAGTCCACGTTTCTGGATCGTGCCCAGCCTCTCATCCACCAGCATCTCCAAGTCCTTCTCAACAGGGTTGCTCATGATTTGCTCATCCGACTGTCAGTAGTGATATATAATGTATTTTAACGAGATTATTGTCTTTACTGACCTTTGCAAAGCAACAAATCAAAAAAAGAGTTTGTATTTTTCCAATTAGTTTAACAAAGTTAATAATTTTATCACTTCCATCATTTGACCACACCTTGTGGTTTTGACAAGACTGCTTTCAATAATCTCTCATTTCTTGATTCTAGGGGCATTAGATTTTTTTTTTTTACATTCTCTTGTACAAGTTTGCTTAGAAACTTTAATCCTCTTCAGTGATCTTTCTCCTCTTTTTTTTTTAAAAGAACTTCTTCCCATTCCATTATCATATGAAATTTCTTGATGAGATTACTTGTCAGTTTTAAGTTCTACTAAGATGCAGGTTCCTGTGGATAGTTAAAAGTAGCATATGTAGTCCAATATAAATCACATCTGCCCATAATTTGTACCAAAATTAAAGACTGAGGTTCATTCTTCCCCAAGAAAAGGGACTTTGATGTGACCTAGATTATTTAAGTAAAACAAGTGCTGTTTTTCTGTTTCCTCTGTACACAGGAATATACTTCATCTTTGATATTATCATCCAGTGCCTGGACTAAAGACACTAACCTAAACTGCTTAGCTTAAGACAGACCTAGAAACATGAAACTATGAGAGGCCTATTTGAAACTCAGTTTTATTTAGATAAAGAAAGGGTAATATAATGTTTTACAATACAGAGGTAAAAGGCCAAAACAACTAATTTAGGATGCTTGGACATATCAGCACAATTTAAATTGACAAGACAGTCAGAACATTAACAGTCTGTGTGGAATTACAATGTTGTGAGTTGAAGATCTGAGACTGAAACAAGTTTTTCTAGTATAATAGAAACCAAAGGTTTCTTGGGATGCCTCATAGCATAATAAAAGCTGAAAAGCAATTTACTGGAAAAATTATGGATCAAAACACTAAATCATTATGATAAGTAAAGTGATCAAGAGATACTGAGAGTTATACTTACCTTTATAAACCAATTTAATTCTGTCTTTAACATATTATGGAGCATCCGCTACTAGTTTTTGGGTTGATGTTTTTCATCCTCAAAATTATGGTTCCTCTACTACTGTCCTCTCAGCAGACTAAAGAAACTTTGTGGAAAAGGAGCCATTCTTGAGAAGTGTGTTAAAGCAGATCCTTTAACATTCTGATGAAATTCTCCCTGAAAATAATCTTTTAACTGTGCTTTCAGAAAATGTCTTCTCTTACATTATGTGAAAGCAACAAACTGACCGCTACTCACCGTCATCTTCTTGGTGTAAACTAAGTATTGCTTGTCTCTGATGTCTGTTGTTATGGTCTATGACAGTATAAAGTATCACAATTTTCTTATATTTTCTTTGTTTTGGCAAGACTCAGTATCATGTGCTCCTGCACACTGATTGCAATAACATAAGACTGGAACTGATAATAAAAGTATGGCTACCAGGCCGCAACATGTCTCATGCAGCTTCTTCAGAATTTTGAATTCAAACATACAGTAATAATGTATGCATTTTTGCTAACAAAAATGATCCAAGAGAATAGTGGCTATTTTTGAAGCATCAAGAAAACTAAAACACTTAAGCCTATTTACAGTGAACCCTTTATAAGCACAGTTTGTATGAGCACCATTACAAACTTGTGTAACCTGGATCTGTAAAAATCTAAAACTTGTTTTTATTACTGTGTGCTTTGTGTTTCAAATGGAACTATATATATGTTATGTAAAACTTGTTTCAAAGTGATCAGCAGCTTCACAGGGAAATTTCCATATTCCTTCTCTCTTCCTCTTTTGCTAGTAATTTTTTCAAAATATCCCTTGTTATACATTTTTCTATACTAAACTTCAAATCCTGGGTTCTCACTGACAACTGTGCCAATTTTCAGCTCACAAAAAAATATCACATGACTTAAATTATTTTTTTGTAATAATACTTTATTACATATTTTTATGTATGTGAACATTAAACTTTTAAAAAATTAACAGGTGCATTTTAATTAATTTTAAGAATGAAAGTGGTAGAAACCAATTATACTACATCTGTTCTCTTGTTCTTTCATGTTTGTTTTTTGCTTTTTCTGGTTTTTGGTGGTTTTCTTTTAGTTGTTACAAACATGCAATTTCACTAAAAGTAATACAGAGCCGATTGATCTTAAGAAGGGAAATATAGATTTAGTGACTGGGTAAAAGTAAAGGAAGCATGATGTATAGTTCACAGTTGGGGTTTTTAGTTTGTTTGCTTTTTTGTTTTTTTTTGCCCTGGAGTGGGAATGAAGAATGTTATTTGCAAATCTAAGTGTAAAAGAATAACATGTCTCTGTCTTTAAATTTTTTTAACTATGATTCTACATAGACTACATACAGAAATATTTCAGTGAGAGAAAAGGGTGATATAGAAAACAAACTTATCTGCTGCCGTGATATTAGAAATGAAATAATGCAAGACCTACCAAAATCTAGAAATTATCAAACCTTTTTGAACAGCTTTACATGTAATTACAAAGAGTTTGTTCTACAAAATATTCGGTTAGGTGTGTTTGATAACTGCTCAGATTTCCTTTCTATGTGGTGTTTTAAATATTAATCTCTCAAATAAGTGCAAGAACCTTTGCTGTTTTCCTTGCAATTTACATTTTGTTTTTCTCTTTTGTTATGGGGAAGGAAAGGCAACCGAAATATAAAGAGATTGCAGTATATCTGCTAGAATCATTAAAAATGTTGATTATTGATTTTATTGAACTGGACAAACTAATTTATATTTTTAAATTAAACATTTATTTTATCTTGCATACTCTCAAACTGTCCTGCAGAAAGATAAGAATACTAAAGTTATTACTGTGTTGTTTAAACAACCACCACATGTCATGAAGAAAGGGAGGCATATTTTTAACCCAAAATCAATTAATTCAATTTCTAAATTAAAGAATATACTCTAGAAAACGACTGTAGAAATAAAAAACTATATTTTTAACTTAATTTGTAGGGAGTAAATCCTTTCTTCAAGGAGAGACCTCTCTTGAATTATCTGTCCTTCTGCTGGGCATAGCAAAGAAAAAACATGACATGTCAGACTTAGAGGTAACACAGCAAAAATTAATTAACATCTCAACAGATTATTTTGCCATAGTCAAAGGAAGTTTCTGTGTCTTAATGTTGTGGATCAGAAGCACATTAATACAAGAGAATCCCTGTTGAGTTATGTTCTACCTAATAGGTTGTAAATTTAAGCAGTAAATTTGGAAGTTGATTTGAAAGATCTTTTTGTCTTACTACAGAGTGTATTGGGCAATTATTTTATCTCACTTTAAAAACGTTGTTACTGTTGCTCACTCTCTGGTTTTATAAGCAACACATTAAAAGGTCCAAATGTCCTGTTTTGTACGGTCTGGAACAAGAGTGTCTCAAAAGGCGGTATTTGACAGCAATGAAGAGCAAGAGTAAAGGGAAAGTACATTCAGGGAGACGAAGCATTTGAATCCGCAGGCCATCTCAGTATGCTGTTTGCATTTAACAAATCCAAATATACATTCTGCATATTGCTAACTCAGGGGCCCTTCATATCCTAGGGAGTCTGAAAAGTGCTCGCTCCTGCCACTTCACAATCAACTGTACACTTCACAAACAGCAGTATTTTGTATTCCTTAATATTTTACAACCTTAAAAAACAGTATGTGGTAGAGTAGAAGTAATTCCTGTTTCAGTTATATCAATATTTGGGGTTTTTATTCCCTTTCTGAAACAAGATGGCCTGCCAGATTTACATTGTGTATTTGTTTGTGAATAACAGAGAAATTAAAATTTTCTATGTGATGCAATGTTTAACAGTTAAAGACCAAGCAAGTGAGAGAGCTATAAAAAAAAAGAGAGGTCTTCAGGAGGATAAACTACAACACCAGACATTAATATTGCATAGATACGGCTAGAGTAAAAGAAGAAAGTAGTAACATAAGAAATGTTGTGGAGAAATAAGTTGGAAAAAAAAAAACCTCGGAGGAAATAGAAGAGTTCAAAGAGCAAAAATTTAGCAAGGGAAGGGTTCAAACTGGAGATGGGAATTCGCAAATATATCCTTTCCCCCCTGTATATACAATGCATAAATTTCAGCCAGCTCTTCTAAACTGTAATTGTATTACAGACATATGGACAGTAATATGGACTACATGATTATGCCTCTTTCAGATTTCACTTCTCAGGTAAAATAAATTAAGCAAACAGAATTTTGTGAAAGCAGTTGGGGCATTTATCCAATAATTATTTTGTCACCTGCTTTGTCATGCAAAGGCTGGAATAAGATAGATCAAAAGACAGCGAAATATCAGGAAGTATCAAGAAGACAGCTCTGTGCTTGATAGTAACTTATTTGGTAAGTAATGGAATGCATAGGGTGACAGTCATGCAAATTTGCTCTGTGCACAAACATCCTGAAAATCCAACTAAAATTAATGGTTCTGGAATGAACTTCCAATAGTTCAACACAAAAATAGTGCCAAGAATTGGCCAGGTGAGGTATATTTAGAGTCTTTCTTTGTGAGATACACAGAAACAGAAAGGATATAACATTCACCAGGATTAAGCCCATGATTACCTATATACTGCTCCAGACTATGGGCCTATGACATCAATTCTCTGTTTGAAGGCTTAAAATCATCAATTTGGTGTAACTGGTTAATAATCTCTAAGGACTGTCCTTGATGTCTTCCAAATTACTAGCCTTAGATTTGATGCTTGCTTGGGCAGGCTTTGACAGCAGTTTTACAGACCTTTCTGTCCATTAGTTTCATTGCTGGAAAATCTTGACACTGCCCATTGCCTGAGTATGAAATTTGATTAATTAAATTCAACAGAAAGTGGAAGGAAGGTTCTATTTCGAAAAAGATTTTTTTTGGCTATTTAAATGCTAACATCATCTACAAAAATGCTTTTTCTGGCCTCTCTGCTCTAATCCTGATAAGGCAAGATATTATGAATGATGGAATAGACTGTCTGGGACAACAATAAAAGAATTTATATGCAATAATTTTCAACACTCAAACCTGGAGAAAGTGATCTTTAATGCCAAACCCATTAAAATAAACTCATGCTGACTAATACAGAGTACGAGGAACACAAGATTATCCAGTCTTAATGCATGTAAAGTGGAAGTGATATAACTCAATGTGCAAGTGGGTTCTGTATCTTAAAATACATTTTGATAGTGGTGACATGAATTAAAGTTTCCATTATATGGTATTTGTCTTACTGTTCTCAAACACCAATGATCTAATTAAATAAGCCTTACATATTATGGCCCATATTCTGCTTTTTGTATCTCCACTGCATGGACTGTCTTCTGTGAAGCTACGACATGTTTTGGAGGTTAGTTAACAGCTAAACTAGTTTTCAAGTCTGGCTGTTGCAGTTTCATTAAAACGTTGCTGTCAGAGGAGTAGTTGCAATGACTGTCATTGTTTGAAACGGACAAAAATTTGGACAACAGAGGAAGTCATCAGATTCCAGATTTGACGCTGCTGCATGATTTTCTCACTGCTGCAATGATTTTCAATTGATGAGGACATCAACACTATAGCTTTCCAGTTGTTTTTGCAGTTACAAAGCCATGATACTGACTTCTTCTTTTCAGGATTTCTGGATTGTACATACTTTGTAGTTGTAAATAACATGTTGTGCAAGATAGTTCAGTGCATTAAATCTATGGCCCATATATCAAAGCAGTAAATTAAGTGTTTTACCCTGATACCTCTGGGGCTTAATTGAAGTTTTAGCTTCACAAAATTTCACAATCACATGGCAAACTTGAAATTCTGTACAGAGATAACATTTCTTTCCATAGTGACAAGTACTATGGAATAGGTGAAGTCTCTAATCTTCAAATTAGCAGGAGAAAAAAAGCATTTTGATTTTCTGTGCTTTTAGAGCTGCCAAGAAAATGGTTTTATTTTACATTTAAACCAGGAATCAGAATATTCCTTGGGGTTTTTTGTTTCTTTGAAGTTTGTTTGTTTGTTTGGCTTTTTTTTTTTGTTTGTTTGTTTTTGGTTTGTTTTTTTTTTTTTTAGTTCTAACTTTTCCGTTGTTATATTAAGAAAGAGATGAAGGTAAAATGCCAATTGTGTCCCTCAACAGATTCTGCTTTCTTAATAGGACAGAATTTTAGACACTAACCACTGCTTCTGTGCCATTCATGAAACTATTCAGTGTTGCTGACAGCCTTTGGATCAGAAGTCACTCAAAGGTGACTGCTACTGTGCATTCTTGAATACAGTGTTATGTGATGCCACCACTGAGCTGTGGCTGTTTCGGATGTGAGTGTGTTCTACATATGCACCAAGTGCAGCACCACTTTCCTTTGATTGCTCCTCCAGCGAGCTGTGAACACTAGTAGAGACTTCTGCTTATGCTGAATATGGCTTTTCAGAAAGAAATATTGTGTGTATAAGTAGATGAAAATACATTCTCATAGCTATGATGGTAGGCTGAACTGTGTTTTCCCAGCAGTTGGCTCTGTCTGTAATTTGTCCTTTGCTAACAGAATTCTTCCAGTCCTCTGTTCTTTGAGACACCAGGCACAGGTAAAGACTTGATGTAATAGAATGTCCACAAACATTTGCACTTCTCAAGAAGCACCTTTGAAAAGGAAATTCTAAATGAAAGTACTAGACTGTGAATATTTTTGTTCCAGAAATATATTTTAATTATCATATTCAAGTCTTACTTTAAATACCTTGAATGGAGATGCCATGAACAAATACAGATCTCTCAAAAAAAGTCACTATCGAAATACCATTTGGAATTTTTTTTTTCCATTCTTCGTTCACACGTAAAGAAAAGTAAAGTAAAAAGATTATCATCAAGCGCTGTATAAGATTCACATAATTTATATGTCTTTGCCAAGTAAAGTCATTCTATGGCATTATTTCCGTTGGAACCCAGTCATTAATGAATGATGTCTATCCTGGTTTAGAGTATCTTATCAAGCCTGCCATGAAGTGTAAATGAAAAGAGAATTATAATCTTTAAATTATATGTAAACTGAAAGAATTTAAGAAAATCAAAAATTTTTTTTGGTCTTTCTATGCTTTTTCCTGCCTCTGAAACTAGACTTTGTATTACAGTGTTCCCTTACCTTCATCTATTCCTGGGTTGTTTAAGAGGCATTCTAGCAGATTTGATTGTTGGCAGATGTTTGGCATTCAATTATTCTAGTGGGAATTAAAATCCTCTGAAGCTCTTAATATATAACTGTAAATATGGATACTGAATTAGACAGAAAATTATGACTTTATAGTGGAATAGTCAAAAAGTATTTTAATATTACTTGTCCACTTTCTTATTTCTACTACGAAAAGGGTTAGGTGTACATTATGCTAATAAGAGATTACCTTATCTCTTTTACTAATGGTAATGAGAATTATATGCAGTCAGGATCTGATTATCTGCAGATAAATCTGCTCTGGATGCAGATAACTAAGATATCATGGTTTGGAACAGAGGCAGGTAACTTGGGCAGCCATTTACTCTGATGCACAGGCTTACCAGTTGATGTCCTTACCAGATCTGGGAGACCAGAAAATGTCATTAGTCTTCACCTCAATCATATCTTCAGTTTTATTTTGGCTAACTTAAGTTATGGTTCTGACCTAATCCATGCTTTATTTTTCCTGAAGTTACTTCCCTGTGTTCTGATTAAATAGGAATTGAATGGGTTTTTGAAAAGATGACTTAAATATGCACACATATAAATAAACCATAAACCACCTAATATGCATCCAAAAGCCTGCTTTACTTTAAATCATTTAATATATAATAAGGTTTTACATTTCTGCATAGAAAACAGACTGTCATTTTGCTAATACTGACAGCTTTTCAGAGAAAAAAAAAGGTATGGTTTTAGGTAGAGGACCTTAATAAAAGGCAGTTTCAATTCCATTTCAACAACAGAAAATGTTTCAAAGACTAAATACAAAATTGGGATCCATAGTTCTTAGTTACATTCTCATATCTGTATTTGGAGTATTGAAGACCTTTTTCCATTAAATGTTCTTTTTTTTTTTTTTTTTTTACTGGCCTCCTGTCTTGAGAGAACACCTTCTTTAAATGAAAAGTGACAAAGAAATTACACTAATAAAGCAAATGGCTTACATTTCTGTCCCAGATTAGAGGCTTTGTCTCTCTAGATTTTGATTATTTTTCTTCTATTCATCTAATGAATTGCTACTTTTTGATAGAGTTCAACTTATTTACAAGAGGAAACTGTTGAGTAAGTACATTTTAGGGGAAAAAGGGCAAAACCACTAAAGGAGAGTCTGAGAATGACAAAATATAGTGAGTGAACCTTTCAGATTGATGTTGAATGTTCAACAGAAACATTTGTTAGAGAAAAAATAAACCAGATAAATCTTTATTTAAAATAATAATCCTATGTTTCAATACAGTAAGGTTCACATGTATTTACTATACAGTGTTTTTCAATAGACTGACACTCTCAGCCAACACAGAGGAATAAGGATGGTGGGTTATGACAATTCTGCAGCAAATGAACTTAAGCTTTGTATGGGAATCTGAATGCAACTGTTTTTTTTAAACAAAAAAGAGTTCTTATTAAAAAATTTCAGGAATATTTGACTGAAGAGATGATAGAATTCAATAAACACATAAGATCACAAAGTTCAACAAGGCCAAGTGCAGAGTACTGTACATGGGATAGGTCAATACAAAGGACAAGAACAGCCTGGGTGGAGACTTGATTGAGACTGGCCCTGGGGAGAAAGATTTGAGCATGTTTAGTGGTGGAAAGCTCAATATGTCTCAGCAATATGCACTTTCAGCCAAGAAAGCCAATCACATTCTTAACTGCTTCAAAAGAGGCAAGGGAGGTCAAGGGAGGTGATTCTCCCCCTCTTCTTGTGAGACCCCACCTGGAGTGCTACATAGAGCTCTGGGGTCACCAACACAGGAAAGACACCAGGCTGTTACAGTGAGTCCAGGGAAGAGCCACAGAGATAATCAGAGGTCTGGAGCATACCTCCTATGAAGACAGGCTGCGAGAGTTGGAGTTGCTCTGTATGGAGAAGAGAAGGTTCCAGAGGGATCTTAGAGCAGCTTTTCAGTACCTAAAATGGGATTACAAGGAGGCTGAGGAGGAACAGGACAAGGGCGAATGACCTTAAACTGAAAGAAGTAGGTGTAGATTATATATCAGGAAGAAAGTCTTTGCTGTGACAGTGGTAAGGCAGAGATTGTCCAGAGAGGCTGTGGATGTCCCATTTATAGGGGTGTTCAAGGTCAGACTGGATGGGGCCCTGAGCAATCTGATTTAGTGAATGACATCCCTGCCCATGGGAAGAGAGCTGGAATGAGATGATCTTCAAGGTCCCTTCCAACACAAACCATTCTATGATTCTATGATTTTGTGATTCTACTTTTTCGAGGTGAGATCATTCTTTCACACAACAAACTAGAATAAACTAGACCTACTGTTTACAAACAGCAAGGGGCTGGTGGGAGATGCAGTGGTCAGAGGCCGCCTGAGGCACAGTGACCATGAAATAATAGAATTTTCAATACTCAGGGATGCAAGGAGGGCCATCAATAAAATCTCTGCACTGGACTTCTGGAGGGCAGATTTTGGCCTATTCAGAAGACTGGTTCAGAGCATATCCTGGGAAAAAACCCTTGAAAAAAAGGGGGTCCAGGAGGGATGGACATGCTTCAAGCAGGAAGTCTTGAGTGCGTAGGTTGGTCTCTTCTCCCAGGCAATCAGCAACAGGACAAGAGGGCATGGCCTTAAGCTCCTCCAGGGAAAATTTTGGTTGGATATTAGAAAGAAATTCTTTACAGAGAGAGTA
>JAWWEU010000091.1:32502392-32516405 GCA_035583155.1 Acropternis orthonyx
GCCAGGTGGTGCTCAGCACAGGGGCTGATGAACACCATTCTGTTTGTGCCCCAGGGTGCTGGGTTACACACCTGTTTTTTGTGGGTCAAACAGGCTTTTTCCTCTGTACCCTTATTCTTATTGTGATCTTCTTATTAAATTGTAATTCTGACTTGAAATCTGTTTGTGAGTTGGGTTCATTTCTCCTGCCAGTTTCTCTTTAAACCAGCACAAAACCTCAGAATGAGAAATTTACATATCAAGAAAATTGTATTGGCAAAACCATTCTTAATTTGTGATATGTCTATACGAAATCTGTTATAAAGGATTCAACTTTAGAAGTTTCAACTTTATAATATTCTGATGGTTTTATTGCTTCTCTACCAGCTGTCCTCTCAGTGTTGTGACATTTTTTTTCTCCTTCTGTGCTCTTGATAGCTGCTCACATGAGCTCTGTTATTGAACTCATCTCCCACTTCAGGGAGAATGCAATGCAAGTATTCTCCCATGTTATCATTTCTAGAGGCAGCTCATGATACAAATATTTAGGAAATGATAGTAAATTACTTTCTGTGTAGTTTCTAGTTAGTGCTACTTTTTATTGGTTTATTTATTTTATTCGCTCTATAGCTGTAATCTAATCAATTTTAAACTCAGTATCAGTAACTTACATAATTAACTGAAGTATGATCTCCATGTTACTTATTTGTTTTTTAAAAAATGCAGTTTCTCCATGTAAGTTTAGCTCTGTTTCTTAATATGACATGTTTCTGAATTAAATAGGAAATTTGGAAAAGTCAATGATTGATCTATGTTTTAACAGAGGTTAAAAGTTCCTCCAGTAATGAGGGATGCACTTTGTTTTTTCAGTAAAAGTTCATGCTGTAGTCACCTACTCTGTATTATACAAAAAAAGGTACTGTGTCTGTACCTGGGGCCCTAAGAGGCTATTTTATTTTTAGTTTAGGTTATTTAAGTGCAATTAAAAGGTGTAACAGGAGATGTAAGGACTTAAAGAGTACAATGAACTGTCTCAAAACACTTTCAAAGAAGAAAATTCCCATAAGATAAACCACCACAACAGATAAGCACAGATCTCAAAGAGGATGGTGTTAGTTTCAAGGCCTAAAATGAGGTGAAGGTTTGGAATTATTGCACTGGATGGAATTGCACTGTGTAGACTGTGGCAAATTTCAGACCACAACAACAGAACCCAAGCCTGGTGAGGCAGATCTTGGTAACATATTTGGATAAAAATTCCCACCTGAAGACTGAAACCACACCAGACAAAACTCCTCCCATGGCAAGCCATAGCAAAGGAAGCAAGTCCTTATACACATGCCAGCTGAAATTGTGGGAACAGCATCTACCTCCATGAATACCCAGCATGTGTACTGTATAAAAGTGGTACCCCTGAAATACAATCAGGACCCCAGGATGCAGCAGATCAGGGTGAGTGAAAGACAGGTGGGATGCTGGAAGGATCCATAGGGTGCAGATATATTTACTTAATCTCTGTTTTTCCCTTGCTCCCTTTCTCTCCCCCATTCCTTCTCTCTCTCTTCCTATCTCTTTCTCTCTCTCTACCTCACATTTGTAGTTAAGTACAATCTATACTGTCGACTTTAGCATATGGTCTTGTTTGCAACTTAATTCAGGCAGAGGCATCTTTTAATAATCAGATCCTAACAGTAGCTCATGTGGGATATACTTGGGGTGGGTTAGATTGATCTTTTGGTGGCTTCAGCAGGACAAACATTTGACTTCTTACTTCTGTGTTCATGCAGTAGCACAGCTGGTTCAGAAGTCCCAGAGTTGTTGTTCCATGTCTGACAACAGTGTAGACATATGTAAAGTTGTTTCAAATATCTGATATGGAAGTAGGCTCTCAATAGAAGTATACAGAGAATGCATGCTCTGCTTCCTTTTTTATAAAACAGCAATGCAGGTTATCTTAACTGACTTTGAAGTAAACTGAGTCTCATTTTCCCAGAATTCTAGAAGTCAAACATTTTGAATCTACCAGTTACTTCTAAACCTGATTTTTCTCCCTTGTTATTTACAATGGAATTTTGTTAGATGTAGTCTTAAATTATCATTTCATTTTTCAAAGGTTTTGGCTGAATGTACATTTAATTTATTTTAGTACATTTCTATTTATTTTGCAATAAAAATTACCATAAAAAAACAGAGGTTCTCTGTCAAACTAGCATACTACTTTGGGGTCAGGGAATCTTCAAACCTGAAAATATAACTTATTTACTCTCTTATCAGTATTGTAAAAATGCAGAGGCAAGGATACTACAGCAATAAAAAAAAGTCACAAAGACTCCATGACAGCATAAAGCTGCAAACCTAAAAGGGTCATAAATATGAAGCTTCCTATTAAAAAATACTTATATATGAAAACATTTGCAAAACATTTGCATTCTGGCTCCAGTCAATGCATATTGTTTAACAGTCTGAAGGAGAAGAAAATATATCCTTTCCTATGCAAGCTCCTCAAAAATGTCAAATGACACTAAACATTGCTGAATAGGTAAGTTCTGTCATTTGATAAGATAGTATTTTTACCTGGTTTAGAATGTGTTTAGATGTGTTTCATATCTTGATACAGAATGATGTTCATTTGGGTTAGTAGGCATGTATGGCTTGTATTGTTGTCAGCAGTATAGAAAAGTAATGAGTATCATTTCTTCATGTTTTCAGGCAGTTTTGACACTAACATGAAATGGGCAGAAACAAATTTTCTTTCTGAGCCTAAAAATAAAATATCTACTAAATTAATAATGTGCATACTCTGACACAGTGTGGCATTTTTATCAGTTTTTCTAACAGAGGCATATTCACAGTGGTTATATAAAAATATATAGACAAACATATATGTCTATTATGCACATAACAGACATACTTCTAATTTTTAAACATATACATTTTTACATCTGTATACAAGGGTATATATGTATATATGGACACAGTCAAAATAGATTGGTTTCACAACTCAATTCAAATAATGATTCAATCTGCTTCTATAAAACTTACTACAGTATAAAAAATGTATTCTTCATAGACAGAATATTTTCAATAATATGTAACAAATTCCCATACTGAAAATTATTTCTATTGATGTGAAAGCTAAAGAGACCAGTTTCCATCTGCTAAACAAACAAGCCAATAAAAGGAAAGGAACTCATTCATTGGCTTCAGACAAACCTTCTAAAAACACAACTTTATTTGAAAATGAAAACCTTAGCTCCTCTAGAGAACAGCAGCATAAGTACTGATATAGCTAAGATCACATCACCATCTCTTTTTTAAGTTTGAAGTAGCACCAGGATTGATGTCTGAGACAAGTACCTGAGTTAAGTACCTCATTCATGGGAGAAGTGAAATTAGGCTTAGGGTCAGCAGTGTTCAGTATTTTTCACTCCCTGCAAAGCCAAAGCAAGTACTTTCTGTACTATGTATTCAAAAAGAGCTGCAGGTTAACAAAGGCTCAAGGAGAAGAAAAAATATACCTTTCCAAACACCTCTTAGATGAATGTGAAGTAATCCTTCCCAGTTACTTATGTACTTTGCAAATCCAAATGTTGCTATGGAAAACCATTAAAATGGACAGATTTTCACTAAAGAACCTAAAGAATTATGTTGTTCATGATACATATGGTCTTAAGTCATACATGACATTGGACTAGAGCAGCAAGTTAGATTTAGAAATGGAGAAGTTTTCTTGATTTCAGTCTAATTTCTCAGATTTATAATTTGGTCCTACGAAATATCTGTAATATTGATGATATTCCTGAAAATTATTTTCCCTTAATACTCAAATTTAGTATTGTATTGTTTTTGAACTCTATTATTTTGTTGGGGCTCAGGCAGAAGTGCTATTTCTTTTGCAGAACAAAAAATCAAGTATTTGTGTGATTACCAGAAATCAAGAGGTCAGGTGTGGACTATGGTTTGATTTAGCACCAGCAAGCAATAAAAGTCTCTAATACAAAGAAAACTCACTACAGTCATCCATGCTGATAATTACATTTTTCTGGACTTTTAGTTCATAAAGGTGATGAAAAGAAAACAGATCGTGTCTGTCCTCACTCAATCCACCTGAAATTTCTTGCCGTGTTCTAATAAAACATTTTAAAAAATTTGTAAAGTAACTTCTCTCACCTCAAGTACAATCAAATTGTGTTCTTCATACAAAGAAAGGCATGTTTAGAGAGTTATGATGAGAGCCATTAGGGTGCTGACTCTCCTTCCTACCACACTGACTTCCAATAGAGTATATATTAAAACTCTGGTTTAAGACAGATTCCTTGATTAAAGAAAACTTCTGTCAGAAATTTCCACTTAAAATATTGTTGGATAGTACTACATGTGATTCTGCAGTGCACACATAGAGGAGCTATTATATTATATATATATTATACATATATAATATATATATATTAGGGAGCTTCAGTTTCAATCTGATAAACACTTCAGCTTTAAGAACTTCAGTCATTTGAAGAGGAGGCGAGAAGAAGCACAGATCCCATTTTCTATTCTTTCACAGGATACCAAGTCTAAATTTTTTGGGGTAACATTAACTCTCCTTTTCTTTATACTTATCCTCCAAATATGGAATGACGTTAAAATAATTGCAAAGCTTATTTGCAAATGTGAGTAGGTGCAAAGAAGTGATAGAGGGAAGAAAGGGAAACCTTTTTAGTTGAGCTAAAGAAGAGTCAAAAAAAGTACACAAGATATTTATTACTTCGATAAATCTCAAAAAATTTGCACATATGAGGTCTAATGCTGTATGCCTGAAGGTAACTGTCAGCAAATATAGCACTACCAAAAGGAACAACTTCAGTAAATAATCTAAGTAAAAGGGATCCTAAAGGATTTAAGGTACATATAAAAAGCAAAAGGAGAGCTCAGGTGACTTGTTGTACCCTACTTGTATTAAAAATTCATTTTCTCCAGTTCTTCTACTTTATATTTTTTATTTCATGTGCTGGCACTCTTACCTCTTACAATTCAATTTGTCATTTGCAGCAATAATAGTGTCTTCTTGCCTATAGAAATGGCAGATGCAGGAATGCTCCCCAGTAAACTTCCTTCATGACAGCATTTCTTTCCTATTTTATTATGGGCAAAATATCAAAATTAATTCCAGAGAAGCTGAGAAGATCAGATGCAGTTCTTAAGTTAATTTGTATACTTTTCAAAATCTATTTATAAAGTATACAGAAATGAGAAATTTTGTTGAAGAAAAAGGTGGGAATATAAAATACTTTTAAGTCATTAGGGAAGTGCACTTTGCAAGGGGAAAGGCAGAGCAACATGAGAAAGAAAGTGAAAAGGACTTTTCCTTCAATTCTTTTATTGTTCTTTATTGAAGCATTACACATTCACTTGAGAATTTGATTCAGTAACAGAACTAATACAAGAAGTGAGCAATAGTGGAATTTTCTTGTCTTTGTTTAAGCTAGCAATATCAATTACAGCGTCTAGTGTTGCTTCTAGAAGTTAAAAGTATGAACAAATAAGTCTGGTTTATTGAAAAGCATGTACAGCAGTAGATTACTCATAACTGGCATCGTTTTTGTCATGATTCACTTTCTGGCTTGTGACTGTCTGGTGTACTAAAGCAATCTAAAAATACAAAAATGATTATAGAAAATAAAAACTGCTGAACCATTATAGTTTAGGAGATTATATATGTAGCATACACTTCAATAACAAGAACACAAGACCAAGTTAGTGCCATTTAATTGTCTCTGTCTCTCTTATTGTTCAAGGCCACTAAAGGGTTAAAACCAAAACAGTGTATTACCCTTATTTTGAAAACAAAACATCAGTCTCCAATCTCCTTAGAGAAGTTGTTGAAGGATGGAGTAGATAAATAGATGGTGAGATAGACCTCTCCTATAAAGACAGGACCAGAGAGTTGGGGTAGTTCAACCTGAAGAAAGCTCCAGAGAGATCTTATCAAGATCTTTGTGTACCTAAAGCAGACATGAAAAAGATGGAGAGCAGCTTTTTACATTGGCAGATACTGATAGAACAAGGGGAAACAGTTTTAAACCAAAAGAGGACAGATTTATGTTAGTTGTTAGGAAGAAATTCCTTACTCAGTAGGTGAGGAGAGTGAGGAGACACTGGAACAGGTTCCCCAAAGAAGTGGATGCCCTGTCCCTGGACTTATTCAAAGCCAGGCTGGATGGCTCCCTGATCAATTTAATCTATTGAATGACATCCCTGCCCACAGCAGGAAGGTTGGAACAGGTGATCTTTAAGGTCCTTTCCAGCCCAACTCATTCTATGATTCTATGATTTATGACCTGGATGGTAGGGCAGTGTTCACCCTTAGTAAGTTTTATGATTATACCAAGGATGGTCACTAGGAGAAGTGACTGATACATCAGAGTGTTGTGCTAGTAACCAGAGGGAGGTCAAGAGGCTGGAAAAATGAGGTGACAGGAACCTCATGGAGTTCGACACAGGGAGGTGCAAAGTCTCTCATCTGGGGAAGAATAACCCCAGTGCACAGGTATACATGGGGCCTGCCCATGTGGAAAGTAGCTTTGCAGAAAATTACCGGGAGGTCCAGGTAGATATCAAGTTGGCCAACTTGATGTGTCATGTGTCAAAGAAGGTTAACAATATCCCAGATTGCATTAGGAGGTATGTTGCCAGTAAGCAAAAGATCTGCAGAGTATTGTATGCAGTTCTGAGCTCCCTTGTACAAGAGACAGAAGGAGCTATTAAAGGGAATTCAGATAAAAGCCACTAAAGATTATTAAGGAACTTGTGCATGTCTCATGGAAGGAAAGACTGAGAGAGCTGATATAGTTCTATCTGGAGGAGAGGTCTGAGGAGAGATGTCATCCATGTGTACAAATACCTGAAGGGAAGATATAAAAAAGAAAAAGACAGACTTTCTTCAGTGGTGCCTTGTGACCTGAGACAGTCTGCCCAAACTGAAACTTGAGAAGTTTCTTATTAATATTATGAAAAAAAATTTTACTGTGACAGTGACTGAACACTGGAACAAGTTGCCCAGAGAGATCATGGACTCTCTGTCTTTGGAGACCTCCAAAATCCTTCTGGTCATGGTCCTGAGCAAAGTCTGTAGCTGACACTACTTAAACAGGCACATTGGACTAGATGAGCTCCAGATACCCCTTCCAACCTCAACCATTCTGTGATTCTGTCTTGAAAAAAATGTTTGTTTTATTGCAATGGGAGGATATCTGTGACTGATTCTGTTTTTGTTATACATATCTTCCAGCCCTGGTTACCTCTTTTTGTTTATGTATGCACACTAGTAATAAAGCTAGTTGTGCAAGAATTTTGAGTTTCTCCATTAAAATATCTAAGAGATGCAATGAGATATATAAAATTTTGAATAAAGAGACTAAGAGGGAGGAGATTGAAAAACTGAGATGAATTTAGATTGTACCTATAAGGCATCTACTATGCGGTTTTGCCCTTCTTAGTGATTGGCACGCCACTATGCAATATTAAAAGATGTAGAATGAAATTACCCTAGTAGTTAGTGAGAGCTGTGATGAGAAATACCAGTCTTAAAGTAAGACCTGAAATTTAATTTAATATTTTCATCACAAAAAATAAAATAAAGAAGTATTTTCTGGCAAAGATAATGAAACAGTCATTTAGACCACAGATCTTGTTGGTAAGTTTAAGTAATGTTCACTAAAAACAATGTAAAATATATTTAAAAATTCTTCTATCAATAAAATTACATTGAGTTTATACAGCAAACTTTTGGTAGTGGGGTGTAATAAGAGTTGCAGTAGTAGCCTCTGAGAGAAGAAAGCAAGGGTTGACTCATGCTGGACAGAACCAATTCCAGCTGGGTCAGGAAAGGATTTGCCACAAGAAACAGCTGAGCTTGGTGTAAAGCTGACAGTGTCTTCGGAAAACTTAGTTAAGAAAGAGTAAAAAACATTTTGAAGGAATTGTAAATCAAAGAGTTAGAAAAATGTGAGATAAACAACCCTGCAGACACCAACATCAGAGAAGGAGGAATAGGACGTGCTCTAGGTGCCATAACAGAGGTTCTTCTGTAGTTTGTGGAAACTAAAATGAAACAATTGTCCCTTTACAGTGCATGGATAGATCCCAGCGAAACAGATAATCCCTGCATCTGATAGAGAGGACTATGCCAGAGCAGTTATCCACACCTCAGCCAGTGGACGACCCCATTCTGCAGCAGGTAGACATGCCTTGAGGGAAGATTCAGTCTGTGGAAAATGCACACAGGAGTAGGCTCCTAGCAAGACCTGTGGCTTGTGAAGAGAAGTCCACGCAGAAGCAGGTTTTCTGGTAGAAACTATGGCCTCTGGGGCTCACACACTGCAGCAGACCACTCTTGAAGGACTGCAGCCCATGGAAGATATCCATGCTTGAACAGTTGTCTTTTCTGTGACCATTTAATTCTATTGTTAACCTTACAATTAATTAAATTTATGTTGGCCAAAATGAGTGTTTTGCCTGCGACAGTGCAAGTAAGTGATCTTCTCATCTTTACCTTGATCCATGAGTTTTTCTACCTTATTTTGTCTGATTGTTCTGTCGAGGAAAGGAACTGAGAAAGAAGCTGGATGGGGGTATGGCAGCCAGTCAAGGTCAACTCACTACAAATGTTTGTTTAGTGACTGTGTACAATAATTCATAAAACTTGGTCCTTCCAGGAATGATACAAATACCTGTTATATTCTGTTGTCTTCTATGATATAGGCTACTTATTTCCTTTCATTACCAGGCAATGGTTGTGGGACTTGTTTTTAATTCTTATAGTATGTATGTTAAATATTCCCTAAACTGAGTGTGATGAAGTCTGTTAGAAACAGCTAATAGAGCCTGCTGTTGCTACACAACTCTGCACATTGAATTCAGCCAATATTTGATGGTTTTGACAACCTAAGGCCTTTTCTGTGTGGTACTCAGTAGACTTAGTAGTCTGTATTTCTGATACAATTAATTTTGCATTGATCATTGCTCATGACTTAGCTAGACATCTTTCAACAGAAGCGACTTTGTATGGACAGGGAACTAACTATATCTTTGGACACATTTGTCAGAAGGGAATATTTAGAGGGTGATTTTAACAGAATAGCATGTAAGAAAATTGCTTCAGCAGCTAAGTAGCATAATTTTTCTTTAACTGCTACAATACTACTCTTTAAGAAGAAAACATTGAAACAGGAGGCAACATTACTAATGACTCCAGACTGGCATGCCGTTGGTAAAGACTCTTGTATTGAAAGGAATCTGTTGTCATTTCATGAGATTGCTTATAGAAAGCTAAGAAATTTGTAACAGAATAATTGTCAAAGCTGTAAATTTCCTAATATGGGTCTTAAACAAGATCCTAATCACTTTTTTGTATGCAAATGGTAAAAGGAATTATGAATCATCATAGTGAAAAGTAGTCACTCTGCTAGGTTTTCATTAGTAACAATGGAGATTAACTCAACCCATTAGTCAGTGAATTCTCCTCTCTCTCTCTCTCTCTTTCTTTAAATAATATATTCTGAGTTTCATTAATTCTTCAGCAGTAAACCCTTTTATCCACTCATGTCATGATGATTTTTCATCTCCCAGATGTCTAGTGGTCCTGTTGCATTTATATATAATTGCAAAGGCAAGCTGAGTGGCTCCTATAAACAAATGGAAAAATGTTTTTAACTTTCACTGTACCTGAGATTATCTAAAGTAACTCACAAGAGTAGAGGAACAGATAGAACTCTAAACATTTGCATAGGATATGATATTTTGTGAATTCAGGAATTTTATTTCTAACAATCCAGCCTGGATGCACTAGGTGGGGTCTCAGGAGGGCAGAGTAGAAGGGGAGAACCACCTCCCTTAACCTGCTGGCCACACTGCGGTTGATGCAGCTGAGGATGCAGTTGGCTTTCTGAGCTGCAAGTGCACGTTTTTGAGTGATGTTGAGCTTTCATTATTCCCATGTCCTCAGCTCTGGTTACCACTGCTGAGCACTTACAGCCACTGGGGTACCAGTGCCCATGCCCCACTGGGTTCAGACACTGGTTCACACCTTCAGCTGCAGGATGGGTGGAAGAACCACTGCACCAGGACTAAAAAAATAAATAAATAAAAAAGTTATTTGATTGGGTTGGCCCAGGTGTTTCCTGACTCCACAGTCACTGAATGCTCAGGATTAGTGAAATTCAGGTTCAATTAATCTTCTTCTTCTGGGTTCAGCACTGCCACCACAGGTGATTACAGAAGGGGACACGGTAGTGTCTTGCCCCCACCTGAAGCCTAGTCCACATCCACTGGTGGCAAATCTGAGGGAACAGTCTGTCCCTCAGGAACCCCAGGCGGACTGTATCCTGGTATGGTCACTTGCACATGCCCCTGATTACTCTCTCCTCTGGACCAACTCCTCCTACAGTGCCTCTCAGTTCCATTTGGACAGCATTTGGGTTTATGGGAGGGTGTGGATCACCTTTAGAAGCAGCACCTCTGTCTAGGGTCATGGCTGAGAGTCTGCTGGGGGGCACCTCCATATTCACAGGGCTCTGTGCCCTGTCCTAGCCATTCTCAGGGACCTACTTTGACTCTGTTCCTGATGGAAGCTTCAGTGGTCATCCAGGTGAAGGACCAGCTCCATCACAGGCCTCACGACAACCTTTCAGAACTGGTGTTATCCTGAGTGGTTGAAAACAGTCAGGTCAGAGATGGTATCAGGCCAGAAGAAAGAGTCTCTGGAAATGTAGCTGCACCATGACACAGAGGTCCTCATGGCATCCAGGGATGGCAGGAAGGCCAGTGGGGACAGGCACTCCTTGCTTGATGTCTCCTCATTCACCTTGAAGTGAGGAGAGGAGAGAGAGAGAGGAGAGAAAGTGGAGAGAGTGCCTGGCCCCTGTAACAGGACCCACAGGCAGCACCCCTTGTCAGCCACTGAATAGGGTTATCCAGTATGGGCAGGGTCAGGGCATAAGGTGCAAAACAGAGGCAGGATCTGGTGGTCTGCCCCAGCACTCACTGCATCTCTGAGGTCAGTGTGGGCTTCTCCATTTCTGCACCTGCCTAGGGAGAAGCTGCTGAGCAAGGGCAGTCCTGGCACAGTCCTGATTCAGTGTTGTCATGGGCAGTTGTCTGTTTGCACGGTGCTCAGGGCTGGAGCCGCTCAATGCTCTGTTCTTCTATTTCTGGGCTCTTGCTGTACTCCTCTGACACTTCCACTTTGTCCTTGTGCTCAGCAGAACCCAGGGGTATTGGGTGAAAAGGAAACAGCTTTAAGCTCACACTACCACCCCCTCACACTGTTCCACACTTAACCGTGTAATACCTTGCCACACTTGCCCCAAACCACCCCACCCCACAGTGCTGTGCAGTGGCCACCAATCCAAAGATGTTTGGCCTGCAGCTGTGCATTGAACTGCTGGATGTACACTTGAGCACCAGGAATCCAACCTGTTCAGCCATGGTTGGAGCATCCCATGGCACCGGGTCTGGTGCAACTGTGATGTTCTGAGTCACCAGCACAGGCCAGTGATGAGGATCTCCACTGACCTTCGGGTTTCCAAGTGATGGGATATGCTACACTACGGGGTGGCAGCAGCTGAGGCTGCAGCCTGCCAAGATGACAGGGGACTGCGCTGTACCAGCAATTATGACAACTATGTGATCCTGGCTTTTCAATTATCTAAAAGTTCAGCCAGAAGGCTTTTTTGAAAATCCTTAGTGTTTGGCAGTGGAAAGGATTTTTTTCTGTGAATGAACAAAATGTGGTACTCCAACACAGAGAGAAGCTGCATGTGTACTGTCCTGATCAAAGACACAATTGATGTTGCACAACTCGAGATTCCCAACATCTGAGAGATTTAAGATTATTTGTACTATCCTCTTTCTGTGTAGTGTTATCTTTAATAAATGGTATTTGAATTGATATTTTACAGAGTCTGGGTGCCTTTCTTACTGGAATCATAACAAACCGGCAGATACTGGTGCAAAACAGATGCTAAGATGCTGCTCAGAGCTGATAAACTGCAAGTTGCAGTGTCTTTGGAGGAAAGATAGGAAGCTGTTGTAGCTGAGATAAGTTGCATCAGCATGTCTTCAAGTAATGAAAAACAAATCAGTAGCCTAGAGGGAAAATTTAACCTGTAAGAGAAATTCCTACTTCCAAACATGGTTAGAAAATATATGATGAATGTGAATAGCAAATGAAAACTGGAAGAAAAAATGTAAATACTCTGGATATTAACATAAGCAGAAAGTCAAACTGAAGTTTTGGTGCTGCATAGAGATGACTGCAGTCTCTAATGCAGAGCCTCCCCTGAATTAGAATGACTCCTTTGAAGAGAGTGATATGTTAGCAAGGTAGTAGAAGGAAAAGAAACCTGTAATCTAATTAGTACAGCTGAGAACTTCTGAGCATGCTGGAATTAAATGCAAACACTGCTGTGTATTTGCAAGAAATATTATAATGTCACTCTAAACTGGAAGCAGGAGACCTCCAGCAGTTTTATCACTGTAAATTAGAGTAACAAAAGCATTCACCTTCTCTTCTGAAATAAGAAGACTGAAAACCAGTATTCATATTCTATGTTATTGATTTATTTTGAACTAAGTAGTTGCCTTGGCTGCCTACCGCACCCTCCTTATCCCTACAGGAGAGGTATCACCTTACAGAGACTTATGATAAGGGAATGACAAGAAAATTATTCCCTTTCTACTGTTTCACTGTGGGACATTTCCTCTTCCACGAAGCAAAGTGAAGCAAAACATATGTGAAAACTGTTTTATTAGGAATTGTTCTCACTGACTGGCCTGAAGATATCTTTTTTATTCTGCATTTGTCAAAGACTGGAAGTGCTCTGTACACAGCGCTTTGCATAGATCTTCAGAACTTCTAATGCTAGTGTGAATCTGGCCATAGTTATTTTTTAAACTGACATATTACTGCAGAGGAATATCTATCAGACCAGATATGAATTAATATACTTTTTCCAAAACATATGAATGTCAAATAACAACTGAATCTTGTTTGTGAAGAATTTTGACATTGCTTCTGTTGCTAAGGGAATGACTTTTCTGTTACCCATGATGTTCATGTAAGTCCTAATTTTTAATAACTGAGAAAGAGGGGACAAACAGCAGAAAATGCACAAAGGTCCTCTCTTTCAAAAATACTGTCTATTCCTTCTTGAGGCAGGAATGTGAGCATTTTCATTTTCTCAGGTAAAGAGCCATAGCTTCCATTTTATATATTTTACACTCAAGTATTTCAAAACTCAGTGAGGTTAATAGAAGGAAGTTTTTTGCTACTTTCTTCAGCATTTTTTTCTTTTTCTTAACCAAGTAAATGCCAAAGTATTAAGAAATGTAACTCCTGTTATTTGTTTGAGATACACAAATGAATCAGATGTTTGTATTTATTTTTTGGCCTCCTTTTGGGTGAGTAGGTATGAGGTGTAAGCAAAGGCTTTAGGAAGTAAATACAAATAAGCAGTTGTAAAATGTATAAATAATAATTTTATTATATTTTAAATATGCATACAGATTAAAAATTAATTATTTCTTTATCCTATGAAACTCAAAAATGGTATTTAAGACTATGTTGTCTTTCCAGTCAACTGACAGCTAAATTAATATACACACATATATATAGTGAAAAATATATTTTCAGGAAGAAGATCCCAAAAGTTGGAGATTCAGATTGAGCTACTCAACTCTCTTGAAAAGACATCAGATTTTCAACAGAAGTGATCTTACATAAAGTAATTTGTTTTTCATGACTATTTTTTTCTCCAGATTTTGGGTTTTTTTTTGCTTCCAACTAAGATTTGTAGTAATCAAAATGTCTCTTAAATTGTAATTTTGCATCTCCTCAGTGATAAATTCATAGCTTTTTTTGGGGATGTAGTTACACACGATCATCCAGGATAATGTTCCACACATTAAGATCAGTTAATTTTTTGAGAGACTTAAGGGAAACTGCCTGCATATCAAATAGCACATTACACTGCTGCTTAAGAAAAT
>JAWWEU010000091.1:32516505-32553109 GCA_035583155.1 Acropternis orthonyx
GGCACCCAAAACTGCCCACAATATCCAAGGTGAGGCTGCCCCAGTGCAGAGCAGAGTGGGACAATCCCCTCCCTCGCTTGGCTGGCGATGCTTTGCCTGATACCCCCCAGGACACACTTGGCCCTCCTGGCTGCCAGGGCACTGCTGACTCATATTCAACTTGCCATCAACCAGGACCCCCAGGTCCCTTTCCAAGGTACTGCTTTCCAACATCTCATTCCCCAGTCTGTACAAACATCTAGGGTTGCCCCATCCCAGGTGCAGAATCCAGCACATGTCTTTGTTAAACTTCATATGGTTGGTGATTGCCCAGTCCTCAGTTTGTCAAGGTCTCTCTGCCTTCCATTTTTTAAAGAATTTTTTTTCTGTGTTATCTATAATGATCAAAATCCCAATATTTTACATTTAGCACTCTATCAGAAGTGAAAATGTAAAAAAAAAATTAAACTTGTGAGAACACAGGAACCATGTCTTCATACCTCTATGAAATTATAGAAAACTCAAGAATTTAATGTCTGTATTTAAATTAATATTTGAAATATTTCTTTATTTACATCTGTATTCCCTTTATGGGAGATGCATATGTGTGCTTAGCATTGATGAAAAGACAATGAAAGCATGTCATGCTTTATCCTACGCTTTAAATGTCTGGGAATCCCTAAAGACATCACCAGTGGTATAACCTAACTATTCAAAAGCAGAGAGACATGTGAAGTAGCTACAGTATGCATATGTGCTGGGAAGTTGTTGCAATCTGAGGAAACTTTTCACTGAAGTAGTTGTCAAGATCCAAATGCAAAGACAGGTTGAGGTGGACTGGCAAGATAAGTTTTAACACAGTCACAGAGGTGGTCAATTTTTAAGGATGAGCGATGTAGAAAATGTGGGCAAGACTGCAGGTTTGGGAGTGGGTTTTGGGTAACTGTAGCCAGTCTGAAAGCTCCATGACAAGCAGTTCAGGCTGGGTTCAGGATGGGTATGTGCTGGATTTCCGTGAGTAAGCAACTTGCTAAATTTCAAAGTGCTTCCAGTACTTTCAGGATGAAGAAAATTGTAAGACATTTTCAATAATAATTACTGTTGTTAATGTACATTCCTACAGCTTATATTCAAAGTTGGCAAATGCAGGACTGTAAATACAGGACACTTCTCTGTATTTTTTATTTCCTTTTTCAGAAACTCCAAATCATAGAGTCCTTAAGGTTGGAAAAGACATCTAAGATCATAGAGTCCGATCACTAACCCAGCACTGCCATGTTCATCACTAAACTGCACTCAAAAATGCCATGGCCACACATTTTTTGAACACTTCCAGGGATGGTGATTCCACCACTTCCCTGAGCAGGCAGTTCCAATGTTGACCACCCATTCAGTGTAGAAGCTTTTCCTAATATCCAATCTAACCCTTCTCTGGTACAGCCCAAGGCTGTTTCTTCTTTCTTATCACTTGTTACCTGGGACAAGAGCTGATGCCCACCTCTCAGGAGCCTCCTTTCAGGTAGTTGCAGAGAGAAATAAACTCTTCCCTGAGCTTTATTTACTCCAGGCTAAACATCCCCAGTTCCCTCAGATGTTCCTTATATGACTTAGTCTCCAGACCATTCACCAACTCCATTGCCCTTCTCTGGACATGCTCCAGCACCTCAATGTTTTCCTTGAACTGAGAGGCCCAGAATCGAACACAGGATTCGAGATGTGGCCTCACAAGTGCCAAGTACAGGGCAATTATCACTTCCCTGACCCTGTTGGCCTCACTATTTCTGATACAAGCTAGGATTCCAATGGCCTTGGCCACCTGGGCACACTGTTGGCTCATGTTCAGCTGTTGTCAACCAGCATCCCCAGGTCCTTTTCTGCTGGGCCATTTTCCAGCCACTCTACCCCAGAACTGTTGTGCTCCATGGGGTTGTCATGACACGAATGCAGGACCTGTCACTTTGCCTTGTGTGGAAGCTCATACTGTTGTCTTCAGCCCATCAATCCACTCTGTCCAGGTACCTCTGAGAGCCTTCTCACCATCGAGCAGTTCAGCACCCCCTCTAAGCTTGTTATTCTCTGCAAACTGACTGAGGGTGCATTTAACGTCTTTATCCAGATTATAGATGAATATATTGAGTAGGGCTGAACCCAATACTGAGCCCTTTGGAGCACCACTGGTGACTGTCCACAAGCTGGATGTAACTACATTCACCACCAATTTCAGTGCACAGCCATCCAGCCAGTTTTTTATTCAGTGAAGGGTACACTCATTACATCATGGGAAGCCAGTTTCTCCAGAAGAATGCAGCTGGAAATAGTGTCAAAGGCTTTACTGAAGTCCATAGACAATATAAACATCCTTTCCCTCATCCACTAAGCAGATCAGCTTATCATAGAAGGAGATCAGGTTGGTCAGGCTGGACCTGGCTTTCACAAACCCATGGTGGTTGGGCCTGATGCCGCAGTTATCCTCTGTGTGATCACATTCAGGATGATCTGCTCCATGACCTTCCCTGGCACCAAGACCAGGCTGACAGGCCTGTAGTTTCCCAGATCCTCTTTCTTGCCCTTGTAGATGGGCCTCACATTGGCTAAGTGGTGATTAACCATTGGTCCCAGTCTTCTGGGACTTCCCCATGTAAGCAGGACTGGTTAAGAACTTCATAACTGCAGACAAGGGACAGAGATCTGGAGTAAGCATGAAGATGATGTAGGACACATTTACATTTTCTGAAATAACCAGACTAGTACCTTACAGTCATGAACCATAGGAACAGAAATATAAGTTGTTGTGCACAGTTCTAGCTATTTACATTGCTATGATCTTCTAGCAACAAATTTTAACTAACTCAATAAATGACATACAGAAGTCAGTCTTCTAACTTGATGCATCTTTAGATGAAATTACCAGCAGATACTTTAGCACATCTGTAGCTTGAAGCTTCATTTGACTAATTGTTCCCATTTAAATGAACACAACTTATTTCAGCAGACTGTGAATTGATTTTTAAAATAGTCTGGTAAAAGATGGAACAATACAAAAAGATTAAGCTTTTCCTGCTTTCCTGTAGCACCTTGCATTAGTTTCTCTTTAAACAAAGTAAATACATTATTATTTTTTTATTTTACCTTCAGCTGACAAGGGAAATTCATTAAAACTTTGCAAATTTACTCCAGGGCCTTGTTCTTCTTGACAAATCCTTTAGGCGTATAAAGTTAATAGGAGCTACATACAGTCATTAAGGTGAAATACACATCAACTATCTTAACCTTGATAGGGAGTTAGAGGAGTAAACACCCACACTGAATTTTAGTATGTGACAGCTACTTTTCCTCACAAATTCCCCAGACTGTAATGTAATGTTCAAATATTTAAGAGTGTGACTTTCTTTCTCGACATCTATTCTGAGAATCCTAGATACATGTAGGGCTTTTTACGTGCTGTTTTCTAAAGCATTTGCACTTAATTTTTGTAGTATGAATATTTGTAGGGCAGATAAACCATGATTTATCATGTTGAAACAACTGAGATTTGACAACCATTCTTTTTAGAGAAAGAGTTTAATTCTCACAAGAGAACAACGTGACTCTATTTTCATGAGCTACATAGGACATAACTAGAAGACATAATGAAGTGTGTTTAGTGGATGGCTTTATTTTTGTACATAGATTTTTTTTTCTGTGATGCTAATTCAAATTTCAATTACCAATACCTTAAAAACATAATTCTTTATGAAGTCAAGAACTGATGTGGGAAACCAATCTTTCAAAAATAATCAAATGCTCAATCTAAAATCCTCAAAAAATACATATATGAATTAAAAATCATTTCTCACCACCTTTTCACTTATTTAGATTCATTTTAGTTGTGCTATGTGCTTTTTAAGAGTGACAGTTGCAAGGCAACCATGTCTATGCTGTTGTTCAACTCATGCCCAGCTATAACCTACATTGTAAGTCTATCAGTAGTTTCTATATGCTTACTTATTCACATTTACTCCTACCAGGAAACATTTTATTTCTCTTCCTTCCAGAAACGCTGTTTATCTGTCAAATATTGATTTGTGTTTGTGACTAAAAAGTGTTTTTGAGCATGCATATCTTCAAAATAAATACAGCAGTGGGTGTTTCAGAATTGTTTTGTCCTGCACCTTTAGTATGGATCTGGAGTGTATTGAGCAGGGTGGAAGAAATCCCTGGCTGCAGCTGAGGAGAGAGGAATATAAAGGCATCTTTGTACTTCTGTTATTCAGAAGCTGTAGTGCATCTAGGCTTCTGGCACAAGTGTGCTGTGCCTAGCCTGTGGCTCTCCAGGCTATTAACGCAGCCAAGACTGGTTATGTGTCTACATCCTTCAGCAGTTATTTCTGTGCTGTTCTTTCTTATGATCCTTATGGAAGCTCTACTTCTGTTGCAAAGATAGTTCAAAGATACTTTTTTACATAAGGAAGCCTGCCATAATTACTGTGAACAGTATTATCCACATACTCAGGTGTTCATTTCCTAATTTCAAAAATAAGTTCAGGCATGTTACTTGAATTTTTGGAATGTTATTTACCTCGCTCCTTGAAATGACCAATAGAAATGAAACAAAAAGTAGAATCCACTAGCCTTCTAAAACTGATAAAACACATTACTATGGTATGATTCAAAATATAAGTTTTAGAAAATTCTGACATTAAAGGACTCATCAATATGTGTATTTTTAAGGCCATATAATGAGGAATAAATTTTGTTTAGAAATTTCATTTTGTTTTGCTAATTCACAAGCTACTTAACTTGACAATTTTCTGTTATATAAATGTTAGCAGTAACCGCTGCAGAGCAAGTCAAGACAAAAAGAAGGTCCTTGTAGATATTTTCCTTATTGAAAAACAAAACTACAACCTGCTTCTATGTAATATAAATATCTACACCAACCTTCAAACACTCAATATAACCAATTTTAGAGACTGTTTCATTAAATAACTGTAGAGTCGTTTTGTAGGTTCACAAATATGAATGAAGATATAAAAATGTGACCAGAGATCAGTTTCACGGGGATGAATTTATCTTTTTTCTTTTATAGAGTTGAGATTCTACAAAATAAAGAATTTTAAATTAAAATCTGTAACACGTCTCTATTTTTCTTTCAGTTTTTGAGCAGGAAAATGATAAATAAATAGATTTACCAATACCACACAGACAGTATTTTGCATCATACATTTCAAATGAATGTGCCTTAGTATGGTTTTGGACAAGCTACTGATAATTTTACACACGTTTGCCGATGGCATATATGCAGTCATAATAACGTCCTTTTCTATTTTGTTTAAAAAAAAAAACAAAAAAACCACACACAACAACAAATCAACATGTTTACTTGATTGGTGTATCTGTTCTGACCAGAAGAATTAAAGTAGCCTAGTATTCTAGGACCTCCTTTAGGGACACAACAGGAGAGAATAAGGACCGAAAGCATCCCCATTCAGTTTACCAAATATGTAGAACTGTTTTACACAGGGCTATGGAAAAAAAAAAAAAGTAATCATTTTGCTTCTTAGGTTCACAGAATTTACCTTTAGAGTAATCTGTTTAGATGGCATTTCCTTCACAGCCAAACTTTGTCAATACATTTTTTAAACTAAATAATTTTGACATATATCCTGTGAAAAAGTGATATGTTATTATCTTTTATGCACCATTGTCTCTATGGTGTGTTTTTTTCTATCCATGTATTTTATCTTGTAATTATTCCTCTAAGCTCTTTAAATGTTTCTCAGATTCTTAACAGGGCTTTAAGTATTCAAAAGCATCTGTAATTATCCTTTAAAGGACCTTCATTACTTTCAGGGTGATGAATGTTTAGGTCTGAGACATCTCTTTACCTCAGCAGGGTTTTCCTTTTCGTAAAATCACCTTAGATGTAATTTTTAGCATTACTTTAACACTATGTGTATCTTACTACTGCCTTGGCTGCTTACTCCTGTATTTCATGGTTAGTTAGCTTTATATTCTGTATCCTATGTTGCATATAATTTTGAATCACAGCAGAGTCTGTATCTTAGGATGGTAAATTAATGACCAAATCCAACAGGGACAGGATAGAGGACAAGGAGGTGGAAGAGACAGAGAATAAGTTGGTGTTGAAGCAAGAAATTAAACAACAAAAAAGGCAAAGGGCAGAGAATATGGGTAAGGGACAAATTATGAGGAATACCATAGACTGTAACGTCTACTTTTTTACCAGTGGATGGGGTTAGAAGATTACTGTCCAATAAATCAGCTTGTTCTCTGTAGTCAGAGCAAGGCTAACATTGTTGCCTTGCACATGTTTTGTGTTGTGAATTTCATTAATGGGGTTTTGTGTGTGTGTGTGTGTGTGTGTGTGTTCTTTGTTTGTTTGTTGGTTGGTTTTAACTTCTGTATTCTCTTGCCGAACCTCTGTTTGCCAGACTCAGAGCCACAGGCTAGTACCCTGTAAGAGATTGCAAAGTTGGAAAATAAAACTGAGAAAGCTATGCCTCTGCCCCCTGCAGGTTTTGATTGCTTCAGAACATCCATCAAAATGCCTTGTTAATGTATTTTACACTTCCTCCTCTTCTGCTGCTCTTCCTATTATCACTAAGGAACAGTTTATCAAAAGAATACCTCCTGTAAATAATTCAACTCAGTTTTGACTGCCAATATGAGAAAACTGAGAATACAAGTGAAGGGATTTTAAGCAGCCCCTTACTACTTCAGTCATGAAAGCACACTTGCAGGAGACAGGGGGTCTGCAGGAATATTACCTGTATCTCTGACTCTTTTTCCAATAGGCACCCATTTAGCAGATTATCGTTATACGACACAAAGTTGTATGGGAAATGAAGACAATGGCTGTGCCTCAGGGGCTAGGCTCTAGGTAATATTAAGTATCTAGAGCTGCTTGAAGATAAAAGCAAAGAAAAATCAATGTACATGCTACATAGTGTTGTATCAGAAGTATTGGCAGTTGGGCAATCAATTTCTTCTTTTCTTCCTCCAATTAAAAAGTCTCATTTCAGTAATAGTCAAACTGATATATTTATGTACCATTTGGCTGTCCTGTATGGCAACACTTCCACTAATGTAGGTTTGCAATTAGAATCAGAGTAGGTTGATTTCACAGCCTTCTGTTTTGTTCTTTTATGATAAATATCAAATCTGCATTTGGAGGTCAAACAGCATGAGGTCGCTTTCATCATGAATTTGGGGTTAGACTAGATGACCTTTAAAAATTCCCTTTCAACACAAACTACATTGATTTTATGAATACGTGTATACCAGTCACAATGTCACTGGTAAAAGCAATGTAGAAAACTTTATAAGTCTAGATAGAAGTAATTTCTTCCTATTAAATAATGCTGGACAGTGGATTTTAATATCTACTGATATGAAAACAGAACTTTACTCTTGCTCTTAAGAGGAATGAGGTCAAGCCAGTGCTGTTTTATTTGGGATTTTGTTTGGGGTTTTTTTGTTAATTTTTTGGTTTGCTTTGGTGTTTTGTTTTCTGAAAATTCAGTCCAAGTCTCAGAATTATTTTCACAAGACTTAGAAATTAGGTCAATTAGTGATGTAGGTGTCAACATAGAAGCACATTCAAGGCCTAATTTTAAGTATTTGTCTTTCAAAGGGCCACCCAGAACATCAAGTCTGATTTTTAACCTCTTACTGGAGAAGAAAAAGCTTAAGAAGTGCAAATTGTTAACTAAAAAAAAGCTAAATATGAAGGTGGGTTGGTTTGTTTGTTTGTTTTAATTTGAAAATCTGTATTTATATGCTGTAGGGACAAAAACCAAAATGTTTAGGGAGGCCAATCTGTTTATTGAACCTAGCTGGATCATAACACATCTTTTTAATTTTATTTATTTTTTCCTCCAGAGATTAAGTTCTTTTTTTAAAAAAGGTTAAAAATCCCACCTCTATTATTTCTTCTAATGTGATATGATGCCATGACCACTAGTCTTTCATAGGACTGTTGTCCTAGGGTATGGAAATCTGTTGTCCTTTGTCATTTGTCACCCAACAGGGTACCACTTCTAACTTCAGGGTACTAATTGCATAGGATTATGCCTTAACTGTAATGCTCTCTCAAAGGCAGAAAACTGTGCAGTCCTTCAATGCAATCTGGATGACTCCAGCAAAAAAAAAAGTTTCACAGTGTGAAAAAGAGGATAAACTGGAAGAAACCAAATACTGCTTAGGATTTTCACAAGCAAGGCATATCATGCCTGTTGTGGAACCTGAATATCACATTAAGTAGTATTCTTATAAAGTCAGAAGCAACACTTTCTTGGAAAGCGAGGAATATGTGGGAAGCATTTCCACAATCTAAGCAAAGAATTAAACATAGATCTCTGGATAGCCAATTCTCCCATTGTTGAATGACATCAGATACATCACCTTTACAACATCTGTTTTCTGAATCACTGCATGTCATGTTCAGAAACCAGACAAGTCCTTACACAAGCTGCAGCAGAGGACATAAAAACTACACCAAACAGGCAGGGCACTGCTAATGGTAGCCGGCTCTTACACAAAGATCTCCATCTTACGGCATTTGATGTGAGTGACCATTGCTTTACAAATTTATATTCACAATTTCTCTATGACATCAGGAACTGATTACATGAGTTGAGTGTCTTATTTGCTGAGAATAATTTACTGAGTTCTACCTTCAGTCTACGAATATTTTTCTACAGCGGGCTGTGCACATTTGAATTAATGATGACAGGATGATTCAGAAACGTAAGAAGCCAAGCAAGCATTTCCTTACTTTTGGAACCAATACTTCTGAACGTTTGGTTATAGTTTTGCTTCATAAATTTTCACCTCCCTAGACCTCTGTTTTAGTTATTTTTTCTGCCCTCAATTAGTACTGAAGGATAATGCAATTTGGAAAAAGTTACTGTAGATTAAACAAACTGAGTCAGGAAATAATAAAGATGTCGTAGAGAAAACATGTTCTTAGGAAAACAGATAGGGGGTTTGTGGGTTGTTTGTTTATTTCTTTTGGGAAATTTTGTTGCTTTTTGTTTTGTTTTATTTGTTTATTTGTTTAAGAGTAAGGGAGTATAGCTAGAGGTCATTAGTGATACAGTTCATTTGCTTAATTTATTAGAGGCTTAGTAATTCTGAAAGTGTTACACTGGGAAACAATGTATTTTGTCACTTAAAGATTACTATCACAATAATGTCACCATTTTGCGGTAAGGAAATCACACAGATTGTGTTCTGGTTTCAAAATCTTTCATGGAATTTTTTCTCCCCCTTAAGAACACAGAGGTCTGGGAGCTGAAGCTCAGCCCCCATACCTACTGGTAGAACCAGCTAGCAAAGGGATGGCTGATAGATTTCCATTCCAACTTCATGACTGCGGAGAGGATTTGAGGAGGTGGGGTTGGGAGAGAGAGGTTTTTCCAGGTTTTTGCCACACTTCTCCGGCTGCTGTGGGTGCCAGCCACTGTTTGCTGGGCTGGGGGGAAGCAGTTGGAGGGAGCTGTCCTGGCTCGGCCCCACCCTGACTCCACGTGCCCTGTGCCATTCCTCGGAGAGAGAGAGTTCACCGCTGGATTCACTGGGGACTCCCCGAGGGACCACCATCATCGGCAGAGGAGTTGCTGTCCCTTTCCCCACCACCTCCCCTCCGCAACGCTTTTTTGGACAAAGGATGGGAGGAGAGGGTCTTTGCACTGCCCATGGGAAAGGTTTCATCCTATCCCTGTAGCCGCCATTCCCACTGCAATTTTGTGGCCGCTGCCTCCCAAGGTGCGGCGTCGCCTCCCGCTGTCTGTAAATAGAACTGCACTGAAGGGGCAGAGAGAGAACTTTATGTGTTTGAAAGTTTTGGTTACGGTGTTGCTGTTTGTTCTGGTTTTAGTTATATATATATTTTATATATTTATATATTTGTAGTAAAGAGCTCTTATACTTTACTATATATTTTCTGATTAAAATCTCTTAATTTCAAAGGTTGTGGTGGTTTTTTCAGGAAGCAGCCCTCTTCCTAATCCAGATAGAGATCTTAGTTTTTCTTTTAAACTGAGACGACTTGTAAAACCTTTTGTTTATTTACTTGTTTTATGTGGATTTTTTTTTTTTCCTTGAAGAGCAAAATAACTTCTCTGGAGTAAGAAATCAAACTTTTGTGAAATATTTCTTTGGTTAATTGGGAAATTCTCACACCTTCCCATGATTATATTAATAAAGATATTTTAGCAGGTGTTAGGATAACATTGTTAATGCTGAAACATAATCACTGAAAGAACTGATAAAATCTCAGAACTGGAACAGTCTTTATATCTGCTGTAGACTGTGCTGTACAAAGGAGTGAATAAATTATTTGCACTGGTACTGCTGAAGCAAAGATGAATCTTCACCTATGAGCTTCACAAACTTCTCACAGAGGAGCATTGACACATGGGAAACTTGTTGCCAAGCTTAAAGATGTTCTGCTAGGTACAAAGTTCTTTGGTTTCCTTTGCACACCTTTTTTACAACCCTCTTTAGCATCTACTTATTCCTGATCCCTTTCTCCTATACCTCTTTGTATCTTCGTCTTTAACTTTCTGCAATTTATTTTAGACCTTTATAGCTTCCCAACTTCTCATTATATCCAGACTGTGTTGAGGAGCAGGCTTAATTATTACTCTATTAATTATTAATCTATTAATCTCAGACATTGCTCACTATGAACTCACTGCACAGCATTTGCTGGTTCTGTGACCTCATGAGTAATGTCATAGATCAGCTTTCTTACTGCTTCTGGGGAATCCAAATTTCTTACAGCTTCTAGACACTCAAATATCATACAGCTTCTAGAAAATCAGCTAAACGAGTGAAGTGTCTTTGGCCATGGATGTCAGTGGATGGTAGAAACTGAAGACAAAACATATCATTTTGTAAAATGGATAAGACAAAACCTGGGTTTGCAAATTGTACAATTCTCAAATCAGATGAATTATCCTGACAGGTTTAAAATTAATAAAAAGAGGGAAATGGTGCTATACAGTCTTTCCAGACATTTGTTTTATGCATGTTTGTAGCATGATTCTTCTGATATTCTGGCAATGGTTATTTCTGAAAAAAGATATGTGATTACACTAGGCATAACTATACAAATATCAATTTGGTTTACATTTAATTTATGACATTTTATACTATTCTTATTTTTATTTTCATTTTTTTTCATTTGTGTATTACATTCAATAATAGTTCCCTGTGTGTTTCATTTCAAAATAATAAGAATAAATTTGCTTTCTATACAGACTGCATATGTAAAACATGCCACTAAAATTAGTTGAATAGACTATGTAACAGAGGAAACATTTTTCTGAAAACAGTATGAGCCTTACACTCGGTAATCCCTCAACAAAGCTAAGCAGCTACTTTTCACACCGGCAATCTGTCCTGAGTGAATCCCCCCAGTCAAAATTGTGGCCAAAGCTGTTGCATGTCTTCATATGAGATCTGGATCATGGGATCAAGCACACCCTGATGAATTTTACTGATGGTACCAAAGTGATCAGGGAGGTAGACATTTTGTCCCTGCAAAGAGACCTGAAAATGTTGGGAGAGTGGTCTAACAAGAATCTTAGGAAGTTCAACAAGGACAAGTGTAGGGTCTTGCACCTCGGAAAACATAATCTATGAGTCCAGCACAGGCTGAGACATTCCCAGCTGGACTGCAGCTCTGTGGAAAGGGATCTGAGAGCCCTGGTGGACAAAAGGTTTAAACATGAGTGAAGAGTTTGCTGCTGCCTCAAAGAAAGCCAATGAGTGAGCTGCATCAGCAGCAGAGATAAAGAAGACATTACTGTGCTCTACTCAGTGCTTGCCAGGCCATACCTGGAATACTGTGTTCAGTTTTGATCCTTACTATACAAAAGAGATGTGGACAAGCTGGAGAGGGACCAGACAAGGGTCACAAAAATTGTTAAAGAACTGGGAAACCTGCCATGAGAGGAAAGGCTGAGATAACTAAGTTTGCTCAGCCTTTAGTAAAAAAGGTTTAAGACAAACTTTGTCACCATATTCCAGTATTTAAAGGGTGGTTACAAAGAAGACAGACAATCCTTTCTTTTTTACAAGGAATCACACAGGGTAGATTCTGACTGGAAACCAGAGGAAATTTTTTCTTGATGAGAACAGTGAACCATTTCTAATGTTGGACACTTTTAAGATTCAGCTGAACAGAGTGTTTGGCCAAGTTATCTAGACCATGCATTTGTCATAAAAGGTTGGAGCAGGTGATTCTTGACCTCCTCTTCTAAACTACTTGGAATTCAAATGTATTCTATTTGGACTGTTTTTCAATCTCACTTATCAGCCTTCCTTCTGCCAGAAGCCCATACTCTGCTTTTACAGTAGAATGCAAAGGTGACATTTTGTTTCCTATGTTGTCAGCCATCCTGTATGTAAAGAATTGGAGGTACCAGTGAATCTGAACTACCAGCCCTAAAAGTTCACCAATGATTCAAAGATGCTGTGTTTAAATTACTTGAAAATGTTCTAGGATGGGACTTAAATTAGAATGAGACCAATACAGCTCTGGCTGACAAAAAAATCATATTTTGATTACCTTATCTCCTTTACTACTGAAAACCCATTTTTTTTTTTTTTGGTAATTATTTTACCTAACATCCTGTAGAAATTTTTTATATTTAGATTTTGATTTAACAGTGCTTGAACAGATTAAATAGTTTGATTCTTAAAACAAGAACCTAATTTATTGGCTCTAACTGCACATTTGTGATGTTAATAATCCAGTTGAGGTTAAGGCAAAGCCCCCCTTGAAATTGATATAAGGTTTTTCAGTAATGTCGTCTAAGTCTGAATCAAGTCTGCTTCTGGAAGCAGATGGATTATGTTTGTTTTCACACATAAAACCAAGAAGGGCTTTCTATGGTGTTCTCAAAACTTGTGCTTTTACAAATATCTTAGCCTAAAAGCTGCATTGGAAAAGCAGAATTAGATCATGTATATGGTAAATGTGTTTGGTTGGTTGTTTTTCTGGGTGTTTGGTTTTTTCTCTTTTGTCTTTTTAATAAATGAAAAAAAAAAATAGATCTTGCAGACTTACACAGTCTCCCTTGCAGTGGGAGCTTTTTTTTTTTTTTTTTTTTTTTTTTTTTTTTAATTCACGTGTTGCTTTTCCCTGTGATACTCCTATTGTATGTATTACTTCAGTATTTACCCAGTTTAATTTCCTTGAAGATAGTTCTGACACACAGGAGAAAACTATAGAATAAATAAAGAAAAATTAGCAACCTCTCTTACAGTTTGTTTTAACAAACCAATATAAAGAATTTGTAAATGAGGGCAGAAAAAAGTGAACAGCTTAAAACCCCAACATAAAATATAGCTTGGAGCTTCTTAAAGTGTAAGTTTCAAAGAGATTCCTTCAGGACACATGACTTTTTATCACAAACACTAAGTCCCATAAATATGAGCAACATATTTCTGACTAGTTAATCCTATTATCAGCTTCCCTAAGTTTTTATAATATAACTGTGCTTAAAATCTATAAACAAAGCAAATCTATTTTATCACAAAAATATGAGAAATATTCTGTCTGAAAAGTGCATTACTAAGTTTATTTATATTTAACATTTAAATGGTTTCACTATTGCATTGTTCACAATTAACAGTATTTTCTTCTTATACATGTTTCAGACATGAGAAGATACCAGTTATCAATACATTTTAAAAGGGTAGAGAACTAGGACAGGCATAAGGCCCAACTCCACAGCTGACATAAAAGCTAAGTAACAAACTTGGAGGCTTGCCCTGGGGATTGTTTCTGCACTTTGCATAGAGCAGAAGACAGACTGAGTCCAGAGAGCTGAGAGGAGTTCACATGCATTCCCCTGACTCCTAGGCATCATGTTTGCTTGTGCAGTTTTTTCTCCCCCGCCCCCACCCCACCTTTTTTTTTTTTTTACTGGCCAGAAAATCTTAAACTACTTTTTTTTTGACAATGGAATAGCTTCAGAAAATGGGAAAAACTGCCTTGTAAGATTGAAAATTGATTGAATGTTGACAGACATGGCTTCAATTTCAATAGAGGCTGCTTGGTGTTTGCCACTCATGGGGCAATATTTAGGCCATTGTAAACCAGGAAAGATAGAATGCTACAACAGCTGGGTGTTTTTGCCACTAATATATTAAATCACTAATTTTTTTACATGTTCATTAGTGCCTACGATTGCCCTCTGAAAGTTGTAGCAGAGTGAATGCTGTGATTCTGGAGCTCAGTCAGATTTGAGAATGCCACTTTGCTGCTTAACACAGTAAGACAGATACAGTTTGGGAAGTAAAGGTGATTTCTGTACTACTGGTTGGCTCTGAAATTTGGAATGCAACACCATCATAAGTCTTGATATCTTCCTTTTGATCTTGTCCTAAGTGGCTCAGACTTATTCAGGAAAGCTGAGCCAACAAAGAATCCTCAATAGCCTGCATTTGACTACTGACAAAACTATTGGTCTTACACTTCCTCTCTTATGACTGAAACTTTCAAGATAATGAGTTTCCAGAGGCTGAGAAATTATGTTTGAAGCCAATATCAAGATGAAATTAGTTATTTTCAATGAGTCAAAATATCAAGAATCTAGCAATTCCTTGACATCCAAGACTAATAACAATTAAATGTAATATGTGGAAACAGAAATAAAATCATATGCACCTGATCTGAAGAGTTAATCTACATTTAAAAGATTATGCTTTTTATTATTATTCTGCTTTCAAAAAGGTCTCAGTTTTCTGGTTTAATAAAATGTCTATTGATAGCTTTCTGACTGAGACTGAAACACTGGAAGCATAGCCCTGAGCACACACATAAGAGAGAGACCATTTTTGGGGGGATTTGTTGTTTGCAAATATTCTGAAGTTCAAGCACTTAAATCATGTGAGGTAAAAATGAATACATTCTTGAAATATCACTTCACAGGTAATTTTGAAACCAGATTCATATAAAGGTGTCATTAATTATCAGCTAGCTCTTTTCTATCTACGCATTAAATGCAAAGAGTAAGTGTTATTCACATGGAGTTATAAATCAGTGAAAGATCATTACTCTGTCTCAATATAGAGTTCCAGGTTTTAATTATCCCTGTTTCCCATATAGTTTATATAAGAAATAAAAAGCTTAGCATCATTTGCATTCAGAAAGTGTGTGATGAGCTTGCATTCTAAAATACAGCAAAGCCAGTTGAATGCTTAATTTACTTCTTCCCTCTTATTAAAGCATAGAAAAGCAAAAGAGAACAGCTACAAAACATATTGAACATGACATATATGAGATTAATGTCTGATGATGTACAACATACAAATGAATAAGCAGATCTATGAGTATACAACACTGGCTATAATTTTATTCAGTTTTTTGTAAGCACATTTTTACTAAGGACTTTATAGAAGTAAAAAGCACTATACTTTTATATCAGATACTGAACATATAGTGACTTATATTACCCTGTCTATGTATTTAAAGTTTTAAAAAAGGTTCAGAAGAAAGGAATTTCCAGTTAAAGAGAGTTCATATTATCAGTATAAATGATTTTCATTGTGTTGCAATTCCTGTATATAATAAAAACAAGATTGGGGACTAAAGAGTGTATAGGAGCTGTTTCCATACACCTTATTTGAAGCTGGAGAGCTTTTGTGGAAGGCAGCAACAGATATACTCTACAGAGCTTTTCTAGTGATGTAAAGCTGGGAGTAAATAGGAGGAAATCTAAAACTGCTCAGTTCTTTTTCTGAGTGGGTTGGGGGTTTTTTGTTTGTGTGGTGGTTTTTTTGTTTGTTTGTTTTGTTTATGTTTTTTTCCTAATCTCAGGAATTTATGTCCAATATTTTCCAGTGTGTCCCCCTGAAATTATAGTAAGTAGGATCAAAATCTTACCTGATTTGTTTCAGTTGATTGTAGGATTCCCTTACATTTCTTTTCAGTATCACAAAATTAATTTTTACACTTATCAATCTGTTCATTATTTGCTTATGTTCTTCTGTATGTCCATGAAATCTACATGTTTCCTAAGTCTGCCTAGTTTTTAACTACACTAGCAGTAATGTTGGTATTAGCCGGGACACACACAGCTCAATCAAGGTTATATTACAGACCAATCATTCTCTTCTACAGGAAAAGCACAGAGAAAGATCAATATTAAACCTTGATTTGTGGAAAACCCAAAGTATTATCTACTGTTTCAGGAGGGATAAACGGCAAAATGGAAGTCCTAAAGAACCTAAGCTTCCCCATAATTGCATCAAGTGTGAGGATCTGAAGGGAATCTTGATTCCTAATGCAAAGATACAGATGTCTAGCCTCTGCAGTACTCCTTTCAAGACATCCCTCCCCTTTGCAATATGTAGGGTTTAGTGGATGTTCTGTTGCTGTTGTCCCAGTTAGCTCTTGCTTTAAAACACACCAATGTTTGGACTCAGAAGTTGTGTTGCTTCAATCAAACTGCAGTGGCAGCTTAGCATGAGCTATTTGGGTATAAAGTACTTCCTTCAGAATGAGGAGAAAGATGAGCGTGCAGAAGCTAAGTATTGAGCACAAGAACATATAAGGCAATACCGCATGACACTGTATATTAAAACAACTGGTTAGTACCTTTTTGTTTGTTTTCCTAATCTTGTGGGAAAAGTCTTGCTGACAGTGAGTGGAAAAGCGATGGAGTAATAGCTGGGAAAAGCTGCTAGGCAACTCTGATTCATTAGCATCTTGTTTGTCATCCTAGGACTTTGAGATGGTGTATCTCATGAGATTTCCCTAGAGATCAAACACAGAAAAATATAATTCCCAAGGATTTTTCATTCTCAAACAAGAGCTGGTCTGGGTTCTTAATGCAATATTCAGCAAAAATGGACACCTAAATGAATGAGTGAATTTGTCCAGTCATGTCTGTAATAATAAAAAAGCACAAGAAAGTTTTGTTCTTTTTGGTTTTATATAAAAGAGAATCACAAAAGAAAATTGCTTATTCTACATTCAGAATGAAATAGCCTTTGCAAGAGCTTGATTGTTCCTTGATATGGATGGGGAGAACTCATGTGGTTACTAATCTTTCTGTCAGTGCTCATATCCCAAATGTCTCTTCCTTTCAGTGTCTGTTTCACAATGAAAACAAAGGAAGACTGCCTACCTGAAACACACCTCCAAAGCAATCCTACTCTTTGAAGAGAACATGTCATATTTACCAGCTAGGCACTGATATGTTAAGAGTTGCTCACAGTATCATGTGATGTTTATATCACTAAACTATATATAAGCAAATCTACATATACACGCTGGATACTTTGCATATAATCCCCACAGGTATTTAGCACAAAAAAAAAAAAAAAAAAAAAAAAAAAAAACAAAAAAAAAAAAAAAAAAAAAAAAAAAAAAAAAAAAAAAAAACTAAGAACAAATAGATTAAAGTGATTTTCCCTTTTCTGATACCTGCAAAATAATACCTAAAGGGAAACAAAAATTATTGAAACAATTTACCTTCAGAGAATTGTAAGTATGTTTCAATGCATTGAACAGTGTCAACAACAGTTAACCTACAGTATGTAGAGGCTGACCCTGGTTTATAAAATGCAGTCCAGATCAATGAAACATGGGCTATTTGCAGCTCATTCTTAGTGCTGACAATGCAAGTGAGACCTGCCCATTCTGTTTAGAGACTCACATTTTTGAAAACGCTGAGTCCCATATCTTTGATCTTGTTCAACTTGCAGAACTCTGTTTCCTGCTTTCTTCTTTCATATTATTTCTCTGTTACACATTGCTTCAACAAAACACCAGATTAGTATCCTAACTCGGTCATCAAATGAACAATTTCACACAAATTAAGATAGAGAAGACATATTGCATGCCTTTTTTCCCCTAACATTGTGGAAATCAGGCTTGTATATGTTGTATAACAACTGAACACTTGTCTGCTTACCACTGAATTGTCAAATTTTGAGCATTAAATAATTACATGTAATTAAAGTCTCACAGTGCTGAATTTTTTTCATACAGTCTAAAAAAATTATATATAAACAACTTCTTCATGTTTGCCTTCCTAATATTTGTGCTTCAAGGAGAGTATATTCCTACTTAGAGAGTCATCATTTGAATAGAGAAATAAAATCAGGCTGATTATGGAATCATAGTTTCATGACTCTTGCTTTCTGGGCTTTCTAGGCTTGATACACAAAGAAAACCCAACAATATCTTCTTAAACAGATAAATACAGACTTGAGTTACATTTTTCATCCATTGAGTAGACAGACACAAGATAGGTCCAGGTTGGATGCTTTGTAGTCTTATTTGCATCTGTCTTTGTACCTATATCCTTGGGCATGATGATAGCCAGCAGCTTCACATTGACTTTCAGGTGTCTGAAATTTCCAGATTTCAGACAAGAAACTAAGTTTCTTATAAGAACCCCAGAGAATGCTAGTCATGAATGAGAATTGCACCAGCCCAAACACTCAGTGAGCAATGATATAAATTAATCTTCATGAAGGACTAAAGCAAGGAAATAATCTAAATACTCTGTTTCTATTGAAGAAACCTCTATCAAATAGAAGTCACAGCCCCAGAACCTTTTCAAGAATTAATTCTCTCCTTTGGCAAAGGAAGCAAGACTTATTCCATTATATGAAAACATTCACAGAACATCTGGTGTTGGAGTCACAATCCAGGGCATGAATCTTGAGTTCTCAACTCCTTACAAGCCTCCAAGGTTTTCAAGTCCATATTTCTAAACACTAGCACAACAGTACAGTAACAGGAACTAGGATTCTCTGGATCTTTTTTTAATTTCTTCTCAGCCCCTTTGACTCTCATACTGTTCCCAACTCAGATACCTTCCTTCCTGGTGTATGTTACAACTGAATTTTTTTTTTTTTTTTTTTTTTTTTTTTTTTTGGTGGTGCTGAAGCACGCTGTAAGCTCACGGTTGATTGATTCAGCTAGGATCATGTGCTTCCAGCTAAAGAACTAACTTACAGCTGGTGTCACCAATATCGGCCTGAGATAATGCACATTCTTGTGTATTTTAGTATTGCATAGTTTTTAACTTCTATTCTTCAGGAAGGTAATCTGTATGGTACCATAGACCTTTCCTACACTGACTGTATTTTCCTAAACATTCCTAAACAAGTCATAAGCCACACAAGTCAGTTCCTTATATTTGCACTGCAGCCATAAATGAATAGATTAAGCTAGGCTTTTACTTAACTTATATCCTTTCCCCCTTTCCATTACTGTCTTCCTCTTAGTCATTGCACATATGCTTTGCTATACTCCATCTTTTTACATTATCAAAGAAACATCATAACTGTATCATAGTCATATGCATCTTATGTCAAGAATCTGCATTTCTTTCCTTTACGAAAAGAGTTACCAGCTTAGTGTACTATGATCTGTCTTTGGTAAATCCATGTTGTATTTTATGACTTCACTGCCCCCTTTCAATCTCTATGTCTTCAAATATTTTGTCCTTCAAGCAAAACCACCATGGAGCATAAAAACCAAAGCACCTTAGTGTGAAGTCCTTCTACATTGTTTTCTTGCTGCATTATTCAGCCATTTATTTCTACAAATTACTTTGTGTGTTATCCTTTTACAAATTACCTATGTCACATGTGAGATGTGAAAAATACTCATACTGATGTTGTTGTTATTATTACAATTTCTATTATTATTGTTATTAAATATTTAATGTTTATAAAAATATTTGAGGCCAGTTCTGTTTAATATCTTTATCAATAACAGAGGAAACAAAGTATTCTCAGTAAGTTCACAGATGACACAAAGCTGGGCAGGAATGTTGATCTGCTGGAGTGCGAGAAGGCTCTACAGAAGAATCTGAACAGGCTGGATCAATGAAGTTCCACAAGGTGAAGAGATGGATCCTGCCCTCAGATCACAACAACCCCATGCAGTACTACAGGCTTGGGGCAGAGAGGCTGGAAAGGCTGCCCAGCAGAAAAGGACCTGGGGTTGCTGGGTGACAGCAGCTGTACATGAGCCAGAAGTGTGCTCAGGTGGCCAAGAAAGCAAATTTAATCCCACCTTGCATTGGACACAGTGAGGCCAACAACCCTAGTGAAGTGATTATTACCCTGTACTTGGCATGGTGAGACCACACCTTGAATCCTGTATTCAATTCTGGGTCCTTCACAACAAGAAACACGTTGAGGCCCTGGAGCATGTCCAGAGAAGGGCAATGAAGCTGGTGAATGGTCTGGAGAATAAGTCATATAAGGAGCATCCGAGGGGTGTTTCACCTGGAGAAAATGAGGCTCAAAGAAGGCCTTATCACTCCCTACAACTATCTGAAAGGAGACTGCAGCAAGATGGAGGTCAGACTCTTCTCCCAGATAACAAGGAATAGGATGAAAGGAAATAGCCTCAAGTTGTGCCAGAAGAGGTTTAGATTGAACATTAGGAAAAGCTTCTACAATGAAAGAGTGGTCAGGCATTGGAAGTGGCTTCCAAGAGAAAATGATGAAATGACCATACCTGAAAGTGTTCAGGGGACATGTGGATGTGACACTTGTGGACATGATTTAATTTTAAAGGTGTCAGTGCTCAGTTAATGGTTGAACTTAATGATCTTAGAGGTCTTTTCCAACCTTAAAAATTCTGATTCTATGCATAACATTTTCTGTGTTGAACCACAACACACAGAGTTTTTACTATGGAAAGTGAACTCTTGACTGTGAAATGAGAACATTCACAAGGGCTAAGAGAAAGTTTCTTCACTAAAGCTCAAAAAAGTTGCCTCCAGGATTTTCATGGCATCCTTTCAGGTGAAAAATCTGAATGGTCTGACAGCAGCAGCAGAGAAACTGTGCAGCCACATATGTTGTTCTAACTTTCAAACTCAGATTTACAACAGTATTAAAGGCATGAATTTTTCTGTAGGTGCATGGAGCCATGACTGCTCTGGTTTGTGTTCTGTGTCTCATTTGTCTCACCTGAGAAAAAAATAGGTTTAAAATTCCTAGTGAAATCATATGTATCTGCAAGAAATTATAAAATGGGTTATACAGAGATGGCTTCCATTGCATCCCCTTTTAACAAATACAGCCTGAATGGAAATTTGCAGCTTTGCAATAAGAAGGCAAATTGTGATATCTTGACCCTCCTGGAAAAATACAAAAACCAAAGCAAAATAACAGCCCACAAATCACAAAACCAACCAAACAACCAAACCCAAACCCAAACCCAAACCCAAACCAAACAAAACTGCCCCAAAAACCAAAAAATATTGTTAAGACTAGTAGTTATGCTACATTTATTTTTCCTGTTATAGAGATCTCTGATTAAACAGATATGTGTAGCAGTAACAAGTGGATATGAATTTTATTTTGCCTTAAAAATGGCTAAAAATCTTTTACAAATATCACTATTACTGTACCTGGCACTATGTGGCTCTGTTCATTTATTTTTAATTTACATTTGTCTTTATTCATTTCTGCTCTCTGCAGTCTCTGTAGACATTTACAGCAGTTTTTTTCTGCAGGGTTGCTAATAATATTGGGAAGCATATTTTACAACATCTTGAAAGAGTTAGTTTGCGTTAAAAAGATACATTCTCCAGCTGCATTATATGACTAGATGCCTCAAAGAGAAACCTGTAATACCAATAAAACTGCAGCAGATGGCAGTAGAAGGAGGGTTAACTATGGCCATGAGGCAGACGAGGGGACCCAAAAAACTAGGAAATGAGAAAGGTTTAAAATTTTTCTTTCTTTCTAGTCTCCTGAAATAACGACAGTGTCACATCTGGTTGGATAGGAAATGTTGGCTTGATGGATCTGAATTAGTCAGAGGTTAGATAGTAAGTGAATAGCTGATTTTTAATTTGGTTGATGGCTTCTGAGGAATTCATGGGGAATGAGGAATTTACCAGGAAGGAATAAAGCAAATATTTTCAGTCAGTCAGTATGGATGCTGTTGACTTATTTTTGTTTTTGTGCTTTCCAAACAAATATTCAATTATTAGTTTTGTTGTTCTTAAGTAACATGTAGTGATAACTACGATGTACTGAAAACTATTGTTCTGTTGTAAAGCTGACTTTCTGCCAGAGACAAAAGAAAGTGCATTCCCTGGCTCATAGCTTATAACTGTCTTTTGTCTTTATCTTCTTTTTAAATTGGTTTACAAGTAATAAGCAGATCACAGTAGTACCAGGAGTACAGTTAACATGAATTTAAAAGTGCTTCTTTTTTACATACAAAAAGTCACAGTGAGAATAATTTTAAGGAGGAATAATTTCTATTACTTTTAGTCTGCTAAGAAAAAGGACTTTATTACAAGGACCTTCATTTGCAAATGAAGGCTGGCAATACCTAAAGCAAATGATTGAAGTTTTGCACACCTAAATTTTGCAGATGTTTTAGCTGTGAGGATTAATCTATAACAAGACAAAGTTGTTCTGGGGAACTTGCAGTCTTTTAAAATAATGCATATATGAAGATCTACTGGGAAAGTACATCTATCAGATAGAGAAAATGTTACCATTCAATACAAATAAAATTACTAAGTTTTTTTGGAATTTTTGAAAGCAAGATATGAGAAGGAAAACAAAACACTGGAAGAGTGAGTGATATAAAAAAGTAAAAATAGGCAAAGAGGCTTGTAAAAATGGGAAAGACTTGTCCGTGTTCCACAAAGAAGACTCAGAAGTTAAGGACCAACAAGGACACAGTATGAAGGAGAAATGGGAAACGAGATGCCAGAATTGAGAGATAAGATTATGTGCGAATCATGGATGCAGGAGGGAGATACCATGCAAAAGTAGAGATGAGGTAGCAATATTTTGTGTGAGTAAAGCTATACTATTTTATGCACTTTCTAGACACCACAGATTCATGCCTGGATAAATTAGATTACGACATTCCAGATATGTACTGTATAGACTTTTGTAATTGTCTGTTCAAAAGGAACATACGTACACATTTCAGCATATTATTTAGTTCTCAGACTGGCTTTTTCAAGTATAAGAGTACATTATATCCATGTGTATATTTGCATGCAATTCAGCCAGAAAAAAAAGACAAAATCCTATGACCTTTCTCTGTTGGATGTTCATTTTTGGTGACTGTAAGCTATTTTATAAGACAAATATTTACCTACAAGGGCACTGGCCTTTTTACTGAATTTGCATTGCATTACCAGAATAATAATTCTTCCTAATTCAGAGCCCTGGGGATCTTAAAGCTAATCCTAAAGAATATCATCACACTGAAAGCCCTTGCCAAGATTTTATGTGATATTTGTCCTATTTTTAAGCATGAAATTTTGTCCAGCTGCAGAGTCAAGGACCACCTCATGGGATATTCTTTAGAGATGGGATGCAGCACAAGGAACATTTTTATGCTCATATTAATTTAGTTGGCAGGTCAATATTAACTCAAGGAACTATATAACAAAGAAATCCAACTTATGGACAAGTGACTCTTAAGTTGTACTAAAGTCTAGAAGCAGTATTTGAAATTTAAAGGATGATTTAGAAGAGCTATAAGGCAGGTTATAATTGATATAATTTTTAATAGTTTCTCCATGAATATTCATTCAAATAAAAGTTGACATAGGGAAGTGGAAGACTGGTTGCATAGTAGACAATTAACTTCCTCTGGAACTTTCTGCCCAGTACAGCAATTTAGAATAAGACCTTTTTTATCTTAGTCATGCTGATTTGCTACTTTTAAAAGAATATAACAAAAACTTGCATGAATCACCTTTCAAAATATTTTTTAGTATTTTTATTTTTGTTGTTTTGTCCAAGCCTTGAATATATGTTTGTAACATCTAACCTAGTCTGGCTAAGGTAGCATGAAACCAAAACACATCTTACTCTTCCTTCTGTGTTTAAATAAGAGCATCTTTCAAGGACTAAGCAACTAAAATTCAGAAGCTTCTGGAGCTTAACTCTCATTTAATCTCTACTCTGCAATTATTCATGAAACCAAACCGTTTTACATGGCAGCTTACAGAAAATTCTGTGGTCTCTGTAAAATGCAAGAGAGACATTTAGCAATATGCTATCTAGTATCTGACCCACAGACACCAGTATCCTTTTGGATGGAAAATCCTGTTTGTACATCGAAGCTGCCAGACATGAAATAGGAAGACAAAATTTGCACCACTGGGCTGAATCTAGAATTCCTAAATCTGCTGTTCATGTACCTCATAGTACATAGGCATGTCCTTTTGTTGTGCCTTGTCATAGCAGTTTCTGCCAAAATATAAAGGCAGTCCATACAGTGTAAGCACTCCAGAAGTAGCAGTGAAGGAGCCACTGATGTTGTTCTTTAATACAGCCTTTGCCTTCATTAATGTCGTGAGTTTGTTAATAGGCCAATAATTTCTCATACTAGAGAAATATCTGTTCTATAGTCAGCACACACATCAATTCAGCTTGTTCTGGAAAAAAACCACAACCAAAAAAACCCAAACCCAACCAAATAATCAACCTAAGAAACCCCAAACAAACCCACACACTATTAGGATACAGATTAAATACAATGACTTGAAATTCCTCAGCAGTTCAGTCCCAAATGAAGCTGGTTCACAATGTAACCCAAATAGAAACTTTAGTACAGTTTAAAGACAGCTTCCTTTGTGAAAGTATGGAAAGTAAAATGCTCTATGTGGGTATTTGGGGGCTAAAGTACTTTGGGAAAACTAGGTGTGATCGTGTGTTTATATTGTAGGTCCATCCTCAGCTCTTAGGAGTTGCAAATGCAATTCTTTAATGATGGTATTAATAAAACCCACCACAGATAGTGCCTTCTCCTGAGGGGCAGCCAATTATTCACTCCTATGCTCACTTTACAAATAAAGGCTGGCTGCTCATTTTCCTTGCAGGTTAGATTCACTACTACAAGCAAAAGGCTTTCCTTCAAGAGAGCAGAACTTGTAATGTTTTTGCAACTGAAAGTATATTTAAAAAATATATATGTGTGTGTATATATATGTATATATGTATGTATGTATGTATGTGTGTATATATATATCTATCTCAAACCGCGCTGAGAAAGCAGGGGGAGGGCAGGAGGCAGCGCGGATGCCGCTGTGGCCCCGCAGGAGGAGGGGAAGGGCCGAGCAGGGGCTCGGCGCTCACGTGGCGGCCGCGCTGCCTCATTGTCTGGCTCCCGGCAGAGCCACACGATTCCCACCTGTCACCGCCAGGGGTGTCCAGCACGCGAGAGGCTTTCCGTCAGGACCGGTGTGCGGGGAGCCTGGCAGCTCAGCCCCGAGTGCTTCTGCTACATCGGAGGAGAGATTTTCGCTCCTGCTCTTCAGGGGTTGCTTCTGTGAGAGGGGGAAGCAGACCCGGAGGTGTGCGTGCTTGTGCGAGGCGATGCGAAGCGCATTTAGCTGAGGTGTGCTGGCCCCTGGGAAGCACTGCGAGAAGAGGCAGAGAGAGGCAGTGGGAAGAGGCAGGAGCAGAACTGAAGTACAGAGCAGCTGTTTCCGAACCCTCTGGTTCTTCTGGGTACCTCAATGAATGGGAACATGGATTCTGTCACTGAAATCTTCTTGAAACTGCTGTTTCTCCTGTCTGTTCATAACCGGCACATGGCAGTGGCAGGGAATAAATGTAAGTATTGTATATGATTTAAAACTAAATCCAGAGTGTTTTGAAAACTTCTGGGGTATTTTATTTGCATTTAGAATAAATATTATTTTTGAGACAAATATTTATGGTTTGAAATCATGACAGCACGCTGACAGCCTGAGAATGTTCAAAAATCCTTTTTGTCATGAATCTGTGTACAGAATATTATTGATAAGGCTTACAGTCTAAGAGTATCTTAAAGCATTTTCCTAAGGGATGCATGTTCAGCCACATTTTCATTTTTGTTTCCTCTTCATAAGTGCAGCATTTTCCAAGGAACTGTGTCTTATATGGAAATGACTGGCAGACTTCTATTGTGCAGTGTTTCATCTTGGGTTTTAGCAATTTAAAATTTTGAAAGCTGGTATCTGCATCTCCTGAATTAAGCTGGCACTCAACTTTAATGGCAGTCACAGTGCAGTTAAAAAGCAGTAGAAATACAACAAGGAAAAATGTGGATAGCAAGACTTTAAGGTCTCTGCATTGATTGTTTAGGGAGTATTGTTCATGCATGACTAAAGAAGAGAATGCTAACAGTTCCAGCAGAAAGTTTTTGGTTTTTTTTTTTTTTACAAATGAGTTAGCCAGTAGGGTGGTATCACAAAATAAAGATAGTGATGACGTTTTAAAGACAGTATACTCTCTAGAAGACAAATCACTTATGTGTCTGAAAATGCCTGCTTCCAGTGTTAAACTGGATTAATTATCTTTGAAGTAAAAAAGAAAATTTAAAACTTATTAAGCAACTAATTATCAGGGCTTCCATAATTCAGTGATAGGTCTGAGTTATTCTTGTTCCACTTAGTTCAGCTTCAACAAAGCTGAAGGATTTAATTTTTTGTTCTGTCATAGTACAGTAGCCTAAAAGCCAGATGCTTCTAAACTGAACTGAACATATTTTCGTCTCTTCCTGTTAAAGCACTGATTGTGCATCACAGGAATGGGGAGGGCAGGACAAATACTTCTGTGGGAAGAAAGTGTATGCCAAAGAGAAGAGGAATGTTAAAGAATAACCTTATAGCCCAGTGACAGAGGGCAGCTCCCTGGAACCATTTGAGCAGTGGCAGAGAAGTTTGAAGTGCTCAGTGGGTCTGTAGCCTAGGGTTTTGCATATGGATGGTTTGTAAACTAAACATGCTCCCATGAGCCAGACATTCACATCGCAGTACCAAAATGATCTTGTGTTGTCATTCAGTAATGATATCTCATTTGATACTCAAGTGCATAGTGTAGCCCTAAACATGAATACTAAGTTCCTCTTGTTAAACACTCTGCTGCAATCCAGTCACAGCTTTAATTCTCTTCATCATTCTGCATTGTACAGTTTATGAATACATCCATTTTCACAAGACCATGATAATTGAATTGCACATTAATAGCATTTGGCACTATGCACAAAACTAAATCAGTTGCTTACAGGGACGCATATTAAAACCCTTGCAAAAAAGACTTGCATCACACAGCAAAGCAGTAAAGCACTAGAGGTCACTCTTACAATTTAGGAAGGAAGGTTTGAGGAAGAGGCTCAAGCTTTGTCTCAATACAGAATTCTGAAGGATAAAACAAATCAAATATTAAATACATTTGCTAGTGGCTTTCTCAAATACATGGCAAAACCGGTCTAAAATTAATTACAGTATCACATGGTTGAATTGAAAGAGTAGATTTTTTAATTTCATATATACGCTATATAAATGTATAGTATTTTTGTTTAAGTCCTTACTCCTATGACAAAACACTCATCTGAACTGAAAATTTAAGAACTCTTCCCATTCTGCAGGCAAGAATACTTATTGTGGGAAGAATAAATTAAATTATTTAAATTAAGGTATGAGCGCTAACGTGTGAAGAGAATTTAGCCTGTCTAATGCATATTATTAATTTTCAATATCTAATCTGAGAAAGAAAAGCCCTTTATTTATTATTTTTGTAAGTGAAAATTTCTGTAGGACAATTTGTTTAAGAATTGAGTTTCCATCTCAAGTAACATGATATGTATTTTTTTAATGTGTTATGATATGTAAAATTACGTTAGGAGAAAAGATTTTCATAATTACTGATCACAGTAGATCCATGCAGGGGCCATTATCTATCCATTTGAGCTTACTTTACTCCTTTCTTCTTGAGATGTTAAACAGGAATTGAAATCCTTTTCAATAGGTGGTTTTACTATTGGAATTAAGGTATTTAAACACACTTAAAAAACAGACAAAGTTTGGTTTTCTTCCATGAATTTTGATGGCTAGATTGTTAAATAGGCTGCCAATAATTGAAGAAAATAGAGTGGGTTTTTAATTTTTCCTCTATATTAATCTGTTTCTCTTTTTTAAATTTTAGAATTTTCTCTGTAGTCTCAGATCCTGAATACCTAAGTTTTGCTTCATCCTTCAGGCCAGAGGCCACTGAGAAAAGATGAAAGTAAAGACTTTTGTACTTCATCTTGTAGTGTCAATTCTAATGTTACTAGATCAGGTGTATAAAGAAACTTTATTCGATCAAAAATGGATGTGCTCAGAGTTACCTCTCTCTTAAAGAAATCACAGTATTCTTTTGAGTTAAATGATTTTGAAGTTCTTAGGTTGTCTGGAGTTAATAGACCCTGTCATCTGAAATGCAAGTTCATTTCTAGGGTCTTATTTTGGAGTTTGTTTTTTGTTTCCCCTGAAAATTAACACTAACACTTCCAACCAAGAGATAATTCCAAACAATAATTGGTGCTGGAAACTCAAATATTTTAAAAGTTCTACAGTAGTGCTACTTAGTGCTTTCCTATACCTTTTTCCTCCCAAAGAATTGCACCTCCAAAGCAGTTGAAAGATGTTTGAAGTGCACAGCCCTGAGTAGGTACTGTATAAGGTCAAGTGTGAGTTTTAAATGAAGTATTAAAACAAGTACTGCTATAAGTTTTTTTCACTGAAGCTATGAAGCATTTTTATTATATTGGGAACTGACTCTCCAGTTGTAAATCTGTAAGTTACTAAATCATTCCCTGAGAACTTGCCAGAAGTTGGTACTCCAATAAGTGCAGTGCTTATTTTAAAACTCTCTGAAACTAAAGCATTACACAAAACATGATTAAAACCCCTATACACATCAAGCCAACTGTGACCAAAAATTAAGGTTAATTTTGACAGTGAATGGAAATAACAAGAAAAAATTAAGGACTTTCCATGCAAATTCTCACTTCTTTATACTTACTTCTTTGTGTGAAAACTCTCCAGTTTTACAGAAACTTTTATTAGTTCAGATTTCCATATATATATACACTGTTATGATCACAATTTCTGCAAATGCCTAAGTAATTATTATTATTAATGCTACCACTGCTGTTGATACTATTTTTAAATATCAGCGATTTCTTGCTAGTGCTAGAATAGAGTACCTCTGTAAAGCTGACAGTGAATGACTGTTAATGAAACTGAAGTTTTCAAATAGAAGACTGATGAACAGATACATTGATTATACTATCAGATGCAAGTCATTTTACAAGTAATATCCTTAGGGAAGGGATTATTTGCTACAAGGAAAATACTGTATCTTAATTTAGAAATTAATATAATTTTGATGTTAATCATTGGTACCAAACAGGTTGGTAGACTAACTGGCAACTTTATGGAATTGCATTAAAAATAGACTGAAGTGCTGTTTATCAAAAACAATTTAATTTAAAATTTAGTTCTTTTACCATTAGTCCGTGCTTGATGTGAACTGTAGAGGAGAAAGAAATAGACGTTTCTTCAATTTTATTTTAGTCTCATTAATATTTATCTTCTGTTTATTATTATCTATCTCTGCTCTGAGATAGTGATGGAGACCTCATCAGAGATCAGGACATCTCTGGGCAATTATTTACATGAATAAAACATTACAGACATCTCTAGTATATTTGGCATGGTTTTAGTACAGTAACATCAAAGGTTTGTATCAACATGAAATCTAAACTAATGCCAACAGAAAAATCTATCAAAATTTTTTTCCCAGTCTTTCAAGGCATAGAATCCACAGAAAGGCCTTGGATTGATTACAGCGAGTGTAATCAACAATTTGCCTGCCATTGCTCTAGGCTTTCAAATTCCCTTGAATGCACTTGTCTCTGAGCTCAGTCAGCAGGAAGGATAGAGGACACTTGGTCATAATTGAAGGAGTGTGACAGACAGTAATGGCATTCTCTGAGTAGAATAGAATCAATTATAAGAAGAAAATGCAGTACATTATTTGTAACTTTATTTGTTAGGATGTACTGGTTTTTAGTTAAATACCAGCAGAAGTTTCAGAGAAAGGAACTTCTTCACATCTTGGTAATTCTTTAGTCATACTTTCTTTCTTACATAATAAGTAGATGTAAGCATACATCTATGCTCATTCACAAGAAAGACAGCCTTCAACTAAGCTGATATACCCAATTGCCTGTGTCTCTCAAAATCATATAAACTCGAGTTTAGTACTTTTTCTGAACATTTCTCAGCTGCAGTAGGAAAACAAAAAACCCTAAATAGTTTGTTTTATAGGACTGTCATGGTTAAACCTCTGCTGTCAATCAAGTACCATGCAGCCATTTGCTTGCTCTCCAGACAGTAGAATCAGGGAGAGAATTGGAAGGGTGAAAGATAGAAAACTCATGGGTTGAGAAGAGCTGGACGCGATGACCCTTGTAGGTCCCTTCCAATTCAGGATATTCTGTAATTCTGTGAATAGGAGGAGCAAAAACTATGCACTCAAGCAAAGGAAAACAAGGAATTAATTCACTGCTTCACATGGGCAGGGATGTGTTCACCCATCTCCAGGAGAGATCACGTGTAATGGTGACTTGGGAAGACAAAAGCCGCAACTGCAAATGTCCCCTCCCCTTCTGTCTTCGCCCAGGTCTATATGTTGAATGTAATGTCATATGGTGTGGAATCTCCCTTTGGTCAATTTGAGTCACCTGTCTCAGCTGTGTCTTCTCCCATCCTCTTATGTACCCCAAGTCTTGCCCCCATGGCACTACAAAAAGCAGAAAAATCCTTGGCTCTGTGTAAGCCCTGCTCAGCAATAACAAAAACATCTCTGTATAAACCCTGTGTTCAGCACAAATCTCAAACATAGCCCTACACTAGCCATTGTGAAGAAAATTAACTCTCTCCTATCCCAGCCAAGCCCAGCACAGTAGAGATACATCTCTACTGATTCATCTTCTGAGAGAACTTCAACAATCACGATTTCATAGCTTATGATAAGTTTTGCTGAGAAAAAATTGGCCAAATATCTGCCTCATCCCTTCTAATCCTGCTGCCTCTCCACTTCAAAAATAAATCAAAAGACACTTGAATAGTTAAGAAGCATTACATCTTTAAAATATTTCTTTCCTTTTCTCCCTAAATAAACCCGTGCTTTGGCACTGCTTATAGTTCTGAGAAGTAAGTGTACAGTATCACACAGGATTAGAGTCTGTTTTGTGGGAGAGTTGGAACTGCTTCTCAGTACTTTAATATGTTTATTCCTTCATAGTTGCTCTCAACTAAAAAGATGATAACAGAGGTGGGAGCTATGAGATCCACCACTAATTCAAAGAGCTCTCCTTTCTAGAACACTCCAGGCAATTTTTAAAGAATTGATAAAGAAATAGTAAGTACAAAAATTAGTAATGACTGTCAGTGACTCCAGAAGTGCAGATTAACTTTATTTAAAATATTTCTGAAATGAAAAGTTAAAATTTACTTTTCCCCCTGAATTTTCAGTTGTTTTAGGAAGCGGGACAGAAAAAACACAATCAATAGTAGTGATACCATTTATTATTATAGGTTTCTGTAAAGTTGCTTGTATTTTATCCTGTTAAATGTTGTAGTAGATTGATCTGATAGTTCTTGAATATAAAATTTCTTTGTAAATTATAGCTTGTAATTTTGGCAGTCAGGGACTAAGCATGACTTCCAAATCAAAAATTGATGAAGGGATATGTGTGTCTGTATATACTAGCATGTATTATATAAATGTCATTATAGTAAAAGCTGCCTCTACATTGAGAAGTAACATAAAAAGTATAGAAGATACTGCATGCTGTCAAGGTGAAAATCTTTTCTTCATTGGTTTGTAAAAAATGATGGACCTTTAATCCTAGGGTTTAACCAACTGAAGATTACTGACATTTTAAATCTGCAGTGTTTTATATCTATGTATTTAATGACTCCTACTTATATGCCATGTGTTTGTGTTTTACATATGTGCAAGTATATCATTACAGACAAATGTATTTCAGTAAAATACTCTATAGGTTGTCTTTCATCAATTGAAGCCTATGCCGATAACCTTTAGTTACATCTATGAAGCACAGAGGAGGGTTGATGTCCAATTATTTTGCTTTTCAGAAGGAAGTTTTGGGTTTACTACAAAATAATATGCTATTTTTCAGTAAGCAAAATGCTGTGTGGACTTGGAGGTAACAATTATAATGTTTATATTCTACTTAATGAGCATTTTCGGTGCAATAATTTGAAAAGTGATTGAAATTCTGGAAACTTCATTTTAAGTAGATTAAATTTAGCAACTACAGAATAGTTATTAAACATTATACTCACTTAATATATTAGTGAAGAACACTACCTCTGGGATTTTAAATCTCAAAGGACAGAGAAAAACATGGTTAGGAAGTCTATCCAGCTGAGTAGTGGGTCTAATAACTTTTTTATTAAGTAGATCTTGTTATTAGGCTGTGCTCAAGAATAACTTAGCTACTGCTTCCTTGCTGTTAGTATGCCTGTTTGTTTCTATAAAATTATTTTAGCGATTAATGTATTTACATGTGTGTTCTTGAGGAAAAAGTAGATTAGAAACAGCATGTTGGAATATTTGAATTTATTGCTTAACATCATTCTTTTTTTCAGCCAATAGCTGACGAAGACCTTATTCTTTTTCAGGTGTTTTGCTGTTCACTTTTAAATCTAAGTAGAAAGTGTTTTCAAATACTAAGTTGTTTCTAAAAATATGATTTTATTAATTAATATTTTTTCCTTATTACTTTTAAAATTTGCTACCAAAATCTCCTTCTATATCTGCTTAACCTGTTCAGAATTATTGTGAAAATATACCTTTGAAGAAAAGTCTAAAGAACAACAACAAAAAAAAGTCTCATAAAATATCTGGTTAAACAGGGTACAAAAAGTATTATTACTCAGATGCCATATAATCTGTAAACCTCACCAGGAGAGAAAACGGAATAAGTTGTTTTTAAGGAAGGCCTAGAGCAAAGGTTTTCAACAAGACAGCAGGAGTAAGATTTTCAGAGGGCAACACACATTACTGAAGTGGTATTGTAGATGAACTGAGTTGCAGACAGGGAGCCTGAAACACTTTGGTTTAATTCACCTGAATGATTCTGCTACATCCTCAGTTACATTAGACTGGATGTGCTCAACATGGATATTCTGTAATTATCTTAAAGTTTTGAGGGATGGGGAAAATTTTTTTCTTCAGAATTGCGGATTAAGGTAGAGGCCATGTGCTGTTTACAGCTGTGGAATATTCATAAGAAAACACTAATTTGAAGCTAGAAGACATTTGGAATTAGAAATAATTATATAGGAGCAGAAAAAAGGGGAGATTTTTACTGCTTCATTTATTAGCAAAGATGACTTACTTTTGAGATACATAATTAACTCTGATGTCTTCTGCAGACACAGGAAAATTGGATTTTATCTGTCTAAAATTAAAAATCTGGAACTTGAATATTTGCTTCTGAGCAACCTAAGTCCCTTCTTAGTTATATGAAAACAAAAAAATATATTTTAGAAGAAGATGGAAGGAAGAAGTCATATACAGAGATGATTTACAGTGTAGAAGTACCATTTGTCTCACTACGGATTGAGTCTAAGTAACTAGGTCATTGTACACTATGCAGACATTAAAACTTGATGAGTCAGTTTCCAGTTCCATCAAAATACCCTATTCCAAATAAGCATTAGAGAAAAGTATAGCAAGTTGTACTGGCTGTCTTCTACAGTAATCACCAGCAATACCTGATGCATTCATGTTTGCTGTAAAGGCTCCCAGAGTCTCCCTTCTCTGTGTTTGGGTAAGCAGGTTCTCCTGGATTTCCCAGGGGTTAAGGCTGCTTCTCTTGCTAGTCCTAGACAAAATACAGGGACTACATGAGGAGCTGGAAATATCCTACCAGTGGGAGAGTCTTTCAATCCTGAAAGCATGAAATAAGTGGGTATTTTGACTGTACAAAATGTTCTGGTAAAGTGAAAATCTCATTAAATTAAATAAGCTGACTGTTCTATCCAATTGAGACAGTCTGATCTTTCCAGCCCTTTGATAAACCATGATTAAAGCTCCATCTTAACCCCAGTCTTGTCAAACCATGTACCTTTTGTTTCTTTTAAAGAAAGCACAGAATGAAAGAGACTACTATGAAAAAAAATACCAGAATCCTACAGCATTTTATGTTTATAAAATAGTAATAAAACAAGTAAAACTATTTTGGTACTTTCATGATTACTATAAAGCCTTTCTACTATGCAGCATCTAATGATGATTATAGACTGACTTATTCATAATAGGAAGCCTTTTCATGCTTCAAACCAGCAAACTGTGGCTCTCACTGTAACTTCCTGATCAATGACAGAGTGCCTATCTACTATGCAGCAGTCTAGTTTGCAATAGTTTTGAAATTATGGTAAGATTTACTTGTGGTTCTGTTTTTTCATTGTTGTTGTTGTTTTTTGTTGTTGTTGTTGTTGTTGTTGGTTTTTTAAGAATAAGCAATCTTTAGTAACTGTTTTGTCTGGGGTTTTTTTTTAATGAATTAAAAATTGTACTGTGTCTTGATGTCCGTATTCTTTATAACTAAAAATTCTAGAGAAATCAATGGGAGCTTTGCCTAAGTAAATAATGAATAAAAGCTTTAGAAAGAATGATCTGAATATTCATTTAACAGTGATATGATGCATAGCTTGAATATAACTGGGTCTCTTTATTTCCTTTCTAAGTATCAGTTCTTTCATTATGCCTTGTTTGGAGGACTCAGATACACAAATGTATAACAAAAAAGAATTACTCATTTGTCCCTCTTGACAAAAAATAAATAGAGGAGAAAAAGACATTTAGAATTTTAGCTAGTTCCTGTCTTTGGGGAATTTATATACCTGCAGTGAAAAACTACTACTCCATTTTTTTGAGCCAATGGTAACATTTTTTAAAAAAACTATCAAGATGATTGATTTTAATTTTCAGGGATGAAATAGCCCCTCGAAACTAAATTCTTTCAGGAGTGTCTGAATGCAGTGGAGCACATTGGAGGTTACTGAGCTCTGCCCTCCAAATTGATAAAGTATGTTGCAGTAACTTTTAGTTTTATCAGCTGAGCATGCAATTTTTAGGTCTGTTTTTCAGCTGCACCATGCCAGAGTACTCTGGAGCTTCACCATACCCTTTAGAGGTTACATTTCTGTCCTCAAGCAAAGTCTATCTGAGACTGCTTTTCCACAGGGAAGATGTATTCCTCAGTAATTAAGACTGAGAGCCAACCAAACTCTTGGAGAAAGGAGGGATCATCATAAAACTTGTTTGCAAATACTAACCCATAATTTTACTCCTTACATGTTTACTCTTACATAAAACATTTGTAAACATGGGTATGTCACTGAATAACTTTCCCTGAAAAACAGGGGAGACAGAATAATAGTGCTTTGTAATCTCATTTCCTAATGTACTTTCGGAAGATCTGTGTAACAGTGATTAGCCTGGAAGAAAAAGAGAACTGTGACAGGATTTTTTTCATTGCCCAGTGTTCTTAAAAACGTTATTTTGACTTCAAGTAAAATGGAATACAGAATGAATTCAATGATACACGAACCAGCTACCCAACCTGATAGAACCCCTGTTACTGTAAGAGACTATCAGTGTTCTTTTTTCATCTGGGTGGAACTTATAGGGCATATAACAATAAATAGATGTAAAACTCTCAGATGTCCTAGAAACAGGTGACAGGTTAAAGGTACGTATAACACTCTCCTGGAGAATCCTTTAAGATATGTTAGGAAATGTGTAAGTTTCTTTTATGGAAAATTGCTTCTTAGCATCTACTCCTCATATATTGTTAAAGTGCTTTGGGGCAAGTGGAATTCTTTCTTTTTTTCTGTTTCTTTTCCAAGGGCTCAAAAACCTCCTTCTATACTGAACTGTAAACTTATTTTGACTTTTGTGAACAGTAATTATCTCATAGATCATACTCATGCTGTATAGCTGTGCTCTGATTCATCCTCCATGGACAGAAAAATAAAGAGTTTAAGAAATAGAGGCTGGGGATAAAGAACTTGATGTGCAAGTACCCATATGCACATTTCTGTGCTGTCTGCAATGAAAGGTTGTTATTTTTGTAGACTTTGCAAATTGTCTACATTTCTTTACTAGCTTGCTGTTTGTAGCCCAGAAGCCGTAGATACTCAGTCAGACTTCCTCAAATTTTGAGCAATGGATGAGTAATGGATTTACAGTTATGCTGAACTTTTTATTTAAGATAACCAAGCTTTTTTCACCATCTTGTATTGCACTGGAGCGGGGTGGGAGGGTGGATGGGGATGGGGAACTTACCATGTGTCTTTTCTTCTCCATCTTCTATCTCTGCAATTATTACTTAGAAATTTGACAACATTTTGCTTCTTCGGAATGGCTGTAATGTATTCTCTGTGGCTATTCTAGGTAAGGGCAGATTGAGAAATTCTAACAGGGAATTGTCTGATCCAACTCTCACCTCTTGTAAAGTGTGTATGTGTGATGGAGGCACGGAAGACAGTAGTCTCTGTTTTGATGTTTTTAATATATTTTTATAATGTCTCTGTGGAACTGTTTCTAAGATAACTCTGCAGGTGTTGAAAATGTATTTTGAGTAGAATCAAATTATGTCAGATTTCAATGCATGGTTGTGCATAGTTGAATATTACAGATTCAAAGGCATGATTCAAAAATCCACCAGTGAATTAGTATTAGTAAACTGGTAGTATGATGGGTCACAGTGGTTTACTTA
>JAWWEU010000091.1:32557352-32571904 GCA_035583155.1 Acropternis orthonyx
GACAGGGTGTCCTCTTCCCTATCACCACCACAGGCAGAAGAGACCTGGAAGCAACTCCCCCCTGGATTTATACTTGCTTTGAAGTCATATGATATGAAATACCTAGTTGGTTTATTAAGTCAGGTGATAACTTGTCCCTCTGAATCTATGGAAAGCCCCATGACTCAAAACTGAGACTTGCTGAATTTTGGCTTTGGGCCTAACTGAACTAAGGGTTTAATCTAAGTTTTTTTGGGGTTTATCAAACTTACCACAATATTTTTGTGAAACTGATTGTGCATTCCTGTCTATGGTCCATGTGGCATAACTCGTTCCTTTCTTCTGTCTATCTGCAGCGTCTTTGCCTTACTAGAGTTTCTTGTGAGGGTGGGTTACATATGTTGCACTGCTGCTGTATGTATGAAAGCAAGTGAAGCCGTCCAATTGTTTCTTTGATCATGTGGTAAAACGTCAAGATTCCATTGATTTCAAAACGTCATCTAGCTATGTATGTCTCTGATAGTGCCATAGTCAGTCAATCCCCTCAAAACATATCTGCTTGCCTCACCACTCCACCTGCCCCCCACTGTCGGTATGTCATAGTAAGAAATATATGGTTTGATTTTGTAGTTAGACACTGTCTTGAAGAGAAAATGGATAGATAATATATTTGTAATTAGAGCAGAAGCATTCGTTGGAATGACAAGATGAGTTTTAATTTAGTAGTAGATAGTTTCATTAGGCAATAATGAAACACAGTGTTTTCCTAGGTGGTATGCTGTGTTAGGAGATTATTCAATATATTTTCTTTAAAGGTGAATCACATATCTTTAAGCAGGCCAACAAGATAAGGCAAGCAGCAAAGCACAACCTTTTTGTCTTCATGGTGGCTTTTACAGCTGTGTATAGAAGGGTGAGGAGGCTGCCCTAAACAGCAATGTCCAGCAAGGGATTTCTTTTCCATACAAAGACTGCTTTCACTGAAGAGGGTAAATAAAGACTTGAGAAGCTAATGCCAAGAGAAAAAAGTAATTAATTCTGTTACACAATGCATAGTCTTCAGAAAAAAAGAACCCATAGTTGTTTAATCTACTCTATCTTTGAGATTTCAGTGTTTGCCAAGAGATTAAGATGTTATCTTCAGTCTAAAATGATCCTTTTGTTTATAGTTTGAGTAAGCACAACAGTAGATATCTCATACAAATTTTTCATTCTACTAAAAAAAATAATATACTGGTAAGAAGTGTGATAATTAAGCTCACAAAACAGGCTGGTCTCATAACTATGAAGGCAAATCTTTTCCAAATTCTAGTCTTTCTTGTTGAAAAAAGTTATTGGACTGCAGGATTTGTTTTGCAAGTAAATTGAAAATTAAATTATGCCTCAGAGGCATTATTAATTCTTTAAAAGCAATTTTTAAAATGTGGTATTTATGATGATACTTTTGCAATGTAAGTCTAATACAGTATTTCAGCTCTATTGAAATATGAGGGGAGTGTAATAAAGATATTTTTCCTTTCTTATTTTTCTGTTTCGCTTTTATAGATCTTGTAATAATTTTGCAATATTCTACTTCAAGAATAAGTTGAAAGGGAGTATTCTTGTGCATTACTTCTGTTTTTCTTTAATTCAGTTAGGCAGCCTGAATATCTTTATTTATATTATACTCGTATAAATCTGATAGCATTAACAGGCTAAATAAAGCAGGCACTCTTAAGGTTAACTGTTGATATGTCCATTCAATGGCCTTTAATTATAGTGCACTTGGAAAATTTAAATAAACTTTAGGTGTAAGCTTTTGATTTTCATTAAAAGGTCCATTTTTAAAACTTTGATTTATCTGTTTCATGAGACTAGGTTTAATCAGTGCATTTTGTTGTTTTATAGTGTTTTATTAGTTCAATACAATTCTATCAATCATCTGTGAACAAGTAATCACTAATACTGGATTTTGTTTACTATCCCACTGCTTTATTCTTCCTTGTGAATGCATAATGAAAAATGTAAAAATGACCCTTTAAAAGGAAGTTTTTTTACCTTTCTATAAGTCTCTTAATCCAGAGTGAATAAAATCATGATTATCTTCTGATCTCTTTTTCTTTCTTGTCTGTCCAAGTGATTGAGGGGTGTGGATGAGATGCTATCCACTACTACTGGCCTACAGGAAGTTTTTTATATCCATATCTTTGGCGCTGAGGCATAGATTTGTAATCCTTCATGTTGAGACAGCAATTGACTGTGATAAATTTTAAACATCCACTTGATTTTTCACAGTTGTTCATACTAGTAGGGAAGCTTTATGTCATCTTATGACTGACTAATGCACTTCAGTCATCTAACAGGCTTCTGACTTGAGCTGAAATTCCGGTTATTTTCTGTCAAGTACATGACCTTGTGCTTTCTGATGCCAGACTTCATTCTATTTCTGTTACTCTGCCATAATCTAGTTCTTTCTTTTGATATCTTGATTCTCCTCTGTATTTATGACATCTGACTTTACAGAGAGATGAATTAATAAATGTATCACTAGTTTTTGTTTAATGGTCTTAGTGAAATTAAGGAATGCCTTGATTCCAAGATTAATTTCTGGGTGGTTTGATTCTCCCCTTCTCAGTATCTCATATTACCATTTTTGTGTCCTTATGCAGCATGTAGTTACTTTTCTTATACTCATGAATGACTAGCAATTTCCTATGCAACAATAGATAAAATCAGCCACTGCTTTTCAATCTAAAAATTGCCTGTCAGAGAAAACCGTAGATTACTTTGACATGACCTACACGACATAACCTGTATTCCATTTGATCGAGGTTTTGATTTACCTCCATTTTCTTAGATGTTCTTTCAAAATTTTTCTAAAGTCATGCATATTATTGAAGTCAGATTCACAGATTTTTTCCTAGTTGTTTTGTACCTGTTGTACCTTTCTCATCCTTTCAATTCTGTATTTATACTACACAGTGTATTGTCCACTTACTCACTTCCAATTCACCCTGATAGGTTAGTTTATGGTGCTTTTATTTGTATCATGTATCAAGTTTTCAGAATTTCAGGATGCACACTTTCTTCTGAACAGAACTGAGGTGTTATAATTGGCAGTTGTTGGTTTTGGTTTTTTGTTTGTTTGTTTGTTTGTTTCTTTGTTTTTCATTTGTTCATATTGTCTATTCTGTTTTGATCCCTTTGGTCATCAGTCACATTTCTAAAAATATTTTGAGAGAAACTGTGATATAACTTAGTAGCTAACATCATATTTGAGGACGAGGAAAGAAATTCCACATTGAAATTTAAATGTTTTCATACAAGTAACTGAGATGTGTATAATAGAAAGGAGAATGTCTCATCAATAAACATAGGCACTCTATGCTTGTTCAACCTACTGATTTACAGGATCATGGATATTAAAAGATAAACATGAGCTCACAATTCATTCTAAAATTTCATCATAAGAGGGGTAACAGCTGATAAATGTTTAAGTAATATTAACTATGGAAATATTTCTGGGATTACTGCTTCTAAAAATACTTTGTATGTGCTTTATTTTATCTTTGCTTTTTATTATTTTATGAGGGAACAACCTAATTTAATTTTGTACTGTTGGTTTTTCTTTTGCTCATTTTCTTAATCTGGTTAAATCAAATAAAGTTCCTGACCTGCTGCAAGTTAATAAATGATTTGATTTTAATAAAAATACCTAGTAAAATTAAGACCCTCACCAGAGAAAAGCAAATCTAACAGCAGTGAATTCTCTCTAATCTAAATTGTTGTGCCCAATAGAAATGTTTTAGTTGTTAGTATATTGTTTAAACAACTTCCCCCCTCCCCAGTAAGTAAGAATATGTCTCCCATCCAAGTTCCTGAGTAGAGATTTTTTTGGAACCTCTGGATTTTGTTGTAAAAGTTATAGATTTAGGTTACTCAGACAATCACACATTTTAAAAATGTTACATAGTATTTTATAAAGTGTGAACTTTGATTGTAAGTATCTGTGTTTGTACGTCTTGGCATATATTACAATAATAGCATATAGACATTTCTCTGTATGGAACAGGAAAATACTATGTCATTTGTTTGGAGTTACAGCTTTTTACCTCTCTCAATGTGTATAAACCTAAAGAAAAATTATTAAATTGTGCTACATTATAATAGTAATGGCCCATCATTTTGAATAAATACAAGCAGTTAAATGTAATGGTGTTTTTATGAAAATTACTTTGGCTGATTCTCAATTTTAGAGTACTTTTAATATGTAAATTTAAAAAAAACTTTTAGCTAACTATTACAATAGACAACAGTATGAGAATTATAATAGTGTCTCATTGACTTAAACTGAAAAGAAACTGCCAGTGAATTATATTATGTGTATCTTACCTGGCATTCAGTCCCATAAGACAACTATCCTTAGATATGCTTTCTCTGCTATTTATCTTATATTCCTTTGATAATGTTGTCAGAGTGGGCATTTCTCTGCTCGACTTAGGGTTTTGTTTGGTTGTTCATTTACATAAAGGAGGAAGATTAATATTCTATAGTAATGTAGTGCCTTCCCAACTCTAAATAAAAATACAGGAGGCGAGAAAGTACACTTGACAATATTATGTAATTGACTTGAGCTTTCACAGGCTTTCAGATTGTAAATATTTAAGACTTTTATAAGGAGAAAACATAGTATTATTACATCTACCTTAAAATCCTAAAACACCTAAAAATAATGTTGACCTACTCTAGAGTGAGTTTTGGAAGAGTGCACTAATATTGACAGTTATTCAAAAATATTGGGAAATAAAGGTTAGGTATCCACCTCCCATGCATATCTCTGTTTTTCATGTTTTGTTTGTTTGGTGTTGTTTTTCTTGGTTTTTTAAATTTTATTTCCTGGAAGGCTTACCTTGAACTCTCCTGCTAAACATCAAGGTTCTTAGGATTCAGTGAAATGAAATATATAAAACTTGTTTATAGGCAGTCCAAACTTGAGGTCTTTGGAAAGTTCTCAGTCTTGATAGAGCCAGCTTCAACCTTGTTTTTTCCCATTAATATTTAAGACATCATCAGCACATCCCTTCAGTTGCCACACACACTGATTTTATATGTGTGTGTGTGTGCACGTGCGTGTGTGTGTGTGTGTGTGTGTGGTGTGTGTGTGTGTGCGTGTGTGCACGTGCACCTTTGTGCACATATGCTATTCTCTACTATAGTGGAGAAAAAATCCGTTTTGTTTCTACTCTTTCAAAATCTGTTTCTCTATCATATTTAAGCTCAAAACTTCTGAGTAGTATGACTAACAAAAACTAATAGAAAGATCATAATAAAATCATTACAATCCTACAAATAAGCATTTCTGTAAGGGGAAAAGCTTGGTGGCAGCTGATGAAGACTTTAACCCTTCAAAGGCTGCAAATGTATGCATGCAGATTTAAGTCATACTGGGGCTTGGTCCTGTCTAGAATAAATATATGGGTTTGAGAACAAGCAGCAAAGCTGGAATAAGAACCAGTTGGTGGAATTGAACTTCTAGGGTTTTTATTTCATGTATCTAGGGGGCTTTTTTTAATTCAAATTTTTTATTTAAAATTTAGATTAAAAATGAAATATTTTGATTTCATATGTCTAGGGGTTTTTAATTCAATAAACTTCATGTGAAATATGTTGTGAATGAATTAATTTTGTTTCTGTCTGAGAAGTAAAAAGAAAATAGCATCACTACAAAGCCACTTTTCCATGGATTTACATTTTGCAGTATAAAATGGAATATATATAAACTAATACAATATATTTTGAGCTCCACTGTAAACATTTAGCAGTCTTTGTGATTATTTATAATTCATTGTGTGGATTCTCTGGTGCCTTATAAGAAGAAAGTCCATCTGGCAGCTTTGCCTCCAGGCAGGACATTAATGAAATCCCTTATTATTTCTCAGTTTTTATGAACTTTGTTATCTTTTGGACCTTACCTGTTCTTAAAATGGAGTCAAAATAAGGAAACAGAAAGAAAAGTTGGACAGCAGAATGGAGACAAATAGTCATATGCAGTGTAGAAATGTATAGTTGCAGAAGTATTCTGCCTTGTATCTTTAGAGAACCAAGTTAAGCTTTGTAACTCTTTCTTCATGTACTTCTTTTGAGTTCTTGGATTACTTGGGAGAAAATAACTGTCCAGTTGCATAATGCTTGTGAGACAGCCACCAAGCCTTTCCTTTGTTTATTCACAATATCTGGTATGAATTTTTCTGAAAGTAAATATCTTGGAAATTTTACATACACATATGGAAGGGTAATGGATACTGCGGGCTAAGTAGGAGAGATACAGATACCTTTCAGTTTTGTTCTATGTGTTGCACTAGAACAGCCTGAGAAGTATAAGCTCCTGGTAGAAGTCTAAGTACAGAAAAGAAGCATCCTGCCTTGGGCATTTTGTAATACATCTATCTGAAGCAAATGTCATGAAAAGTAAACCGAACAGGAAGATGGGCAGAAACATTGCTGACTAGTTCTGCTTCATGATGTAAGTCTGTGATTTTTGCTTATTTGCTTTTACTTGTTTTGACTGTAAATGCTATGAAATTGCTCTGAAAGGAGAATGTTATGAATATTGCAAGATGAGCAGGGACAATGTCTAGTTTCCTAACAAGACTGTGTACGATCTCCATCTGAGACAATTTAGATTTTCTAGTGTGACCATATTAAGCACCAGGCTCTCCCCCTGGCTCCTGCCTTTCCCTCCCCCAGCAGGTACTGCTTACTTCCCCTCTTTTTTTGCCCTCTCTGAGGGCAACAGGGTAAACATGTTCTCAGCAATATGTTTAATATAAATGACACCACATCATTTAATTCATCATGAGAAAGAACATATTTTAGCAGGCTGGCTTCAGGGACTGATAGTTTGGTATTGAAAAATAGCCCTCCCAGCGCAAATTACAGACACAGATGAAATTTGCAATTGTCTTAACAGCTCAGATGAAGTTTTTCAGTTCTGTTTCAATTCCATTTCCTCTAAAAATAGATGCTGAATCTGGTAGGGAAGTAAAAAAATATTAGAATTGTCATCTGAAATAAATTACAAATACAATGTAAGCTGCCATGTCAGTTCAGGTATTTTCCTTCATTCATAATATATTTACTTCATAGACAGAGAAGCTAATCAATCTTTCTTCAATTTTTAAACTGATTTATAGGGTTGCTTCTTCTTTTCCTTACCCATTTCTCTTCTCCAGTCATAACAGTTTATTTATAATCTTTAAGGATACATCAACAGTGAGGTAATTATGACTTTGCTTTAAATAGATAATTCTTGGATCTGATTGAAATTTGCTTTTTATTTACCTTTCCAACTCTTTCTGTAATTGTAAAAATTTAAAATATATATTACTTTTATGCCAATTCAACTTGACTCAAATTCTCTTTACTGATGTGCAGACATATTTTAATCCCATGTCTTAAAGATAATTTTCATCATTATAAATACTTTTAAATTCTCTTGGTGCACTTAGTTTATTTAGAACCTTGTTATGTGGTTAAAGTGTATACTCTGTAAAACAGTATTTTTCATTCTATCAGAGTGTCTCAGAAAAGTAGTCTAATAAGAAAATCTGAGTATCTAATAAGAAAAAAATAGGGATATGTAAACTACGGCTCCTGTATGATTTTCTTTTAATTTGAAACTGAATAGAAATTAAATATCTAGATTCCTGTTTCACAGAGATTTGGAAATTATGGATCTTTTGATTTCATTTATACCTTTCATCCACAATCAAGGAAGTCAATTGACCCCAGAGAGAAATAGTCACATTTCTTTCTTCATTGATTTTGTTAATTTAATAAATTCTTCTTGACATGTATAAAACAATACAGTTCATTCAGAGAGGATTTGAACACTGGTGTGGCAAATGAGTGTTTTACGGTTGCTTAAAGAATCCCCTCAAAGGTGTCAGCAAAAAGCAGGTTTAAGACAAAAGCAAAATCACAACAAAATTCGTAGGCAAGGTTCACTCTGCTCGTTATCAGATCATTGAGATACACAGAGAAAAGCCAACTAAAATCTGAAATCAATCAATCTGAAACCAGAATCAACCCAAAGGTTATCTGCATGGAGACTGAGGGTGGGAGAGAGAAAAGAATAAGGGTGGGAAGGGATAAAGATAATAAGGAATACAGAAGACCTTCCCATTTAGGCACAAGGTTTGGAGTAGACCCCTGTGCTAAATTGACTGCTGGACTTGACCAACAGTTTAGGTCTAAAGGTTTAATAGCACTTAACAGCACTTAATAGCTTAAGTTAAACAACTTAACAAAAAATTCACGTAGAATTTACTACAGCACAACACTGACTCGCAGGCCTAACCTACTTACAGATTTAAAGTATTTAAGAAGCTGAGGAGAAACATTCATAGTACATTAGGTATAGTATATTCACAGACACACGCACACACACACACGCACACACACACACACACACACAGAGACCTGAAGAGTCTATGCAAGGAATAGTGGTGAAAAATGCTCCCACCCCGAGTTCAGTGAAGTACTCACATCAGATACCTTTACATCTTCTCAACAAACAAAGGGTTGAGCCTCAAGGAGTGCGATATCAGCCAAAGATCAGTTGTCATTGTTTGGCAGTGGTCCTCCAAGTATTACAAACTTGAGAGGTTGCTGGCTCTGAGAGGTGTCCCACTCAGAGGGAGATTGCTGGTCACAGCCCACTGCAGTTCAGGAGAGCTCAAAGAGTACCTTGCTTTAGACTGCTGTTTATTAGGGTCACAAGAGGGTGGGCTTTAGTCTTAGTCATTTCTTTCTGGAAACATGCCTTTCTTTCTTTTGTTTCTTTGTTTCTTTCTTCTTTCTTTCCTTCTTTCTACTTATTCATGCATTAAGCAGAGAGGTTTTGGAGTCATGTGTGAGAAACAGAGTTCTAAATTTCATGTATATTAAAATATGAGAACAAAACAAGTATAACACCAAGTTTAGCTTCTTCTACTCCTGAAGATAACCTTCCAGAAATCAGCTATATGAGGAATCTAACCTGTTGCAGTACAAGTTATGAAGTTACATGGAAACATTTGTGATAACTGTATGCAAACTAAATGGAGCTCAAGAATTCCATGTGTATATTTATGTGCTGGAATGTTCCAGCACCAGGACTCAAGAAATTGTCAGGAAGATCATAAACACGTTTATGTGCTCTTCTTCCTTTGCCACTCATTCCCAAGTGCACTACAAGTTAGCACATGCCAGAAAATCAGCTATGTGTTTTCCCCACTGTTAAGTAGTGAAACAATCCTACTAACTTTCATTGGGAAAAGAGAAGCAATTTTATAATCCATTCACTTCCTAAATGTTAAGACTAGTAATACCTTTTGAAAACAAAACAGATTTGCTTAGAAACAGTGGAAATGATAAATGAATGATAATCTAATATTTTTAGACTTCACAAAACTAGAAATAGTTAATGGAATTTTTGCCTTTGGGAATAATTGTTAGCTTAGCACAAGCTCTTGTAAAGTATGTTTATAGCAGCGTCTCTTTCTGAACTGAACTTTATGTGGCCTTTCTGCAGAATGAAACACTTGACAAGTATCTCATAATACCAGTTAAAAACAAATCTCAAGTGAATAACTGATGCCATTGAATTGTGTATGGTTGAATAGAGTAATCTTTCAACAATTCTTAGAGGTAAATTAGTAATAATAAAAATTCCCATTCAATTTTTCATAACAAATTGCTACCTATTTATGAAGTTTAAAAATCCTATTTCATTATAATGCAAATATTAGAATAATTTTCAATGGGAAAAAAATGAACAGGCCTTTATAATTGAGCAATTACATCCCTGAGTAAATACAAACATATTTTGTTTCCAAAAGCAACTTCAATATTTGGGTGTTAATCTTGTAATAATTGAATATACTCAAAATTATAATCCATAGAATCCAGTATTTTTAATTTATCTATAGGTAAGGAAGATATTATTTAACCCTTTCTGATGCTTTTGCATCAGTCTGTGACAATGCTAATGCTCTAGAAGAAACTGTGTTGTAAACAAAGTTTTTTTCCTTCTTTTCAGTGCTGAATGACAGTTTAGAATTTCCACTGTTATTCATGCATATCTTGTTAGATTTTATCACTTTTATGTGGTAGCTTGCCAAGTTTCAAGTTGTTCTGAAAACTTCTAAGTGCATTTGATTGCATGATGGAGCTTGTAGGACTGTTTTCCTATTTGTAAGAGTTTTGCCTTGTGACTTAATTTTCACTTTACCCACATTTTAATGCAAAAAATAAAAATCCTAAATGAAGGTTTTCCTCTATGCTATATTAGCAAATTTTATTTTTGGTCATTAATTATAGAATTTGATCTTTTCCAGAATACTTTACTGTGGGTCTAATTAATGGATAAATGAAATAATTTCTTTCAGTTAATTAAAACATCTATAAAACTTTGTTTTCATTTTCTTCATACCACTGCTACCCTTTGATTTTTTTCCTGTTTTTCAGTAAATTTTGTTACTAATTATCAATGTAGTGCTTCAGATTTGAGTAGTTGCTTGTGAAGTTTCATAATCCCTCTTTATTCAAATGTTTGGTGCCCTTTTTTTTTAATGCAATTTTTTACATACTAAGTAAATAAAAAGAGGTCTCAAATCTGCATTAAAGTGTAATGTTACATAGGAAGTGTAGATAAAATAAACCATGTGCCAGCATCAAATTTGTTTTGTGTCTTAAAACTAATAAATTCTTTAAAAGCAAGCATGATTTTCTTGGCTTTGAGTAACTGCAGAGGATGTTTGTAATAAAAGAATTTTCATTTTCAGCTCTCTGAAAAAGAGGAAATATCTGCAATGTTCACATAAAAGTATTTTAGAAAAGAAATTAAACTGAAGAATTCCAACCAAATTCTGTATCTGGGAGTGAAAATCAATTTTGTAACAGAGTATCTTCGTTATCACTTGACTTTCTACTATTTATTTTATATAGTTCGTATGGGACTTGTATCCACTTAAGCTGTGGTAAACTGCATCACAAGTACCTGTGATATGTCCCATATTTACTTAAATGTACTGAGATGAGCCAAGTTTACTATTCACCAAAGAAACAGCTATAATGATTTAGAGAAATGATGTTGCCTTCTCCACTGTGATTTTATCAGCACATATTATGTTTTCATATTCAAAAGAAAGTGGTGTTACATTTTGGAAGTCCTGTATTGATCCCACAGTTATGTAGAAATGTAATCTTAAAGAAGAAAAATTGCTGAGCAATCAATAAAATAAGTCTTCTCCAATGCAATTGTACGTAACTTAGTTTTGCATCCAATATTCTTTAGTCTTTTATGTTAATATAATTATCTGTGAGTGCTTGTTAACTTTGAGCACTGCAAGATCTCACCTTAAATTTCTGAACTAGTCTAGTGCTTTATTTCAGTTTTGATGTTGAGTCCTTTATAAAAAAATAAAATACATTGATGTTGGGAATAAACTAGCACTACAGTAAGGAACTGCAAGGCCTCTCCTGTGGAAAATACATTCAGAGATGTGACTGCAAAAGGCCAAGTAATGATTGAAACAAAGATGTGATTTACTCATCACAAAACTCAAAGAGGTCATAATTTTCATTTTCTTTCCTCCTGCTTATCATCCCTACTGAGGGAAAACAGGAAAACCTGTAATGCTTTAGACCAGGTAGCAACTCCTGCTTTCATAATTTAAAGCAGTCAGGAAACTGGTGAATTGATGTCCTGAAATTCGTCCTGCTTAGGGGGATGTGCATGACTTTGAGCTGTTATAGAAGGTCCTAAATCATGTCAGCTCTAGCCTTGCACTCCCGATATGAATGTTTGACAAAAACCTACATGATTTTTGACAGCGAACATTTTTGCAGGCAGAGTAAATTGAAATAAACAGCAATGCTATTGGATTATTTCTTAGTTTTAATCAACACAGATGAAACTATGTAACTTTATACCTGAAACAGTTGTTTATGGTTATTTCATTGCTGAAACAAGATGGATAAGAACTAACTTGTTTGAAAATTATGGGTTCCGGGGGAGATAAATCTGCCAATGCCATATTGTAACCAGGAAAAAGCAGTAAATAAGGTATGGACAGAAAATAAGTGGCTGAGATGTGACTTTTCAGTTTAAATAATGTAAAATGCTCAGAATATACTGACATAAAATTTTAGTGGTTTCATTTCAGTTTTCCTAAATTTAGTGGTGACTAAGCTGATCTAAATACCATTTTGACACTGTGCTTCTTAGTCTACAGTTTAAATGATGTTCCAGGTACACAATCTGGAACATCAGTTTTCACTGAACTTGTATCAAAAAAATGTAAAAAAAATCCTTATTGTAAGGTAGTTCTTACCCAAAACATTGTGGAAGTTGTAATGCAAATACACCATATTTTAAAATGGTCTACTGCCCACTATTTTTGTTCCCTGTGTGGCGTTGTGTGGCTTCAATTTGAATTTGAACAACAAAGCTATATTGTAGTCAGAATCCTGTGGTCATCACTTTCTGAGACAAAGAATTTTGATATCTAGGATGCATTTTCTTCAAGTCGTGCCAAAAAATGATGAATAAAGTGTTTACAAAACCAAATCCTGAAATCTGGTTCTACTCAACATGATATCTCTCTGCCATGCCTTCTTAACAACATTGTTAAAAACAGATGAAAAAAAAAAAAAAAAAGAAAAAAAAAGAAAATAAGACATTTTTGACATTATAGATTTGTTCTTTCATAGTAAACTGTTCTTTATTTGAAATTCTTTCAGTGGCTTTAACAAAGGTGTCTGGGAGTAAGCTTTCAAAAAAATCTTTGAAAGGTTTGCTTGTAAAATGTGTTTATTAGGAAGAAGAAAAAAAAAAAAAAGCGAGGGAAGAGGAAACTATTTCCCTTCTTTCTGCAAATAACGTATTAAAAAAATCTAAAATTAATAGTATATAAACATTTTGCTTACTCTTTTTTTTCTTTACTCAGTCTTCTATTGTACATTACCATCATGAACTAAGGGCTAATTTCAATGTATGGCTGCACACCACAGAACAATTATTATTTTGGGAGACGGAGTAATTCAGTGTTTGGGGCATATGTTAGGGAGTTCCCTTATTCAATTCCACTTACTGTGCTAGAGCACTGGGAAAATATGTATAACATAAAGCAGTGGTTAAGGTCCTTTCTCTGGGATAGGTGACTTGGCAAAGTATGGTGTCACTATTCTTCTTACGCTACATTTTTAATGCAGTGCCAGACACACAAGCAGCTTCAAATGAATTTTGTCTCTATATTTTGTTCATATTACTATTGTTAGTATTAATAGCAGTAGAATTAGCAGCAGTATTAGTATCTGGTAATTTAGATAGAGCTGTGCTTAAAAAACTCAGTTTCACAGGGAAAATTGTTTGGAAAGGTTTTCAGAGAATTGTCTCAAAGGAATATAGCATGAAATGAAATGAAAATGTCACTGCTTAGCACTGAGTTGGTTGGAGTAAATTTGCAAACCTAGAGAGTTGTGGAAAGGAACATACCTTCCTTTTGCCTTCTTTGATTTTTAATACAGCTCTTAACACTTTTGAATAGTGTTAGCCAATCACCCTTTGTACCAAATTTTGAAATATTGTTTAATGTTCCTCATCAAGGATTTCAGTGGATAAAGATTTTAGCAAGAACATCTAGTTTGCATAGAATCTACCTAGAAAAACATAACAGCAGATATATTCTAGTCAAAACTACTCAGAAGCCCCAGAAAACTTGAAATTGTTCTGGAAGAACAGAGATGAGAGAGAAGGAAGACAAGATGAAGATAAAGGGTTGTCGAAATCTCCAACTGAAATTCAGAAGACATATGAGGGATGGGGTGAAGGTGGTGCTGTGAAATGGACAGTTTTGGAAGTGGGTGTAACAGTATTACTTAATGCCTCTAAGAGCAAGAGGCTTTTGTAATTCTGTATGCACACTTTTGAAGAAATTAGATTCTCGTGCATCTGACATCATAATAAAGGAACACTGCCTGTTAAAACTCACAAATTGAGTCTTAGGTGTTTTCTTTTAAGAGCCAATTTCAGCCATCATCTTCCTGGGACAGAGTTGTGCACCAAACCAATAGTGGGAATTTGCCAGCTGACAATTTTCCTGTGCCTTCTAATCTTTACTCTTAGATTTGATCAATGCCTATTGGGCTTCACTGCTTATTTTAGTAAGTAAGTAATTTTTGGAATATGTTTCAAAATTTTATTTTAGTTTAAGAGAAACTCCCCCTGAGAGAAATGTATACACAATGGGTTGCCACTCACAGCTGATATTGCTAGGTTTTGTCCCTGTGAAGTCTGCATTTGGAGGCTTTATATATGTGGAATCTACCATGGTATTTTATGATTAGTTATATTGTCATAGAGTATTTTGTCTTGGGAAACATGGAAAAGACATCAGTTACTCAAATAGGGTACACATTTTTATCTCAACAAAGAACACTCAGTCATCTCTATTTAATGGACAGCCAAAACTTGGAGGATATTTTAGAGCATGCTTGGGATGTAGCATAATGCAGATCACTTCAAATTCTCTCCCACCCCAAACAGATTA
>JAWWEU010000091.1:32579775-32590675 GCA_035583155.1 Acropternis orthonyx
GGAGAACTTTATGGAGAAGGTTCTCCCTTGCTATTAAGTGCAGTCCCCATATCAGCATATCAAGGGTCTTGTCCATTGCAGTGAATCTGTCTTGTGAAGGGTCTCTGGAGGTGAGATGTGGACAGACTGTTTTGGGCTTTAAAAGGCTTTGATATTCTGGGGACACTGGTAGCCAATTGAAAATATATTAATACAGGTGGAGACAAGAAATCTTTGCAGTTCTGCCCCTTTTTTTCATGTGGTAAAGGTAAATGTAGATCAGGTGGCATGGGTGGACATTTGAAATCTACCACATCAGGCTGTGTCTATTGAAAGGGAAAGTAGTTCAGTAAGTACAGACCTAAGAAATGCTTAAGAGGTCATTATGGTGAACTTCTTCAAAGTGACACTTGTGTAATGCCATGGGCAAAAGTTTGAAAAATATAGTATATGAAAGTAATTAATAAAAGGAAATAAAGAAGTTGGGAAATTTACTTTTAGTCTGCAGCACTGACCTCTGAATTAGACTTACTGAATTAAATTCCTTACCCATAAGGTCATTTAATATATTACTATCTTTTAATACTAAAAACTTTTTCAACCTGTATTCTGTGTTGTCAAGATCCCCACCAAAACTCAATGACAATAATAAACAAAATGAATATTTCAATAATAGAAATATTAAGTAAACACTATTAGTTTTGAGTTTATACAACTAAATAAGGCCCATAAGAACCTACAAACTTGAGATTCTGTGATATTTTCAAATGTGCTTATCATAGTCTTTCCAGTTTTGACTCTTGTTTGTTAAGAAATACTGAGGGAATGGCCTGAAGTTGTGTCAAGGAATCTTTAGGTTGGACATTAGAGAAAGGTTCTTCACCCAGACTGTGGCTGGGCACCGGAACAGGCACTCTAGGGGAGTGGTCACAGCACCAAGCCTGACAGAGTTCAAGAAGTGTTTGGAAGATACTCTGAGGCACATGGTGTGAGTCTTCAGTATGGTCTTGTCAAGGGCTAAGGGTTGGACTTAATGATTCTTGTAGGTCTCTTCCAAATCAGCATATTCTGTGATTCTGTGAAATATGCTTTTAAATAAAAAGACAGAAAAATTTCCTATCTAGTTGAAGCTGTGTCCTTCTACTTTCTTGATTTACCATAGAGTACACATTGAAGAATCTGATCTAAAAGGGTGCTGCAGCATATTTACCTTTTTAATAAATTTTGTTATGTCTTCAAAGTGAAGAGGAAGATCCTAACTGAAAATGACCCATTTTGTTCATCACCTCTCCATTCTAATTTGTCCTACTCTAATGTTTTATTGAATCATATGCTCTTTCACCACTGAATTCAGAAACATAAAATATAGTTAAAAAAACCCATAAAAATAGCTAAAAAATACAGATTTGATCCAATAATCATGGAAATTATTATAAGAACCTTTTTTCTGTTTCAAATAATACTAGGAAATAGGAGTTAAGTATAGTGATAGCACTTCCCTTGTATTGGATCATAGACTGAAAGTTTCTAGAAAAGATAAAGAGAATCAGAAGTGAGTTAATTCAGTTATTATTCATGTGTCTTTAATATCAGTTAACACAGGAGTTGCTGACTCGTGGCTCATTTTTGGGTGGTATGAACAAGGGAGTAATTTAATTCACTTTCTTGTGGATTTTTGAAACTGCCTGTGATTTTCATGATACTTTTCCCTAAATTACGGGAAAAAAGTGGCTCATCTTCAGATAAAAATATAAAATAAAATAAATAAAAACAAAACATCATTCCCAGCTATAAAACAACCAGGTCAGTTATTGAAGATCTATTGCAAGGTTGAATCTGTGCAAATGTCTATGTTTAGAAACATAATTTTGTATTCATTCCATTCCTTTATGATTAAATTCTGATCTACCTAACCGCAGTCTTTACCTGCTTCCTTCTGGTCTGTCTTTTCGAGTTCTAATGTTTGGTCACAAAAAGGCTGCTATGCCTCCAGATGACAGCAAGGTTGTCTGTGAACACACAGGAAATCTGGCTTTTTGTACTCATACCCTGTTCTTGATGCCTTGTTGTCATGAAATAACTGCAGCTGTGATACTGGAGTGGCTCCTTGAAAGGAAGGAAATATAGCATTGCATGTATTTTGTTAAGGTAAAAATCACATGCCTGAACAATTGCCTGCTAAGTGTCAGAAATCTGTGCTGCATTTGTGTTAACTACTGTCTGCAACAGATGACAATTTTATCCAAAAATTGGAAGATTTCGTTTAAAATTCCAGAAAACAAGTAGTGCTGTCACAAAGGTTATTTCCTTGATAAATTGTTTACGTTCACAGGAAAACTGTTTCAAAACCCTCAAACCTTCTTTTTTTTAATCTTAGGTTATCAGTTCCCCTTCTTCTCCCTCCAGCCTGTCCAAGAAATAGCTGAAATCTATTAATTAAAATTTGCATTTAAATAAAAATAAATTTAAAAAAAAGCAGCCTCGGCCAGTCACCAATAAAATTTCAACTTGAAGGGTTAACATTTTTCAAAGTAATAAGCCAAAGGAAACCTCAGCAAAAGCAAAGCATTATGGTTTTCTTTGGCTCCTATCTGTAGGCCAAATGGAATTTGTGGAAATGCCTAATACATACATAAAATGAACTGAAGAATTGAAAACACTATTGGCTAAGAACTGCTTCAAGAAGCATGCATGAAACAGTGAAACTTTTCTAGTCTGTTTTTTGAACTCTTAGCTACAGATATGCAGCAGTAGACCCAAGACAAAGAAGTGCTTAGGCTTTCTAAACATGGGTAACTTATCCCTCACCAGGAAGCAAATGCAAGGATAAGCATACATCATCAGCAGCAATGTCAGGATGGCTTCATATTAAGTGACAATGCATATTGGGTAGCCAGAAGGTCTGAAACTAAGATGGTCTAATTGTCTGTAAATCTGTTGACTTCTCCTCCTTACTCTTACACTCTTTGATGAAGATTTTGCCATAACTGGGACAGTGTAATGGTCAATATCTCTCAGTAAAACAAAGAGAGGGAAAACCTCTTTTTATCTATGCCCCAGGAATCTTTATTATTAAATTTATTATTAAATTCAGTGAATATTTTGAAACTAATTACAAGCCTGCACTGACAAAAGACTAAATTATCACAATTAATGTATTTAAAAGTTCTATTGAGTAAAGTGCTCACTCCTAGGGGAAATTAAGCATCTTTGTTGGAAGGAGTAGGTGGACTAGAGAATAATTGGTCTTCACAGTAATAGGAAAAGGAACTTGTTGAAGTGCAGTTGATGGAACCATAGATTTAATAAATACCTGTTGCAGGGCAGGTTTTGTGGCACCATTTTTTTAGCTTTTTTGAAAGCAGTAGTCATATTGATGCAGTATGGCATACCTGTTACTTCTAGGAGTCTCAATGCTTTTCATGGCTTTTCATCACAGATACTGACTGTTTACAGTCTGACAGCAAAGTTGATCCTTCTTAGGGCTTACCTGCATGTGAGAGATGGACATGAATGAATTTCTGAAAGACTCCCAGAGTGCCTTCCATTCCACTGTGACTGCATTTCCAGTTCTTAACTAGTTTGCTTGTCTGATAATTAGGTGTTTAGTTTCCTTACTTGAGGAAAGATTGAAAAACTTTCTTTGACTTGTTTTTGTTATTGGGGTTTTTTGTTTGTTTTTGGTTTGATTTGTGTTGGGTTGGGTTTTTTTGGTGTGGCTTACTGAATCAATTTTTTTTTTTATTTTTTGATAATGCTAAAATATTTATTACTTTGCTCTTTAGGCACTCAGCATTTTCTTTGAGTCCTTGATAAAGCTGAATAACTTGATAAGTTTTTAGGGAGGTCAAAAATCACAATCTTTTTTCTGCCTTTTCTGCTTATGATGTGCTTCACCAGAAGTTTAATAGTTAATCAAGACATTGGTAGTTCTTGTTCTTTGAGGGAGTTTTGAGTAAACTGAATTTTAAGGAAAAAAGTATTTACAACAGTATAATAGTGGAAGTAATTTAATTAAAAAGTTAAATTACTGAAATTGTAATATGTTGATTTGTGCATACTCTTGTGTTGGAATGTTTTCATTTTAATTGAGATATGTCTTCAACAAAGTTAATGTGCCAATCTAATACATGTGGTTTTTAGATCATTATGAACAGAATATCTTTATTGCACATCAGGTTGTAATAATTGAGCACTACATGTTGACATTTGCTTATGTAGAGTAAATTTGCAGTCAAATTGAAATGCATGAAAATCTGTGAGTCTTTATTATGGACCAAGCTGAAAATTTAGATGTAACACAGTAGCCTGACTCTTCCATTCAAAATAATATTAGTGACATATATTACTGATATTGCCAAAGAAAAAAGGCTTGTGCCTGTAAATGACATCGTGGTTTTTTCACTACAAGTACACATTCTCATGTGTATAAAATACACTCATACACAAATTTCATGTTGTCCCAGTATTCTACTGTTTTTATTACTGTTTTTAGCTGCTTTGGTGGAAGACACAACATTTGATCAACCATAGCGTTATAAACGTGACCATGATAACTGTTAGTATTGTTATTGTAACTGTTATTGTTATAGGACGATGTCCCACTTGAACTTGACCTGTTGTAATTCATATAGCATGATCTATAAAGTTTGTTGTATCCCTATATTAAAAAATTCGTGATTTACTCTGAATATGCATAATAAGATAGTATTTGAAGCTGAAAGAAAGCGGATAGGTGTACTTTATACCTGCAGCACTTAAGGGTTTTATTTCTATAAAAAGACTCAGTTGCTTTGTAAATTTGATTAAACTTGCACTGAAATTATGGTGTATGGAAAGGCATGCCTTATATAACTTGAATAAATATTTTCGTTTGGTGTTGAAACAAGAAATATATGTTTTGTTTATATATATTTTCCCCCAATTTGCACGTTCTTACTTTTGTTTACCAGTTGCACTTCCGCTTTTCACCTCTTATTCAGAATAATGCCTTTCTGTCCTACTGAATACCACTCATTCCAGACATTGCTTTTTAAACAGCAACTGTTACAGCTCATATCAGTATACTGCATTATTCAACCTTAGCATTTCACAGTTATTCCTTATTCTTCTCATTGCACAATTCTTCTATGATTTCTCTGTAGGACCGAGCTTGATTTTATTTGCCAAAATGTCGCTACATCAGCATCACACAATTAAGTGCATATTCTTCCCTTCATAAAACCTTATTTGTTACCAGATTTTTGTGCATATTGCAGAAACCTATGGTTTCTTTACATATTTGGTATCCTTAACTATTGTTCTAAAAACATAAGTATTTATATTAAAAAAAAATCCAGTAAAAGCTATATAATGGAGAACTTGTAACTAAAACTCCTTATTTTAAAACTCCCATTAGAATAGACTCCTTAAGTATTCATTCAGCCTGGAGGATCTGTGTGAAATGTGCCTGGAAAGTCCTACATTGCAGTGAGCAAATCTGTTCTGTTGTACAGTGGAAGGGTGTCCAAGAGAAATGGAGAGTGACCAGTAGCATGTGAGAAAGAACTGAATTAAAACAGTGTTTTCATTGTGTAGAATATCCTTCAGTTTGGATGAAAATATATAGAATTTTCACACTGTACGGACTATTTTTTCATTTGCTTTTATTTAGTTTGAGAAACAAATTGATACTGACGGTCTGGTTCTTGACAATTTCTACAAGGTGTTCTGGAATTCTTACTAAATTTTGAGTCAAATTGCACAGCTTAAGTTGCAGCAAGGATATGTTTTAAGCTACATGTGCTAAAAAATAAAGCAAAAATTTATATGAAGTTATTTTCCTGAAATAAAGCATAGCAGCTGTTGTAAAATAAATGTGTAATTATCCAAGGTATATCCATTTGTGATATATTGCTCATTTCTCTTCTAATGCAATGGCAGAAAAACAAGTCATGCACTATTGGATTTTGGACAAGATATTTTTTTATATTTGACTGTTTCTGTGCCTTTTTATTATAAATTGAGATTGACATAAATTACTATATGGTAAATGCCAAGTACTCATTAAATTCTTCCGGGAATATCTCAGAGCAGTGTGTGAGTTTCACAAATACACGTGTATTAGATCATCTAGGTAGACTAATTCAATACCATTGCTATCTTTCTAACAAGTCCATTAAAAAGGAAAAAGGTTGAAAATGTATTAGCAGAAGCAAACAACACAAAGGCAGTTTATCATCCGTCCAGCAGAAAACTACTTTTCTTTTTGGCTTCTGAATTGAAATTTATGAAGACTTACTCAGATGCAGGGGTGTTGTAAAAGTAGTGTGTCTGCTGTTGTTTATCTGCTAGTGCTTCTCAGTGTTATTCACATGGTCTCATTCCTGGTGATTCGTTTCGTGACACATGCCTCCTCTCACCAGAAGATCAATTTGAAAATATGAGGCATATGAAAGAGATGAGATGTTCTACTGCATCTAGCTCTGGAGTCTTCAGCACAGGAAAGACATGGACCTGTAAAGCAGGGGAGGGGCAAAAAAAATTGTCAGAGGGATGGAGCAGGACCTCTCCTATAATTAAAGGCTGAGAGAGTTGGGATTTTTCACCCTGGAGAAGAGAAGCCTCCATGGAGACCTTATTGGGACCTTTCAATACTTACAGGGGGCCTATGAGAAACCTGTGGCAATAGAAGAAGGGGTAATGATTTTAAACTAAAAGAGGCTAGATTTAGACGAGATACAAGGAGGAAACTTTTTATGATGGAGGTGGTGAAACACTGGAACAGTTTACCCGAAGAGGCTGTAGATGCCCCATCCCTGGGAACCTTGAAGGTCAGGTTGGATGGGGCTCTGCAATCTGATCTATTGGAAGGTATCCCTACTTATGTCAGGGGGTAGGACTAGATGACCTTTAAAGGTTCCTTCCAAACTGAATTATTCTGTGATTCTGTGCTTCCATGTTGGTAGCTAATGTACATAGATTGGGGCAAAATGACTTTTTATTTTGTCCTCCAAATATGCATCTTGGTATCTAGGATTGCAATGTCAGCTTTAGCAGTAGAAAAAGGATCAGTGACACAGGAAGTGTTCCCTTGCTTCCACAGCGTGAGTAGCTCTCTGTGTGAAACACAGCTGGATCATATTCTTCTTTCTCTGGTGTAGTTTATGACTAACAAGTTCTTTTTATTTTCTGTGCTGTAAAGAAACCTTTCACTAACGAGATCCTTTTCTAAGACAATACAGTCCATTTGCTCATAAGATGAAATCTCATTTCCCTTATTTTTTTTTTTTTTCTTTTGTGCTTACCAGTTGGACAATTTGTCCAAAATAGCACAGCTTCTTTCACCATTTCAAATCTAATCTGTGGACAATGAAGTGAAAAAATGAACTTGTGGTTAGACAGCAAAGAATAGTTACAAAATTTTGTCTTTTCTGTTGTGTAAGCCTAGAGCAGGAAATAAAGTTACGAAATCAAAGAATAATTTTATTTGTTCTTTTTTCATGAGTGAAGTACTCAGAATTTGGTAGAAGTATGGTATGTGTGAGTTTATCAAGAGCAATTAATAAACCCTCTTTTTTTGTTGTGAGTGTATATTATTTATGGGATTTGAGAGAACTTCTAGCTCTAGAGGTCATGACCAGTATTAGGCCTTGTCTTTAGAAAGATTGTTCTTTAAAGAACTAAATAAAACAATTTTTATAAAATAATTTTTGAAGATGATCACAAAATTCCCTTGAGGCATTCATTTAAAGGTCTTGCTGCTAATTAGAAATGTCCATAATTATTCAGCAGAAACACTTAATTATGTCAGTCAAAGAAATATTTGTATTAATTAATATTCATGATTTTTGACAGTGGAAATCTGGTAGACTAACACAAGGATTAGAAGAAAAATTTGTTTGTGAGTTTTCACTTGTCTGTTGCATCCAAAAATGTGACTGTCTTGAAAGGAACCACTTCAAAAAGACTAAAAGTTGACATAATTTCCTCTTTTTCTAAACAATGGATGCCAGCCCAATATCATTAGGGAAATATTTGCTTTTACTTCTTCCAGGTTTTAAAGCTAATCTTCTTTCAGCTAAAACTAGATCAGATATTGATTCTCAATTTATATTTTTCAAATTGAAATGAAGAGTGAACATATGCTCTGTATAGTAATTGAGCTGGAGAGGCATTTGACATCCAAAGTACTGATTAGCATTTGCTTGTTTATGCACAATTGATTGCAAGATGAAGTTGTCTTCTTACTCTGGAACACTCAGGTTTTATTCTGTATGATGTTGGGACTTGCGTATTAATAACTGTGAGATAATGATTTTGTCCTGTGTCTTTATCAAACATACATACCATTGGCAAAGCAAAATGTTTTCCCTTTTGTCATGCTTACAGTCCTTAAAAGATTATTTTTTTGTTTAATTTGGTTCAGTTTGCTTGTCTGGGTTTTTTTTTTTTTTTTTTTAGAAACAAGAGTATTTAAGCGTGATTGCAAAGACCTGTGGTGGCATCAGGTCTAAAGGAAATAAAAAGCACATGTTGAAGTTGTAGCTTCATACTGCAACAAAGATCAGAATGTGTCAGTTGTTATTCATGCAAATCATATTGAGTGAGCTGTGAATCATTTCTCAGTATGATCTCAGAAGTTAGGTTAGAAGTGGACAAGTACTGCCAGTTGAAGAACATTTACACCATAGTAGTCTCAAGAAATATTGGGGGGAGGAAAAAAAAAAAAGTAAAAGTGTTACTTCAGTACAGATACTTTTACACATAATACAACAAGAAGAAATATTTAGAGATATGTTTCTCTCAGATACAGAATTGATTCTGTTACAGTTCCAGCACGTGGTGTTTGTTATATTAACCTGTATGTGATATTTTTCATTGGCAGATAATTGTGATGATCAGTTGGTGTCTGCTTTGCCTCAATCATCATTCAGCTGTTCTTCAGAGCTGTCTAGTAGTCACAGCCCTGGATTTGCAAGGCTTAATCGAAGAGAAGGTGAGTTCATTTTACTGGTTGATTGTTGTGAAATTTTTTAAAAAAAGTTTTGTACCTGTGCACAATGATACATAACTGGATACGGTCCAAATTTTAGCTAACATGAAGGAAACTTGCCAGTGAATTTATTATTTATGTCAAACCCCTACATAAATATTTTGAAAACTTGGTATAGTTTTTAATTTTAGTTAGTAATTAATCATAAAGTTTCATCTTTTTGGTCAATTATAGAATTTTCTTTTAGGTAAATACAATTAAAATTAGATAGCATTGTTATTTTTCTCTTTTCTGATGTAGCTTTCTGATGTGCCAAGTGTAAACACTTGGTTATCTGTCAGAATCTCTGCAAAATAACCATTTTAGCTGAATTTTAGGGGTAATTCAAGTATTATACATTATGTCAAGGATACTGTAGGAATCATCTTTTTTTTTTTGTTTTTAATTATTGTGAACATGTTTTCCATTCCTTGTGATAACACTCTAGCTACATTTTCTGTGTGAAGAACATCTATTCTCAAGTCTTTTGACAGTATATGTTACATTGCATGAAATCTGTCAAAAAAAATATTTAAACTGTCAAGACATAGTACATTAGAGTTTGTGCTGTGTTTGTGGCCTATTTGTAATAATTATTTTCAAAAGTCGTATAAAAAAATACATAGAAGTACACTGAACATTAAACAGCTAAAATTACCAAGAAATCTCAGTCACCAGTCTCATTAAGTACGCTCAGTCATTTCTGTCAATAATGTACTAAAGGCAATTTTTCTTCTTTTTTTCCTTAACCTATCAGCAAGGTTCTTGGTTTTAGCATCACAGTGCTAATGCTAAGGAGGAAAAAAATATCTTTAGGAAGGATTTTATTAAAATGTGGCAATATGTTGTTATTGGTAAACAAAATCCTACCTGTTGATATATGTAAAAAAGAAAATCCTTGGTTTTAAAATTATGTTTATATTAAGTCAAAATCTAGTTTTAATAATTCAACATTAACACAGTCAATGAGAACAGTGGTGATTATCTAGAGATATTCAAATACATTAAATTCCCCTCATATATTCAACTGTTATATTTTACATTAATTTTTAGAATTGAGAAGTATATAAATTAAATCTTAAGAATATTTTTTACTGCCAAAAGCACTTCTGTGATTGGATCTCCATGATTTACTGGAACACTGGATATGTACTGATAGAACCTCCACAGTGAAGAAGGAATATCCTAATCTCCTTAGTTATCCTAGTGTGCAGATTTGAATTGGTTTGAATGAAACTGTTATATCAATGAAAATTATATATCCTGGAAGGACTCACCTCAATTTCAAGTAATATATGCTCTTAGAATCTTAAGGAACACATGTATTATCATCAAAGTTAGCATAATCTTCTCAAAAAGTAAAAAAACCCTTTTTCTGTTTGGCTCCCTTCATGTGCTGTGAAGTTGCTTGTACCATGTTAGAATGCATTTTTTTTAGATTTATAATTTCCTTCACATTGCCGTGTGGTGTGTGCACACACTAGAAATGCTTATAACCTTTTATCTGGTATAATTTGATCTCATGTAGATACAAAGCAGCAGGTAGCTTAATTAGAATATTGCCACCATCTGCCTTTCATTCTGTGTACCTCAGGGTCACAGTACTAAGCAGAGTACAGATTTTAATGTCCTATTTGTTTGTCTCGTTCAAATATTTGGTTTGACAACATGACCAAACTGCTTGGCTAGGTACCTTTGGGTTCATTCACACATAATTCTATAGAATTGTGTAGTGATGCCGAGAATTCGTGCCCCCAAAAAGGCGTAGAAAACTGCACAAAGACAATTTGGGTCTCTATGTAGCCGAGGTATTTATTAAAGCAACGTTGGGGAACTCTTGGGTTAGCACCCTACAAAAGAGTTCCAATTTGGTCAGTGTAAAGTCAGTATTTATACAATTTCTGTGAG
>JAWWEU010000091.1:32590775-32605423 GCA_035583155.1 Acropternis orthonyx
AATCCCCAGATCCTGACTTCTAGCTAAACATCTCCCAGGAATTTTGTGCTAACTCTTTGGGGTCCTAGGTTTTGCCCGCTTCAGTAGATGAGGTGAGGTGAAAAATTTCTTCAGTCTTCAATAAAATAATCTTAAATAAATCAGTTTTAACTTATATTGTATTCTTTATTTTTCATATAGTAGGGACTTAGCATTTGGTATGGAATCAGGATTACCTTTTCTGCACTGAATTTGTATTTAACTGTTTTCTGTGAATTTTCAAGGCTTAATCTGATTATACTTATAGGTGTATATACATGAAAGCTTTATTTGTATGGAACAAAGCTAGTCATTACACATACATGGTTACAAGAAAGAATGTTTAGCCACACAAGAAATGTTGCCTAAACTATGTAGAATGAGGGTAAAAATCTATTATTAGGAAAATATTATTTGTATTCTTGTGTTGTCAATGATCTCATGGAAGCAATGAACACATCATTACAACTTCAGAAGAAATTGTCTGATAATTGAAAATGGGTTTGTTTTTAACATAGATAATTTCCTATTTTGAATAAAACCAAATAATTTCTTTTTCAGCCCAAATTAGTGGTTGGGAGTCATTGTGACTTTCTAACATTCATTTTGGACAAGCAGTTTGTGGTTGTAATCCAAGAATATCTTTAGTTCTTAAAACACCAAAATTAGGGAAAATTGAATGCAATTTAGACAGGAAAAAGTTAAGTGCTTTTACACTTGATTACTTAGGAGTCTAGTTTTTGTCATCAGTAAAGTAATAAACCAAATATGTATAGAAATCTACACTGTTTCAGTTGTCAAATAAAAGTTAAAAATAGCAGGAAGTTTATCAGGAATGTGGGAAGTTACATTGAAATAGTTCTTTAACCCTATAGCTTTGTGTTTACTAAATGTAGAAAATAGATAGAATAAGTTAAAGATGATGTGGTTGAGATCCATGATAACAAAAAGAATTTCCAGCCCCCTAGCAGTTAAGGAGAGCACTAACATCTGGGAATAACTCACTAAATGTTCCTCAAAGTTTTAATTATTACTAGTTCATTGATTTCCTGAAGTTTTGCAAATATTCAATACTCTAGCAAGCTAACGAATATTGCTAACTGCTAAAGTAGTTACTCTGACATCAGCTTTGTTTGCAATAATGGAAAAGCAGATAGAAAAATGAAGTAACAAGAACTAAGTAATAAAGCCAAACACTAATAGCAGTTAAATATTTTTTAATGGAAAAACAAGTTTTATAAACCTCTGATTTAATTATATGAGTTTAGTAGACATAAGTGCAGGGATTTCATACCTGTGGAGTTTGAATTTTGGTCTAATGTTGTACGACTTTCTAATTTTAAATAATAGTGAAATATGATTATAGTCCAAGTTAGATGTATTAAGATTTATCTGGTTGTCCTCAAAAGCATTTATTATTACTGTCTAAAGGTATTTCCACAGAAGTTCAAAGGAAACTCCAAGGCCAACTTTGTTCAATACTTTTTTCCATATGTTGATTATATACAAGTAAGTACAAATCATTTGTGACTAAATGGGTAAGGACATGCAGATCAGTGAAATAGTGAATAATCATTTCAAAGCAATTATGCAGATATATGACAATCATTTTACCTTTTGAAATAAACACATTAAAGGGGTGAGTTATAAAGTATTTAGGGGAAAGAACAGACATCATACTTATCAAATAGAAACTATATTCTACAAAGTTGTGACTGAGATTGATCTGAAAGCTGATTAGCAATTCTCCATTAGCATGTTCTTTAGCAAAAAGAAGTAATTAAGCTTGGTCATATACAAACAGAGGAAAGAAGATCTTCTGTCCATATGGCTTTTTACTTTACCACTGAGCTGTGCTGTAAAATTCTGTATCCTGAAAGGCTTCTTGAAATTCTAGGCTGTTTTACTATGCCACTGTGAACAAGTGACACAAAAAGTGTTCATGAGAGGTGGCCTTTTTTATATATATCTATTCATATGAGACTGAAAGAAACAAAAGTTTAAAAAAAAAAAAAAAAAAAAAAAAACGGAAACTGCACTTCTTTATAGGCATCTCAAATGAAGAGGAAAAAGTGGCCAGCATGCAGAGCATACCTAGCAGGGATAGTGATAGGAACTGTAAGTACAAGTACTAATATCTAGTCTGGACCGTCAAAGATGTGCTTCTGTCCATTCTTTACCAATAATTTACATGATGAGTAGTCAGCTGAAGTTTGGCATTACAGATGGTTTGCTCTATCTGCAAATTCTTGACCTGCTGTTTCTCAGCCGTGATCTGCAGAATGGCCCTCTACCACATAGAGAGAAGGTTGTGTCATTATTGAGCTCAGTGTCTTCTGGTTTTGTCTGCAGTGGGATGAGTATTTCACACTGATTGTACATACACTCTAATTCACCATTCCAATCCGACTGGAAAAGATTTATTAGTTGCACAATGAATCGTTATACTATGAGCCTTTATACTCACGAATGCAGACCCTCTTTTGAATTAATGAACTTTTGCAACCTTACAGGTAGAAATTCAGAAGACAATTGTTCTACAAGAGCCTTGCTATTTGGACAGCTAAATAAGATAGATAAGGATTTAGCTGTGATTATCTCACCCCATATTCACACAAAATTATTTGATCAAAATATGACAGAAGAAAATTGAATGTAGAAGTTGTTAAATAGCCAAAAAAAAATGGCTTACAGCTTTGTCATTCCCTGAAGTGGAAGCAAACCCAGCTATTTTAATTATGCTGTCAGCTTACATTGCCAATTTTTCAGAAGCAGCCTGAAAATCTAAATGCATTAACAGGTACCAGATCTGGGTTTTTTTCTGGTGCATATATGGAGCTTATTTGTCTTTTTCATTAACCTTTACCTTACCATTTCCCTGAATATCAAACTTACCTTTTTGCACTCTTTTTATTGCAAAGAACATTTAAAGAATGGTTTATTAAGTATGATTGAATAGTTTATTAAATATTAAATGTGATAATAAAATCCATATTTATTTTTCTTTTTATAAAACAGTATAGTTTAATCACCTTTTGAGAACTCACTGTAAAAAGGTCAAAATGGATAAATGAATTCTAGCAATGAATAATTAAGAGAAACATTGACAGTTAAAGAAAAAGAACTCACACAATGAGGAGGTCTATTTTCAGCAATTTTTTTTAAGAAGCAGCTAACCTTCATAATGTAATGCGAGCAGTTAAAATTAAAACAGCAGAAAAATGCAAAAACGTAATAGCATTCAGGTTCGTATGTTGCCAAAAGATAATTAGGAAGAGCTTACTCCCTTCATTTCAGTAATATGCAAATAAAATTAATTAAGGCTGATATTTTGCTTTACTACAAGCAGTAAGAAAATGAAACTAGAACAAAAAAGCTATAATCTGATTGTCATCGTTATGGGTTTATAAATTAACAACAAATCTAAGTTGAATCATAAAGTATAATGAATTAGTTTTTTATGACTTACCTTACTTCAATAGGTATGTTATGAGAAAGACAAAAGTAACAATCTAAATATTCCACTTTTAAAGAAAAAAGCAATAAGCACTTGCTACAGTGATTTCTGCATAAAAGGTCAGATGATGCATATTGCTGTGTTGTCAGTGAAATTCCAGTACCATTCAGTTTCTGAGGCAGAAATCATATATGTTTACTTTTTAGTCTGTAGCTTCTGCAATAAATATGGCTGTCAGTGAGAAAATTACCATTGATCTTTCAGCATATTAATCATGAAATTCTTTTGCAGAGCTTCACTTTTTCTGTAGAATGTGTTTTTAACACCTGTATTAAACACCTTAAAGAACATATATGGGCACATATGAAAGTTGCATATGGTGTTGCATGTGCTCATGTTGCACATGCACAATTTTGAGAAATTTTGAAGTGTCAGCCAGCTTCATTAAAGGTAGAACTTGAAGCAGTATTATTTAATGTCTAAATTTAAATTTAGGCTGCTTTTGCTTTGCTTTGTCTTGTGTTCATATGTATATGTGGTGTGATTCTGATGTTGCAAAAGCATGTAGGGGAGCAGGAAAGAGAGAAAGGGAGAAAGGGAGAGAGAAAGAAAGAGAAAGAAAGAAAAAGAAAGAAAGAACTGAATTACTCTTAAGCAGAGTGAGTAAATAGGGTCAAAGCTTTGCTATTATTTTAAAAATTTACAGCCCATTGTGCTTTCATGAACATTTATGAGAAGTTAGGAATATTCATACAGTTATTTCCAGATACCTAAATCCAGTCTTGTTGTCAAAATCAATTCAAGAGTAACAAAGCATAACAAAGCATAACAAAGGGTTTCAACTAGCTATTTCATGTGTTTCATTGGTGTTTCATTGGAATGGCAAAATCAAATTATGGTGAAATGTGCAGAAGAAGTAAGGAAATGGTAATAAGGGTATTTTGTTGTTGAAATTGTTTAGGACTGTTTTGTACCTGCAATATTGCTATGGGGATAGAATAAAAAAGGAGAACATTTTTTTAAAAATGTTGTGATGAACTACAGTATTGAAATACTCTTAGAAACAACCTTGGAAAAGGCTGAGAGCAAGACCAACTAAAAATGTACTGAAAAAATAAAATTTGGTAAGAGTCATGTATGCTATCTCCTCTGTTAATATAGTAAAAGATAGAAATCTAGATATAGCCCTTTTGATATGCTGGGTTTAAATAGTTTTAAGCAAAATATTTTTGAAATCTTAGATAAAGGCTGAATTTTATCCAAAATTTGAGTCATTGTGATGTCTTTTATAGAGTCAAAAAAAGAATTTGACTTCTAAGATCCTTTGCAATAATGAATACTTTATGATCATGCCTTTTTTAATATTTTGAGGAATGGAAAATTAAATCATAAATGAGGATGTGTCTTCTTTTCCTCAATTTTTTCCTGCAGGTTTGAGGCAAGGGGAGAGGGTGGTTGGTTTTCTGTGTGATGTAATCTTGACTAATTTCAGCTGTAGTGCAAAATAAGTTTGAGTGTAATAAATTCAATTTTTTGAAGAATTCTGAAATTTTCAATTCTAAAGGAAAGTGATATAAAAATATAAAACATTCTTCCTGCCACACCCTTACAAAAAGTTCTGAGGCTTTACTTAGGCAAAGGATCTGTCTCCTGACATCTTTAAAGTAATATTCCTTAGCCTCCTAGGGATCAAATTTTTGGCATACAAGATATGGGGTTTTTTCTGTTTTATTATCTTGTTTATACTGCCATTACACTGCAATGCTAGTGCCGTCCTAGCTCAGGTGAATGGAGAACTAAGAATTTCTAGACTAAATTAATGTCAAAGCTGTACAAAACGGTGTCATTCTAATGAATATCCTGGCTGCTATTTGCCTCAGTATGAAATAGGGAAATAATTCACCTAAATATTGTCATAATCTTTATAATATTATGTTACATTTATTATATTACATTCTAGTCTACATCTTTGGGTATCTTCAGAAAATAGTAGGTAGAAGCTGAAAGTACATTATACACTCTTGAAACGTCTTTAGAAAGTAACAGACTCATCATATTAAATTGACTAATATATAAAGTAGAATTTTCTGGTGAAAGATGACTGACACTTGTCTCTGTCTCATCTTTTTCCTATAAAAGTGAATAGAAATAAGCACGCATTAGTGGGATTTAATTTTTAAATATTTTAATCAAGTCCCATATTATAGTTAGATGTAATAATTAAGAATAAATGAAATACACAAATATATTAAATAGAAGCATTATGCATGCAAAATGCATTTTTTCATACCTAATGATGTTTTCATTCACAATTTTAAACTTTCTGTCTCAAACTGGTCCTACTCTGTGCTTTCAAAGTGAGATTGATAGTGAATTCCTATTTCTTAGCTGTTTTGAATAAATTTCATTGGTCTCCTGGACAGATGAACAGTCTCTGTCTAACTTATGTCCTTTTGTTTTTCATCCAAAACAGGAGTAATATATGTTCTGTGTGAATAATTTTCAGTTACAACCTGTTGTATACAAAGAGTTAGACAGAGAAATGAGTGTTAGATCATAAAAATTAGTGCAGCAGAAACCCAGTGCACTGTATTTGTTACTCTGTTTTCTTCAGTGAACAGTGAAGTCTATACATTGTTCTTCAATCAATTTTGCTGATGTTTGGGAGCTTGACTGATAACCAGAGAGGTTGTAAGAAATTATTTTGATGCAGAGAATTGAAAGAGGGTATCACAAAGGTTTCATCTGCACAGAGATGCATATAACAGCACATTAACATTCTTGCCTGTGTTGGAATCAGTTCCAGTCATTGCTCCTTGTATAAATATCACACAAAACTACTATGGTTCACTTTTGACATCGTGAGCTTGCACAACAACTTTGTGTACTTGACTTTAAGATTTTCTTCACTCTCAAGACAGTTGTTTCCATAACTCTTCCCAAGGACTTAAACCAGTAAGTGATCACGTACTACTAGGGATTTTTTTAATTCTTTGCATGATGATAAATAGTGAGGTACAGTTAAACAGAATTGATTTGGATGGAATCAGTAGCAATTTTTGTAAATATTTTTAAGTCCTTTATATAAACACTCTTTTTTAGAGACTTCTCTGCCTGCTTCTTCATTTTCCTCTGTCATTATTTAGCAAAACTAAGAGCTCTGTTGTAAGTTTAGTAATACAAAGTTCAGTACTATGAATTTTTGTATATTAATATAATTTAGAAATCCACAGCTTGTAATATATCTTAAAAATAATATTTTTGTCATTTGCAGGATCGAAGTTATTTCTTAGTTATTTTCCGTAGTTAAATAATTTATGATACTCTGGATACTCCAAAAAGCCTTCAACTGTGTGTATTAAAATTTCTGTAACTGCTATGACATGTTGGCTGCTTTGTATATTTTGTAGGTTTTACAGTCCTCCTTAAATTTTAAATATTTAGGGACCTAAGCTGCAGTGTCATGGAGATTCTAGAATTTAAGTAATTTATTTAACTTTCTTTCTGTTGTTGTTGTCTGTTTCAAGTGTCACACTGCTACTTGTAATTTATATCTTATGAACCATGTTAAATGAAACTAAAAGGTCATCAGTAAATTAAGCTGCCCAGTCTTCAGTATATTTCAGTAAAAAAAAATCATCTTCCTTTTTATGGTGCATGACTTTATCTAGGCTACCAGCACTCCTGATGTTTTGTTCATCTTAAGAATAAGAACATTATGTTTTTTATTGTTTTGACGTGGTTTGTTTTTGGGGGAGATTGTTTGTTTTTGGAAGTCTGTTATTTATTCTACATATTAATTTAGTTTTCATTCTGCTTCTGAGAACTGAAATGCAGTTATTCATTAAGCTCCTCATGACTGTGTCTAGAACGAAAATAAAGAGTTCCCTATTTACATTTATGCAAGGTCTCAGTTGAGTGTTTTTTGTAAGAGATGGTTTGGACATTTTACTTTTTTCCGTCTAATGTGCCAGAATTGCAGGAGTGCAGTGATAATCATTGCAAAAAACAAATCTACAAACACTCTGAGGTTAGAAACTGAGTGTTTATAGTAAATTTATCATACGTTCTGGCTGATATATGCTCTGATCCTTCAGTAGAGAATTAACTTAAATAGAAATGGTGCTGCTATCAGAGATACCTGTGCATCACTGCACACTGAAGTTGGTGTCTACCTGAAGCATGGGTGGATTGCAGGATGTCTTGCTCATAGATTATCCCCTGTACTACTTGAATGACAACTTAAAGAGACCATTGATAAATAGTCTGACCTACAAACAAATGGAAAAAAAATTACATTTTGAGATGCATAGTAATTCTATATTGCTAAGAATAAATTTCACAAAAGCATTACCACAAGGCTAATTTGAAATAAACTGTTTGGGGACAGAAGATAAGCAAAGAGAAATGTAACCCTAAATACTGCTGTTTGAGGAAGTAGGTCTAAATCAAAGTCCAAACTGAAAATCCAAAATAAAATCCAAATTATAAAATTATTACATACATAAACAAATGCATCTCAGGAGAGGTTATTCATTGTATTCAAAACTAATTATTCACTCTCCAAGTAATGTAATGAACCTGAAAGTTCAATAGGAATCCTCAAGACTTCTCAAGGTTTGAAATCTGAAACAGAATTTTGAGTCCATTACCCAGGAATTTTGTGAAAAATATCTGTTGAAAACAATAATTAAAAAAGCCATGAGAAACTAGGACTAAGTCTCCAGGAGAATGAGAAGGACTTACTTAAGAACATTTGCATCTTGAAAAAATACGTTTTGTTCAATAGTAGCCAAGAATAGTAGGTAATACAACACAGAACTATTATTACCCATTTTATAAACATTAATTTTTTGTTGATAAGTTGAAATGATATCTTATTTTAAAATTTCTCAAGTGTAACAAAATATATATATTGCTGAATACCCTGTGTGAGCAAGACAGTACAAGTATAGCTAATGTAATTTTGAAATGTAGATGGGATTTTAAGTACATAATTAGAGTCATTGACCAGGAATTGATTTAAAAATATCCACAACTGAGATCTTAGTGTTGCCAGCTGCAAGAAGAGAGATAGAGGGGTGGAATTTTAACACAGACACAATCCAGAAACCTTTGCCCTTTCACCAACATTTCTGGTGATAGTTGTCATCTGAATTTTTAAACGGAAATGTTAGAATAATTTTAATAATTGAATAAAAATAAAAGTATTAATCAAATGTATAAAATAGAGTTCATACAAATTTTTTTCACAGCTACAGTTTACTTATATTGTTTTCTGAGTGATGGGTAAAAGTTGAGCTCATTATTTTTAGACATAAAACAGCCAAAGTCTTCCTTTAATATTAGATCCTTGAGCTGTAGAAAGATGAATGTTTTTCTGATGGGAAATTAAAAGTGTCTATTGATTCTAAAACACAAATTTTCAAAAGCACACTGGCAGGAACTCACTGATAAATCAGTTGTCAGGTAGCCTCGATATTTTGACTTCTAACATTTTAAAAGGGATTAAGCCACCTCATGTTGAAAAACACCTGATTTTTAAATATAGAATGAAAGGATGAAATGGGATCTTCATTTTTACTGTTATTGAAAGGGATAATAGACTTACATCTGGTAAGCAGAACCCTTTATTTGAGGTTATTTTATGTCTATAATTCTGAAATAGGATGTTTGCCATTTAAGAACATTTATAAAATCATTGATTTTTAAATCAAGCTCAAAAATAAACAAACAAAACATAGCAGACCACAAAAAGTGAAAGGATAGATTGATTCAGAATTCAGGTGCTTAAATATTGGAGTACCTTAGGTCAAACAAGATGAAAGTTGATTTGAGATGAGAAAGAAATGGAATTTTTTTTTTTAAACAATTTTTATTTGTCTCCTTTTATTCCAGCTCATTTACCATGAAACATTTTTCATATGATATTCAGTGAACTATTTTCATATTTTTCAATGTATCTCTGCAATATTTATATCCAAAATCTTCAAGACACCTTATAGACATGTTTTGACTGATAAACCATGAGAGTTTAATTATATGTTTTGACTTCATTAATTGTAAGAATTCTGGACAATGTGTGCAGTGATGTTTTGTTTACACCTCTGTTAAGATATTGCTTTATCTCTCTAAGTGTAGAGTGTATTCTTACAGATAACCACCATGTTAACTGTAGAATATGCTTTTGATTTTTTTATAATAAATGTGTGACTCATTACATTGCTAAAAATAGCATTACATTCTGAAGTGAACACTAGTTGGCAAAAGAGACACCTCCTCCTTTTTAGCAACTAATTGCTCTTGAATGTAGCTGACACTAGAAAAAAATTGTCAATTTCCTTAAAAAGTTAAAGTTTTTTTCAAAATACAGCTATTGGAGGTAAACTATTCTGAAATGCTAACATGTAAGTATTCTGATGAAGTTTTGCAGAATTTAACACATCTGTAGCCATATACATTTCCATTTTGCTAAGAAGCAAATATTCAATAGAAACATGAGTAAAAGTACTTTGAGCATTAATTGTGTGTACTTTATACATAATCTAAAATGCAATAAACCAGAACAGATTTTGGTCTTGCTATTGATTTTGTAATGGTGAATCAGGATTCTTGTATTTTAAAGTAATGTTAAATAGGTTTGTTTTCTGTGTGATTCTGCTTTTTGCACTTACCCTCTAGCCTGTAGCCATATCTAGATACAAGGTCTTTTTCATAAACTGAAATTATTCTTTTACTTACCTGGACTTCTTTTCTAAGTTATCTTTTTTACAACTTTTTCTATAGTCATAGCAGTAATAGTTTTAAAATATATTTCGTTGAGAAATCAGAGTGTATAGTAAGTAATTTCTGTATAAACTCACAGGACTAGCTACTAATTTGATGCAGGAGGCCAGCTGTCTACATTTAGCAAAAAGTCGACCTTGAAATTGGTAAGCTTAGAAGAGTAAGTCATGAAAGAACCATTGAGGCAAAAATGAAACAACCCATTAAAATCATAGATTTCACAACTCATTACATTGTTGACTGTGTTTCCTCAAGGGATTGTTTTGCCTTTTGGAGAACTAAGAAGGCTTGATTATTTTTCTAGCCTGCAGAAATATGGAAAAGCTTTCATCATGTAATATTTTACAAGATGCAAGTGCTAGAGATATAAGTATGTGTGAAAATAAAGCAGCAAAAGAAAACAAACAAAAACCCAACCTCACCTTCAATTTGTAAATACAACAAAGAGTCTCTTATTTTTGCTGTTATATGAATATTTGTCACATAAAATTAATTATGTAATCATAATTGGTGTCTTTACATTTTCTAGTATGTTTACATGGAAACACAGACTAATGAATCAAACTGTTAAGGGTAGAGTTGCTAAAGGGGTCATACCCATGCATAGGATTCTTCACTCAAATGAGAGAACAAAAACCCCGCCATGTCTCTGTTCTCATTTCTTAAGAGCATGCAAGATGTCTTTTTCTCTCACAAATCCAGAAAAGTTTTAGGTGTTCATATTTCCCAGAATTCTTAAACACTTGTTTTCAAATTCATCTGTGTGACTGATCCATGTCTTTCACTTTAGTCTCAAAGACAGTATTTTGAACTAGACTGAGAATTTGTGAGACACTGTTAGGAAGTTCTCCCTCAGTTTTCTATAATTTTCTGGGACTTGGAATTGTAAAGAAACTAGGAAGAATTTGTTAAAGTTCAGACTGAACTGGAATTTCTGGCACACAAAATTATAACACCAGGAACAGCAGTATGAGTACTGCTGGACTGTTTGACCTAGTATCAGGATCTGAAGCAGCTGGAGCCTCAACCTGGGAGGGCATCCATAATAACAAACAGGAAGAATCTTCTGAATGCCAAAGTTTTGCTTTAGAGAAGACAACATTCCCAGTACAGTTTCTGTCTTTATTCTATCTGCTGTTGCTCTTAAGTCTTTTCATATGTCCTACACTCAGTTACCTAAACTTTACACAGTTTCTAAGATCACAAGAAACAAAGGCACAGTAGCTTCTGCTTGCTGAGGCAGTTCTGGCTTTCGTGGTTGCAAATGTCTTTCTGGCCTTTAATCCACATTCCAGACTGCCTGGAATCAATTTCACAGTTGAAGTATCAGACATTGAAACCAGATCTTCAGATGAGATGCTCCTGGTTGACTGTTACATGTAAGAAGTGACCTTGCAGATACAGGATATCCCACCATGAAAATAGTTATCTGAAACCATTTTCCACCTCAAAACCCCTATGGAGATTGAATGTTACCTGCAACTGATTCAGGTTTTGGTACCAATAAACCTTTTACTTCTCATTGAATCAAAAACAAATAGTATCTTGGCATCTTTACTCATGGCACAAGAGTTTTCTACTGGCAATATTGGTTTGTCCTCCATTTGTGCAAAATATTTGATCCTTTTTTTGCGTCAGAGCATCCATATTTATGGGTGAAAAACAAAACAAAACAAAAAAAAAACCAAACCAAGCAGTCAGAGAACATGTTCTTTCTAAGATGACAATTCATTTTTCTGTGTTTCACTCATTACCATTCCCTGGTTTCAGCTTACCTAAAGACATTCTTCATATATTTACATATTAAGTATTCATGATGAATCTGATGCAGTTGTGTTATACCTCTCTAACTGAAGTCCACTTCAAGTCACAGTGGAGTTCTTTGTCCCAATCTCTACTTACCATCTTCCATCAAATTCTTGTTTTACTGTATTGAATGTTCTGCCTTCACATTATGTAAAGAAAAAGAAAGAAAATAAATCTGAAACACTAAATATTTCAATGTAGTTATAAGTCTGACAGAATTTAAAATACCTGGAAATAAAGGATAACCTTAATAATAAACCATACTACCAAGATTTCCTATAATCTAATTCTTCCTACCATTTTTACAGATCAGTGGCTTTGAAATCCAGATCTATATATTTTCAATTTCATATAACTTAATAAGGGAGGAAGAACATGTCAACTCTTGGCAAGCCATGGCTGGACAATCAAAATTCCAACCTGACATCTAACTGTAAAAGATTCCCATACTATTGTCCACTGAGAGCAGGTTTATGATTGATTTTGGCCCATTCCAAGCCCATTTGTATAGTATCCTATTTGGCAAAATAAAATGTACTTATTAGTACTAAACTACTTAAGGGATAGGAGTTGAAAGAGGAATTTTATTTACCAGATCTGTAATGTCTAATGTTATAGCTCATATAGTATATTGTCATATCGTGAGTAAGAAAAAGCCCAACAACATATTATTTCTGGAGGTGTGTGGGTTTTTTTGGTTTTTTTTTTTTTTTTCATTCTTATAGAGGCTATACTTTGTGCTCTGAACTACCAACGCTCTGTTACCCACGTGTAGATAAGTAAGAGTATTATATATTTGTATACAGTATTATACATTTGTATATTTGGTTTTACCATTTAAAAATTACCCAAAGTCATTCTATATTAGTAGATTTTACAAAAAACACTCAATTTAATTTCCTCCCCTTCACCCCCAGATAAGGCTGTGATACTATGGATATACTCTGTACCAGTGTTGGACAACAGAATACTCTTGATGGGGGTTTTTTGTTGTTGTTGTTTGTTTGGGGTTTTTTTGTTTTTAATATTTGAAATAATGACGTGTTAATAACTTTCCAAATGTTCTAATTACCTGTCCGAAGAGAAGCTCCTCCATGAAACTTTAATATGCAAAACATATAAAACTTTTGCAGCTGGAAGAACTAGGGCAACCTGGTGTTATGTGGTTTTCTGTGGCTGTCAGCATTAAGTGGGAGATGAGAGTTGTGGGATAAAATGTCTCTGATGACAAAACTGGAAAAGCTTATTACACTGTGTTCCAACAAACACCGTTGTGAAAAATTTGACTTTTTTAACACCCTTTTTTAATGTAACATCTGCCACATTGCTATAGCATTGTGGTCTGACTAGGAGAGCAGGTTTATTTCTGTTCCAAATTATCTTTTGCTGAGAACTCCAGTTAAATTTGATTACCAGCACTAAGATCATATTGACCTCCCTATCCAAATTTTATGTGCTATATCTACATTCCTTTTCATTTGTTGGCATAATTGTTGAAGTGTGTCATACGCTTTTTGTGCAGTTTTGGCTTCTATTTTGATCTTTTCTTAAGATACAAAACTAGTTTAGCCTTGGTGGGCAGCATATAGCCTCTTTAACCAACTGCAATATTTGACAGTTTCTAAGCTCAGTCAACATCATTATTATTGCACAACTGTAAAACTAACATTCTGGCAAAAGCAATTGGAAATTATTTCCTGTTGTTTAGCTTGCAATTTTTTTATAGCTCAGTAAAAGAAAAGAGTGGTAACAGAGTAAAGGTTGTTGTTTTTTACAAATTATTATTGAAAAAGAGATTCAAGTATTACTGAATAATTAATGAACTATTCTCCTCTAATTATAATCATCAGTTTCACAGTCATCTACTTACTTAATACCAAAGATCAATATTCTCTGAACATTAGTTTTCAGTGTGAATAAATCTTTGATGTGCTACATCTTCATTTCCCTGCTTAAGTAGACAAAATTTCCTCAGAAGGACAGAAATCTGCAAAACCGAAAGATAAAATGTTATCAAGTGGGCAAGAGTGAAATCTACATAATGTCTTAGTTAGAAGTTTCAAGCTCTCAATTCACATCTCTTAGAGGCAGAGAGTGAATTTTTATTCTTTGGACAGCTTTTAACCAATTTAGCTTCAACCTTTGACTAAATCTCTTCAGACTACCGAGGAGTAAGTAGAAATGAGTTATTGAGTTCATAAATCCAAGTGCAATCCAGTTAGTAATGTACATTTCTTAGCCACCTGATATTTCTAAGTCAAATAAGTAATATGCTTTCAAAATTTAAGGGACTTTAAGGGATGGTGGGTGTGTGTGTGTGTGTATAAATATATATATGATTTTCTGGTGGATACTGTCAGCTTCTCTTTTCCTAATATATGTATATATATATATATAATGTATGTGTTTATATATGATTTGTGTACATATATACCTATGTGATATTTAGCATAATAAGGTACTTCTAAAAATCTTTTAAATGTAAAGACTCAAAATTTCAGCTGAAAGCAGTCTATAGTTCCATACTGCATTCCAGACAAAACCCTCCTTAAAAAAAAAAAAAAAAAAAAAACCAAAAAAA
>JAWWEU010000091.1:32619537-32629647 GCA_035583155.1 Acropternis orthonyx
AACAAGCTATCTTCTGATGTTCAGTGACAGTGGACGAAACTGGAAGCAGTATCGACAGGAAGAAAGCATTTGGGTATGTTCTTTCAATAATGTGAATTAAATTTTTGCAGAAGACTTAAAAGACACTTACTACACATTGTTACAAATCTATGCAATGCAGTGGAATATGAAGGACTACACTTAAAGTGTGTAGATAATTAAATATACAAAGTAATAAATTTAGCTTTTGAAAGATGAAATACTGTAAAAAGCAAACAAATGTCAAAAATCTAAAAGTAGCAATACTCCAATAAGACAGAAAGAGTTATTTTGAGGACTAAAAATGAGGAAAAAATCTCTTTCATATTGCTATATATGGCAGGGTTCTTTTCCCAAAGATGTTGATCCCATTGCTTGAAATTTGGCCTTTTAATTAGGGGAAAAAAACCAAAACAAAGCAAAACACTTTATTTTTTCTGGCACAATAAATCTAATTATAAGAATAAAATGAAACAACACAAAGAAGTCAAAATCTTAATCAAGCCAATCCCAGTTTATTAAAAAAAAAAAAGAAAGCAATATCTAATTTTTCGTCATCAAATTCAGAGCCCAGTTTCTGATGCTTGAACACATTTATCTCTGATTATCTTTGTAGCTAGTAATAATAATTAATACACCTTGCTAACCTCACATCTATTTGCATGAATTTCAATGAGAGCAAAGGTTACACAACACCAGAGGGACAATGTCCAAAATCCACATGAAAAAGTGGGCTATATGGTTGTAGACAAGGGTTGCATCTTATCCTTCATCTTGAATGATTAGCAGTTTAGACTAAAGAAAGAAAATTGGAAATTGTGGTATATTATTTTATCCTGTTGAGTTAATTCTGATTCATTAAAGCTAATTCACTTCTAAATTTTTCTAAGCCTTAGATTTCACTTGTTTCATGCTGCAGTTAATCATTATGGTAATATGTATTTCAGTTTATGCATTTTAATTTTGTTGATTTTTAATTCAAAATGTTCCTGTCACTCTCATTGTCAAAACCCAGCTATGGTATAATGAGATTATGCAGTGTTTTACTTGTTGCATAATTATCCTTCTTTTTGAATTTGCTGCATACTTCCGCTTCAGATTGTGTTTTCATAACAAAGAGAAATAAGTGAGTTTCTAATCCATATGGCTGTGGGGAGTGAGAAGAGAAAATCAATCTTCCAAATGAAAAATGAGCATAAACTGCTACAATATTGTCTTTGCTCATCTTAAGACAGACTGATAAAACATATCTGAGAGGTAGAGCAGCTTGATCTCTTTAGTGAGGGCTCTTTTGAAATCCCATATTGGTATTGCAAACAGTGATGGAACTAGTTATTTCTTTAATATTGCCACCAGTAAAATATCAAATAAAAGTTCTGAAAAATAGTTTTATGCTGATGCAGACATTGGATAAGGAGGTTGTTACATCTGTAGAGGGGAAAGCAGACCTTCAATTCCATTATCTCAAACTTAATAAAAAATGATTATTTTAATGATCGCAATCCAGATTGAAGGTATGGCTTGCGGGCAGTGATGCATAATTCAAGGATGGAAACCATAAAATTTAGGGATTGTCTATTGATCTCTTTTATGTAACTTTATTTAGGAGTTCTGTTCCTGGGGGAATAAATTTTCAGTATTCTAAACTAATACATATACATAGTCTTAGAGTGAAACTCTTAAATCTTTATTTTATAGATTTTCTCTGACTGTTATCTCTTTATGCTGTCTTCTTAAATGAAGTACTCATTTTCATTACAGGCAAGAACATCCCATGTTTTATGATACTTATTGTGTTACCGTGTGGTTTCTATCCTGTTTTAACTGAGTCATTGCCCTGTTACAAGACTGTTTACCACAACTACCGTTTTTATTTATTTATTTTTTAATACTATTGTCCATTAGAATGAGGGAAAATGTCTAGTTTTGAGGCTGCTATGTTGAAATCTTCACTAGGGAAGGATTTATGCCTTGTACTTAATTAGACTTAAGTAGAAAAGACACTTCTGTTGTCTGGAAATTCACAGCTCCTTACTTTTTGTTTTTCTTCTCAGAAGTTAGTTTTGAATTGTCTTTGTGTCCCAATGGCTTATCTTAAGGTTCTGAAGCTCCTGCCATCAGTGCAGCTATAACAGTTTTCTCATTCACTGTAAAATTTTTCTAACAACTGACATTAAAGACATCTGCAAATGGTCTAGTTACAAAAACCTCTTTACAATAGGGTCGTTTTTTCTGAGACTGATTCTTGTGATCTTGTTAGACTGAAATGAGCCATGTGCAACTATTTCACCTATAAAACACTTCATTGGCTGTTGGTGTGGTATTCAGATGTAGATATTTTGAAGTTAGGTGAGATTAACCTCACTCTGCTTTTCTGGCTGCTAAATATGTTTTGTTTTCACTTCTCTGTATATTGGGAATTGGTTAAGTCTTTACTTATGCAATATACCTGGGTGTCAGTCTTCTTGTTGTCAGTGTATTGTGACCTAAATGTATGCCTTACTTGCTATGTCATAACTGTAAGGAGTTTATCTTTTATGTAGATTTTATTTCTTCCTTAAAATCCTTTAATTACTAAAGATGTTTTTGAAATACTAACTCCATTACACTTACTTCGTAGGATTGCCGTCACTGTAGATTAAATATTGTTAAATACAGTTAGATATAGGTTTTACAATAGAGGTTTCCTTCTTTCAACCACATATTTTTTATTTCTGTCCTCACTGATATGACTATCACTAGCTTTTTAAAGTTAACTCAAAAAATTTTCTGCACTGTTCTTACGTAAGTACAGCACTTAGTAGGATCAATATTTACATCTCTTTTAAGAGATGATACAGTTATCAAGATATTCTTAAGTAAAATAGTCTTTTGAGTAGTAAAACACATGTTTTTGGACAGAAATCTTTCCCTTTGATAATAATTAGTTTAATCTTGGAAAGAAATCAATTCAACTCAATTTTAGATTTTCTTCAATTTTACCATAAATATGAAAGGGTTTGGACAAGGCATATTTTGTCCTTTTGTGTTCTTCAATCTATTTTTTTTTATTTGTTTTTTTCCTTAGGAGGTAGTCTCAGATGCAATAGAGGCCAAACTCACAAGCCCAGTTTTTTACATAGTTCTGTTTCTTACCTGTTTTCTTTTTCCCATTTGTTTATTTTCTTGTATATTAAGTTACCAATTTTTTTCTCTGATAAGGACAATTCTTTTCCCTTCTCTTCTTTTAGACTTCAGGAGCTATACAGTAAAACATCATAAAAAGTGCATGTTACACTTAAATTGTGGTCAATAACTGCTAAGAAACTCTTTATGTCTTTAAATAGTTCCTTTAATAGAGGTACTACTATTCATTCTTCCTAGTAATTTCTGTTCTAGGTATCACCACCTGTATTTTATCTATGACGAACCTCATACTGTAAGTGATATTTATCTGTTTGAGGCTACGTATATTGATCCTTTTAATTGGTGGAGTTTCTGATTTTAACTAAAGTCATAACTTTGTATCACAAAAGTTTTGATGTTGTGTACACTCTCCTTAACATCAGTAATTGCTCTCTTTTTACAAAGAGAGAAATAAGGTAACAGAGATTATATTCTGCATCATTTTAAAAAGGAGGAGTTAAGAGGGGGAAGAAGGAGAGCAATTCACAGTTTGAATAGCAAGTTTCCCATGGCTAAAAATTTCTATGAAATCTTGAGTGGTCTAACTTATGGAGAAACACATCATCATGTTATTCATTAGCAGCAGTTTTGAAGAAGAAAAGAAATACAATTTCACTTTGATTTAATGTTGACCATTTCTTTTCTGATACAACTAGGAAAACACACTTTAAGTTCAGTCTTCAGTTTTGTGGGTTTTTGTCTTCCTTCAAGAATAATGATTTATCCATTCCTCAAATGGAATCCAGTTTTCAGTTTCATTTGTTTTGAATCTTCATTTTAAGATCTATATCCAAAGCAGAGAAATTAAAACTAATACAAATTTAGATAAAATTTGGGGAAATTATGAGCATTTTTGTAATGTCTCTTTTAAAAGGCACATTTGTTTATGTCTGTATTTTTGTATATATATTTGAGTTCTGAGGTCTGTTTTCTGTTTTATTTAACTTAGCTGAAGTTAAAACTGACATTTTGTTTTATCATAGTGTACTGAGTCTTTTGACTTTGCATAGAAGTAGTTTTACTCCAAGTTACTAATGCTAAAAGTACGCAGTATAATTTTATGAATGTTGAAGGTTTTATTGTACATGCATTGCTACACATATTCCCAAGTTCCTTTTTAAAGAAGTTGTCACATTGGAAACTTCACATGATGTAAAATAACTCACAATTATGGAAATTTACAAGTTAAGAAACACTGAATCACAAGTATTCTGTGATAGTCACATTATATGATTCAAGAGTATGGAGTTGCTTCACTGTGTTTTTGAAACTGGTGACTCTGTCTCAGTGATGCATGTTGGCTATGATCCTTCTCCTTGGAGAAATACCAGTCACCATTCTTGATCATAATTCACTTCACTTTAAAAGCAAAAGTCTGTACATCTATATTACTTTTCTGTACTTCTGTTAATTATTTTTTAAACAAAAAAAATGTCTGTTGATTCCTTCTGCAACCTGAGGCATAGATAATTTCAATGGGTACTCTTATCACTACATTTTCCATAGGTACAGGTTCTAAATATTGTGACTTCAGTGTGCAGGCTGGCCTTACAATTTTTCTGTTGTTAGTCACAGAAGATAGAGAGCCTCTTTATCTATGAATTAAAGTAGGTCATATAGTGATGATTTCAACAAAGGTGATTCTGATGTGCTGATATTTGTCATAATTTCTTCATCATTCACTTGTCTCACATTTTCAGCCAAAAAACTTTTACTAGAATGGTTTTAACTAATTGACTCAATTAAATTATGTAACTCAGGGAAGTACAACTTACCAACAACTGTCTTTCTGTAATGTCCTCAAAGACAAAATTATCACAATTTGTCAGATTGCGTAGTTTATGTGTAAAAACTCTAAAGTTCACCAGTATGTTTAAAGTCATTCAGAACATATATTTGCAGCTTCAAATTTTTAATTCTTACCTGTAAAGGGTAGTAACATAAAAGTCAAACAAACTGTGTATTAATTTGTCAAATAATTAAAAATCCTCTGTTAAGTATGTGTTTGAAAAAATAAATAAATTACTGAATGTGTATCTCAATATTGAAAGTATATCATTGGCATCAAATGTTTCGTTTAGAAATACTCACTCTATTTCAAAAAGGTTTGTTAAAATAGTAGTGGGAACTATCATGGCATGGCTATTTTCCAAAACCTTAGATAAACAAATCTAATACACAAAAACAGGAGTCATTGACTAGAAGGATGGGAATCAGGAAAACAGTGGTGAAAAAAGTTGGTAATCAAAATCCATGCATACCAGAGGTAAATTTTGGTGATACTGAATTACACTAATCTGAAGTGAGAGATGGTACTTCAGAGTGTAATGCCAAATAAACAAATCAGCTAATGATAATTTTGATACTTTTAAAACTTTCAATATTAAAAATTTGTGTGTTCTTCAAATAAATATCAAATGTACTTGTTTTTGTAGAGTATATATCACAATATTAAATAAGTTTTTGTAGTTTGGCTTGTTTGGGGTTTTTTATTTACATATTTTTTGCTCATTTACCATTACCACAGATGGACAAGGGAGAAAAAGCATAATGAAAGGTTCATGGATTGAGATAAGAGAGAGATTGTTCACTATTTACAGTTATGGGTAAAACATTCTATTTTGGGAAATTAATTTTGGGCCAATTGGTTTTGCCAAGCAAATCAGAATATGATAATGAGAAATAAAAACCAAATCTTACACCTTCTCCCCACTGCTTCCTGTGTCCTGGGCTCAGCTTCACCCTTTTTTTTGTTCACTTCAATGACACAAAGGGATAGGGAATGGGGACTGCAGGCTGTTCATCACGTGTTTCTGTGTCTCCTTCCTGCTCAGGAGGACCAGGATGAGCACAGTCTTTCATAAGCTTCTCTAACGTGAGTCCTTCTCACTGGCTGAAGTTCTTCACAAACTGCTCCATAAAGGCAAATAATTATAGAATAGGTTGGGTTGGAAGAGACCTTAAAGATCGTCTAATCGTGACACCCCTGCCATGGGCAGGGATACTTTGCATGAGAAGTGTTTCTGCTGCTGCTTCCTCCTTATGAGGGGTGACTCCTCACACCCTTGTCGTACTTCCATGTGGGTCCCTTTCAGAGTAACAGACTGCTCCATCATGGGTCCTTCATGGATCAAATGTCCTGTCAGCCAGCCTACTCTACTCCACCATGGACCTCCACAGGCTGTAGGGGGACAGCCTGCCTCATCATGGTCTTTCCTACAGGCTGCAGGGGAGTCTCTGCTCTGGCACCTGGAGTATCTCTCCCCTTTCTTCATTGACCTTGGTGTCTTCAGAGTTGCTTCTCTCTCATGTTCTAGTTCTTTTCTCAGGCTGCTCTTCAGCAGCAACTTTTTCCTATTCTTAAATATGTTATCCCAGGGACATTACCACCACTGCTGATGGGGGTCATCTGTGTCAGGTGGCAGGTCTATCTTGGAACACGGTGGTATCAGCTCTGTTGGACATAGGGTTAGCTTCTGACAGCTTCTTATGGAAGTGACCCCTGTAGCCTGCGCCCAATGAAAACACTGCCAGGTTAACATACAAGAGGGGTTTTGTTTGTGTTTGGGAGTAGCATGTTTCTGAGTAAGAAATGTGTACTGAACTGGGCATCTTCTATTTAACCCATACAGGATGTGTTTAAACACAAATATAAAATCCCATCTGAGATAAGAAAGAAGGTTTAGTGAAAAAGGGTTGTATACTGAAGCATTTCTTGAATTCAGACATATGAAATATTTGCTTACTTTATTATCTAAATTGATGTGAGGAGTAGAATACAGACAGGTGAAGAATTAATAACTAATAATTGATTCAATGAATGTTAGAATTTTCTGCTTGAGAATTGTCTATTAGAATGTGATTTATGTAAATGAATTTGACATTTTGGAATTATTTTTAGAATAGTGCTTTTATGAATAGTTCAGAATTTTTATTCAGCTTGCTACCATAATCAGGGACATTTCCTGGTCTGTTTTCAGTATGTACACAGATCACACTGCTATGTTTAAATTTCCCAACTAAGTAATCATAAGTGTTAACATCAGGGTTTCCTGACTAAATGCTCAGAATAATGAATTTGAAATTAATTTTCTGGAAGAAATCTGTACAAATTTCATTACACTATTCTGAATATAATTACAGTACTCCATGAACTAGCAAATTTTGGGTAGGGAAAACAAATGAAAGATGAAAATTGTTAAATAATTTCATTTAATGAAAGATTGTGAGTTATCAGTTTTAACATCTGCACAGTTCTAAGGGAAATGAAATGCAAACTTCTCAGTACTGTCAATGTTCTGGATATTTCTACTGTCACATGATGTCTTGCCCTTCCTCTTTAGTTCCAGAGTACATGTTTATCTTTTATAATTGTCAGAAATAGTACTTTGAATATCAATTTCAAAGTCATTTGCTTACCATGTAAAATGTTACAGAATTGAACAAGACCTGACCTCTTTGTCTTCCTTGCAATCATAAAAATATTTTCTTGTATGTGCATATGTACACTCACAGCCACAAATGCAGAGATATTCCATTGTGGAAAACTGAGTGATACAGATTCTAATAAAGATAATTTGCATAAAAATAAATGCATAAATATATATCTCTACAACTGAGAAAAATTTGGGTAGGTATTATCACTCAGTGTTTCATGTACAATGTTTGCATGGAGAAGAAGCTTACAAGCATGAAGCTGGAACTCAGAAGGGGAAATAGCTCATAGAATCACAGAATAGTTTAGGTTGGAAAAGACCTCTAAGATCATGGAGTCCAACCATTAACCTAGCACTGACACCTTCCCCACTAAACAATGGCTGTAAGTGCCATCTACATGTCTTCAGGCACTTTGTCTTATTGGACTTCATATGACTGGCCTAAGCCCACTGATCCAGGCTGTCCAGATCCCTTGAAAAAGCCATCTGACACCCCCCAGCAGATTGACACTCACACACAGCTTCATAATGTCTGTGAACTGACCAAGGAGGCACTTGATAGGAGCACATGATGCTCTCAGCTGAGTGGATAAAAATGCTGGGAAATGCAGGAAGAGGCAGAAAAAGAGCAAAGGAGGAGAATGCTCTAACTTGGGGTAAAAGTAGCTTGAACGGAAAAATGAAAAATCAAGTATGAAGAAAATCAGAGATTCAAGGAATCTCAGATGGAATAATACAGGTATGGGTCTATTGCGCAGAAGCTTTTGTGAAAACAGTTGCATGCATAAGCTTCCATTTATGTTGAGGACATTTTGATGTTTATCTAGAACATTAAAACTTCTGAACTTACGTTCTAAGCTTTTGCATTCCTGTGTACACTTCAGTTTAAAAAGCATTCTGACCACACTGTTATTTGTAGACAGTTAAATGGAAATCTAACAAGGCTAATTTAGCAGTCATAATGATTAATGTTCTGTATAAAATAACTGATAGTAGGTGAACAGATGAATGCATGCATCAAGGTTAACCTGTCCCAGAATACTTAATATAAGCTAAAATGAGGGAGAAAAGATTGAAACATCAGCAAAAATTGCAGTGATTTAAATGAAATCTGTATTAGTTGTGTGGATAATCATTAATGAATTATTAATGCCAAAACAGGTGTAGTATCTATTGTCTCTCCATGTGTTATGGCAGACAATATGTGGGAAAAAAGGTTGCACACACAGTTATAAAAAGGCATATTTAGCTAAGGACAGCAAGATGCCTTGAAAATACACAAGTCCAGCAGCATGCAGCAGTAAGTATATTCTGGAATTAGACAAAGACTAGTTTAAACGTATGTGTTAATGTTACAGTCATTAAATTAACAAGATCTTGGGGAAACAAATGTAAATGTGTTGGAATGATACTTCGTTATTTCAAAGACTTCTACTATGTAAACTCCTAAGTGTGTACTAGATATAGATAGTTTCTGGGGGTGATCTTGATAACTGTTTTTCTGACAGTTACCTGCTGCATCATAAGCAATAGAAAAGCAACTGCAACTTTCTATGTTTGGGTAATACAAGAGAAACAAGAAGTAACTAATTCATTGTTTCAGGCTTTCTCTACATGGTTAGCTAGTGAGTTTGTGTTATAAAAGCCTGAGCATGAGTAATATCCATGCTTCTAATATGCAGAAATCCTGTAAATAGCAGTGCTAAGGGCACACCCACGTGGGGAGAGCCCTTCCCAAGATCTTCGTTTATGAAGTCTGGCCATACATCTTGAGTTGTTTTTGTAAAATATCAATAGTGCTTTTTCGGGGAGGTAATTACTTTCTTTAGACATCTGATTATCTGTACTATAAATATGCTGATGGTGGCACACCATTTTTTCCATGAAATTAATTCACTGTGATATATGATGAATTATTTTAAATTGTTTCTGCTTATTGGTTGTCTTACAATCAATAACATCGTAATGTCCACTGAGTGGAAAATGCCATAGAAAGTGTTAGAACTAGAAAAAATAATTAGTTCTTTGCCTCTCAGGTGTTGGCTGCTTTAGAGTGATATGACACTGATGATATCATTCTTATTCTAGTATGTGAGGCCTGTGCTTGAACACATGTGCCTGCCTGAAAATTACTTATTATGAATGGGAAAATTGTTCCATGGCTAGGAAAATTCTACCCCTATTTTCTGCAACAGATGGATTGTAGGCTTGGAAGAATCAAATTTATTTTAAGTATGTAATATCTTAACACTGGTATTGTGATGGGCATGCTATCTTAATAGTATATTAGTTGTTGTAACAGTATATTATGTTTACATATAGTCATATGATTTTCACATTTCCCTCTTAGACACTAAAAATTCCTTTAGAAAAATTCTTAAACATTGAAATTGCAGAGTCCTAAAAGTAGAAACAGGAATTTGGAGGGATAAGTGTTGGGTTGGGGGAGGGGGGTGGGGGCGGGCAGAGGAAGGAGTGTTTGTTTGGTAGG
>JAWWEU010000091.1:32632530-32642563 GCA_035583155.1 Acropternis orthonyx
GATGGTCACAGTTCTGGTCAAGAGTGGCAGTCGCAGTCTTCTGGATCCAATGAGTGTTACTAGAAGTCTGCAAACCCCAAGATTATATATGCTCAGGTTCAGGTGGGAATGCCCAATACCTCCCCCATGGCAAGGAGCTTCACAATGGGTAATCTACTCTGTAAGTCATGGCATATTTTTGAAATCCCTGATGGCCCATTAGCAGACATGACCCCTCAGGCTGGGTGTGAAGGTGCTAATGACTCCCCAGAGGGGAGGTATCATGGCTGAATCATTGGTGTGAAGACAGGAAAACTTCCCTCTCTCACAATGTTCCTAAACACCCAGCTTGTAGCCTGAGGGGTCAGGTGTGCCCCAGCAAGCTGCTGTCAACAATCCATTGTTGGCAGTTCATGAGAAATTACATAGAGGGTGTGGAATACACAGCCCTGGCCCCACCAACACAGTGACAAACTGGTCCTGGTCACTATAACAAGGACACTTTCTTATGTTTCACAGTTCATTAATCACAGAATCCAGAATTTCAAAATGATTAAAGTTGGACTGGACTTCTGGAGGCCATGTAGTCTAACCTCCCAGCTCAAGCAGGATCCCCTACAATATGTCACTCAGGATTGTGTCCATATAGCTTTTGAATATCTCCAGGGAAGGAAACTCAACAACCTCTTTGGAGAGCCTGTTCCAATGCTCGCTGACCCTGACAGGAAAGACTGACAAGAAAGAAGCAAGAGAAGATCTGAATTAAGTCAAATTAATTCATGAAACTAAATAATTTTTTTTCTGCCCTGTAGAAGAAGAGAATAAGGAGGAATCTAGATCTACCCTTCTTTGAGTGTTGGTCTTGATACACTCTTGATTTAATAGTTTGTAACTGACATTGGGAGACCAAAAAAATCTAGAAGATGTTAATTAATATTGGTGTTATTTGTGTTGACCACACACACACAATGCACACACACACACAAAAAATCTCCCCAAAAAACCCCAAACAAACAAAAAACCCAAAACAAACAAACAACAACAACAACAACAGAACCACAAGCCCAGAAACAAAAAATCCCTGGGTAACACTGAATATGGGGATAATAAGAATGAAGCACCACTGAGGAACAGCAAAGAGCATCTCATTTGGAAGAACATTTTTAAGGCTTGCATTTCTTACCTGGAAGATGCCTCTGAGCTACTAACATGGATCTGAAAAAGGCAATAGAGTTTATATATAAATGACTGGACAGAGAAGTGCTTGGATAGGAATCATGAATAAAACTCTGCTTAGTGTGTTTAATGCTATCCTAGTTCCATTACAGAAGAGCATGAACTGGAACAGGTAGAGAAGGGCTATGAGTAACATCAACTAAATGGAGAGCCTACAATTTGAGAAGAGTCAAAATTATTTTGGTTCATTTAGTCTAGCAAGAAAAACTGAGAAACCTTATGTTCACTGTCTTTAAATATGGCAAAGTGTACAAACAATATCTATTTTTTGTAAGACTCAGAAAGAAACAGCTGAATGAGTTTTGATCTGATTCCAGAAGTAGATTTTCAGCTAATATCCCCATGAATATTTTTCATTTCTAGTAATAATTACATTGCTTTTACAGCAGTTCTTAAAAAAAAAAGTGAACAATGCTTTATATGATGCAGTTTGCTTCTCTTACCCTAATTTTAACTCTTTTTTATTTTTTTTTTTCTTTATCTCTCTCTTTTTTTTTTTTTTTTTTTTGTGTGTGTGTGTGTGTGTGTGTGTGTGTGTGTATGCCTTTTTCTGGTAAGTACGGTCTAATGTGGTAGCCATCCAATTCAGTACTATCTTCCTCATTCTATTGCATGTCTTTGGGACTTAAGCACTGATGTAGCTTCTTTTACTTATTTTTATAGCCCCAGGAAAAGTACTTTGGCCTGTGGTTGTGATGGATTGGATAAACACAAAAAAAAACTCAGATTAAAGTCTTAGTTCAGTTAGGCCCAAAGCCAAATTTAGTAGGCCTCAAATTGTGGGCGATGAGGCTTTCTGTAGATTCAGAGGGACAGGTATCACCTTGCTTAAGCAAACAAAGAGGTATTTCATATCATCTGATGTCAAGTCAACTATAAATTCAGGGAAGGAGGTGATCTTCTCTCTCTCTCCTCATGGCAGTGCTGTGAGACGGCACGCTGTTGCAGCTCTGAGCGACAGGCCTCACTGCTCCTCTGCTGCAATATCCATATCACTCTTGGTCTTTGGGAAGTAAATACCTTTTTGATTGGGGTTGCTCTTTCCCTCTCCTTGTTGGGGTGTTTTTCTGTGGGTCTGGGTGGTAGAATCAGTGTGTTGTGGCAGGGCGGGGAGAGGGGCAGCTTGGGGTAAAGGTATTGTTTTTTCTTTTATATTTGTACATATATGTGGTGTAAATGTGTGTAAATAAATATATATGTAGGTTTTTCCAGTTTCACTTTTTTTTTCCTTCCCTCCTTTTCACTGGGACCATGTGGGTTTGGGGGGGGCTTGGCATTTTGCCAGGGTCGAAACCAAAACAATGGTATATAGTTCACATTAGAAATTGAGTTCATTGGAATACAGGACTTTTTATACCCTGCAGTTCCAGAAACCATTCAAGACCATTAGCAATTATGGGGAGAACTTAATATTTACATACATGAGGGTATAAATAGGTACACAGCTGGAATTTCATCAAAGTCATAAGACCTTCATCTGTGGTTATTTGTATCTAATCTGTACACATAAGCATTTTATTTGGACATCTGCTAATCTATTCTTTCTCAGAGCAGGAAAGCAGCTATTAAATATTCTTCTGTCTAGTTGTTTGGGTGTTTTAAATGATCGTATTTCCAGGAACTGATGAACTCTTCTAATCTTTCTATTTCCCCTGGCTTTTTATGATCTTATTCAGATATATGATTGCACTTTTTGAAAAGTTTCTGTGGGATCCTCAGTTGGGTGTGATTTAATTTTTTGGGTTTATTTTGCATGCACAACTTGCCGGCATATCTTCATTTGAGAGTAGTTTCCCTTTTCATAAGAAAGCAAATTCAACAAAGGCATTTCTTTTTCAAAGAAAGATTTAAACACATTAGTGATCTTTGATGAGGATTATTGACGTGGTCATGACATGACATGGTTGCTTGTGACTTGCTTTTCTGACTCAGGAGGTCCTCGTGGTAATAATACTGCTCATATGAACTCAATATATGAGCTCTATTCAGAAGACTGAGCTTGATTGCCTCAGTGTCTGCAGGCTGGGACCATAAACTGAGTCAGATCTAGCCCAGCCAAATTTCTGTATCAATAGGTGCTTCAGCCACATCAGCCTACTACTTATGCAATTTTTGTTTGATCAGGTGCTAATCCAAGAATGTGCTCTAGCAACAGAGGTTTTTATTTCTGTGTTTCTCCTTAGAATTGCTATGAACAAGAGAGAAAGTTTGAAGAAAATCAAGTAATAGAGGCTTTTGCAGATACTTGATCCTACCAAGTTGTAATTATTTCTCTTGTCAATCCCTTTCTGTGGTTAGAAAAAAAAGCATTATTTTATTTTTATATCTACAAAAAAAAATTAAGATTCCTTTGGAAGGGGAAGTATTTAAAGTGTTATTCTGTGTAATTTGTATTATAAAAGTTTTAAGTTATGTATTCTACAAAGGAAATTAGGAAAAAAATCAGGAAAATATTGAACCCCTCACAAATATAATTTTGCAAGAAGAAAAAGCTAAATATAGAAAATACAGATTTTTAAATTCCAGTTTTCACAAACTGTTATATTTTTAGTGTTCACAAACTTAGAGAAATAATGACTTTGCTTAGGTCAGGAACCTAATGGCTTCCAGAAACAGTTTATAATGAAAAGTTCCATGAAACACCTTATAGGTCACTTGTTCAGTTAACTTATAGTTCAGTTTATAGTCTTGTTAAATTTTCTGCTAGGTGAAAATATTTGACTGTGAATAAGTGCACATTACACACATTTTGAAAAGGCTAAATTGTTTTTAATCTATATGTTAATGTGCTTTAAATGTACTGTGGCATTTTTTCTCCATTATTATGTTACTGATGCAACCAATAACATATGCAATGCTATAACTGAAACCCAAAAATTTTTATTAAAGGAAATAGGCATTCATTACACTTAAAATGCAACATGGAAATGGAAATTGTATAACTGCTAGCAAAAAAAAATGTATTGCAGAAGTAAGAATGTTTACCTCTTAATGACAGCAGACATGTTGAATACCTTGATTAGATACAATAAATTACTTACACTGTCTAAAAGAAGCGCACTCAGATACTGAACTACTGTCTCAAAAAATCCTCAAAACCAGGATCTTTAGAGAGTGTAAGTGTAAGCCAAGATTTTTACTGTTATACAAGTGAATTGGCTGTGTTAGATATAATAATCAAATAATATTTCCTCGATTTTCCTTATAAAATTATAGTTTGGTACAAATATACAGAACATACAAATAATGACTCAGAATACCTTTTTCTATTCATAGTTTTCAACAGAAATATATTCATATTTTCTTTTAGAGATAGTTCAAAGTATTTGCTCTTCATTTGTTCTTTACTGATTTTTTTTTTTTTTTACTTGTGTGATTTGGACATATTTATATTACCTGCCAAATCCCTCTGACATTCTGTATCTCAGGAAGAAACTGAAAAATTGGTTATTTTTCCTTAATTTACTTATTTGTGAACTTTCTTAAATATACAAGTAATTTTGAATCTGGACACATTTTGATAGATTTTTCTTCTATTTTTCTTTCTTCTATATAGACAACAGTAATACTTTGGAGTTGGTGGAAAAAATACAAAATAGAAGCTGTATCACACCACCTACAAGAATTACCATCTAATTCTGTGCTTGTCATGTACTACATAAATGTTCCATTTAACTCCAATACTTGTCTTTGTAGTTGATTGTCCATTTATATTTAGTAATGTTGTCTGAATAATGGCAGACTTATGGTCCTCGCCTTAGAAGAAGACCCTAGTGTTTTTGAGCTCAACAGGTAATGACTTGGAGAAGGAAAGCAGAAACAGAAAGCAGAATCTGGCTGTGCTTTGGACTGCAAATATCCCTCAGGAAGGATAGTATGGCACATCCAGTATGAAGGTATTTATTCCAAGTTAACTTCATTAGTTTTCTTTAGTGAAACAGTTTTGTTTTTCAATTTTTTTTTCTGTACCTTACCACAAATGGACAGAAAATTATGTATTTTAAGTGCTATTCAAAACCAGACTGTGTGGCCTCTAATGGTTTTTTTGGCTGTTCGAAGGGTTTGGTTTGCTGCCATTGAGATAAAGTAGTTTCATCCAGTGCTGCATGGAGCTGTGTCGTGGTAGTTAGCCATCAATTAGATGGAAAGGATTTCTTCTCATGCTACTGACTGATTAAGAACTGTTTCTGATAGAATCATGAGAAAGAAACTTATGTGTGAGAAGTATACATTACAACATGATTTTGTGTCATTATAAAGGAACAACTAGTTTTTGCTGGAACTGACAGTTTCAATGTGAAAACTAGACTTGTTTCAAACTCTTAACAAAATAAATGGAACTGTGTGATTTTTCTGAGAGGTAAGGTGCTGTTGAAGGAGTGTAACAATAAATAAACGGCAAATCAAGAGCTGTTTCGAAACTGATACTATGTGAGTGTAAATACTTTGGTAGAGGTTGAGTTTCTTTGTAGGACATCTCTCTGTTCATAATGTCATAAGTGATCCTGTAATATTTCCAGCATATTTCTTCTATATACTGGGTATACAACATGGACATTAGAGTGTGCCATGAGCACTAATATTGCTAATAATAATATATACATATATGTATATACACGCAACAACATTTTTTGTTTTCTACTCTGAAACAAGTTACTAAGCATACTGGAGAAAATCATAAAAAGTATATATTTTGCCTGACTTGCATGAGGGCACATGTTATTTCCTGCTTTCTGGAAGAAATTATATAGTCTCTCACCTAGACCTGTATCATATTGTGCTGGAGAAGGTGAAGTCTTTGCCTTATAAAGACTACTTCCAGGTTCTGTCATTGCTTGTATGCATCCATTTGAGTAACATGATAAAAGTTTTTTTAGTGTTTTAACATCAGCCAAGTTAAAGCAGTGGAGATCTTCAGAACATTATACTCTTCTTCATGAAAAAAACCCCCACCTTTGTGGTGCTATGTAACTGTTAGATATTGTTGCTTCTGAAAATACTATATTCTCTAACATCCTTTTTTTTCTATTGCTGTATAATTGTATATTGCTCCAGAGACACTTTCATATTTAATTAAAAGTGGAATTATCACTTTCATATCTTAGATTTCCATTGGTTATTTTTTGAGCTTTCCTTTCTCACTGCTCACTATCAGTAATTGATATCACTATGGACAGAAATTGTATTCCTGAATATAGAATATAGAATTGTAGAATTGTCTTATCAATTTTGGTGGAAGTCCATTCAACATTCGGTTAGTTACTACATTTGCTAGTTTAATCATGAAAAGAGTGTTTTATTCATAGATTAATAGATATCCTATGAAGACAGGCTGAAAAAAATGGGGTTGTTCAGACCGGAGAAGAGAAGCCTCCAGGGAGATCTTATAGCAGCCTTCCAGTACTTGAAGGTTGCCTACAGGAAAGCTGGAGAAGGGCTTTTTACAAGGGCATATACTGATAGCACAAGGGGGAAACAGTGCAGATTTAGATGGCACATAAGAAACATAAGAAAGAAATTCTTTACTCTGTGATTGATGAAGCACTGGAACAGATTGCCCAGAGAAGTTGTGGATGCCCCATCCCTGGAAGTTTTCAAGGGCAGGTTGGATGGGGCTCTGACCATTCTGGTCTAGTGGAAGATGTTCCTGCCAATAGCTCTCTAAACTCTCCAGTTTAGACAACGATGTCATTCAGAACAGTGTCAAATGCTGACACACTTAGATGGTGTCAGTCACTTTCCCCTCATCCACAAGTACTGTATCCCTGTCATAGAAGATCACTGAATTTTCCAGAAACTATTTGTCCTTAGTGAAGCCATGGTGGCTGTCACCAATCACTTCATTATTTTCCATCTGACTTAGCTTGGTTTCCTGGAGTATCTGCTCCATTAGTCTGGAGAAAAGAAGGCTCAGGAGAGACCTTTTGCTGTCTACACCTGCATGGAAGGATGTTGTGGTGAGGTGGGGGTTGGTCTCTTCTCCCAGACTAGTGACAGAAAAAGAGCAAATTACCTCAAGTTATGCCAAGGAAGGTTCATAGGGTATTAGGAAATAAAAATCACTGAAAGAGTGGTGAAGCATTGGCACTGCCTAGGGAAGTGGTGGAGTCACCTTCACTGGAAGTGTTCAAAACCTGAGTATACATAGTTGGTTTAGTGGGCAGGGTGGCATTTGGCCAAAGGTTGAACTTGATGACCTTTGAATTATTTTCCAACCTTAATGATTCTATGATCTTGCCATGCACTGGCAAGAAACTGATCAGCTGAAACTGACCATCCTGTGGTTCTCCTGTGGTTTCTTATTACCTTTTTTAAAATGGGGGTTAGGTTTCTTCCTTTCCAGTCAGTGAGTTGAGCTAGAGAGAAAACAGAGCAGGAGGGATTGAAGTTGTCCTTAGTATTGTGAAATCATCTTAAAAACCCCCACATCATTCTCTTGTAGCTACATGTTATTTCAGACTGTAGAGTTTGTTTATCAATGCTGTGGCGTAGAATTTAGGTCTGGATAATCTCTTGTTTCCTATAAGTTGCTTGATTAGCCCACAGTTATAAGTATTTTGTACAGGGTGGATGAGCGAGTCAAGGGGGATCCTGCACAAGAAATGGTTGAAGAGGTGAACTGGTTTGGAAATTTCTCTTTGCTTAAGAAACCCGTGGTGGCTAAAAGAAAGAAGTTTGAGAATGTGTGAGAACAACCACTTTCTCTCTTTCCCTCAGCTGATTTCCTGCCAAGATAGACAAAGCAGACAAACCCTGTTTATTCCTGACGTAGATTTCAGTTCATCAGTGTTATTTTGTTATTGATAACCTTGGATTAGTAGGCATTTGTTTACATTGGGTCTTTACTATTCATATCCTAATAAGAGATAAGTCAGAGCAGTGTTGGAGCAAGGTAGAACGGCAACAGTCAGCACCCAATTCTGTTTTTTGTGCAACTCCAATGGGTTCAGCTTCTTGAGTGTCTGATATCATGGATTTCTGGGAAGTCATTCATGCACAAAATTTGCTGTCTTATTGGGAACAAACTAGTAGTCTTCTGGATAACCTGTGTCCATTTTTGATTTCACTGGACAATGTCTCAAAGCAAGAACAGTCGTCAATGATGCTGGTCTGTTGAAATAAAATTTGGGATTTATTGTGGGTATTAGTTTCAACATCATTTCAGTTTATTATAGTTTGATATAATCATAGTCAGCCCTGATCAGCCCCAGCATAACCTCTGATTCTCAGATGACTGTGTGCACCTTTTAGGGCCACCTCTTGAATTCACGTCTCCCTTTCAAACAGACTCAGTTAATGAACATTTGGTGATTTTGTGTATAATATTATGTGATTTCATTAAAAACAAATGTTTCTGTTTCACGTAGCAGTATTTTGTATTTGACAGTGAAATGAAAAAGCTTTGTCTTGTCCCATTAAGAAAAAGAGAAAAATAGAAGTCCCCCATTAGAAAACATTTTTATTCCAGTTACATTCATGTATTTGAAGATATAATCCTCTTCTGAACACTTTCCACAAATCAGTCCACTGCCTTCTTAGCAGATTTAATGCCTTGTAACGCAGAATTCAGAAGGGGGAGAAAAGAAATTACCATTATATTACTGTTATGCTCCTGGAAGGTGATGTAAATTATTTTACTTAATTCCTGATAATAAATTTTCAGGAGTACCAAATTAGTGCATAAATACACCATCCTACAGAGTGCTATTTAAAAAGGAACTGCAATAAAACTCTTTTTAGTAAAACCATTTTAATTCTCAAAAGACATTAATGGAAAGAAAAAGGTATTATATATGAGAAGGGCATAGGGAAAATTTTGCTATAAACAGCATTCCACTGTTCAAGAGCTTTACGAGACACTTAAATTTCTTTTGATCATGTTAGCATTTAGGCTGAATTTATTACTTTTTATAACAGTACTGGATTACTGGTACTGTGGGCAGTCATATATTCCCATTCCTGCTGTCTTATAGACCAAGATCAATTTTACCAACTCACTTAGGAGGAAAAAAAAATAGAGGTAAGAGCAGAATGAAGAAATTTAATGTCTGTGGGATGATAAAGGTCTTTATTTCAGACATGCTGATAATGAGGAAAATTGAAATTAAAGTTGAGCTGATCACATTATATCCAAAGTCAGGAACATAATATTGAAGATGTTCTTGATACTAGGTAAGGATATTTTTCTTTTGATGGTTGCTATAATATGTTTCTCTTGGCAGTATGCTTGATTACATACATCTGCTGCATCCTGACAAGAAGAATGAAATATACAAATATCCTAAAACAAAACAAGAAAAAAACAAGTCCAAAGATGCAATAGAAGTGGTTCTTAGGATGCTACTTCTATAAGAATTAGTAAGGTGTCAGTGAGGAGCTGTGAGTCTTCCCAAGACAGTAATTACACTGACTAGAGAAGGGAGTGCATTTCATTTTAATGGCAAAGCAGAACACAGGTCAAAAAGCTTGCTTATATTGAATGGAAAAATAACAAAGTTATCATCTGAGTTGATTAGTTTGTATTAAAGATATTTAAAACAAAACAAAACAAAACAAAACAAAAAAAAAACCCACAAAAAAGAACTCCAAACCCAAGAAATTTTATTTTAAGCTTTCTACGGTTTATCTTAGTTTTATATTTTAAATGGCTGAGATACTTTCTGTGTAAAATTTGTAGATTCAGTGATCTGGTTTTCACTAATCTAGAATTAAAAAAAAGTAAATATACTGTTAGTGTATTAAAAAAAAAAAATAAAACCCACAACAGTATATTTAAGAGAGCTTTTCTTACCTGTGTAAACCATATTTTCATAACACA
>JAWWEU010000091.1:32642663-32666792 GCA_035583155.1 Acropternis orthonyx
AGTTCCCTACAGGAGACTAAATTATATAAATAAATAAATAAATAAATAAATAAATAAATAAATAAATAAATAAATAAATAAATAGAAGCCTGCTACTAGAGTTCAAATTTAAATTTGCATCAGAATTCCTTAAAGGTCTCACATCGCAGTTTGAATGTGTTTCAGAGGCATTTAGAAATGAGTTTATCTGTTCAGGTATACTATTTAGGTGTATGAGATTAATTCTCAGTTCTCTTCTGCCTTGCACTTTCTTTTTTGCTAGATGCACCAAGCAGGTAAGGGATGATTGGCAAAATAAAATTATCCACTTGAAATAGCCTTATTTATAACAATTCTGCAGCACCAGTGTGCACTAAAGGCAGTTTAAAGACATTCCAAAGCAAGGAAGATGCTTTAAGTTGAAATATTAAAAAAAAAGCAAAAACACTAAAGCAGTAAAAAATTAAATTATGACACACTTTCCTACAGACCACTGCAGCTTTCTATACATGTAAAAATCACCTAAAATTGTTATTAAAATTAGTTTGAAATGAAATCTTGTGTTGCAAACATTTAGTCAAAGAACTAACATTATTATTTGTAAGATTCATGTAAAAGAATACTTAATGGAACTCTAAGTTCCACAAGGAACTACATATAAGAAAAAAAAGAATCTTACTCTTCAGTTACTTTCTTTTTCTACCCTCCAGAAAGCCATCTGCAATTTTGGTTTAAAAACTGTGTTTAGGAGCATTTTCAGTGAACTGTAGAGTGGTATTATTTCTCTTAGAAAAGCTATTCCCACACAGCCTGTTTTGAATATTGAAACTAATGAAATAAAAAATCAATTTCAAGACAACACTTGAGCAAAGAATAATTTAGTTGGAGAGAAGTGACCACTCATGTACCTGTAGTGATTGGATCACAATTTCCAGTTTTGCAGTGCACAAATGACTTTCAGTGTGTTTCATCCATAAATTTGACACGTGAAAAGTACTCAGTATTCTGGAAATTATGATAATAGAAGCTGGCAACACTTGCACTTCATCGGAGTTATGTGGCTTTGTTTTTGTCTCGCAAGCATGTTGCTGACATGAGAACCTCCTTCTAGGAGCATCATGTTGAGCAAGTAAAAACAGAATTTGTTGGTTCTGTCATTTAAGAAGGATCACTTTTAGAATAAAGAAACATCCTTCATATTGATTATGCCTAGTCAATGTCACTTTATCCAGTAAGCAGTTAATTATTGAAGGAAAATGGTTGATTTTTTAGGAATAAACATCTTGCAGTGTGGAGTTTGCAATCTATGCAAGCCCCCACTCATTTTCTCTCTGATTTGTATTTTAGCTTTAACCACTAATTTTCCACTCAGTGAAAAGCAAAAAAGAGAAAGAATCATGGCAAAATAGTCCAGTGAATAAAACACTGAATGTGAAGAAATACCAGAATGAGATAGACTGAAAGAATATTGATAAAATTTACCTCACTGTCCTGTTTCTGAGTGGGAGTGATGGAGTGCTGTAAATACGGTAGTCGTGATTTACATGTTACAAGCAGTGGACATTGACTGGAACAAGAATTTTTGATGGTTTTCTGCAAAGTTTTTTATTTCTTTTTATAAGTATCTGGTCTATATTAGTCATGTTGTCATAAATATATACTATCCTTTTTTACAAAAGACATTGTGACCAGTCAAGCTTAGGAATATGTGTGACTGCTGTGTGTTTTGATCAACTTAATACAGTTCAAGTATAGTTTAAGTGTATATTCAAACAATTCAGAGACAAGATCTAGTGAAAAATAGAATGAGCAACTTATGGTACAGGGCTTTTCACTGTGATGCCACTGTTAGTGTTGTATAGGAAACAGATCTGTCATCTTTTTCATAATTTTTTGTTTATGACCAATAAAGTCTTAACAATCTGTTCATTTAATCTACATGATCATTTTGTCCTAGCTGTAATTCCAATCTGGACATCTAGAGGCAACTGTCTAGTATAGTGTTTCCTGGTCAGAGTAAAGGACTTTCACAGTCATTTTTTCCCTTTAACTAAAGAGTTCAAATCTGGTGGCTTTCAGGAACAACTTCAAAAGACTGACAGTAACTCACCACAGTGGTAATAAAATGAGAAGGAATAGTCTGAATATTTGTATTCTTACTCAAAAAATACATTAATTGATGCTCATTGTACTGTGTACTGTTATCAAGAATAGGCACTGCTTTTTTTACTGAGATGTAAATAATTAAACTGGTGTATGTACTTGGATATAACTTGGAAGAAGTGGGAGTAAAATAATTTATTTTTATCTTCTTTAATTCTCAGAAGAGCTCAAGATGGGTTAATCCTGCAGCATTATTATGGCAGTTTCAGTGATGCTCTAAAATAATCAAATTAGCAGTAGTCTTCTGGAGTTTCTGTTTCCTTTTTGATGACTCCTGGCTCTAATGCCAATTGCAGTGTTGGTGTGCATCATAAGCAGAAGGACTTGTACAGTCAGTTTGGCTTGATAGTGTTTCTAAAGCATAACCATTATCATGTGACAAGAACCAGTATTTTAAACAAACAACTCCTAGTTCCTTCCCACTGATTTTTTCAATGGCTTTTTTTGGTGTTGGTACTAGAATTCATAAACCTCATTAAGGAGTCAGATCGTTCTTGAAGTACACTAGTACTTCATTGCTAAATTTCTCTTCTGACAAAATTATTCAGGTTGAGTCTTGTTTCATTTCTTGTCATTAAACACTGAGTGAGAATTTGCACATAAGTATGCTTATTTATATTTATTTATGTATGTTCCTTAATTTTTATAATAAATATACTTATTACAGTGGCTACACAACATATGTAAAAACATCTTCCATATTATTTAGTCCTATAGTATATTTTACTAGGCTGAGGAAGTTTTAGACAAGATGCTTGTATTGTCCCTGGTCTAAAACCACATTTGCTTTCTAGATAGAGGTTGGACAGGGAAACAAATTTTCTTTAACCTTATGATGTCTACTTACCTTCACAAGTCATTCTGAGCTTGCTATTGCACTTCTACAGACAGGACAGCGCAGTCCAGAGTACGTTTGTGATTTCTGACACCACCGTGAACTCAGTAATTCTGTCTTCAAAGCAGGGTTAAATTATCCTGAGGTGAAATTACTGGGTTAGAAGTTGAGTAGGAGGGTTAAAACAACTTTGAGAGTAGGCTCTCAGGTCAGGCTTCGGTATAGCCCAGAGTACTTTTATGGGAATAAAATAGGCTGTGGAGATTACCCACTTAGCTATCTATGCTACTGAATCCCCTGAGACTGTTTAAACTGCAATATAGTAAATATGTCTATGTTTCAAAACCTGTTTTCTTTAAGAAAGATGGTGTGTCTTCCTGCTATTTAAAAGCACGATAATATAGTACCTGTAAGAGCATCAACTAAGATTCAACAAGCAGTTATATTGGAGGAATTAGCTTTACAATACTATTAATATTTTTGCAAACAGTATTTATTATGTCTAACATTTATATTAATTGAGTGTCACATTGCATCTTTTTAACCATCAGATGTCTGTGTAGGTTGTGAAGACTCTGCATAATCTAATCTAAAATAATGGCATGTTCCCTTTACATGATTTGGCACAAGAATCAAGAGATCTGAACCGTATGAAGAAGGCAGAGGTGGGAGGAAAGAAGCTCATTATATGGTTATAATTCTGTGTTTAAAAGATTACTAGATTGGACTATGAAGCAATAATTGCATTTTACTGTAATGACAGGACTGCCTGTCACATTGAATATCATTCTCCTCTAAAAAGCCTACAAGCTACTTTCACAGGTTTTGGGTACGCCTTTAGTGCTGTAGTCTGGAGGAAAAGCTGTCCAATTTTGTCCTTTTTCTTTTGAAAAGAATTAAAACTGAAAAAGCCTCAAACTATGTGTTTTAACCTTTAGAATGTTTAAAATCAAGCAACAAAGACCCATAATAGTCAACACAATGAATACACTCCAAACATGTTTTTACCAGATAAAAGCTCTGGAAAATGACAGCTAAAAACATTGATTTCTAAACTGGCCATGCCAAATGGTTAGAACAGTAGTTTGAAGTACTTTTAGGTTATTACTGAAGTCTAAAACCTAATTTCAAATTTAAAACATATGGTTTAAGTATACCCTACAGTAAAGAAATCAGGCAATATATATTCTGTATTCAAAACTTAAATTAATTTTTATGAGGTGGCTGCTTTCCAAAAATAATTTGGCAAAAAAGTATAAATCTTAATTGAACACTTCATTTGTTCACAGTACTTAAACTTCTGGGACCTGAGTTCTGGTTCAGTAAACAGACTAATTGGCACTTTCATTGACAGTTGTATTTGTTACAGACTGCAAATAAGGATTTGAAGGTGGAAGAGGTCTGGAAGGGTCTCACCCTCCAAATAGTAGCTCTTCTCTGGGTTTTTTTTTAGCATGTTTCCACCTTCACCTGATGTGTTAGTGTAATTATAAAGCATGAAGGTGAAAATAGTGTGGATGTTTAAAGTCAGTAACGCACTTTGCTTATTACTAGCCTAAGAGGTTAGCTTGAATAAGCCTATTCACAAAGTGTGGTGGTGGTGTTGTTGTTTTGGTTTTGGGTTTTTTTAATTTCTTTTTTTAATTGATTGCTCAGAGATTAGAATTTATTGGAATTTTACTATTTCAGAGGAGGGAAAGTGCAAAGATTTGCATGTAGGAAGGTAAATCATGAATGTAAAGAAGCTCACTTCTGCTTCAAAAACTTAAGGAAAGAGAAGCTGCCAACCTAAAAGTGTTCATTTCTATATACTTCTGCAGTTGCAATATCTGTGGCTTTTAGCTATGGCAACAGCACTGTTCATACATTCAGAAATGTGCAATCTTTTAAAAAATGCTAATCTAAATATTTCAAAGAGCTATTTCTGTTTAATTTATCAGATATTTAGATCCAATATGTCTTTTGGTTTCATATACCATAAACAGTCAATGATAAAAAAACCAACACAAAACACAGCAAAATCAGAATATATCCTCCAGTCTTCAGAATGCTAAAGTTCATGATTATGACTCTTTAGATGTTTTAATTTTCTTCTTTACATTTTTTTGTTTGTTTCTGTTTCTTTATGTTCTATTTAAAAGGGGAAGTGGTTTTATCAGTTAAATATTTTTAAAAAAAAGTTTACTTTTTAATCCTTCATGGGAAAAAAAATTGCATATAGAACCTTCTATTTTTTTAACAGAACACTCAATGAGTTCCTTTTATAATACTCTGGATTCCTTTGTTTGAAACCAGAGTCTTTCATTACCATAATCTGTCAGTAGGAGACCTTTTTAAGTACAGCATACTATGCCGCTAAAACACAGACTTATCAGAAATTAATCTAATCTCTCTGTAAAACCAATTCATAGAGATCACTCTGTTTTCCTTTGTGAAAGTGTTAAATGGAACCCTACACTGAAATGCCAGGATTTTCTGCACATTTTTGACAGGAATGTCAGGTTTTGAAAAGTTTTGTTTATCGAAATTTTAGAAGGTGAGTAATAGTTTGTTAAGTCTGGTGTCAGTGCTAAATACACAGATGAGTTAACATCTCATCCAGAAGAATAGTCAAGACTGATTCATCAGTTATTCCAAATGAAGTCACTGGCAAATGCATTTTATTCTTGTGCTTGAATGTTTGCCAGATGAGGACATAAAATGAAAAGATCAGCGATACGTCCATATATTGCTGTATTCAATGTGGATGTGGCTGATCTCTTTTTCATTTTCTTCTAGGCCTTTTCTGGAAACACAAATGCAGACAGTGTTGTATACTATAAGCTTCAGCATTCCATTAAAGCAAGATTTCTCCGTTTTGTGCCTTTGGACTGGAATCCGAATGGCAGAATTGGAATGCGCATTGAAGTGTATGGATGCACATACAGTAAGTTTATTTCTAAATCAGCTAAATGAATGAATCTTCATCATTGTCTTTTGCTACCTAAATTGGACTTGAAAGTAGATTTTTAAGCTTAAATTTAATCTTGAATAAAACTGATTCAAGTTTATATGCAGACTTCATAATTTCTGCACTAGTTATCAATATGTGATGCTTACTTTCCAGTTTTTTTGTGTATTGGAATGAATGGTGTGGATGTAATCAAATAACTGATTTAATGCAGACTCTTTTCTTTTTTTAATAGGCTTAAAAGCTGCATCTTAACATGGTATACTTTCTATCTGAAGGCCAAAATATGGAAAACATTACTTATATATATATAAATGTATGCATGTATGTATACATATATATATGGTTTTGGTCCTAAGCCAGTAAGAGTACCATTAGATAGACCCACAAATACACAATGAAGGATAATTCAAAGTTGTTATATATCTAAGGGTTACTTTTAGGATAATTTTTGTACCCTTTATAACTGACATAAGTCTTCAGAAGACAATTTTGTAAGTGTTATGGTTTTATTGATCAGTGTAAATCTTACTGAAGTCTTCCTGTTACAATTTCTCATGCCTAGACTGTAAAAAATTTCCTTTTAGTAAGTTGTTTACTGTTTTTTATCCTCCAGATCTTTCTCCATAGTGGAAACAGAATTTATTTTCAGCAACCTCTTTAATTGTTTTTTTCTGCATACTTTGACCTGTTGTTATTTGTAGGACTTTTTTTTTCAACTTTGATAACTGAGGTTTGCTTTTCATGGTTGATCTCTTCTGAATGCTCTCCATATATCAGTTTTCTATTTCTAGTCATTAGTATCTGACTTTAAAGTGAACATCAGTAAAAACACATCTCTGGGCTTTCTACCTTAAGCTTGACTTTGTATAATCAATAAAAGACCATGAGCTAAGGATATTGACAATTTCAACCTGGATGCAGGAGATTAGGACACTGCAGAAATTTCCTAGAACAGTCTAATGTAACTGAGAGATATGACCAAGACCATATTCAACTTATCCTCAACTCTTTAAGTACCAAGATCACTAAAAATTAAAAATGGAGGCTGAACAAATGATTTTACCATTCTCAAATGAAGGCTCATCTGAGTCTTCCATTTGGAGCCTCATCTCTGCGGTGCTTGGTGAAAGTAGTCTTTCCTGTCATTAAGCTTCATTCAAAGTCAATCAACTTTGCCTCTTCCCAGTCATTTACCTTGTGCATTTGATAATGTTCAGATCTTTACTCAGTCTTTTTTTTAAGCATTTTCAAATCGAAGAGCTCTTTTTTGAGCATGACTATAGTCCAGATTTTAATTATACACAATCAATATAACAGTGTTCTTTGTCAGACCTTGCAAGATATATATTATGGTTCTCTTCTGTATTATGTCTAGTGCCCAGCAATAGAAAACTCTGTGAGTCTGAAGGACAAAAGGAGAATACTGTTCATGTAACTAAAAAAAAAAAAAAACCCAAACAAAACAAAACATACAGAATAAGTGGTTATAAAGTTAAAATATTTTGTGTGATCTTCTTTTGAGGAATATTATCTATTTTCCTGTGTTTTACTTATTTGGTACAGGATCCATCCTATAAGTAGCTTACAGAAGCAAATTAACTATAGTTTTTTTCTAAGATTAGATTGAATTTAAAATGAATGTTTACTTCATCCATTAGCCACTATAATGGACTGTGCATAATGAAATGATGGTGTTAAAAATATGCAGACATTTTTTTAGGCTGGTTAAGATTTTCTCTGAATGATGTTGTATGTTCTAAAAATGCTGGTTTTTCCTATATATAAATGTTCTCATTCCAAATGAATTGCAGGCTTCTTATCATCTCTATATTTATTTTGAACATCTAGAATTACCATGTAGTTCTTGTAGTCCAATTCAGTTGTTGCCACTGAAGACAAACCACGTGATTATATAGTTCTAAAATATTTTTAAAAATTTAAAAGATTAATTCTCTACAGCATTTTTCTCCATTTATCAGGTACAATAAGGACATATTGTTACAGTAATTATGCCTGGCTCTTTCTGAATGGCTATATACTTTTCAAGGAGGAAGCAGAAAAACAGAAATGCTAATAATACCTACCATAACTTTGATTCACACTTCTCTATTTCCCATTTTCTCATTCTTCCCTTTAGGGGGACCTCACTGGCCTTTATTGTGAGAGAAAACAACTCTCTTTTCCATATACTACCATGTATGTGAACTGTGTTCTGTATTCAAGTGCAATTGCACTAATTTCTTGCTTCAGTCTTACCTGTTGAAAATTACACAACTAAAACTAAACTTGCAAGAATATAGGAAGTTGATGTCACTGTGTCATAAGGTGATATGTAAAAATGTGTGTCTGCTAAAGAAGTAATTACTTTCCTAGTGAAGTAATACTTACAGGACAAATGTTGGCACTACTTACAATTTGCTTCTCTGCTGTCTTCCAGTCAAATACCTGCTCTGAACAACTTAGCTCAGTATTCTCAGAAATTTTCTTTCCTCTTTAATTACAGTCTCAATAAGGCTTGGTAAAATTCATGGTAGATGTCTGTAGGGTAAAACAGATGATTGTGAGTTTTGTTTCTTTTTTGCTATTTTACATAAAACTCCTTTGTTCCTAAAACTTTTTAGGCCAAGGACTGTCACATTTTAGATATCTGCAAACCATTCATACAGACAGGTCCTTCCGTTTTTGCCTCCTAACATTTATAGACTATAAAGGCCAAATAAAGGTAGTCAGTTATGGAGTTAAAACATTAAGAGTTCCCCTGTATTTTTCGTGTTTAGTTCTTTTCACTCCTTTTCTGTCTCCACCATGTTTCTCAGTTTTTTCACTCCTGTTCTACAGCCTTTTTCATGTAAGAAAGAAAGAAGTTTTATACCTCCAGGTGTTCTACCTTTCTTCATGTGGACTGACAAAATCTGCTTGTGCCATGACTACACCACAAACACTCTGTGCTGAACCCCACCCCAAAATCTGTCTCAAGCCTCTGCCTGATAGTTCTTCCTATTTAGTGTGTACAAAAGAGAATGATGAATCCCGGCAGACATTTCCTGTATACCTTCCTGAAATGTCAGATTGGGACAATTAAGCCATATAAAGAACAGTTCAAGTTAAACTCTGCCCTGGCACTAAAAAAAAAGGATATTAGGAGTGTCTTTGGCTTACTGTTTTCTCCCTTCATTGTAACACTCTTTTTTTTTCATTTCATCCTCTGAAAATCAGTAGTCTAAAAATAGAAAACAAACAAACAACAAGATGTTTTGGGTTTGGGTTTTCTGTTGGTTTTTTTTCATAAGGCAGAGAGGAAGGTTTAAATGTGAAAATGACAATTGTATAAAATCCTAGACGAAAAATAATTGGAAACTAAATGCATACTGCACATTAAAAATTGTTATAGTGCCTACTTAACAAGAAGCACTGCACACGCTGTAATGCACAACTCTCTTCCACTGTTCAATAACCTGCATTGAGGCTGTTTGAGCACTCCCTTCCAGCCTGAAATGCTTAAAATCAATAGCACAGTTACATCAGTTAAAGAAAGGAGTTCATCTCCTCTTTCTAACTCGAATAATGGCCAAACAGTTTGCATTGGATAAGGTTTCATTTTCTTATAGATCATTAACATTAATTTTTATTGATTTAAAGATTAAAAAATCAAGTAGTTTTTCAAACACAGATATTTCAACTAAAACTTTTGCTCAGGGTCACTAGGACTCTTGGTCCTGCAGCATATGAAGGGGCTTCCAGAATTTCCAGACATTTCATGATTTTCAAAATTATTTTCAGAGTATACTAAGGATTTAGGTTACCTTAATTTGAGAAAGACGCATTGTAAATTGTGAAAGCAAAAGAGGAATGTTTATAAAACAACACAACCTTGTTTTATTTTCCCTATTAACAACAATGGAGCAGAGAAACCCCATGGAGTGGGGTGTTGAAGTCCAGCAACTATTAGAAGCTGTGAGTAGTTGGTAAATATGAGAGTAAAATGTTATAGCACCATGGGTATTTGTTCAGCCTTATAACCCTGTAGGAGTCTCACAACTCTTTAAATGCATTTCTAGGGCTAATGCATAGATGAGACAAAACCCATATGATTTTTGATTAACTTTTGCAGTCTTCATTCATGCATGGGATGGGGGTCGAGGAGGTTGGAGGGAAGGGAAGCTTTGATTTTGTTTATATTCAGACAGTGCAGATTTTGCTTTATACTAGCTAGTGCTGAAAACTACAGCAAGGGATTTTGGAAAACAGTGTTAATGCTGTCTATGCTCTTATCTTGATAACTAATGAGAAAAGTATGTTCCCAATAAAAAAAATCCTACTGTTATCAGTGCCTACTAAGAATGTATCTTGTTAGTTGGTTTGATAGATAAATAGCAATATGCAAGTTGTCTTATTGAATTCTTTATTAAAGCTATTATACTTCACATTCATTATTTTAAGTCAACATTAATTAATGCTTTTACTGTACACATTCATTAAATGACATCATGAAGTAAAATAGTCAATCTAAGATTCATGGTTAGGCAGAATGTCATATTTATTCATTGCACATTTGATAAGTGAATTCTCCATTATTGAGATATAAAAAAAAAATAAAAAACCATATTTAAAAACATAGTTGCATTCACTGGACAAGAGCTTTTTGAAAATTGAATATAAATTACTAACTTTAAGTACTATAATTAATTTTAATTCAGTTAATTTCCATGCTGACAATATGGAGAAATATTTTTAGTGAAGTTATACAAAGTTAGTAAATAGATAATGGGTTTCCCTTGACTTGCAAGAAATCAACCAGTCCATTGAAAAATAACTTCATATTTTATTGAGTGTCCTTTAAAACTTCATTCATTTCACAAATGTATTTTTCAAGGGTAATTACTTTTTTCTTCTTTACATATGAACTGTGAATACTCTATGAGCTTTTTATAGTGTTACCAGTTCCTTTGTGTCCATCTTGTTCAATGTGTACTGATTTTGACAGATACTCTATTATATTATTGAGATAAAATCCTTTGGCCCTTTTTGCTTCCCTTTCCATCCCTCTTTCCCTTTATTCTCTTTCTCTGTCCCTTTCCCTTTTCCCACAGTAAGTCAACATCAACCTGGGCTGTCTTGGGAAGAGCCAGCAGGTCACTGTAATGGACATTATCTAAGTACTTTGTAGCTCTGAGGCAAGGAGGATGTACCTTTAGCATACAAGAATTGCACTAGATTTGAGTGGAAGTCAGACCTCTTCTCACCTTTATTTTTTATCTAGTTATACCATCATCATTAAAGCAGGATAGTCTTAATATATGGGGAAGAAATAAGCTACAATTTACTGGGCACTGGTGGATCTAGAAATGTTAGTAGTGGGACTTCATATCATATTGAAGTAACATGCAACTGTTTCTTTTAGACATAGCATTATACATTATCTTTCATTTCTTTACTTCTAGGGTCTGAGGTGGTTGGCTTTGACGGAAAAAGTTGTCTCATTTACACATTAAATCAAAAACTCATGAATGCACTGAAAGATGTGATTTCTCTGAAGTTTAAGACAATGCAAAGTGATGGAATTCTTCTCCACAGAGAAGGAAAAAATGGAGACCACATCACCCTGGAATTAACTAAAGGGAAGCTGTCCCTACTCATTAATTTAGGTAACAGCTACAGTCTCATAAGTCTAACGTAGTTATTAATTATTATTTCAATAAAACTTCTTTTATACTGTTAAGTGAATTCTAATGTATAGTATAAACTAGCAGTATATATTTGAATAATTATATTTTTAATGAAATTAATAGTTTTTACTTTTCTTCTTTCAAGGTGATACTAAAACTCATCCTTCTAATGCCCACATTAATATTACTCTGGGCAGCCTTTTGGATGATCAACACTGGCATTCTGTTCTCATTGAGCACTTTAACAACCAAGTAAACTTTACAGTGGATAAACACACTCATCATTTTCATGCAAAAGGAGAATTCAGTTATTTGGACCTTGATTATGAGGTGTGAAAATTACCTTTTCTATATTACATTTATTACCTTTGTTATGTAAATGCAGTGAAACATGCAAAGGAGACAGAACTTAAAGAAGTTTGTAGTGCTTAAGACTTTAGGGGTTTTCTGTCACCTAAAGGAATGAATCAAAGAAAAAAAGAGATTTTCTTAGAGTACTAATCCTCCACTAGAGTAGCAACTCAGTATTTTCAAAAGATCATCTTTTTCATCTCAGAATTCATCATTTTAATATCTTTTTTCAGTAGAGCTTCAAATGTTGTAAACAGTGTGTAAACATAATGAATGAGACCCAACTTGATAATCATTATAAAGCTTGATGAGAATTACAATAAATCAGCATAAAAAAACCATTTTAGAAATGTTTATACTAAGACTTAAATCTCAGTTAGATCTGAAAAATATACTGTGAAAAAATCTTGCTTATGCAAATGGTATATTCATGAAAAGCAGTAGATGTAATTTGCTGTGAAACTTTGCCACCTATGGTTTAAAATACCAATATTTCACAGTTGTAATATGATAACTGGCTGCTTTATGTTTGCCCCTGTCCTGTTTGCTGTATGGAACAATAGAGCAGAGTGTCTGGATCCTGCAGACTTTATTGTACCTTTCCATTTTTTAATCAATTTAGAGTAAGATCTCATGCTGTTCTATGTCTGCAGTAACCCATTTCAAAAATATCTGCTTAGAATTTCTGATTGTAAATCATAGTATCAAATTTTGGAGGATAACACCAATTTTAAAAAAAAAAAAAAGGAGAGAGAAAAAACATCTGGTTGGCAAATAGATATCTTACACTAAATCAATCAGTTTTTTAAATTAAATTTTCCTCTCTTCCACATGTTATAGTTTGAAATACTTTCTACACAAGTAAAAAAAATATGAAAAAAATTAAAACTTTAAACAAAGAACAAAGTACTGTATCTAGAATTACATTTCTGACTATAAAAATTTCTCAATTTAATAATATGTGATATATTTGATTTTGGGGCTTTATTTGGAAAAAATACTTTAAACTTAAAATAAAAAATTAAAATTCAAATGGTTTAAACTGACCTTCTATACAATGTTATCCAGAATAGTTTTGAAGTGGGTGAGCTCAAAAGTTCACTTACACTGGCATCCTGTTTCTGGTGATGTTCAAGAGTAGAAATATAGACTAGAGCATAACTGAGGTCACTCTTGCAGTAGTGAATTTCTAAAAGAATTTACTGCTGTGTAACAGTTTCTGCCTCAGGGACATATTTAGGCAGAGGGATATTCTTGAACTGATTAGCTCTCAATGGACTTCTATTTGTATTAAATCTTCCAATCTCTCTCTGAAGGTAAGTAATCCTACAGTAACCTGTCAAAGAACTGCACAGTCTAGACATTTTGAAAGGGAAGAAGTACCTCCTTTCATTTGTTTTGAATCTGCCCTGGAATAATTTAATTAGGTGCACTGTTGTTCTCTACTATGGTAATTATGACATGCATACAGTGGAGAAGTCAGGTTCAAATTTCCTAAAGAAGTTGTTGCTGATTTTCTCCTCCCTTTTCACACTGTCCTGCATAGTCTGCAGGTACTTGGCCTTGTCCCTCTTCTCCTTGGTTTTGCAGCTATAATGGACCCTGAAAACTTACCTAAGCCACTGATAAGAGACATCCTCAGAAGACAAAAACAAAACAAAACAAAAGTCAACATTTTAGAATCATTTAGTACATACATATTACTTCATATAGCCTAAGTTTTTATTAGCTTGTTCTTTTAATATGTAGATGTGATACAATGAAATAGCCAAGTAGAAAATTCATTATTGGCCAGTCTTTAACTTCTGCTCTTACACTGTAGTAATTTCTTTCGGTAGAAAATTACTTAATAGTATCATTGATTTCTCTTCTCTTTCTAAGCTCAGCTTTGGAGGGATCCCAGTGCCTGGAAAATCAGGGACATTATCACGCAGGAACTTTCATGGGTGTTTTGAAAATATTTATTATAATGAAGTGAACATTATTGACCTGGCCAGGAGGCATAAATCTCAGATCTACTTTGTGGTAAGAGATTCATAGTTAAGAAGGAATAAATAAGTAAAATAGAGAAAGATATTACAGCCAACCTGTTAATACAGACATCTAGTGAAATCTGTGTTATGTAAGGAAAGAAAAATTAAGTAATCAGATAGTTTGGCTATTTTTTCATTTGCTGCTGTATAGACTCGTCCAGTAGAAAATGCAAGATGCATTTAATTCTTCAGGTATTTAGCTGTTACTTAGGTGTGTCTGATATCACACTGTTGTGCTGTGCTCATACAAAAGTCAGTGAATAAAATAAGATGTATCTGAAGCCATCAAGCCTCTGATTTTGTACCAGAGTAATAAGAACCAATAAGTACACCAGCAGTACATTTAAAATCTTCTATTGCTGAGGTCATTGATCCACTCTGCTTTGTCCAGAGCATTATAATTTTGACAGATAAATTCTGTTTTTCAATTTTCACTGTCCTTTGTCTGAAGAACTGTAGTTTAGGTTGGTGGATTTAATGCATTTATTGTGACATGGCCAACAGTTACATTATCAAAATCCTTACCTTTTAGAGAAGCAGTTTCAGTATCAAACCAACTTTCTCCTGTGTTACAGAAGGTTTTCTAGAAATTTTACTAAAGTCCTTTGTTGTTGGTTTTGAGGTTTGTTTGTTTGTTTGTTTTCCCAGTAGTATAAGGGTCATCTCTATTTGCAATATTTATTTATTTAGTACCAGGAAATGCAAAGATATTATCGAAGTCAGCTCAAAATAATTAACATATTAAATGCTTTCAAGAACCATTTATTTTGACTTGAATTTCAGTTCAGAATATGAACAATCAAATTTGGTTCTCTATACTAGAGAAAATGGATGACACACATCTCTTTTGATGTGAAGCTCACCTGAAATACTGCAAAATTAACTATGCTGGTACCTCTGTATAATATTTTGTCCATGATACTGATGGATACTGGGGAGTGGGCAGTTATAGTAGGCTGTGTGTGAAAGGGGAACTATGAAATTATTTGTAATAAGATATATTATCTTCATCTTCAATGTTTTGAGTTGTTGTGCTACTTTCAAAACTATTTAGGAGATATTTTATAATGTAAATGTTCGAGAAAGTATCTATGTTACCACAGACACCTGGTTAAATAGACATTTTGCTTGGGGAATCTGTAAATGGCCAGCTTTTAGTGTATAACTGGTTAATTAATGTGATGACTACCTTTTCGCTAAGGGTCAGTTCAGCTGACCTTTCATTCCTCAGATCTGAGTTTGTAAGATGAAGCTTTTACTTATTTACATATTTTCCTTGAGGAAAATGAATGCAGATAAACTTCAATATCTTGTGGTACCAGTGACTAGTGAGTATTTTTTTTTAATTGATTTTATAACTTTACTAAGTGGTTGAAGTTTTATGTGTGATCAAAAGTTTAAAACCTCTTTTTGCTGAATAGAAGTTAAGTATATTTTAAATTCTAAGGACACTAATTATTATTACATCAGTTGTACAGAACAAATTACAGTTCAAATGATGCCAGCAAGTCAGATCAAATTTCATATTGTATTATTATCAAGCACCATAAAGTAGTAACTAACATCAGATGCAAAAAATGAATTATTTCCATTCCAGACTTCTTGTCTGTATCATTCAGTACAAGCACAAATGCAGGTTAATTTCAGAGTTTCTCAGTGGACTCAATCACCAGTTTATCTAAGAATCAGTGATTTCAGAAGCACAAATGAAGACTAGTTGCCTAAATCCAACTCATATCCAGTCCACAAGGGCCTACTTGAAAACATGTTTGCTCCTGATATATGAAGTATGTGTTTCACATTTGAAAATAGCAAGAGTTTATATGTGGAATTTTTTGGTTTGTGAAAACAAATATTGAAGTTATTCTACATATATTGGTTTGCAAAAGCAGCTTCTTGGTCTGGCAAAATGTGTTTTTCTTAAATTTAACCAATCAGTGCCAAGCTCAACATTTTTGTCTTCATACAGGCATTTAGACCCACGTAAGTATTTACATATAGTCAGTGGCATTTTTTCTGACTTTCAGAAATTTTTTAAGTCCTTAATGCTTCCTGAGGCTGAGCCAGACTAGAAACAAGGCAGGTCTGTCTAACTCCTGAAGTACCACTAAATCAACCGTGTAATTTAGGAATAAAGGCAGATAAATCTATTCTGGTCAAACATCTACGTAAACATTTCTCAAATTGATGATGTTCATATTTGATTTTTAGACTAATACCTTCAACTATTATTCACCATGTTTTGAAACTCTGCAGTTTCCACGGAGACATTCTCATGACTCTTCCCAATGCCATATTTGTTCATTTCTTTCTAGGGCAACACGTCCTTCTCATGTTTAGAGCCACAGGTTGTTCCTGTTACATTTCTCAGCTCCAACAGTTACCTGGCACTGACGGGCACGTCAGGGCAAGATGAAGTATTTGTCAGTTTCCAGTTTCGCACTTGGAACAAAGAGGGACTTCTATTATTCAGTAAACTACACTGGTCTTTGGGTGGTTTCCTCTTATATCTGAGAGATGGGAAAGTTAAAATCAGTCTTCATAAACCAGGAAGAATACTGAGTGACATCAATGCAGGTAACAGAAATGAAATAAAAAAATCCAAGACTCCTATGCATAAAAAAATAGCTTAATGAAAAGTCATTTAAATTATTACCTACACTCTTGACTTGTTTTTATGAGTAGTATTGGTGCAACTATGCTTTACTTGTGTGAATTTTAAACCAAATTATTTCTAAATGCTTTCTTTTCTCATAAATGTATTTATTCTTTTTTTCCCTATGAATGAGTAGAAATTACTTGCAATAATATAAGCTGAAAAATTGAGTCCTCAGCTTAATGTGCATATGGTATGTACAGCTCATGTATAATCCAGGAAATTTAAGCAGCTTCATCAGTTGTGAAGTGTAAGAAATTTAATCACTTACTCTGTCAGGCTAAGCCGTTAAGATGTTTTTACACCATTTGTCAGTGCCTTCACAAGTTATCAAGTAACTAATTTTTCTATAAAAGTATATATCATTATAAATATTATAAACATTATTTTATGAACTTCTCAATTGAAGAGATGTCCATTAAACTTGAGACAGTGAATGCTCAATACTAAATTGTGTCTGACAAAGCCAAGGCAAGTCTGAGTCTATACTAAAAAAATATATATATGTAAAAAAGTAAAATTTAAAAAAAAAAAAAAAAAAGATATTTGACGAAACTGAAACCTGAGTGCTAACGGGTCACTTTTGTAGTTAATCACTGAATTGAGATTGGACCATCTACTTTTGATAGTGCACTGCTAGGCAGCCCAGAGGGTGAAAATGAGACTTCCAGAAAGAAGGTACCTTCTAATCTTCCTATGAATAATTTCCCTGTTGGCAAATATATATATAAGGGCAAGAGGATAAGGCAAATGTATTAAGATATAGTGATGTTAGTGGACATCCAGCTGGGATTCTGAGAAGCAGTTCCCAGCTTTCACTTTCACTCAACCTGAGAGAAATGGAACTAACTCTTTTGCAAAGAATCTCCTCAGTTTTTTCTGAGTGATGTTAGCATTTGATGTAAGAACAAGACTGCTGGCCCAGGAACCTCCATGTCTCATGAAATATGAGAGCAGACAGAGCTGACGTCATCTCTATCTTCCAAGACTTTAAAAATTGTTGAGAATCAGTAACACCATGATGTGATAATATCAATACCTTCACCTAGCAGCACTTTATCAGTAGTATGCGATTCTCTGAAATTCCATAAGCCATCTTAGAGTTTCTCATCCTTTATACAAACAAATTGAATTTTGCCCTTTACTTGTAGATTGATAAAATGTTCATTCCATAATGAGTTCTCAGACAGGAAAGCCCATGTGATAGAGATTAGGTGGATAAATTGGAATACAAAGAAGATAAGGAAATTAGTCTGGAATTAGAGTGGTTTCTATAAGGATGGAGATGACCAGAGTCCACTAGCTGAAGGAATGTATGATAGAAGAAAATGTGAATTTGGATGCAGAAAAAAGCATCAGTGGATCTTAGATTTATTTTGACCTGTACACAAGCATGTGTTTCTCATTTCATATTCAAAAAACAATATTATCAGGTGAAAAGGAGCCAATTTAGTTCCAGTGAGGTAAAGAGTAAACTGAATTAACAAGTGAAAAACCAATAAGAAAACCTCAAATTAGTTACAATGACTACAAACATAAAATAAGAATCACTTATCTAAAATGCTCACAAAACATGTTAGGCAGTTTAAGGCAGACAAAGAGAGCAAAGCAGAACCAAGCAGAGCAGAGAAATAGCTACAGAATTTGCAGATGAGGTCTCCTTAATCTTAATTCCATGGCCCTGTTTCTTTTAGATTGATTCCTCACTTCAATTCCTCTTACAAAATGAAAATTCCCTGGAGGTGGGGAGGGAAAGAAATAAAGAAAGAAAAAATAAAAAAAAGTTAAACATAACTCTGACATTCATTATGTTTCTACAGGTGTAAAATCTTAAACAGTTGATTATTTTAACTCAGAAAAAGACTGCAAGCCAGTAATGACCACAGATAATGTTGAAATTTACATAAATACTTTGATCTTGTTCTTGTGGGTGATAATAGGATTGGTATTTGTTATAGTCTAAAATAACTGATGCACAAAGAGTACCATTTTAATGACAAGAGATTTCCCTAGGCTCACCATTTGAAAATGTCAATTCCTTAGTAAAAATGTTAGTGGTAGGTAGTGAGCAGTAATGAATTTGGCTTTTTAGGAGCTGTTTCAATTACTGTTCAATTAGGTGACGTATATTAAAGAAACTATTGCCATGCATTGTCATTTTAACAGACCAGCTGAAGGTGATGGCACTTTTAGCAGCTTCTATTGCACATAGAGCAATTTATTGAATTTCAAAACTGCAATAAAATACATAAAATATTAGCTTAAACATCCCAAAATAAATCTTGACATTCTATGATGAAACAGAATTTAATGTTCTTATGCTAGGTTAAACTTTTACTGTTCATAAAGTCTAATAGGAGGAATTGTGTTTGTCTTCATGAAGGCAAAAACTACTGCAAAATCATATTCTCTTCTGAGAAAGAATTTATCTAAGAAAACCATATGGGAAACTTTTCCTTGAGTTTTTGAAGTGTTTATTTTAGCACTCAGTGAAGCAATTCAAGTCTGCATTTAGAGATTGAGTAATTAAATTATGGGTGGCTGGACAGGTTTGCTCCCCTATAGGCAAGGACTTACAACCTGACTTTCACACACACACACACACACACACACACACACACACACACACGTAATATTTGATGATTAAATGAGAGCATATGTCTTGTGCACAATTCTTAAATTCATTATCTTGTATTTTTTAAGATTTTCTTCAACCATTTAATAAGCCACGCTCTTCTTCTACAGAAGAGTTGTTTAATATCTTTCCTTTGTAGCTCTTTTGCAAGTTGGTCATCAAATATTCACAAAGAAATAACATGGATTAAAAAAAAAATATCAATACAAAGTTAATTTACGTGGAATGATGAGACCAAATTGAATTACAGCATGTGTAAATATTAGATCTTATTACTCAGTTTCTTCTGTGATCCTCTATTTGTATCCAGCTTTTGATTTCTATGCAGCTTTTGATTAAGTGATGTTAACAGTTATTGCATTTGGTGGTTATACTTCAGTCTAATATGTAAATTGCTTTCTCTATTTTTGTTTTGTTTTGTTTATTTCCCACTGGTCTTCTAGTAAGATATATATACTGTATTTTTATGTGTGTGTTCCTAAGGTTGGATGTCATTGTTCTGCAAGATGTCCTGTAGACTTAGATTTAAAATTATGGAACTAATGAGAATAAGTTAATCTTGTTTAATACCTATCTTATTTTTTACTAAAAAAAAAAAAAAATTGCTATGTTTTGCCTACTTGTTTTTGGCAAAGAACTTTTAAATCTCATGGTAGAGCACCAGACAATATAATTTTCAGATGGAAGGTAAATGTTAATAGACCACTGGCCTGGTTATTGTACCACTCCATGGCTCAACACAAGCAAATGTGAATTCAATCAAGGTTCCCAGTTCAAGGGCTACAATGAGCTGTTTTCTCCAGATATCTTTTTCTCCCACAGTGGCATTCCTCAGTTCCCAGACTTATTAAAAAGGATTTTTACAAAGTCTTAAATTGAGCTAGATGAACTTGTTGAGTATTTCTAATCATGCCAGCTTGCATGAAGAGTAGCTAACATATCCATTCCAGTATCATACAGTAGATGAATATGGTGAACTGCAATAAGCAAACCAGAAAGTGCAAAATTCATAGGATTAATTTTCCAGTAAGAAAAAAATTTTGACTGTCTGAAGTAACATTCTTTATTTTAGAACAGTCTCTTACTTACCTTCATTGTCAAAATTGCAATGTTTGGGGTGTCGTTTACCAAAACCAAGAAGCTACTGAAGCAGGATACACAGCTAAAAGCAATTATCCTTGCAACAATTGAAATGAAATTACAGAATTTATTGCTAGACTTAGTGTTTTCAGTAGTGACCTAGACAGTGGGATTGAGTGCATCGTGAGCAAGTTAGCTGATGACACCAACCTGAGTGGTGCAGTTGATTCACTTCAGGGAAGGAAACCAACCCAGAAGGACCTTGACAGGCTTGAAGAATGAACCTATGTGAACTCAATGAAGTTCAACAAAGTCAAATGCAAGGCAACCCCCAGTGTTGGTACAGGCTGGAGGGTGAAGTAATTTCGAGCAGTGCTGCTGAGAAGGATTTGGGGATGCTGGTGGATGAAAATCTGAAGATCGGCAGGCAATGTGCACTTGCTGTTCAAAAAGCTAGCTATATCCTGGGTTACATCAAAAAATACTGTGGCCAGCAGGTCAAGGGAGGTGATTCTCCCCCTCTGCTCTGCTCTGATGAGACCCCACCTGAAGTAGTGTGTCCACCTCTGGGGTTCCCAACACAAGGAAAACACGGCCCTGCTAGAGTGGGGCTAGAGTAGGAGTAGGCAAATAATCAGAGCGCTGGAGCACCTCTGCCATGAAAACCAGCTGAGAGACCTGGGACTTTTCAGCCTGGAGAAAAGAAAGCTTTAGGGAGTTCTAATTGTAGCCTTACAATACTCAAAAGAAAGTCTGTAATAAGAATGGAGACAGTTTTTTAGGGTGTTTTTTGTTTTTAATTTTTTCCTTGCCAAAGTTCTGTAGTGGTAGGACTAGGGGTAACAATTTTAAACTGGAAAAGGTTAGATTTAAGTGTTCATAACACTTCCACTCCTGGAAATGTTCATGGTTATGTTGTATGGGGTTTTGAGCAACCTGATCCAGTAAAAGAAATCCCTTCAAAGAGCAGGGAGATTGGACTAAATGATTTTTAAAGGTTACTTCCAGACCAAAATGCTACATGATTGTATGATTCTTTGATTTCTAAAGGGAAAAATAGTGTATTGAAGAGATGTGACTGAGGAAAACATCATTCACTTGAAGTACCTCTGCAAGGCTGAGGATAAAGCAAATTGTTTAAGGTTTCATGTTACTTGTGTTCCCTCTTAAATGCACTGATTGAAGTAAGGAAAAAATATAGAAAATGTGTAGAGGATTAGCACTGTCTTAAATGTGTTAGAGATATTGTCCAGGTGGTAGCTCATCTGAGTTTATAATGTACTTCTACAGTTTATCTCTTGATTATATGATGGCCTTGTATTTAGTTGTGGTAGTTAATAGTCTGTGGATACTAGTTATGCTGAAATTAAGCTATTTGAATGTTCTCATCTTTCTCTTTGTATTTCTTTTCCATCTGTTTGAATAAGTCTCTTAACTGATGAACTGTTTCTGTAGTATATACAACACATTCTGTGGAGAAGTATATAAATACATGAAATTTCGAATGGGAAATCACAAATCACAAATCATAGGCACTGTACAGTCAGGAAAGGACTTTGCATAATTTGAAGGTTGTATTCCTTGTTCTTCACTAAAAGAAGTATCTCTATTCTGAAGAATGCTCAAGAGCATAATTGACTTAAAGCACCTGTTAAAGATAATAATATCATTACATACTGCCCTGTATAGAATTTATTTATGTATACATAAATGCTTTCCAGCATCAGGGCTACAGGTTTATTGCTTTGTGGCACCTTACACCTATACTGCTGGAGGTAATGTAAGTTTGTGTTAGAGGCTAAACTCTCGGAATAGTAATATCTGTCCAATAAAAGAGACAGATTAAAGAAAAATTATCTTGTGACACTACCATGACACTTACTGAAACTTTTAACATCTACAGGATTTAGCTACTTTGATGTGTTATAATATAATGACTACGTTTATTTTAAAATATGAAGAAATCCTGTGTAACAGTACCAAAAAAATATGTATTATGTATAAAATACTGTATCAACCATCACAATGATGCCTTAATGATACCTTCCTTAGACTGGGAGGATATTTTTCACAGTCATTACATTAAATGGATGTATTACAGATAATTAGGGGCATTATGAAAGTAAGACTTATTCACTGAAATACTTTTATTTTTTATATGTCAAATGTGAAGCAAGGTTCTGTCTTCACGAAAGTGACACTTGTGCTTATTAATTTTTTTTTTTTTTTCATTTAACTTTCACTTGGGAGATTTTATGTAGGCTATGATTGCTCTACCAGTCCCTCCTCCTTTCAAGACTGTCACATTTAGGTAGTATAACAAATAATGCAAGTTTGTAATTAATTTTGATTTTTTATTTTATTTCCAGGTGCTGGATTAAATAATGGCCAGTGGCATTCTGTATCTCTCTCTGTCAAAAGGAACCGTATCAGTGTAATAGTGGACAATGATGTGACTTTGTCTGCTCATGCCTCCATACCTCTGCAGACTTATTCCGGAGATATCTTCTACTTTGGAGGTGAAATATGTTGCTTATTTATTTTGGCAATATCCAATAGTTAAACATAAATTTGTCCTGACATATCTAATCAAATTACAAGAATTTTGTGGCTTGCTTCCAGTCTTCTTTGCCTAGCTTGGTTATCTCTCAAAGGATCTGGCTTTCAGGTGCTGTTATGAAGTTGTGTGTTTCTCCTTCCTTAAAATTTCATCATGTTGGCTAGAATAAATCACTACTCTAAATCCTTGGTCACTTTTTAGATCATCATAACTTGCATCATACTCTGATAATTGAATATAGTCTGGCTGGCAATCAAACAGACACACAAAAGTTTCTCTTGTTGCAGACTTACGGTTTTGCTAAATGAAATTCTTTGAGAAACCACTGGGATTATTTCAGGTTTCTCAGCTGTGCAAATATCCTCTTTACATATACAGTCTTTTTTTTTTTTTTTTTTTTTTTCCACAATGACACAACATTTCTGTTTGAAGAATATACTTTAACAAAACTTCTCTGTGTTTGAAGAATGTAATTTGTGTCTAAAAAGCTACACTAATATTGACAATCATCTGTCACCAAGTGTTTTTGTCATTAATGACATGTATTGTAACTGAGAGCTGAGCAGGTGGTTAAATATAATTCTGTTGGGAATGGACTACACAATAGCAATGATAAACAGCATCTGAACACTTTATTCAATGCTAGACTGATGCTTCATCTCTTAGTAGTTTAAGCATTAAGAGTTGAACTATTTATTAGCAAATCTCAAATTTCTGAGAAAATTGAAGGATGTATACAAACCCCTAAATGACTATGGACCAAGTCACTGTCCACAGATCACCTCCCTTGAAACAATAGGTTTTAAATAAATTTCATGCTCGCAAGCAGACTCTAAGTACAGTAACTGCTACATGAGCATCCTCATGACTTTTCACCTCTGTCATCTACCCTTCTCTAGTAAAGATGCCCCTTGATTTGGCTGATAATCAGAGAAAGATGCAGAATATTAGCCTTGAATAACCCCTTCTATGTTGTTTCAGGTTCCCAACCCCCCAGTGCGACAGAGTTTCAACAAAGGAGTGAAGGAAAAAAAACACCTTAAAACGGAAACTGATATATATATTCCTGTATTTACACGAATTTACAACATATATATGCATAAATATAAAAGACAAACTAACAATAACTTATGAAACTTCTCTCTCAACAACACACAGGTTCCACCACCCAGAACCCCAGAGAAACACACCCCAAAGAGAGGGAAAGAGCAACCCAAA
>JAWWEU010000091.1:32690925-32716101 GCA_035583155.1 Acropternis orthonyx
CTAGAGCAAAATTGATGTCTTATTAAAGATCTATAATGATATTTCTGATTTCATTAATTTCCATCTTCAATTGCAAAGAAAACATGTTTGGTTTATATTTAACAGTAAACAGGACAATCGAAAATTAGGAGAAGAAATGCTATAGATCACCCCAAAGAACTCAGCTGAAGAGCTGAGTGGGCCATATTTGATATACAGCTGAGTAAGTTATCACAGTATTCAGCAAGGTTAATTTCTTTAAATCCCATGCTATGCTATGAGTTTTCATGAATTTCTCTGTTATTTCAAATAATTACAAATTTTTATTATTTTTATTCATTATGTGATTTTCCTCCTTCACTATATCACGTTGTGTTTGATTTTCAAATTTCTTCAGCCTGTATGAATAAGAGGAAGTGAATACCAGTGAAAAAATACTGATCTGTACTTTTAGGCTCACTCAGGAAACTGCATAGATAAATAAATATAAATTAACATGTATTTATGTCATCACCGTGGCTTGTCAGGGTAATTATACCTGGAAGATTTATTAAGAAATGTGTGTTACAGCAGTGCATTCTAATTTTCTTCTGAAAATTTATAAGACATCAAAAAACCCTGTTGGGTTCTTTCTTTTCACTTCTCTAGCATCTGACTGTGAACTGATTGTTTATCCTACCTATCAAAGAACTGTTAAATCATGGGATTATGATACAGAACTATGATATAATTCAGAGGGAAAGGATCTAAGGAGGTATTATGCTTACAGCAGGATCAGCCATGAATTCAGACCTGGTATCTCAGTACTTTGTCAAACTGGGATTGGAAGCACCCAGGAATGGACCCTGCGCTGCTTCTCTGGGCAGCCTTTCCTGCTGGTTGGCTGTCCTCAATTTCGTTTTATTTAAATCAAACCTGAAACTTTTTTGATTTTTTTCTTATAATCTTATTTTCAATACTCTTGCTTTACACCAATGAAAAGATCCTGCATCTGTCTTATTGATGACTTCCCCTTAGATTTTGGGGTCTGCTCTCAAATTCCCCAGAAAATCTCTCCCTTCCCTAGGCTGAACCAGCCCTGTTCCTTTAGCCTGATGGTCAGGACAAAAGCTCCAGACCAGAATACCCCAGAGGCCTCCACAATACTTGCTCCTATTTCTCAATGTTTTCCTTTACTACAGGGCTAAGAGTAGAAGTCATATGTAGGTATTGTCTTACAAGTGCTGAATAGAGTGGGATAACCACCTTCCTCAATTGACTGGGCATGCTCACACAGCCTGTGGTGCAGCAGGCTTCCATTATGGCCAGGGAGAATGAAAACAGGGACAAAGATAGCAATGAAACAGAAGAATTTGGAGTTGGTGTAGTACTAATAAGTGGAGGCAAATTGAGTTCCACTGCTCAGCAAGTTCTCAGCTACTTTAATTACATAACCTGACCTCAAATATGACAAATCTTGAAACACAGAAGTCAACTAGCTTCCTTGGAGTAATCACTAAAGCCTACAGAAAGTTCTGACACTCAATGACCTCTGTCACTTCATTTGATGTTTGCTTAATCCGAGTGTTTGAATTGCTGCAAAATTTCATACTGATGATGAACGATCACAGTATTTCTAGACAAGCTGTGATAGAGAATTCTAAAGTGTCATGAGAACAAGCACACGAAATCAGAGTCCAAATGTCAGAGAAACATTTTTGTAATGTCATACATTGTAGGATTTGACTTCAAAAATGAGGAATTTTAAACTGAAATAAGGTCAGTGAAAAGACTTCAGAATGTAACAGTGGTAATGCAGCAAAAACCTTGAAAAAAGAAGAATAATTTTGATTGTTTAATAACTGCAGAAAAAATGCAAGTTTTCTGTCATTTACCTTATAAAAGTAGTAAGAGAGGAAGTATTTAAGGAGGTAACAACTAAAACTGAGAAAACAACACAGAATTTCTGAAGGAAAATCAAATGTAAAATCATAGAATTTTGACATAAGAATAAAATGTAATTTTTGAGAAAAATTATATCAGTATATATAATAAAATATATAAATATAAGCTACCATGTAATTCATTACAAATTATGTATATTGTCTCTTATATTACCCATATTATGAAGTTGTCATACTCCCTAATTATAAATATTTTATGGCATGTTAAAATACAGTCCTTCTCTGGACAATGAAGCTGGTGAAAGGTCTAGAGGGCAAGTTCTATGAGGACCAGCTAAGGGAGCTGGGATTATTTAACCTGTAGAAGAGGAGGTTCAGAAGAAACCTTATCACTTTCTACAACTGCGTGAATGGAGGTTGTAACTAGGTGCATGTCAGCCTCTCCTCCCAAACAACTAGTGAGAGGACAAGAGGAAGTAACCTCAAGCTGCACCAGGGGAGCCTCAGGCGAGCGGTCATTAGGTGGATTTCTTCACAGGAGTTGTCGAGCATTGGAATGGACTGCCCAGGGAGGTTGTGGAGTTACCATCCCTGGAGGTGTTCAAGGAAAGCCCGGATATGGCACTTAGTGCCATGGTTTAGTTGACATGGTGGTGTCCAGTCAAAAATTGAACTCAATGATCTCAGCAATCTTTTCCAACCTAACTGATTCTGGGATTCTCTGATATGTCATACATAAGGGATCATATATATGTAATATTTATACTGTATTAAAATATATTAATATATTTCCTCATATATAATTGCGTATTATAATAAATACACTGAGTGTATTATTTACTATATTTTTTCCCAATGGTCTTTATGTATCAGTAGTAGATTTTATAATGAACATTTTCTTTAATGTTCAGTTTTATAGTAAATGTAAAAAGCTATGACTTGCAGTAGTTCTGAGTTTTACATGTTAAATTTTATGCTAGACAAAACTGATGAAGTCTAAACTCCCTTACAGACCAATCCTTCTAGCAGCATTGTGAAGCTGCAGAAAGAATGCAGACCATTATTAAGGGTTTTTTTATTCTAATTAGAGGTTGCAGACACACATGAGGGTCTAATTAAATGTACTTTTGATAACATTTACCTTTGGGTAGGTGAAGAATGCAAAAAAGACCTAGTAGAAAAGACTTGTTTTTCAGGAGTGCTGTCAAACAGGGTGGAATAGATATTCTTGGGTTCACAGTGTGATTTGAGTACTCTCCAGAGAGGTTATTGCTTATTTTTTCTTATGTCACTCAAATTAAATTAGAAAATTGTACTTCACAGGGGATGTCCTTTATTCAACAGGTTTTTGTCCTATCTGACAGACATAAGTTCCTTAGAATAACTGACTAGCATAGTATGTAAAAATATGGAATAGCAGCTTTATTGTATTTCTAATATATTTAGTACTTCATTAAATTATTCAAAACTAAAAGATCATAAATTCACATTGCATTTACTTAGAGATTTGTTGTAAACCATGAACTTCCCTGAATAAGTTTTCAGGTTACTTATTTAGGTACTTCTGAAAAGTCATGTATCATAACTTGAATGCAGTCCAGCAGAAGTTGCCTATTTGTCATTGCACATGTTTTATTTTGACTCCTTTATTTAACATTCCATTACTGTACCTGACTTCTTTATTATAGGCTTTAGGGATTGATCTCTTCAATGAAGTATGTTACAGAAAATCAAGCCATATTTGGTACAGCAAGGCAGGAAAGAGTAGCCTTCTGTAAGAAAAATAGCAAACCCAGTACAAATATAGTTTATTTTATAAATTTATAAAAATTATTCAGATATTAATTATTTTTTCTCAACATTTCTGATAATGTTAGCTAACTGCATGACCTTGTGGAATGAAAGTAGTAGAGATATTATAGAAGAATATGGCCGTTAAAGAAATTAATCGATAGGATTTAGTGACACTCAGCACCACACATATGAGTAGTACTCACATATTTCTGTCACCTTTAAAGTATGTTACTGATTCATTACAGATTCATTTTTATAATCCCTATTCTACTGTACAATACAATATACTTAATAACTTGTATGGTAATACTGCTAGTATCAGATTGAAAAATATATCTACATATAATGAAAGGTAAGAACCACATTAGTGAATATCAACTGAGCAGGGTAACAGGAAATATTTAGAAACACCTGAGGATGAAAGAAACCTTTTGTACATTAGCATATAGAAATTCTATGTCTTCAAAAGAAATCAAGGAAGAGTTATCTCCATTATTTTTGTCATTTTTCAAGAAAAAGTTAGTATGAGTAGACATTAAAAAAACAACTTCCATGTTGAGTGGTTTTTGTTCTTCTTTTCCTTATAAGAACTGAGCGGACATAGTCTGATTTATTGTCACAAATTTCCAATAAGTATTAGAACAAACAAATAAATCCAAAACACTGAAAGTTAATATGCTAAAATTATGTGTAATAAACAGGTAGCTATGCTCTGTCAGCATCAGATTGATTCTTGGTCCCAAAATAAAATTGATTATATGGATCTGAATAAATAAGGATAGTAGAATGCAATGTAAAGATAATATATAATTCAACATGAATTTATATTAAGTAAAGATAAAGGTAATACTGGTGAGGTGAAACTCAGACGCTAGTAAGGGCTAAGCAAGTTCCATCTGCCCGGTTTTGGAGTTAGAGTTGTCCTTCTCCTAGGATGGTTGCCAGGAGGCTGGCAAGCCCATCCTGCCCGTGGACACACTTTGACTCTTCAGTTGAGACCTGACTAGAATGGGAGACCCTATCGGAGGCACAAACCACCGCCAGCATAGCTCACGACCTCATAAGGGCACGCAAGCTTCTCCCCCACAACAAGGGGTTGTCCGTGGAGAAGTCAGTTGTAAGTGATACTGTCATTAAAGCAGCACAGTAAGTTTCTAAGTTAAAAAAAAAAAAAAAAATCTGTTTCATCTCTCTGCAGTAGCCTGAGAAATCAGGGCATGACTTTGACTTTTAAAAGCAGAAATGTGAGTATACAGAGTGTTCACTTCTTCCTCTTATTTAGCTTTACATTATTAATTTTTATTAGTTTATATTTGGCCTAACCTCGGTCTAATCAACATTATTCTGATCCTCTTTGCAGCTTCCTGCCTAATCAAGAAGTTTAATACAGTCTATGATTACAGTTTTGCAATATATAAAGAGAATGTAAGGTTAAAGGATAATGTTAAAGATGAGATCTCTTTGCTGAACTTGAGCAAAATCTGACATGATATATTCAACTTAACTGGAGTTTCATAGAGTAAGAAATTTCAAATAGTGTTCTTGAAAGCAGGAGATAAAATCAGAGAACTACCCAGTCATCGGGATTTGAAGCTAGATCAGTGGACTGAGTATGTGTGAATACATATATATACACAAATAGACAGTAAAAGCATTTGTGAATTTTCCATAAATTGTTTTTAATTTAATCAGTTGAGTATTTTTCCTAGGGAAAAAAATAGTCTTTCAAATAAGAATTGATTCAGGGAATTTGTAAAATCTGTGGCCTATCAGTTGAACTTAATTGCAGTTTTCCCTTCTGGTATTTTAATCTATAGATTTAACAATAAGCTGCACTGTAGCTGGAAGTAGTTACACAGATGGGGCAGTTACCTCCACAAACTCTCAGAGGTAAACAGCCGCCAGCTGGTCAGACTTTATATAAAGTTAGGAAGAAAGCTTCAGAAACAGCAATTTTTGCACACTTCTCAGTAATTCTGGCCTCCTTTCTACTGTGCTGGATGAAGGGAATTTTTTTGCATTTAGCAAAACTGAGAGAAATATTTGGCAAATATGAAAATAAATAGATGTGACCAAAACAATGTAATAGGTAAATATGACTTTCCTGCTTGGTTTCGTGTAGGAGTAAAGCAAAATACTCCCTTCACTTTTCCACAAACTCAAAAACCCAGTGCTAAATGCAAACAAAAGAAACACAAATAAAACAATTATAATTCAAATAATGAATAATCACATTATTTAAAGATCACTTGAAGAGGTCAGATGGGTCAGAACAGACCAAAGTCAACAGGCAAAATCCTAATAATCTTAATAAGCATCTATTTTACTGCTACTGTGCACATGTCTGATCACAATGACATTCCAGTGAAATTCAAAGGTTTTGTCGACATACCAGAGACGGAAGCTGGCTCTTAGAGGAAAGAGCACACTCTGATGGAAGCTTTCTGGGTATCTTTTAAGTGTTTCATGAAATCACTCTAAGAGGGAGAATACGGGAAAAGTGCAATACCACCTTCACTGACTACAGTTGCTTTGAGAACATAACTGGCATCTCTAGATTAACAGCAGTGTGCCTTAGCTGTGTCAGTACAGAAGAGATGGGTAGTATTTTGTATGTCATGTCATTTAGAAATTTGCTCTGTTTGGGGGAGATGAAAAGCTAAAAAAAAAAAAATGTGTGTAGAAAAAATATTGTTCAGCAACATAAGATCTTTATTTTCTCTCCACAACACTCACCATTCCCACTGGAATTTCTCACTGAAAGAATTAACAATGCAACAATTAGAGATATCACAAGGAATTGATAGAAATGATGAACAGATTTTGATTTTTTGATTAAAAACTTGAAGAATGCTACAATTTGCAATTGCACTATTTTTTTGAGAGATACTTTTGTTGTCCTTGAGTCACTAAAAGGGCTAATGTATTTGTCTCATTCTTATTTGTCCCTTTTTCATTTACAGCTTCAAGTTGGTATGATGAGTTGATTTATGCTAAAAAATTATTTCAATATAAATATGATTATGTACCATTTATAAGAAACAGGATCTTCCTCTGTTACACATATGGAGACTGCAGTTTACTGCTTGGATGAAATGCTAAATATTATTGATTACCTAACTATATGGTGATTGGCAGTAGCAGAAAACTAAAGAGGAAACTGTGAGCCAGGTACTGTAAAGTGAAGAAATTATTTTCACATCCTGACTTACAATAGCATAAGATACTTTTTAATATACTTTTCCTAGATTTATATTTAACCTGCTTTATTGAAATAGCATCATAACGATCATACAATTCTCAGAGATGAGAAAAAGAATAGCTAGATAAGACAGTAAATTAAGTGAGCAAAAATAAAACTTCCTATCCCTGCCCTCCCCCAAGGACTCTCTTCTGATTTACAAAGAGCGTTCAAATGCTTCATTGAAGCTAATTGTATCGTTACTTTACTGGACTGTTACTGCCACTATTGTCTCTCTTCTAATTGCTAACAATGTTGTACCAATTTTGTATAAATTACTAGTATTAAACTTCCTATTGCGTTTGAATTACTGGTAACAGCCAGTCCATTATTTTTAAATAGCTATGATATACTTGAGTCACAAGTGTTGTGAAGTTTGCTCTGTGGGAGCCATGACCTGAAACTGTTGAGGAATACAGACTTAAAATTGATGCCAATATGTAAGGCTGCTGCTTTTGCCTGGCAGCACTTTTCACAGAATGATAACTTCAAGGAGCCTGTCAGGCAGCATAGGAGAGTGAGTTGCAAAGCTATGCTTTCCCCTCCCAGCCTGAGCCATCTGTTCACAGCTGCCTTATCATGTGAAAGTTGTCCTGATGGCTGCTTTAATTTCTGATAGCTGGCAGTACTCCTAAGTGTCAAAAGTCACAATGAGGAATTGCCAGAATACATGTGAAAGTCCTGCCATGCTGCTTTTCAGTGTGGGATCGAAAACCTTACTAAAACTGTTAGTCTGGAGGAATGAGGGAATGGACTTTGGTATTACTTCACTGTGCTGTGGACTAGGCCTCTGTGTACACTGTAGCATACCATTTGATTTTGCAGAGAAGAGAGAAATTTTAAATCTTTTTGGTTTTTTTCCCCCCCTTTCCACCCAAAAGTGTGGCTGGAACAAAAATTTTAGTTTTCTGTAACATTTAGTCCCAGATCACAACATTATAAGGAGAATGTGCAGTGGCCTTGATCAATTAGACAAGGAGGTGTTGAATGCCTCATTTGATTTAGAAAACAATATAGCTTCATAAAGAAATACAGACATATCTGCAAGAATTCAAACAAGCTAACTCTAGTTGAACACGCTAAATGAAGATTATGGACTTATTAGAGGAGGGTGTTTTTAGAGATTTTTTGTAAACTGTTTAATAATCTAGTGAATTATGATTGAATGCAAGAATAAAGATAAATCAAACCAGGAAGATATCTATGCCTGATCTTGCAACCTTTTTTGATTAAAACTGGCTCACTTTATTATGTAACTAAGAATGCATATGAATTTTTAAATTGCAGAAGAAGATACTTTTTTTTAAATTCCATCTACAGTAATTACTAGGATATGTGACCTACATTCTTTGTGATATCTGGTAAAACTTCACTGGACTATAATGACAACATCACTCTTTCCTTGTTATATGAAAAATATATATAACAGCTCTCACAGTTTTAGTTTATACTAGCTAATCATAGAATTGTCAAGGCTGGAAAAGACCTTTAAGATCATAAAGTCCAACTGTTAACCTCGCATAGCCATCATGTTTACCATTAAGCCAAGGACTCAAGTGCCATATCCACATGTTTTTTGAACACTTCTATGCCTGGTGACTCCACCACATCCCTGGGAAGTCTGTTCCAATGCTTTACAACCCTTTCAGGAAAAAAAAAAACCTCCTAATATCTAATCTAAAGTTGAGGCCACTTCTTCTCACACTGCCACTTGTTACCTGGGAGCAGAGACTGGAACCTACCTCCCTATAATCTCCTTTCAGGTAGTTGTAGAGAGTGATGGGGTCTACCCTGAGCTTCTTCTTCTCCAGCCTAATAACCCCAACTCCCTCAGCCACTGCTGCTACAATGTAGGTTAGTACTTCATTCAAAGCTGCTGTGTTTGTACATCATTAAGGGATACATCAAGTCATAACCAGACTTCCTAGCTGAAATATGTTCATTTTGTTTCCTATTAATTGGGTTTTGATTGCCTGAATTGAGCACCTTTATTGTTAATGAAACATTTTTCTATGTTTCCAAGAACTCCGACTTTTTGTTTTCTAGGCTAACCAGGAAACTTCTGTGGATATGGGAGTCTCTGAAAACCACAACCCCTTCTTAGACTTACACACTTCCCTTTGTTTATAGGTTATAAAATTTATACTGGCAATATTAGATAATGTTATGTCTATCAATCTTTCATTCTGACAACCAGGAACATTTTGGAATTCAGCTTCCTTCAACACAGAGACATCCTACCTACATTTCCCCACCTTCCATGGAGAACTCAGTGCAGATGTCTCATTTTTCTTTAAAACTACTGCTTCCTCAGGAGTGTTTTTAGAGAACCTGGGAATTCAAGACTTCATAAGGATAGAGTTATCGTGTAAGTAATATGACTGGCGGTGGTTGTTGTTGTTGTTATTATTATTAGTTTCAGTTTGATTAAATTAGAATTAATTTAAAGGGGTAATATTTTAAAACCGGTCTCTGGCTTTATTACTTCTACTACTAATGGATCTTTATCATTATCCAAAAAATCCCAGCACTGAGACTATACAAGAGATTTCTCAACCTAAAAGCACAACAGTCAGTCCCTGAATGCTCAAATTGTTCCTCTTTCCCATGTTCATTGCATCCCTGCCACCAAATTCTCTCCCTCCAAATTTTAAAGCCAGGCATTATATGTGGCTGCTGGAAGATTCAATCAGTCACAATGTGTGACTCAGACCTTCTGTGGTACAATATCCTAATCTAGTCACACTTACGCATCTTCTTTCTTTCCTATTATTTTTTAATTCTATTTAATTTTATTTGTACATACAAAAATTCTTATACTTCCACAAAAAAGTAAATTTTTGTTTCATGAGAAAAATAAATATCCCACTAAATCCAGTGAGATGACCAACATACAATGAAACTTTTATCTTAGTTGACTCAATATTTTAGCCTTACATTGCTCATTATTAAAAGAGAGAATATTTAAAAGGGTGAAGTGTTGTTTCATAAAGCTTTCGATTAATTTGAAATGTGCCATTAGTTGAAAAGTCTTATATTTGCCAGGTGACTCTGAGAGTTCTTTAGAACACTTTTTACCTTGAGATTAGACAATTCCTCTGTTTTTAAATATCCATTTTTTTATCAGACTCAAGTATTTTCCAGAGAAGAATTCAAATAAATATATGTTCTATCCCAAAATATTACTATAGAAACATTAATGATTTTTTATCAAAAAGCAAAATATTCTGCTTTCTTGGTTTTTTTGTCCATGTTAATGTCTTATGTTAGTGAAACAAATAGGAAAACAACTGCTGTGTTCTTCTCTTGGTAGTTTATAGAATATCATGTAATGTTTAATCAATTTCTTTTGCATTATCTCAAACTGTACTGGTGTATTTGAAAAATACCTAGTTTTCAACACTGTTTTTTGTCACGTTTACTGAGAGTATGAACTACCTTCTGCTAAAATTCTGTGAACAGTTTAAGGGAGAGCAGCATTATAATCTCAGTGCCATGTAATATAGAAAATGGACTGGGTCTGCACTTCAGCTCTCTGAAGCAATGATGTTATTCTTGTCTGATAAATGTTTTTCCATTTTCAACATAAACAGTTAAATCATGAAAGCATTAAAGGAATGCTTCTGAGAACTAAATTTATTCAGACATTTGGCAAAAGAGCGCAAGTCTTTCTTCAGAATAATAATATAATAATGTGGAGACAAACCCATGTCACTTGTCCCACCCATTCATAAGCATTCAAACTACTATACCGTTATGGGTTTTATATGACTTGTGAGTAGTGAGGCGTGAGAGGAAGCAAAAGGCTGAACTGATCTGCATTTTCAGCATTTAAAAAGCAACGCTATCTCATTATTGTGTGGCAGATAGAGATATTTCTTCACTTCCACAAACACCTTAATTTGTTGAGTAGGCATGTCATAGGCAACTCATTAGTAGGATTGTTTGTAGTGGAGCCAGAATTATTTGTTTTTACTGAGGGAAATATTGATCAGAAATGAGCAATATACATTTTCATCACAAGTATTTTTCTCAAAAAAAAAAAAATCACATTGAACATTACTTATTTTATAGGATCATTTGGATTTCATCATCATATATTCAATTTACAATAGATTTGATTGTAAATCATCAACCTGCACTTGATGTTGTATTAATAAGTCCACACAAATTAATGTATTTTATTTGTGTAAAGATAAATAACAATAATATAAATGTCAGTTGTCACTGCTTAAGATGTTGACACATAAGAAAATGTTGAAAACTCATGTCATTAACATTTGACATTCAGTATTTAGGAATATTTTTTCTTAACATTTTATTGATAATTCTCAAACTTTAATTCTTCTATTTATGAACTTTATGATCTTTAGATCTGGAAGTTTAGCTTTGCAAACAAAAAAGGGTCAGATCAGGAATCTTAATAGGAAATGTGGAGCTTAGTGGTGTTTATTTGGTTTTATGAAGTTAAGAACACTGCAGTACCTCTGTGTACATATTCTAGAACACTATTGTAAAAATAGACGTTGCATCCTTAACTGTATTTTAAAACAGAGTAAAGGAATTGTCTTGAAGAATATATTTGTTCCTTTTTGTTTGTTTGTTTTCACAGAATTATAAAAATCTTTTTGAACTTTTTCCTGATTTCCTGCAATCTTCTGCAGAAGTAGTGGTTAAAAGCATCAGGGGTGATTCAGCTTTGAATAGTACACTCTATTGAATGCTTATATGACCACAGGGTACATGGTCTAGACAAAAGTCTGAGTATCTTATACTGGGTGCTCATTGGAGGTTTATTTAAAATGACTTAAACAGAAATTTAAAGTAGGGCTGAGAACACTATGGTGTATTGATTTGATTGGGCTTCTGCAGTTGCTTTGAAAATAGTTCAGAAGAATCCAACATGCAGCTGCTGATGGCCTTTGTCTGCCCAAATTTGCAACTTACTGCCCAGGATGAATGAAATTGAATCATTTACTTTATGGAATATGCTTGGATTTTGCATTCTGTAGCATATTACTTTGTAATCACTTTCTGCTTCTGCATATGATGCTCTCACTCAATCCTCTGAACAGCTCTCTGTGGCCGTGTTGCCTGTTAATCATTTTAGCCACAGCTAGCCACTGACCTCTCTCCAGGATTACCATCAACTGCATCTTTTGCTCCACTTTGCCAATCTATAGCTGTGCTCTGCCTATGTTTGAATGCACTGGGGTCACGAGAGTCCCTGCAATGCTTGGATAATTTTTGAGTAACACCAAGGTAGGTAGGGCCCAAAAAGTATTTTTTTGCCAGACTAGAATTCTTGGTTGCGTCTTCTGCTGCCCAAGAAATTATCAAAGTACTCTTTGCCTCTGTCCTTTGTTGCAAAATAACAAATTTTAGAACCCAGTCAACATCCACATCCTGTGGCATACTTTCAATGGGTGGTTTCACTACAGTTTTTATAAATCAAAAATTTCTTTCAAACTTACAATGCAGTTGCTTTTAGCAAAAAATGCTTAAAATATTACAGAATGTTAAGTGATTATATTTTTCACTTTTTCTGGTTAGTCTTCAGATGCTACAATGGATGACCACATGGTCATCCTTGTTATTTGGGCCTCCTTCTATGGAACTTCAGTGGTTGGTTCCTTTTTTTCAAGATTATATTAATATTTTAGTGGTACTAACATAATTCATTATTTCAGTAGTTATTTCAAAATCTTTATTGTGTGTTTTCTTGCCTTTAAAATCTAAACAATACTTTTATCAGATTCTGATATGCTATTTAATAGGCATATTCAGTGAGTTCAAAGCAGAATTTGTGTTTTCAGGCTTCACTTCAACAGTATCCAGAGGATTACAAAGACCTCCCTGCAGAAGGTAACATTCAGCAGAAATTCTCTTTAGCCAGTCACATGGAGTTTCTGTTGCTTTTGTTCTCCTACTGTGTGGTTGCGTTTTTTTTTTTTTTTTTTCTTTCATCCCTCAGTAAAGGGAGATTGAGCTCCTAATTTTGTCCAAATAAAAGAAATTTATCCCAAAACTAATTTTGCTGAGGAACTTGTCTTAGATATATTTCATATTAGTGTTTGAAACTGATTTTTAAGAAGCATTCATTTATTACAAAAACGTTTCAAAATTGACCGCACATTATGTTTTATTTTATTTGGTAAGGGAAATGGTTTATCGTCTTACTTTATCATTTTACTTTTCTCTCTCAGGTTCAACTGTTATAGAAAAATACTTTATAACAACAAGATTCAGAGCTTAAGGGATTGCAAACATGTGGCATTACTCAGTCTAAAGGTTGGCCAAAGTGGATCTAAATGTTATAGAAGGTCTAATCTGTGTCTAAAAACTGAAAAAAAAAATCATTAAATGTTTTGTTCTAATTCAGTGAATTCCTCCTTAAAATGTTATTTGAAGTTTTGTTTCCCTTGACTACTTCTATTTGTTTTGTTTTTCTATCAGAATTCAATGTTGTAAATGGGAACCTTTTTCTGGATTCACGGAATCTTCTCAGACCTATAATCCTGTAATGAAATCCTTCATAATTTAAAATTATGGCAATCCCTTGTTCAGAGATTAATTGTTTTCGTACACACTTGTCTTTGAATATGTGAAAGAAAAAATTTCAGAGAGAATATTCACAATTTTCAGATCTTCAGTTTTTGGCATATTACTCATCTTATTGTTTTGAGCTGCAAAGATTCAGTTATTATTTTCTAAGCAAACTATAAAACTGTGTAATGTGAAATTTACTTTGAGAAAGATTCAATTTAAATCACCATATACAAAGTCTTATAAACTACATCAAAATTTGGCCTCTGATACTTGTAGAGACTGTGTGAATAAATGACAAAGCCAAATAGACAGTAAAAGATGCTGAATGGATTATAATGGTGATAATTTCAATATAATTAACAATGGCAGTCAATTAGCATGTAATCATAAGATACATTCCGTCCAAACTGAAAAATAGCAAAGCTAGTGCATTTCACTGTTTCTTGACTACTCTACTCTCTAGGGATTCACAAACTGATTTCCAGGCTGTGAATAAATCATTACTCTCACTGTCAGTGAGTGTGAAGAGTGAACTGTAAGCCCCAGAAGTAAACTTTTCCTCTGAAACAAACAGTCTTATCCTATGAAATAGTATGCTAGACCTTAAAGTAACTTGTTCTGCTATTTAATGATTTTCTGACCAAATTAACTATGAAATAATTTAAAAATCCATTATTACTACTCTCTTTCTAGCTCCATCTGAAGTGATTTTTTCATTTGATGTTGGAAATGGACCTAGTGAAGTTGCAGTGCAATCACTCACTTCCTTAAATGACAACCAGTGGCATTATGTGAAGGCTGAACGAAATGTCAAAGAGGCATCCTTACAAATAGATCAACTTCCTCAAAGATCTCACAGTGCTCCACCTGATGGACATATTCGCTTGCAGCTCAACAGCCAGCTTTTTGTAGGTAGGCACTCCACAGAATATCTTCTAATTATCATCACAAAAATATGAAAAGGCCAGGGTGGGGGATGGAAAGAAAAACAGGTGACAACCAGGTCTTTTGAAAACAATTTGCATGATGACATGAGAGCCTTTGTGAAAAATCCATGGAGATGTTGCGCTATTTTGAGATTACAAACTGAATGCCTTAGCCAATAGTTACTGCTGGACAAGATTTCAAATGAAGTTTACTTCTTTTGAGGTTTGTTTGAAGGACAATCCAAGGAACTAGGTTTGCACCATCTTTTGAGAGGATGTAATCTGCTGAAGGAAGATGTGCTATTTCTGTAATTTCAAGAAAATTCTGTTGTCTCTCTTCATCCACAACTTCTTAGGTTGATATAGGACATTAAGGTATCTAGATAAAATGCTGTAAAAGCAGAAATGGAATAAAAAAGAATTAATTTCTTTAGTTATTAAAAAGCCCCCCACTATATACAGCTATGTGTTATATACAGTTCATAGCGTAATGTTGCCTCATTATGAATTTATAAGTTTCTAGTGTATATGTATGGTGTATAGTATAAGCATGTAGAGCTGGCCCTACTTTTAAACAGACTTCTGTTTAGATCTGCTGTGGGAAGATCATACTAAATTAGCATAGATTTTATTTGCTCTGTGTTGGGAAGGAATGCACTGAAGATGAAGTGTTCTTAAACTGTATCTACAAACACTGTGAATCCTTAGGAAAAATTAAATGGAGAGGGAAACCTTGTGTGCTCTGACCAGAATTCTGACCTGTGCCTCAAAAGGCATCAAAGATAGAAGATGGTTCTATCAAGTCTAAACACTTTCTCTAAATATTTCGATGATTTGCTGGTTTCTAGTCCTTCTAACCCTGCTCCCAAACAATGCAATACTATCCTGTATTAACAACTACATTTTTGGCAAGTTTTTGGAAGTAATTGGCCCTTTACTGGAGTAAATTATTTGGTCAAATAATTTGTCAAATTCAAATAAACTAATATACATCAATCTGTTGTATGTATAGAGCTGACAACATTAAAACTGTTGCACGTTATCTACCTTGTTTATTCAAATAACGTTCAGGTGAATAATTGTGTTGGATTAATAATTTTGTTTTGCTTCTGATGCTGTAGGGTTTTTTTCCTCTTTGAAAATTCTTGAAGATCCAGGGATAATTTGAAATAATGTTCAGTGTAGTACTGTGTACCTTGAAATTCCTTGTGAGTTTATACAATTATTTTGAAATAATTTGGAGAAAAAATTATAAAAATGGCCTGTCTTTAATCTTATTTAGTCAAAACAGTGATTTTGAAGTGTAATGTGACAAATGATAGTGATTCATTTCAATCATTTGTGTCATGCATTTCCTGAAGAAAATATATGCAGGTTTACCAAGATTGCAGCAGTTTTTTGTGATAACCTACCTTCAACTGCAATATTGCCATTTAGATTAATATGTTATCTAGTTTAGGGAGTAATGAAACTTACTGTTTGACTACTTTCACTGCCTCAGTCCATTGGTACAGATTCAGTCTTGTCTGTCGAACTCTATTAAAGGATCTAGAAAAATAAAACATTAGTGTCTTAAGAATGACATTAGCAGAGGCTTTCTTTACTAAAGTATAATCTTGTACGCCTCATACCTTCCTTAGTCACCCAACACTCAGCTACTAACATATGAGGACTGTGATTTCCTCAGGCTAAAAAACTCCTTAGTTGTTTATACTCTGGTTTTCCAAAATCAGAAACAAAACTGAAGCCTAAAGCTGCCCTCAAAATCATAGGACCATATAGACTTGTAGAACGGTTAGGATTGGAAGGGACCTTAAAGATTATCTAGTTCCAAACTCCCTGCCATTTTAACAGAGATGACATTGAAATAGCATATTGTTAGGTGTTTTTGTTCCATTATAAGTGTAAATAACAACAGTTATGTCAAGATTTTCCATGTAACACCAAGAATTCTACAAACTTTGAAATTAAAAAAGCTCAAAATAGATTATTTTTGCATGGAAATATTTAGCCAAATGATAACTGGAATTGCATAGAAATTATAGTTTGCAATATTACACATTGTGGACTATATTCTGTTTTTACTTTTTAAAACAGAACAAATGACAGGAAATATCGGAGTAAGGTTGTGCAACAAAGGACAAGAGAGAGAGTACGTAGATTACACACCTTGCTAAGCAATTCAGATGAATAAAATTTTACCTGTCAGAAAGTGTCCTATAAATTAAAAAACAGTGAAAACAAATGAATCAACAGCTCTTGGTAGTCTTAGGATTGCCCTGTATCATCATCTATGTTTGGTAGTCAGGTATAACCTGGCTAGTATTCCTCTATATTGAGGGGCATGAACCTTCCTATTACTGAAGAATGGACACAGCTCCAATGGACAAAGTGTGTCAGTACAGACACCAGCTGAGAGGTATCATGGAATCATTGAGCTTGGAAAAGACCTCCAAGACCATCAAGTCCAGCCTTTGACTGAACACCACCAGGTCAACTAAATCACAGCACTAAGTGCCATGTCCAGTTGTTTCTTGAATACTTCCAGGACTGGGGACTCCACCACCTCCCTGAGCAGCCTGTTTGAATGTCTAACCCTTTCTGTGAAAAAAGTCTTCCTTGATATCCAAACTGAACCTCCCATAGCACATCTTGAGGCCATTTCCTCTTGTGCTATTGCTAGTTGCCTGGGAGAAGAGGCCAACCCCCACATGGCGATAACCTCCTTTCAGGTGGTTGTAGAGAATGTTAAGGTCTCCTCTTCTCCAGGCTAAACAACCCCAGCTGCCTCAGCTGCTCCTCATATGATGTACTCTCTAGACCCTTCACCAACTTCATTGCCGTTCTTCAGGCATGCTCCAGCATGTTAGGGGCCCAGAACTGGGCATAGTACTTGAGTTGTGGCCTCAGCAGTGTCATGGAAAGCAGCACAATCACTTCCCTGGTCCTACTGCCCACACTATTTCTGATACAAGCCAGGATGCCACTTTTTGGCCACCTGGGCACACTGATGGCTCATGTTTAGCTGCCTATCAGCCAGCACCACCAGGTCCTTTTCCACCAGGCAGCTTTGCAGCCACTCTGCCCCAAGCCTGCAGCCTGGCATTGGGTTGGTTTGACCGAAGTGCAGGACCCAACACTCTGCCTTGTTGACCCTCATTGGTCTCACCCATTGATTCACACCCTTCTGCAGAGCCTTCTGACCCTCCAGCAAATTAACACGCTCACCCAGATTCATGTTATCTGTGAACCTACTGCTGATGCACTCAATGCCCACATCCAAATCACCAACAAAGATATTAAACAGAACCGGCCCCAATATTAAGCCTTTGAGAACCACACTAGTGATTTGCTATCAGCTGGATGTAGCACTGTGCACCACCACTCTCTAGGCCCAGTCATCCCACCAGTTTTTAACCCAGTAAAGAGTACACCTGTTCAAGCCATGGACTGTCAGCTTTACCAAGAGAATTTAATTGATACAGGTATCATGATCCATACGATGAGACCCACAGAGGGAGAGAGAGAGACGGACACAGATCAGTTTATCAGTCAGTAGGATATGGAAAGAGTGAAACTGTACATCTCATCACTGTCCCATCCCCTCATTTCATTGCTCCTTATTTCTTTTCTTACTGTTTTTTTTTTCTCCCCTCCCCTCCCCTCCTTTCTTCCCTTAAAAAGAAAAAAAAATCTAAAATTTCTGGACCTTACCCCTTTGTGAATTTGTAGAAATGTGCATCATTACTTGCTATCTTACTGTGAAGTTCTTGTTTCTCATTAAATCCTCAGGGGCTCACTATAATTACTTCATAAAAACAGAAATCAGATGTGCTTTTAAAGCTAGTTATAAATATTTTCACATGCATAGGCTTGTATCTTGGAAAGTCGTTATATGCTGTTCAGAGGCTGTAAAACATAAAGAAGCTTTTGCACATCAATTTTTAAAGTTTTAAAAGCTCATATGAATTTATTTTCAGGTGGAACAGCATCCAGGCAGAAAGGATTTTTGGGATGCATTCGTTCATTACAGTTGAATGGAATGGCCCTTGATCTGGAAGAAAGAGCAAAGATAACACCAGGAGTTGAACCAGGGTGTCCTGGACATTGTAGCAGCTATGGTAACCTGTGTCATAATGGAGGAAAATGTAGAGAGAAATACAGTGGCTTCTCCTGTGACTGCACTTTCTCTGCCTATGCTGGTCCATTCTGTAAGAAAGGCAAGCATGTCTTTTAGACATATCAATTATTGAAAACAGGACCATGCAGTTCAGATCAAGACCTTTACAGCCCTTTAAAGATATGTTTAAATGCTTGTGAAATATTTAGTTTACGTAATGTAGAGTAATAGTCAGTTAAATTTTTCAATTTCTGTAAGTTTTGCTAAACACTTTCTCTAGAGCTAACTTCAACATACACTATTTAAGCAGAAACCACATTACCTGAGAAAATAATGAAACTCCTTTGATTCTTTGATACTATAGTAAATGTAGGAACTATATCTTTCTGATAAAACATTTAGATTTGTCTTTCAAATATTAAGCTCAAAACTAAGACTAAATATGAAAAACAAAGAAGCAGAAGAACTTAAATCTACTTTTTGCTGTAAGAAGAAAGTGAGATCTTTGCAAAAGAGACTGAGCTCATGTTTCCAACCATCTTAAAGTAGTTCTTTGGTGAAGGTATCATACTACTAGATGATCACAACGCATCAAGATTTAGTTTTAAAAATGAAAGTTTATATAGGAATGTTGGTGTTTGCATATAATTCAGCTTTGCTAAAAATTACTTGCTTCCTCCATGTATTAAATGCATTCTACAAAATACTAAGCAGCTTAAATGCCACAACAACATGCTCCTCTAAATTAGTGAGCACAACATCTGCCCAGATGCACATCACTGCCACCACAAAAATAACAGACTTGTGTGAAGTCATTCCAAATCTACCACGGTGGACCTAATGCCACTGTGTGGGGAATGATGTTTTCCTCCTGTGCATAAACTGCAGAAATGACTAATGGTTGCACTCTAATATTCCACAGACAGAGTGGCTTCTGTTGCTAAAAGTGTGGGATGACCCACAGTAATAACTTCTTGTCACCTTTTATCAAACATACTGGGCCAGATTACAGAAATTTTAAGAAATTTTTCCAAACTGTGAAGGTTTTGTGTGAAAACAGGATAGTCTCAGACAACTACTTTTAGCAGAAAAGTGCTGTGAGAAATCAAAGAGATACAGTGTTTCATCCATAAGAATATCATAGCCTAGTTTGCATTTTCCTTTTTTTTTTTTTCCCACCTGACAACATATATGTTTCTATATATGATAGACTTGGTGTGGCCAAGTCTAATCTATATGTTAGGATTCAAATTGCTGCACTCATTTATGTATAGGAGTAGCATATATACAAGCTAGAATATATTGGGCTTGAGGACTAGAATGACCAGTAGAAAAAAAATTAGACAAAGAAATGCACTTCTTCGCGAAACAAATATTTAAGACACACATTAAATGAGCTTTTGTACTAGCCCAGACGGAGTCTTAATGATTCCCTGTAGTTCTAAATGCTAGTTTCATTTATGTTTATTTTTCATCTTTGTCCCAATATTTAAGAACATATTTTATTTAGTTGTGTGGCAGAAAGAAAAAGAAAGTTTTAGTATTATTGTGCATAAAATTTAAATGTTTAATTACTTTTTGTTTCAGAGATCTCTGCCTATTTTGGGACTGGTGCTTCTGTGACATACAACTTTCAAGAATACTACACATTAGCTAAAAATTCCAGTTCTCATGCCTCTTCGTTCTATGCTGACATGACACTGAACAGGGAAGCAATTACATTTGCCTTTCGAACAACTCGAACACCGAGCTTACTGCTTTATGTCAGCTCCTTCTACAAGGAATACCTCTCGGTCATTCTCACCAAAAACGGTGAGTGTTCAGATCAGCTGTCTGGAAACACTAATGAACATTATAATTGTCAATTCAAATTCCCCCTGATTTCCAGATTGAATCACAAACTATTTATTGTCCTGTTGTTGGTTTAGATGGTATTTTTATCTTTTATCTTGCATAAAGCAAATTTTCCGCATGAAAAATATTCCTTCAACTTTCACTACTGTTTTTTATCATGTTGTCAAAAATATTTATTTCTGAAAATTCTGTAGAAAATTTGGGGGTTTAAAGTTTCAAAACTAAAATCAAAATTTATCTGAGCTGTGTGCTACCAATAAAGCCTATTAATTGCCATCCTCAAAATACATAATGAAATAAACTTCTTTTAGAAAGTGCATTATCCATTTCCGAAATTAATCAGAGGTAATTTCATTCAATTGATTTCAGAAGCTGTTTATATGCCTATGAAAATAAATATATATACACACCTGTGGAAATACATGTAACATAATTGATGCTTCCGTTTAAGCTGAACATGAAATGTTAGTTCGATCTTTCTTTTCCGTTCTTTCTTCTAAACCGCGATAATTTTTTAAATTAAAAAAACCCACAGACTGAATTAGATCTTTGGGTTTGTCAAAGGCTCTTTGCAGTCACAGTGGTTCTGTGCTCAGAGAAGGTTCTGTGCTTTCCCAGATGCATACTTGGATCTAGAATAACTGTAGTATAATATAAAAGTAGTAATAATGGAACGTGTTTTGCTCAAGACTTTCCTGGGTCTGACATGGACCTGGATTTACAGAGGGTAAGTAGAAAGTTGCAGTTCCTCTGCAGCTGGGAGTGTTTTTCTGTCAAGGAAGCTACATTGCCTGTGTTCTGCTGTGAGTCTCTGTGTGATATGTGTCGAAACAGTGTTCTGGGAATTAACAACAAGGAATGGAAAGTGAGCTAGAAGTAATTACACTGCATTCTACTTAATTCAACTGGTCAGACATTTACAGGTCTGGAAGGGGTAAACATTATTCCAGAACAGTGCTTCTGAAGTACTTCATTACTTTGATAAGTCACAATTATAAGAGCTACCAGACTGAGTCTTTTTGAGCTGAATTTTAGGAGTACCTATAAAATTTCTGCACAATTTTTAACTCATTAATCACATTTAAGATAGTTCATGACTATCTTTGCCACTATATCCTACTTCCAACATTATTATTACTCATTCTGCTGCCTTTATTTTCTCACTTATATCCATTTCTCATGGACTAGTTCCTAAAACAAGTGCCACCACTGTTATGCCATTGAAGTGCACCTGTGAAGCTGTATGTGATCTATATTGTCTGTTGGGCCTGTAGTGTACCACACTTTTTGCTCTACTTATCCCTGCAGGAAGTCTACAGATTCGGTACAAGCTAGATAGCCATCAAGATCCTGATGTCTTCAGCATCGGTTTCAAAAGCATGGCAGATGGACAACTGCAACATGTGAAGATTAATAGAGAGGAGGAAATGCTCTTTGTAGAGGTAATTCAGTTAAGGGGGAAAGAAAGGTGGATTATCATAAGAAAGTAGAAGATCCAAAGGAAAATGAAGTAAATAGTTTCAAGAAGACAATTATTCCAAAATAAACTGTGTTTTAGTATCTCAAGTAAGCAAATCAAAAGTTAAGATTCTCATGATGCACAGTGAAAATTTACATTAGTCAATCTCTTGGATATTAATCTTGTCTATTTCAGAATGTTAATATTGCCTCATGAAAATCCAATTAATTGTTTGATGGTTCAACTTTCAAAATGTTAAAGGTGTGTGATTGCTTTCGGTTGTTCCAGGTCTTCTATTTTGGTATTTTGATTCAGATTATGCATTAAACTACAGTACAAATATATTACCACCCAGCTAATAATTTAAGTCTTCCATAACATTTTCTTTGGTCTCTTTTATATCAGCAAACGAATATGGCTATTAAGGAGATTATATTTGGGTTTTTTTAGTTTCTTTTTGTTTGTTTGGTTTGGTTTTTTTGTGAAAATGTCATGATAAAATGGAAATATTTATTTTTCTAATGGTAGATACTAACATGCAAGAAGGTCTTTTTTTTCTTTCTTTTTTTTTAGTTGAGGTTTTAAAAGCTTGGAGTTACAATTCAGTATTTTGAGGTTAGATCCTCATTGTGCATTGTTATTTGCCTTGAAGTACTTCTAGAGTTACCCTCAGAGGCAGAATATTTACAACATAATATTTAATCTTTATGAACTAAACATTGAGTGCCTTTTTTAATGAAAAGAGGATTTTTCATATTTTTAAAAGTTTACTACCTTTATTTATCTTTTAGATGAAAAAGAAGGAATCAGCCAAATCAATAAGATAAATAAAAGCTTATTAAGTGGGATGCTTAAGAAGTATTACAGTTATAAGCAGTGATCTGGAGAAGGTGATAATCTATTTCCTGATGAGTTTTTATGCTGTAGATAACAAATGCCTCCCTCAGATCCTCTTATTTTTAACTTTGATCTTACCTGCTTTTTTAAAATCTTGACTACTTTGTGTCTCATTATTCTACTTTATTTGTCACTCTATCATTGTACAGGTTAACCAAAATGAAAGAGTGAAGTTTATTCTGTCTTCAGGCCCAGAATTCAATGCAATCAAGTCTCTCATACTTGGCAAGATTTTGGGTAAGTGGAACACCACAGTTTTCTAAGACATGGATCAAGATGTCATTGTGGAGCATAAAAAATGGCCCTAATCTCATTGAAAGACATTTATTGTCATGGACTTATTCAGACACAGAGTAACAATCAATGTAGAAGCTTCAGTTCTGTTGAAATACAGATATAATCACAGGTAAGTGCTTCCTGAAAAGATGATCAAGTGGGTTCCATTAAAAATTATTGTACCCTCCTTTCTTTCTTGTTTTGCAATCAAGCATTATGAAACGTCACATTGTTCTTTATTCTGAAGAAAAAATAAATCACGTTGAACTCATACACAAAAATGGTAGAATACGTTAATCATGCACCATACTTGAAAAACTTTGTGTGATTACATGTTGACGCAAACAATTAAGAATGTGGTAATGTAAGTCAAATCTTTGTTGGAGATCATTTTTAAAACCAAGTTAAGCTATGATAAAATATTTTGTCTAGTTAATGATTCATCAAAATATGTCTGTTTCTCTTCACTAATGATCAAAATGAAATTTACCTGTCTACAATTACAATTTTGTCAATATTCTTTAAAGAAAACAGAAATAGCTTGGATTAAATTTCTCAAGATCTTATTATTTTCATACCTTTCACACTGGGAAAACCCAGTGATAAAAAAAAATTCAGTGCTGGTTCAAATTTAAAGGATATTATTCTTTCTTCTAATGTAATTCCATAGAATCATAGGTTTGGATAGAACAGGACCTTAAAGATAATCTAGTTCCAAAACCCCTGGTTGTGAGCAGGAGCAACTTCCTCTAGACCAGGTCATTCAAAGCCCCATCCCCTGGCCTTGAACATCTTCAATGTGAGGACATCCACTGCTTCTCTGAGCAATCTGTTTAGAGTCTCTTACCCACACAATCACAATAAGGAATTTCTTCCTCATTTTCAGTCTAAATCTACAGTTGTTCAGTTCAAAGTCCCTCAGTCCTACTTCTACATGTCCATACAAAAAGTCACTCTTGAGCTTTCTTGTAGCTTTCTTTACTGTAAAGGCTGCTGTAAGGTCACCTTGAAGTCTTCTCTGCTTCAGGATGAACAATCCCTAGTCTCTCAGTCTTTCAACATAGGAGAGGTTCTCCAGTCCTTTCATCATCTTCATGGTCCTCCTCTAGACTTGATCTAACAAGTCTCTGTCTTTCCTGTGCCAAAAACCCCAGGGCTGGATGCAGTATTCCAGGTGGAGTCTCACCAGAGCAAAGGACCAGAATCATCTCACTCAACCTGCTGCTGATCATGCTGCTTTTGATGCAGCCCAGGATCATGAAGTCATAGACTAATAGAATGGCCTGGGTTGGAAGGGACCTTAAAGATCATCTCATTCCAACCCCCCTGTCATAGGCAGTACCACCTTCCACTAGACTAGGTTGCTCAGAGCTTCATCCAAACTGTCCTTGAACATTTCCAGGATGCAGCTGGCTTTCTGGGCTGCAAGTGCACACTGCTCGTTCATGTTGTGCTTCTTGTCCACCAATACCCCAAAGTCCTCCTCAGGTCAACTCTCAGTCCACTCTCTGCCCAGTTTGTATTTGTGCTTGAGATTGCCCTGACACAGCTCAGGACTTTGCACTTAGCCTTTTGGAGATTCTCGTAGGCCCACCTCTCAAGCCTGTCAAGGTACCTCTGTACCCCTCCAGCATATCAACTGTATCACACATTTTCAAAATTTCTGGGAGCACATGGAGTCCAACTGTCCATTTCACCAACAAAGATGTTAAACAGTTAAAGTGTCTATTTCTACATTCCCAGACCAAGTAAGACTGCATTTGTGCATTCATCCTCTAATAGCATTCTGTTGCAACAATGAAAACAGAGTGTTATGGTTTGTGATATATATTAATAAAGCTTGGATCAACCTTTTCAGCATATTGTTAGACTCATTGTTTTAACCCTTCCACAAATCGTTTTGGGAAAAGACTAAAAATTTTACAAAACTATGGATTATTGGATAGGAATTATATCTAAATTTATAGGTCTTAAATGTTTGTAATTTTATATTGCACTTAGGTTATCACTTTTGCTGGAAACAATTCTATCTATTTTTAATAAATGCCATTTTGAACAGAAATTATGAACCATATTCCTGTGCTGGTTTAATGGTAAACCAGCAGGAGGAATGAGTCTAAGTCACAAACAGATTACAAGTCAGAATTACAGTTTAGTAAAAAGATCACAATAAGTACAAGGGTACAGAGAAAAAGGTC
>JAWWEU010000091.1:32733814-32756380 GCA_035583155.1 Acropternis orthonyx
CCCACAGAAGTGGGGCCTAGCTAAAACTAAAACCTTAATCTGAGTTTTTTTGGGATTTATCAAACCCATCACACTTCTCCATACTGTGTGGATTGAGATCTAGGAAGCCTGATAATATCTATCCGACCCTTAAGTGTATGCCCTCAAAAAAAGCCATTAATCTTTACACTCCATTTATACAATAAGAAGAATATATCAAAGTTTTTACTAACTTACTTTATTAATATTTGTGAAGCCCTTAAAAGATGGGAGCTTTTATATACATAAACATGATAATAGAAATGAAACTCCAGCTTTTTTTTTAGCAAAAAAAAAAAAAAAAGGTAAATAATGTTAATTATCTGCGTTTATTTTAAGAACATTTTTTTAGAAGACAGTCCTTTTTCTTTCAGTCAGAAATAATAGCATTTTCCTGCTCATTTATGCACAGAGTGACTCATGAATAAAGAGGAGGAAAACACACCTTGGATGGTCTATTTGGTGTAGTATAGATTTGATTGCATACCTTCCTATATTAGAAAATTAGAGCCCAGATCACTTTTGTCTAACTTGATGGGGGATAGTCAAAGGAAACGAGATAGGTGTCATATAGATAAACACAAAACATGTATTATAACACCACATCTATATTCTTTCAAAATGTTTCCTGCTAATTGATTAGTTCAAAGGGAGTATCTCGTGTACATGGTTTAATATTCTTAGTAGCTTCATCTGCTTCAATAATTTTAGTTACTTCTATTTTTAGTTACCACAGAGTAACTCTCTTAACCAGCAGTAGTTGCTAGGCATATTATATTTTATTTTCTAGATGACAGGATGAAAAATGTATATTTTAATATATATTTAATTTAAATCTATTGCACATATGAAACACTTTATCTAAATAAAATAATATTGTGTATTCTATATGAAGCAGCAAACCTGATAGCTACTGATGTGGTGTTTGGGTTTGGCTTTTGTTTTGATTTTGGTTTAGTTTGGTTTTAGTTGTTGGGTGCCCCACCCCACCCAAACATTCCTGGAGTAAACAGAAAATGGGTCGACACTATTAGCATAATCATATTCTGTTTGTGAACAAATTATATTAAAAAGGATGTTAATATTTAATTTTAAAAACTACAGATTTAGTAAGAAAACATTCAGAATGTTTCAGTAGTTTCAGCCTCATGATATATACTCTCTATTTGTTTAATTATATGTATTAGTAAACACTCATTATATTAATAAACATTCATTAGTAAACACTCCTTATTCCATGACACTAGAAATAGAGGTTTTCACCATCTCAAAAATAGTAACTGCTCAGTCATGATCTCCTCACCATGGAAGTTCAAAAATTGTACCTGTAAAATAATTTTATATTTACAGGTAGGAATAGGAAATCCTTTAGCCGTTACTGTGTTTTTGCTATGAAGCATAAAAGGTCTTAATCTTGCAAACCAAATACTCCCAAAATTCACTTGAATTTTTAGTGTTATGATCTGTAAATCAGTAACTCATATTTGAATTATTTGTGGTGTGTTGCTATGATTTTGCTTGTTTGATGTTCAAATTCAAAACATGTACACGTCTGATTCAAAGTAATTTTTCAATATTTCATGTCATAAGCATAAAAATGGTATGTTTCAGGTGTTTTACAGATAAATCCTACTAGAATTTATCAGTTAAGTATAGAGTAGGGTTTTTAAAATGTGTCATATTCCTTTACAAGACACATTTAGAAAGTTCATTTATTTTTACAGAACATACTATGAGGGATTTATGATTTATTCCAAGAACACATAATAGGGGGAAAAAGGGCAAAATTCATAGAAGAGGAGAGGTATATAAACAGGAATTTGTTGATAAAACTGTTCTTATTAAAGCCCTGATGTTTTTCTTTTATGATACTCCTATTACAAATACCTTTCAAATCACATGAACTGCTTATTTGGGATCATGTCATCAAGCATATCAATTTTAATTATTTATTTTGTAAAAACAAGCTAACTAATTTTAGTTTTAAGCTGATATCTAGCTGTCTGTTTGCCTCAATAAAGTCCTTCCATCTGTAATCTAAGCACAGCATGCAATGTCCAGTTATGTACCTTCTCTCTATGTCTAGTACCTTCTGTCTACAAAACAATATCAATAATTAACAGTCCCCTGAAACAGGAAGATCTTTAAGTGTCTAGAGTTTCTTTCACAGTCTTATGATTACAAATAAACCTACTTAGTTAGAATTTAATTAAGAAAGCATTAGTAAATGCTTGTTATTCACTACTCTAGAATGGTTCAGTGTTATATTTGAGAAAGGAAATGCTTTTTAAGTGAGTCAAATAGTACATATTATGGCAGTAATGTTATTATGTGTGGTTCGTGCCTGCCCACTGTGACACTTATCAGTCATTAACAGGCATTTCTTCATTACCAAATTCACCTTAGGGTTTTTACTCTTTCACACTTGCCTTTTTTAATTCATCTAGAAATATCCTTACTTGTTGCACCACTGTTATGCTCATAAACATATAACTGGTGGAGAATCTGTAATTATATTTAAGATTGCTGCAATAGAGATTGCTTCCCCTTAAAATGTCTGTTGTACAATGAGTTACCTCACAATAGGTCTCGGCACTGTCAGCCAACATGTCTGTCTGATTTCCATCTTGCTGAATTGTGTCCTGTCAGACCGTACACATTTCAGTGCCCCTGGGCTCAATTCATGAGTTCTAGGGCCAGTTTGAAACTGGAAGGAAACATGCATACTACTCTTTCTATAGGACACTATGCTGCAAGGCTACTTACAGCAGTCACATATGGATACAACTTGCCTGGAAACTTTTTCTTATTTCTTGCACAATAATAAGAAAAGAAAGTCAAAGCTGGCAACTTTTGCTCAGGCCCCTGAAAGGAGGTACAAAAACCAGCAGGCTGTCAGCAGGGAGTCTGCAGTTCACCCTATGGCTGACAGTGACCTGATCTGTCCAGGAAGCTGAAGGGGAAGGTGCAAAGGAGGAACAGGAGCTAATGGTTTCTCCTCCTGTTAGTGGAGAAAAAAACATCAGTGTGACATTTCATACACTCTCAAAGGCATTTCTGGAAACAACAAAAAAAATTTGGAATCACATACCTCAGCTGAGCACAGCTCTGTCCCTGTAACTGATGAGTAGAGACAGAGCAACAATGCCATACAGTCTTTCCTGAACATATGATGCAGTAAATACAGTACATTTGACAGAAAGTTACAGTTAAATAATTTCTTAAATAATACCACCCTCAAATTCCCACTCTGGTGTAATATTATTTAATAAATGCACACATAATAATCTCTATTAATTGGTTAGGTCAATAAACTTACCTCATGCTAGCTGCTTATCTCCTGCTGAGAACGGAGACATCTCACTCAGAACTGTTTGCTCTGGCTCCAGGAGACAAATGTCAGACAGTACCTGGCTCTACTCCAGACACAGCAATATGAGGCATGAAAATAATACCTCATAGTGCCTTACGAATATGTTCCCAGGATTCAGTCATCCTCCCTCAGGATAAACAAGAACTTCAGAAGCACTTACATTGATTCAGGGAGCAGCTAGCTGCTCAGCACTTTGAACACAATTCCTAAACATTCAATTCACAGAATCACAGAATGGCTGATGCTGGAAAGGACCTGTAGAGGTCATCTGATACTATATATGTACCGAAGCAAGGCCACCTATAGCCAGTTGCCTGGAACCATGTCCAGAAGCCTTTTAAAAGTTGCTAAGTATGGAAAGTTCACAAACTCTTTCAGTAACATCTCAGTCACCCTCACAGTAAAAGTGTTTCCTGATGTTCAGGAAGACTGTCCCATATATCAGTTTATGTCTACTGCCTCTTGCCCTGTCACTGGGCAACACTGGAAAGAGCGTTCTTTACACCCTCCCTTCAGTCATTTACGTACATGAATGAGCTCCCCTCAGAGTATTCTCTTCACCAGTTTGAACAGTCTTATGTCTCTCAGGTTTTGCTCATGGGAAAAACTTTCATTATCCTCATGGCCCTTTCCTGGACTCTCTGGTGCTGAGGGGAGGAGGCGGAATCTACTCCATCAATCTGCTGCCATTGCTTTGCCAGCACAACATTGGCCTTCCCTACAGCAAGGGCACATTCCTGGCTTACATTCCACCTTGTGTCTACCAGGACCCCCAGGTACTTTTGTGCAAAACTGCTTCCAGATGAATGGCCCCCCAGCGTATGGTGGTGCATGGGATAATTTCTCTCTGCAAGTGGAGATTGTATCCATAAACTGATGTGATGCGTTTATCTTGGCTGAATGCCAGGTGTCCACCCAGACGTTCCACATTCGCTTTCTCAGAGGGAAGGTAAAGAAGAAGAAAAAAAAAAAGAAACAGCACAAACAGTGGTTACTATAAGGCAGTTTATATTTATGAAGAAAAGGAAGCGGAAAAAAAAAAAAAAAAAAAAAAAAAGCTGTGCGCACACTCACAAAGAGAAGCTAACAGTCAGTGTCTACTTCCCACATGCAGCAATGGATGATCACCCCTATGAGAAGCAGAGCTCCAACACAGCAACGGTCATCAACAGCTGGCCATTATGAGAGAGAGAGAGAGAGAGAGCACCTCCCTCCCCACCTTCTTTTATATATGGGTTGATGTCATATAGTATGGAATATCTTCTTGGTCAGTGTTAAGTCATCTGACCTAACCTGGGTCCTCTCCAGTGTCACACCCATCAGTAACCAAAACACAGCACTGGAGGGCTACTATGGGAAAATAAATTCTCCCTCAACCAAAACCACTGCATCTGATCACATAGATTAGATGTTCTGAATAGCACACCATCAACATTAAAAGCATCATTAATCACCCAGATTTTTAATAACTACTTCTTTTTTACCCTACAGACGTATCTAGCAAAATTCAAAAACCAAAATTCAGCAATCATTAGATTTCAGATATATTTTTGCAATTGTCTGCTTGCCAAATATGTGTGCAAAACTGAATGGCAGAGTGAATAATAATGTTCTACTTTTTATTTTGACTATGATCATGTCTTACTTTTTTATTTTGTTTAGGTTGGAGGTTTCTCAGTATTAGAAGTGATGTGGCTGCATGAGATGAAGGGAACAGCACTAAGTAAATAGCTACTACCTTTTTTCTTTTTGTAGATTCTAGATGTCAGATTCTCCTTAACCAGTAGTTAATAAAATAAACCTATGGCAACGACAAATCAAAGCATATCATATACGACTGGTTTTTTCAGTGTAAATTGTACAAATGTTCATCTTGCTATAAACTCTTGATTTAGTTTGTGAATACATTTCATATATCAAATTTTATGACATTGTTTCAACATACTGTAAAATTGTATAGGCCACAATAAAAGGAAAAGTGACTTAAAAGCTAAAAGAAAACCCTGTTCAAAATAACGAGAGCAATATGTAATAATAGATTGTCAAATATCAACATATCTTTAGGATACACTCAGTATAAGGTCAAAGAACAAAAAAACTTTTTGAACAAGTTGAAACAGTCTAAAAAGTTCTAAATTCTAAAGATTTTTTAAAAATAAAATTTATTGTAAGCTCTCAGTGACAACATTTCGCTAAAAATATTACATCAAGAGAAACACATATTGTCTGGTACTAGTGTAAATAGCTAGCAGTGTAGTTGATATATATGCAGAGTTCAGGAGATTAGTGTGTCTGATGGCTTAAGAATTTTAACACTGCATTTTCCTGGACTCTGTAGTCCTTATTTAATATATAAGACTCCATGGATTTTTTATTGAGTGTTTTTATTTGTTTTGTTTTACTGCCTATAGTCTGGCAGAAAATTCAAACTGTCCACATTTTTATCTTAGAGGTGCTAAAATATTCCAACTTACACAATGAACCTGTTGTGGTAGTGGAAAAATACACACACATGCAGAAGAACAGTATGAGATAGATAGTGTCTCAAACAGTCTATCTACTAAATGTCATATGCAGACAGAGTAAATGAATTGACCAAAACACATGGAAAACTGACACTACTGGAAGCTGATCCTTTTACTCCATTTCCTCTCCTTAACCGCCTGCCCAATTTGCCTCCACACAGAACAGTTCTTTACTTAATTTCTCTTATATATGCATCATCTCATCTAATTCAATAGATAGGAGGTATAATTTGATTGCATCTCCTCCAGTGCAATATTTTCAAATATAAAGTGAAAATATAAAAAATACCTCATATATTTATTTTACTCTTGATTCTAATTAAAACACTGCAAAAGGTTTTTTGAATTATAAAACTACTATAATACTAATGACTGTGTCATTAGGCACAATTTTTTAAACAGCAGAAAATAGTATTTCTAAAAATGCTTTTTTGTGCTCTCTGTGTATTCTTCCATATTTCTCACTATCTCAGAATGTTGGGAGTGACTTGTCAGTGAACTTGATCCTTTGATGACCCAAGAAACATTGAGAGGTAATAATGAGAACACTTTATATGGAATAATTACACTGACAGCCCACTCTCATCAGGCTGTACCATTCAATATTTAGGGGAATAAGGGCTTACTCATAGATTTCCTTTGTAAACCAGGATTTATTTCCCTGAAATGTGCTGGAATAATAATTCTGGGATATAAAGTTTTTATGTCTGGTCTTCTGGGTGAATGGGAGTTAAAACCATCAAGAACTCATCAATTGTGACGACTAAGTCATGGACTCAGGTTGCTTGTACAAACTGAGACATCTATTAGCTACCAATGCAGCAATTTATAGGGTTTGGGAGAGGAGCATGCAAACTAAGGGGGAGAGGCATGCAATCTGCTACTTTTCCACTAGGCAGGAAAGCTACCAGTCCTTTAACCACTCCCACAGTCACAGATATGGCAAGCAGGACAAAACTCTGAAACAGGAGTCAGGCCTTGAGTCCAAGCAGCTCTTCTTTGCTTCTGCTCAAAGCCCACAGCTTCCTGCTGACATCTCCAGGGATTTCTGTGACTTCTCACCAAACTTGCAGCCCTATCAATGGCAAAACTGTTGTTCCTAGCAAAATAATATCAGTTGTTTCTGGTTTTTTAATGCAGATCATAGATGCTGTGTTTCTAGATACATACTTACAAGAGTGATTATTTAAAAGAAAAATGTTAAACCAACCATTCCTGAAGAGCTTGCATGTTACATAAAAAGAGATCTGTTAAACAAACATTTGGATGACCTATTGAATGAGTAAGAAATTTACATTTTCAGATACTACACTGCCAGGTTAGCCATCCTACATTCTAATAATACTTTTCTTTTCCTAATGTTGCTCTCAGGCAGTTATTGCCCTGGGGAACTGACCTTGCCTGTGGGCGTGTTCTGAGATCTGCTGGCAGTGCTCTTTGGAACTGCTCCCAGGAGAAAGCACTGGTGAAGGCAAACTAAAGCCTTCATCAGTGTCATCCTAAGCAAAGCCAGAGAGGGAAGACAGTTTAGAATGCCAGTGCTCAAGCAGTCAGCACCTGGCCTTTTTATTTGAAAAGTTATTCTGGCCACCTGCACATTCAAGGCAAGAGAAGAAAATCTAAAACAGCTCAGATGTTAAAGGGGCTGCATATATGAACAGAGGCAGTGAAAATACAAGGGGTCTTTATACTAGTGCAAGGCTAACAGAAGTAAAACACAACAGATTGACAATTATTCCTATTTGAGTTCTAACACAATTTTTATTGTCTCATCTATTTGTCTTGCATTTTTTGGTGTTTATTTCTTTAAATTATTTGATTTTTTTTATTTTTAATCTGGATAAATAAACTCATTTCAGAAATCTTTGCTCATGTGAAATTGGTTATATTAACTGAGGACTTATACAGGGCATATCTACACATTCAGTTCTTGACTTTACATAAATATAATTTTAATTTTGGAAAAGAATTCCACATGAACATTAGATTAGTAATTTTTTCACTGAAGAAAATGTAAGGTAGTCACTACAAAATAAAATGTGTTCCTCTGTGTTGTTTTTCAATGAGTATGGAAGCCTAATCTATAATTTTCTCTTTTTTAGGTAAAGAGATTTACTTTATATTAACACAAATTTCAATCAATATTAGAAGGATTGTTTTTAATACTCTGATTAAAGAAAAAGAAGTCAAATTTATGGACTACAATAAGTTAACTACAATCCATAAGACTAATATTTTCCTATTCCTTTACATCTTCCTGTCTGTTTATTGTTGCTTCAAATGGATCACAAGATTTTCTGTTTCTTGGAAACAGCGTTGTAAAGAAGTACAGAGCCTGAAATTAGGAAAATTTGAAATAAAAATAAAAATACTTTCTATATACTTGTCCTTGTTTCTTTGGACAGAGCTGATAGTTTTCTTCACATCTATCTGTTCATTTTATTCTCTAAAATGTTATTCAATCATAAAGAAAAAAAAAAAAAGGATGTTAAATTGATGGAAGTCAAGGGGCTAAAGTATGCAGAAAGCTAGCAAATGAAAAAAGATTTAAAAGCCTCTTCCTTTTTTTTTCATAATCTTATATGATATAATGTATGTAATTTGTGATCTATAATGAAACCAGTTGGCAGCATGCAAGACCAAATATGGTTAACAAAGTGCCTTCAGCACATTTTCATGGGTTATGAAGTTCTCCTTAGAGTATCTACACATATTATAAGCATCTATTGAAACTTGTTGTGGGTTAGCCCTTGTCAAAATGCCAAGCCCCCCCCAAACCCACGCGGTCTCAGCGAAAGGAGGAGAGGAAAAAAAACCTGAAACTGGAAAAACTTTTATATATATATATATATATATATATATATGTGTGTGTGTGTGTGTATATATATATATATGTTTTTTACACGAAAGCTACAACACATATATGTACAAATATAAAGAAAACCAACAATAACTTCATCTTAAGTTGCCCCCTCAATAACACACAGAATCCACCACCCAAAGACATTTCCCGGGAAGAACACCCAGCAGGGAAAAGAAGGAGAGAACAACCCCCCAAAACAAGTATGTACTTCCCAGACACCAAAACTGCTGTACATATCTCGGCAGGGAGCGGTGAGGCCTATCGCTCCTGGAGCTGTGACAGGGTGTCCTCCCAAGGCACAAAGAAAGGAAAAGGGAGGAAAACACCTTCTCCACTGGATTTATACTCGACATCAGATGATATGAAATACCTCTTTGGTTGCTTAAGCCAGGTGATACTTGTCCCTCTAAATCTACGGAAAGTCCCATGGCCCACAAACTGAGGCCTTCTAAATTTAACTTTGGGCCTAACTAAACTAAGGCCTTAATCTGAGTTTTTTGGGGGTTTATCAAACCCATCACACTTGTAAATTGCATAAAATAGACATCAATTGTTCAAAAAGTGAATTTTCTTGCTAAATAAGCCATATAAGAAATGATAGTGACAGACAACCTACCAGCTTCTAAGAAGTACTTATATAAATAGTTTTAGACTAAGATTTTTGCAGCATGGTAATATTTTCTGAGGATTTAAATGAACGTGTCAGGAGTTTATGCATCTACCAGCTAAAAAAAATGCTTTGCAATAAAATTACTGAAGCAGATTTAATGACACTTGCTACATCTCTAGAACTGAGTAGGAAGATGAAGTCTCAAAGAACCTCTTTTCCAGGATCTGAGGCCTTTCTCAGTGCCTCTGCTCACTTAATGGAAGAAAATGGAATCTTGTGGTAGTAGTTGACTAGTACAATGGGTAAAAAAGAGAAAGAGATGGCCAAGTGGTTGCTGCCAATTCTTCATCAGTCCACTGGATCTGTGCATTCTCATTCCCCACATTTAATGTGCCATTAAAAAGTGGAACAATGTTTGGTGGACATTCAGTCACATGCACAAGATAATCGATGCTCTACCAGAAAATAGGACAACAAATTTACCAGTTTTTGCATCAGAACTGATTCAGTACAGAGCAGAGATAGCCAAAGAAATGATTTTAAGGATTTTCAAGGGAAAGTTAGTGTAAGAGATTGTATAAACTAGTACTAGCCTCAGAGTGGAATGAAAATTTAACAGCCTCCTAGGTCTATCTAAAGAAGGCTAAAAGTCCACAACCTGAAGAAAAACTTGCAAATGATAGAAAGCAATGCCTTTAGGATTTAATTGCCAAAGTTTTTTCATGGCCTCAGAAACACACAGTCATATAAATTTTATATATATTATAAATATATAACAATTCATACAGTGTCTTCTTTTCTTGCCCGGGCTGTGCTTTTACTTTGTCTCACTTTCACTACATCCAAGGCAAAATACTTCCAGTCTCACCGCTTAAAAAATTAGAGCAGGCATGTTGATTTTGTAACTCTCTCACTTAAAAAAGAAATCCATGATTGCCTCACGCCATCCCCCCATAACCAGAATTTTCTTTTGAAAAATGAATTCCTTCCCTGCAACATTTGGTGTAACTTCTAATGGAATTTCAAATTTCTTAATACCAGTAAGTTTTTTATCTGTCTGTTATAGAGAATAAAACTGTAGAAAACACTTTGTGAGGTTAAATTATGAACAGAAAGGGATTGTTCTGTGAAACAGGATCAACAAGCTGGAACTACTTGTAACACATAAACATAAAAAAAAGTACTGTAGTGACATGATTATTAATTTTCACTTATCATTCAGAATTGGCTTTTTGTAGCAAAAGCTACAAAACACTTATGACAAAACTATGACAGCATAGCTTGTCGAGGTTCTGTTCTTAGCAGTGCAGCATGTGCTGCAGTATTCTCATAAATAATGGTAACAAAACTGTGTTTTCCTCAGTGCTGTTTCACAGATTTCAAATATCCAAGAGCAAAAGCCAAAGTAGCATGTCATGGTGCAAGCCAAGAAGGAAATGATCAAGGTAGGAGTTCAGCTGACTGTTTCACTTCCTTGCTGTCAGAACCTTTTCCCTGTTATCAGAAGTGTTGTTCACTGCCCCTGGGAAGTAAGAACAGAGGTCACTGGGCTGCCTGCAGGGAGGAAAAAAGAATCTAAAAATAAAGTTAGTATTACAAACACTGCTACGTTCTAGTGAAAGTATTTTAGTTCTACATGCAAAACAACTATCTCTAAAAATTTCCTCTTCTACTAATTTTCTGTTGTTTCAATTGTAAAATCTGAGAGGGGTTTTGAGAGATCACCATTCATTACCTTGAATGAGAATGTTTAAAAATAAAGCAGAACTTGCAAACATCATTGTTGGTATGAAATTCGCTGAGAAGGGTTGAGATATTTCTATAGCCAAGAACTGACTTGTCCTGTGGTGCTGCAACTAAATAATCCTACACACAGACATAGGTTAATGGGCTTCAGAATAAAATCTGAAACAGTGACCAGGTAAAGAATGCAAGCACCTGAGAAGATGTGCTTGCAAGTCAGTAACTCATCCTTGTCTCTGACCTCTCTACAGTTTCCAGGGAGAAAATGCATTAATAAAGAATGAGGTGGATGTACTGTATGTTAATGCTGAGTCAAAGTTCACATTATGAACACAAAGTGGAAAATATGTAAGCATTTCAGTCAAAATTAATCAGATACTAGCTTATTTCCAGTTTCACAAACTCTCAGACAGTAGTAAAAAAAAAAAAAAAAAACCCAACACCCTTCTGTGATGTCATGGCTCAGAAGGAAAAAATAGATTATGATGCTTAATACCTTAAGAAGAGATACTACTATTGAAAATCTTTTTCTCAGCTAACCTTAATAGTAAACTAATGGCCCTTGCAAGCAGCAATATCCCTGTCCTCTGGTTCTATACTGCAGACATGTTTTCAGACTCAGTCCAGTCTTTAGTACAAAAGCAGAAAGAAAAATATCCCGAATTCATTTTAAACAAAGACTCAGACACCCTATAAAATATATTTTCAAGTCCTTCTATTTTGCAGTGAAGAATCTGAAAATACATAAACCTCATTTGTAAATAGAGGATACATTTTGTTATTTTTGTCTTACTTAAAGAGGAGATACTGTAAAATATTAACATTAAATGAGAACTAGTACTCAAAGATCGCTCAATTTTTTCTTGCTAGAGAGGATGGAGTGACTTAAATATGAACCAGAAAGAAAATATTTTCCTTCATAATTTGTTACCTCTTCACAAAACCATCCCTATGGTGCACTCAGGGAGAAAAGTGAAAGACAAAACAGAAAAGAACATATGAGTCTAAGGTGGTAAATAAAACTTAAAAGGAATAAGAATGAAATACACCTTGGCAGTGAATCCATCCCACTGGCCAATGTTTCTTGCTCCATTCCCAGAGGTGAGACATTTTCTGGGTCAAACAAAGAAGAACCTCTTAGTGGCCAAGGTTAGATCATTCAATTCTCTTGCAAATGGATTGATACATAAAACATCTCTGACATACAGAAAGTAATCCAAGATAGAGGGTGGAATCAGCTTTACTGGAGTTTGTTATTCCTTCTTCCCTAGTCTTTCTTAGACACTTGATAGTATTTTTCAGTATGCAACATAATGCTATGTATTTACAGTAAAATACTGAATTACATACATAGTAATCTACTGTATTATATATAGTAGGTGATTATATATATACATATAAAACCCACATAGTTGATACTATGATGTTACAATGATATATAGGATATTGTGCATGTAATATATTTAGGTATTGTATGACAATGTTGCACTATTTTACTTAAAGTACCAAGTAATTGTTTCTGTTGCCATTATCAAAAGAAGAAGTGACATTTCAAAATCCAGGAAAATATACAGAGTCAAATGGATTTTTGCAGCCCTGTCTGAAAATTACCTCTAAACTTTAAGGTCTGGTCTCCAGGGATCAACTATACTATTTGCTTAAATCATAATATTATTACTCAATAACTGCTACAAAATACTGCAAAAAAAAATAGATGTTTTTTAATCCTTTGCCTTTCCTTTTTGCAAAGTGTTGGTGTACATTTTTCCCTTGAAAAATTCAGACTGTGATCCTAGATATTTCCAAAACTATTCAAGTTGTTTGAAAGAGTGCTAGTCTAACATCTGATAAATCTTTGATTATCTTTATAACAGATGAAAAAGGATTAGGCCCCAGCAAGATACCTGGTTACAGAAGAGCTTATGCTTTATGTTAATCTAATAAATTGTAAAAAAGCATTCACTGTTAATCTTTGTCTAGATTCAAATTTCACTCTCAATATGTTGTGAATGCAATGCTAAATATAAATATTCTTCAAAGTTATAATGCAAAACTTTGTTCCTCTCAGTATAGAAAAGAACTAATATTCTGGACAAGGTTACACAGTTTCTTCTAATCTATTTTTTCACTAGCTTATTTCCATATTTCATCATTCCTGCAGATTTACGAATTAACAGTTTGCTCCTGCTTTATACCTTTGAGATCTAGCTCTAATAATCTACACTCATATCCATAATATTGATAGCTCTTGAAGTAAGCAATTGGTGCAATGTGGTGCAGTGTAATATAGTCAAATGCTGAACTGTTTCTTTTTAAGAACGGTATAGATAATGACAATAAATTATCTCACTGACTGAAATATCATGTCTGTACTTAAACGCTAAAAAAAAATAATCCTGTGATTAACTTGGTAGTTATCTAAAATTGCAAATAAACATCTGACAAGCTTTTATTACTGTCTACTGCCCAGAAAATAAGGAAAAGGCAAAGCTTTTCAGGAGCTACCTAGCCTTATATAGGCAAATATAGTGAGAGTAAATAATTTATAATTCTTTTTCCAGAGCTATATTAATCCTGAGGATCTTAGTTTTGAAAATAACCCTTTTCTTATGGTTCAAGAGTCATTTGATGCAAATTCAATCTCACCTATTCACATCTACTTTTGGATCTGAATAATAGATAGTATGTCCCTAGAAAATTCAAAGTTCCTGGAATCTTAAAAAATACAGATGATGGGATTTATCTCCTTAATAACAACTCCTTTCAGTGATGTTTCAGTGATTCATTTAAGTGCTGATTTGACAGCCTACTCAAAAGTAAAGCATCTGAACCTGAGGTAGTAGCAATCTGACAAAAGAGGATCCAGAAAAAAAGAGGGTCCAATGGTGTTGGGCACAGAGTAGCTCTGACCATGAGCACTGCCACCAGAACTAGGACAGCAATCGAGTCAGTCAATACAGAAATGGGTCTTTTTCTTACCTGCCTACTGTGTTATTGCTGCTGACAGTTCTTGCAATTTAAAGATGAGGGTCAAGATTAGGGAAGAAAGTTACAACAGTATCATGCTCCCCCTGTCAACTGCTTTGTGACCTGCATGTTCTAAACCTAGTGACTTTATGACAGATTTGGTTCTGATGATGTCAGAAGTAAAGACTTTCATGAGTCACCAGTTAGAATTCCTAAATTACCCCTCCTCTAAATTGCTTGACTTCTCCAAGTATATTCTTCCCAATTTGATGTGATATGCCAAAGCTTCTCTCCAAAGAATACTATCAGAAAAAGAAAGTCTGCAAAAGGAGGGAAAAACCCCTGAAGACTGTTATGAAAAATTGTAACTCAGATTCATTTCAAAATACACTATGCTTCTGAAAATATATCTGTATAAGCCGTCTAGAAGCAGATATGTCAATATGTTCCACAGGCAGTTGGAAATAAATGTAACTTGGAAGTTCTTAGTCTCAGTATGTATTCTTCAAAATTAAGATCTGAACTTTGGTAACAATTTTACTGCACAACATGAGTGTAGGCAAACAAAAAGAAACTTTTTTCTTTAAAAGTCAGGGTATTGTAGACATCTTTTAAACAGAACCTTGTAATGTTGTCATAGTCACTAATCCCATTACACTGCTGTTCAATAATAGATTTAATCAATAATATAGAAATAACCTGTATGTTACTTGCCCTCAGGTAATGTGCAAACTTAGGGATTATACTGAGGACACATATGTGGGATAAAAGGAGAAACAGCATAACCTTTGGTCTTGTACTGAAACTGGTATTTTGGTTGGGTTTTTGTTTGTTTGTTTGTTTGTTTGTTTGTTTGAGTTTGTTTTTTTTTAGTGTTTATTTTATTTTTTTATTTCACTGCCATATATGAGTACACCCAGCTGAGATCAGTGGAGACCAAGGACACAAACCTACTCTCTATATCATTTACCAAAACTGTCTATCACTAAGCAGATGCAGGGGTTTTTTTTTGTTTTGTTTTTGGGTTTTTTTGTTTGGTTTGGTTTGGTTTGTTTTTTTTTCTGGGAACAGATAATAAATAGCAAGTTAACAGAGTGACAGCTCCTCCAATTCTCCAATAGTCCTGGAGTTTGTTCACTGAAATGGCCGACCTGAGAACATGAGCATTCCTTTTTACTTGGCCATTTGAAAACTTTTTCCATAAACATATGCCATTACCTACATTACCTGTTTTTAACAAAACTCTGCATTCCCTACGTCCCAGAAATTCTTATGTCTGTACCAGAACTTAATACTGATGTGTAACTGACTAACAGAAAAACCTAACATATATTTAATTTATAGTGTTCATAGAAACTTCTGACCATTACAGAGAAATTACAGTGCTGTCAGTGGGTGGTTTCTCCACATCCTAATAGCTACAGTAATTACTCTGTAGTTAAAAATCCAGTCTGAATGTGTTACTCCGCCCTTTGAACAGTTACTTCAGTTAACAGTTTTCATGTTCAATACTTGTGCAATTTCCTTAATTTTTATTACCTCCACAAATCTTTCCAGGAGTTATCTAAGCGACATATTCATCACCTCTTGATTTAAATTCTTCCATGTATTACTAAAAGGTAGAAGAGGCCCCGCGGAAGAAGAGCTGATGGATCTTAGTCCCTGAGATGCTGAAGTACTTCTTAACAGGTACCATCTCTTTGTATAGGAAAACTCTGACCATAGTTTAAGTACAAACTACATCAGGCCTGATCACAATGGAAAATATTTATTTCTCTAACTGTACTTTTTTTTTAAAATTTAATTGCTAGTACCTGTTTAATGATCAGCAAACTATGGGAGTACATGATGGTAGTACAAAAGTATGAAAAAGTCTCAGAAATTAAAATGGCTAGCCATCAGGAGTTTACCACAACCTGGGAATGGAATTCCACTGCCAACCCAACAAGGCCTAAGACACATGACACTGTAAAATAAAGGATAGCTTAAGAGAGACCCTCATGTAAGGACCATGTTTCTTGTACTAGAGCAATTCAGACAACCAATTAACATTTAGGTAACTGAATGTCAAGCTTTATTTGCATACTAATATGGCTATCAAATAATAAAAACAATCTCTCCATTTATATGAAAATTTTGCCTTGTTGAGGTTTTAGGAAGATTTTTAGTGTCTACATATAACAAAAATATTTACTGTGGAAGTGTCTAAGAATCTCTGCTGCATGAAACTTGAATGTTGTTTACTGATAATTAGCTTATTCTATATTATATTTGATAGAAATACTTTATCATTTCCTTACATTCTTTCAATTGTTTAACCCAGCTAATGTTTGCTTTGGTCCCTTTCCATTTAACAGTATTTTAAAAATAAATTGATGCTACTGTTTTGCTCTTTGCAGGGCAGATAAAAATAGCAGATAAGTTCATAGCTGATAAAAGTTAATACACTGAGTTTCATTTGCAGTTTGTTAGCCTGAACATCTGACATGAGAATATCAGTGTCATCTCTTATGGGGATATTTGTAAATTGGTTCAATATTCTAGTTGATTGAAATAACTGATTGAAATAACATGCTCCCAGATTGTTCTTCTTGGAGTGGAAATATTTAAATATTTTGCAATAAATATTTAACCTATAAAATCATAATGAAGAGCAGTTTCACCTTCACATACTACTTTTTAGAAGATTTAAAAAAAAATTAAGTAATTGTTCATGGACTTTAAGGCAACTAGCAGGTACTAAAATGTGACAAACACTAGAAGTAAATACAGGATTTTTAATTTTTATTTTTATTTTTATGAGCTCTTACAGTGACAAGGGTATTCAGCATAGAATAGTTTTCAAGGTCTACTTTTGCTAGCTAAATAGAAAATAGGGCTATATAATACACATTCAGATGTAAGATTTGGAAGTGACATATTTGTATGCATCTGGTTGTCTGGATATGTTTTTCCAGAAATGAATATGTAGGTAGATGGGTATCAATTTGCAGCAACTGAGAATTTGGTTCATTATAACTTGTGAAGCCTTATTACCTCTCTGATAACATAATGGCATGCTTGAAGGTTTAGCAAGCCCCGTGTTCTTCCTGGACCCAGGTTAGGGTGACTAAAATACCAATGTGGCTGTTTCTGGAAGCAGAGACCCCTGCTGCCAGGGATTCTGGAGCCAGTGCAGTACCATCTCTGAGCTGGAATGCTGTCATGTAATTCCTGCAAGCAAATGAAGGATTAAAGAACTAGAGCTTTTGGCTCAACAGCAATGCCAAAACACTCTTGGGCAGAAAAAAGACTACAAAGGTTGTGTCTCAAAAGAGCGTGTAATCCACTGAACATCTCTTGGAATCTATTTATAAATTTGGATACAAGCAGATTTCAGCATCATTAGAATGATACTGTAACACAATTTAATGAACACTTGAATTTAACGAGAGAGTGATTTTACCAAACAGGATCAAAGACCTTGTTATGTCCAAATAGAGGAAATATCAAAATAAAGAAATTGTCTCTCTGGATCAGGTCAGTGTTACATCCGGCACAGTGCCATGAGCCTGGCAGTGACTGATCCTCTGCTGGAAGGCACAGCAAACTGCTAATCTGGCTGCTGGTAGATTTTCTTGCATAGGCAGTTTTTCCTCTGACAGAAGTGGTAATGACTGGTTTATGCTTTGAGGTATGAGGATTTACATTTTTTTTCCCATTTAAAGCATTTTTTTATGTTCTCAATTTGCATGTGAATGCAAAATACATTTTAGTGTCATAAGTCACAATCCCTGTGACCTCTTGTGCCAGTAAATCCCAGTGTCTGGGGCTGGTGATATATGTCCCAGAAGCCCTCCCTCCGCCTCCTCAGTCTTGTCTTTTTTAACATCCAACACTTTTGCACTTTCACACAAGGTAAACAAACATAAGTTTTTAGTAAAATGAAAAGATTGAGGGCAAGGTCATGGAGAAGATGGATTCAAAGTAGTGCTAATGTTTTGGTGACCCTGTGATGTTCATATTTTTTTGATACAGACTGGGGCTTGCTGGAGGCACTATCAGAGTTTGAGAGGACTTTCACATGCCAGAAGGAGCGCTTCCAGCTCACTGGACAATGTGCAAGTATATGGGCTGTCCAAAAAATTAGTACTGAGTAACAGTGTAAGCTTAAATGTTTGTTTGATGTTCACAGCCATGAAACCCACTTCTGAGACTGCTGTTCCCTTGGATGTACAAACAGGTACGCTGGAAGGCCCATGTGAAGACAGGCAGTGAATTCCACTAGAATGTTGACCTGAGGAAGACATGCAATACAGACATACCTGTGCTCTTATTGCAGGAGACGTGCCCATCATGCCCATCAGCACATAGGTAGACACATATGTAAAGGATTTTATTATCTAAGACTTTGAATCACTAAGATCTTAAACCAGTTTTCAGATTTCAGGTACTTGGCATACTCTTCATAACTGGCCCACAGATTTGTCAAAAAAAATTACGCACAAAAACAATATACTGAGCTCTAGCTAAGAAATACTCTATTACTAATATGGAAGCTGGTCCTAGAAAATGAGTCCGAATAACTCTGTGGTTTTCAATGTGATGTCTTTCTCAGAGATGCTGAAGCTTTTGGTTAGATGATGAACACTTTAACTTTCAAATATAGTTTTTATCAATGGTTGGGCATGGTTGGAAGGAAATGTGTATTGAATTTCAATTTTCTCATAAAGTTTAATCAAGATTTGCATTGAAGCAAAGTAAGTATAACATAAGAATCAAGATCCTCTGTGCCACTGGAGCAAAATGAATGTAATATAAGCATCAAGATCCTCTGTGCAGGTTTGAAAAGAGAAATTTTCCCTTCTGGATGGATCATAATGAAATAACTTAGGTAGAAAATTAGCATATCGTTTTCTATTTCAATCCTATGAAAGAAAATTATCATGGAGTTTAACATACTATTTCCTTAACAAATAATTTCAACATACTTGTTTTGTATAATGTCATATATTTGCACATCAATGCACTGAGCCTCTCCATTTGTAGGAAAAAAATATTCCTTTTCCACAATTAAAAAAAAAAAAAAAGAAATCCAGCTCCCGGTAAACATTTTCAGTAAATATACACATATATTTTTATGGTGAAATGAAACAACTGATAAGAAAATTGATAAAACAAAATGTGGTAGAGATGGGCTGATGGAGAGACAAGCAGCTCTTTTTATCTAGTATCTCACTGTATTATACCAACTGATATTTTGAAGGAAGTAAAAATATATGAGGAATGCCTCCCATCTAATGAAATTAATGTTAATTTTTTCTCTATTGGTAGATGTTTCACAAAATAAAAAATTGAATTAAAGAAACATTATTTACTTTAATAACAATTATAAAAATTTCCATCTTGTTTCTCACCTGAGAAGCAGTCACTGAGAGCCATGGTTTCCAAAATAAGCATATAGTTTGTTATTATTCTAGATTCTTTATACTAATTTGTCAGTGTTTATTACTGCAAGATTTCCTGCTAACTTGTAATGCTTCTGATCAAGTAATTGTGCTGGATTCATGTGATAGTTTCTCATTCCCTCCAGACTGTTAACCATAACAGAAATAGATATTTATTCAGTAAATTGCCTAATTTTTAAAGTTTTAAACTAAGACAGCTCGAGAACCCTGAAATGCTGTGGGCTCCAGAATGCCAGGAGATTTATGTCTCTTGTAAAAACATCAAAGTGGCAGAAAAGTCACCTCAGAGCTTACGAGAAACACAGGAAAAAGTCATTACCTGGCAGAGAAACTGGGCATGGCTGTCAAGGGTTCAGAAATAAAAGCTGAAGTAGACATGTTTTGCCAGAGAATAACCTGAAAATCTGCATTTGTTGTTCATGTTGCTGATGTATCAGGTTTGGAGATAACAGTCATCTCCACATGGTCATCCCCGTCACATGCACAAGCATGCCCTCTCAGGGACATTGGATCCTTGGCATCAATGACAATGGTCTGCCCACCTGTGCATGGTTTCATGACAAAGATTCAGGAAGCCTATTATAAAAAAGAAGAGAAGCACTGCCCTCTCTGGACTGCTATTGATTTAATATATATAATAAATGTAGTGAGCTATCTAATGAAAAAAAAAAAAAAGTCCATTATTATTTGCTAATATGCTACGATTGACATGCAACCTACATCTATCTGGGAGAATTGTCTGTCTACTATTTGTTTTTTTCAGGGTTAAATTTATGTATCTTCATCTCTCTATTTCCAGGTAAGTGTTCGTCAAATCTTCAGGCACTTGTATTCCTAGATATGGAGCCTGCATGGAGTGACATAATATTTAATCCCTTTTATCTCCCAAAAACCTTGTGAAAAATAACTTCCTGTCCTTTTAATTAACCTGGAAAGATAGAAATCTCAGGCTGGGGCTATTGGAATGAAAAGTCATCTCATCAGTAGCAATTATCCAGGGTGGTTTTGTTAGTTTCTTTCAGTTGGGCATTTAAATGAATTCAGATGAAAAAAAAATGTTTTAATTATTTTTTGACTAGTGTTTTTATTCACTTTAAATAGTATTTTAATGCTAAGGTTGGTCTATCAATTAACTGAATGCCAAAACCAATTTTGTTTATTTTGGTTGTTTTGGGCTTTTTAAGTTGTTCTTTTTACAACTTAGCATTTCTGAATATTTATTAATTTATTATATGGTTAATTATTAAATTTACTGAAAAGACTGTATTTTAAAACTTCCAGAAATGGTTTATGTTTTCCCTTAGTAACAGGGTAATTTTCCATGTGAAGTTTGTGTGCCTGTTGAAAGAACTTGCTGGTCTGTCTTCTGGCAGAGCCATCCTTTCATTTGACCTTGTGTGTGATTTATAGGTATCTGGCTGATTTACTCCTTCACTGTTTTTTATTTCCATTCTAGTCCTCCTTTTTCTGGGAATGTTATGGTTCAACATCTTGGGGTTTTTTTATTTTTTTTCAACAAGGATTCTTTCCTTTTTTTGAGTTACGCATGTATGTATGTATGTATACTCTACTTGACTGATTATTAAGCAACTCCTTACATATCTGAGTCACTGCTTCAGTAGGAAATTACTTCTGTGTAGAGCGTTATATTCCACCTCTTCCCCCCCTTCAAAAAAACCCCAATCACTAAAATACAAAGATATGATAAAAATATGTGAACAGGTGTAAGTGGTTGTAGCTCATATCTGGGCACTTGACTGAAGCTACTCACCATGGTAATCATGTATTTTTGAGCAATGTATTTGGGGTTTTGTTTATTATATCAGAGGATCAATCTAGATTTTGTATTGTAAGAAACCATAGTTCTGAACTTAGAATAGAATACCTGTGTAAATGGGTGCTCTATCTTTCAAATAAGACATATTTTCACTGTTAGTTCATTGACCTTTACTATTTTGAAAAGCAGGTTTTGAAACTGAAAACTTCCTGTTATATCTGATGAATAAAGGCCTGGATTTATGAAGTTGATTTGGGAAATCAGATTTTGCCCACTGTAATCCATTGTTCATACTTGCCAAGCTATTCTGAAATAAATTTCAGGGCTCTGAAATACTTTATAGAAAGGAATATGACAGAAGTTTTTCAGCCTGTCATATAATTTGACTGGCTATGCATATATACTAAGAATTTTAATAATTGCTGTTCTGCACATAATGCTTCTTGCAAATATAATTCATCTTTCTTAAATTTTCTGTCAGATGCCTGAAACGACTCTGCTTCTATTTGAAATTGTAATTTGGTGCTAATTTGAAGTCACCATGTTTCAGGTTTTGGTGTTGGTTGGTATTATTAAGTGTACCAACAATAATGAGCAATAAGTCTACGGAATTGTTCAGTTTCATTTATGTAATTATGCTATGTATATATATGTGTGTATGTATTAAAAATGAAAGAGGAAAAAACCTGCTTGTTACACCCTGTTTCAGAAGCTTCAAGCTTTACCAGGTGTTACAATTTAATTTCAAGCTTCAAGAGATTTCACCCACATGAACTCTTGCAAAGCCTTTGGTTTTTCGATACCTTGAGTTCGTGTCCAGAGAAAAGCTACAAATTTTTCTCTAAGAGATTTCTTTTAATTTGTTTGGCAAAAAGGGTTTACAGGAGCAACATATAACTTCATAAAAGCATTACAACAGGCTACTAGGAACTGCTAAACTGCAAACACAAAACCCATACAACGTAAGTGAAATACACATAGCATAAGTAAAATACAAGAGGAAGAAAAGAGTAAAGGAGGAGAGATTAAAAGAAATAATAAAGAGAGAAAGAGAGGATAGAAAAATATAGTTCGCACTAAAAAGTTACACATATTGACAGGCTCAGGAGGGAAGGCCAAGGCAAGATGGAGACCAGCTGTGTTCCTAGGTTATCTAGTGTGGCCACTCCCCCTCGGCAGGACCTTTGGTTCATTGACCATTCAAGTGCCTTCCCAGCCAAAGTGACAGATGCTGCAGCCAATC
>JAWWEU010000091.1:32774572-32786760 GCA_035583155.1 Acropternis orthonyx
TCCTTTCTTTCCTTTTCCTTTCCTTTCTTTCCTTTTCCTTTCCTTTCTTTCCTTTTCCTTTCCTTTCTTTCCTTTCTTTCCTTTCTTTCCTTTTTCTTTCCTTTCTTTCTTTTTTTTTTTTTCCCCTTCAGGGAGAATAAATTAATGTGCAAAGGCCTTATTTTTTTACCTGCCAGGAGCAACTAAGGTAGACCCACATAGGAATTTAGGTCAGAACAATCATGATCAAAACATACAACTGACAATAGATGTTAAAATTGTCTTCACAGAATTCCTTCCTTAAACAAGAACAGAATTACCTGTCCAAAAATATACCTAAAAAATGCCCATACTTCTTAAGACAATCATTAATGTGGAAAATGTCCACCAAGGAAGTAAACACTGACAACATCAGACGTTTTACAACAGCACTGTGATTCAGTAGAGTGCAGTACAGTCTTCTAAAACATTCTGACATGCCTTTAAAATGAAAAATGTTCCTGAGTAGTTTGCCCAAAATAGTCATTGTAAAGTAGAAAGAAGCATCAAGAAAAACAGATGATCATCTTACTTCCTAATATATTTTTGAATGTAGAAGGCAGAAAGCAATATAAGGGTATTTAATTGTTTTTCACTGTTGGACATAGCCAACATGGCTCCAGCCATGCTCTGGCTTTCTGGTAAAAGTAAAATTTACATTTACAAACTTATAACCCTGCCTATATCAGGGATTTGGAATTAGATGATCTTTGAGGTCTCTTCCCATCTAAACTATTGTATGATTCTAAGAAAATTTTTTTCGTTTTCTTTTATTTTTTTTTTTTTTTTTTTTTTTTGTTCATATCATATAAAACAGAAGTGTTTTAGTTTGCTGACTTAATTTTTTCTTGTGTTCTGTAGCATTTTATGGGATGAATTCACCTTTCTAAGATTCATTTTGGACACCAGATCACTCAGCCCGTTGGACCATTCACTGTCTTCATGTTCAAATTTTCCCCAAACTTAGAAGCAGAACACACATTTTACTGCACTGCTATTGGGTCTTTCCACAACCACTGCTTTTCCCAGGGGATCCCTACCATCACAAGTAGACGTGACTTTCAGCCTCTTATAAAGAAAAAAACTAAATTAGTAAATAAAATAGTATTTAAAGTAGTGGCTTGAAGTTGCAAAATAAGGAAACCCAGGTCAAATGTTGAGGTTTGGCCAAAAAAAATCCAAAACCAACCAACCAACCAACAAAACAAAACAAAACAAAACATACAAACAAACAAAAAAAAAACAACCAAAAAAACCCAGCAGAAAAAGAAAGAAAAAGCTCCAAAAAAATTATACCTAAAGTTTTAAGGAGGTACTATGATCTGCTATGGTCTCATTAAATACCTTTGATAAAGATACTGCATTCAAAGTAAATTTTTGTACAAGTCTTATTTTTTTCATAGATCTACATGAATCCTGAAATAGCAATGATTTCACAGAAATAAAACTTGCATCAAGTGTATTTTTAAGGCATGAGTGTCTGATTTAGCACCTTAACTAGACCTATAATAAAATAAACAGTTACTCCTTAATTTGCTTCTTTTAGGTAAGAAGCAGCAATATTTTTAGGGCTTTCTTTTACACTGTATCTTCAAAAAAGGATGTTTTGGGCAGAAAGATATCACAAGCTCCTTAATACTTGTGTAAGTTAAATCACATAATTTTAATTTTAATTTCATGTTTTGTCTGATCTGTGAAGGTATTGAATAGCAAAGGCAACCAAATATATCCTCTCATGTACTCCTGCAGCAGCTGACAACAGAAGTGGTCAATTAATTTTAAGTGCCATTACAGTGAAAAACCAGAGAACATACTGGGAAACAGACATAAGCAGAAGTTAATTATAAGGGTAATCTTGCAAATACATACATATGTACTTTGAGACACAAAAAAGAGCTACCAGTGATACCTGTTTTTAGACCTATAACAGCTGTTAAAAATGATAAAGCTAGTCTTTTGCACAGAAACAATTACTGTAGTTATATTCTTTCTGGGGGAATTTTAAGTTTTGTTTACCCAGTCTTCAATCTCTACATTTGGGAGACATTTTCAGGCTAAACCAGTGTGTTTTCAGCACTATCAAAAGAAAATAAGTTTGTCACATCACTGAAATATCTTGCATTTTTTCCACTTGGTATACTAAAAATCAAAGATCTGTTTCCTTTCCAGTACTACAATACCAGGCAATTATTGCCTTGGGAATGTCAGAACTCTACCACAGAAACAGTAGAGTGGGCTGGAGACCACAGAAATGGTCAGTGGCCACAGCTGATTACCAAAGTGATTATTAATGATGGGACACATAAATATTAAATATTTGAAAGATGTCATGTTTTAAGCTTGTAACTACATTTGATATTGTGATAAAGAGGGGGTGTAGCCCTGGACCTGATGATGAGGTTGCATACAGCTTAATGTAAAATAATGAGCAGAAAGAAATAGGGATACACAGCTCTCATATCTCTGAAAATTTTGAAGTACATGTTCTAGCACATGCTCTGCAAAATTAGAAATTCTCTAAAGCCAGCATCCAGAAAAAAATTATAAAAACTTGTGTCATCATAAAATATGAAAGACAAAAATCCAGATAGGTGCTTACAAAAGACATGTTCTATAACAAAATGGAGAAATTTTCAATAAGTGAGCTGAAATTGAAGTAATATGGATGGTAAAGTGCATCTCTATCTAATGTCTATTCTTACTTTGTAGATTTAAGTTTCAAATATATTGTTTTTAATCTCTAATGCAATATTTGTGTCCATTGTATTATAATTGATTCCTGTTTTATCTTTCCATCCTGTATAGTTAAATTAAAATACTATTAAATTGTTTATGTTTTTTATATCAGTAAAAAAACCACAAGTTTGGATAAGACAGTAAAACCGTTTAGACTCATAATCTTCTGTCAAAAACTGATGGAGAAGATTTTGTGAATGCATTGTGAAAACAGAAACTAAAATGTCAAATACTTTTACAAGGTCATTTAATAAATTAGTGGACTGGGAAAGTTTTACCATACATTTTGAACCCTTACACTTTTTTGAAGAAAAGTCTTAAATTCTTAGCAGGAAGGTATAGCATTATGTGCCCTGAAAGAATGTGTTTACTTTTTCACCTGGTGGCCAACATGTTTTAGCAAGTTATCATTTAAGGCAAATAGAGGACAAATAAGACAAAAAGAGGCAAATAAGTTGCTAGTAAGTAAGCATAGAATTTCTTTATTAAGTCATGAATTTCAATGCTGTGTGGCATATCTGAGTTTGACCAAACCTATCACTAAATACTGTCTCTTTGGGGATGATGTTTCTTGACCTTTGTGGAACTAATGAATCAGTCAAGTGCATTTGCAGTCTTGGTAGGCCATAAAAGGGAAATTTCTAGTGTAATGACACTGACACTAATTGCACACAGATGATACCTGTGCAAATGGACCAATTACTGATTGTATAGGAAAAATCTCTTCATCATAGAACATCAAATTGCTTTTGATTTTTTTTTTTATTTTTGTTAAATATGTTAAAAATACAATATATTGATGAGAGTAATTCTGTTGTCTCTGCATGTTTTCTCTATTTGTACAACAGTAGGTAAAACAGAAGGTCAAAGAGGCCAGCATATTTCACTGGCTCTTTAAAGACTGGTTCTGATAGATTGAAATATATTTTTATTGTCCTAATTTGCATATTACATAAAAGAAGGAGATGAACTATTACCGTGCTTTGGCTCAGTTATACACCCAACAAGTAATCAATTAGTAAGATAATAAGAAGACAATGAAGTGGAATAAGGTGAAGAGAGATATGCATCTATTTAATTTTTTAAGAGATCCTATAGAAATTAAAATGTGTAAATGTGCAATGGAGCAGAAAAAGGGACATAAAAATTCTGTTGGCTCAAAGTCAAACACCAAAAAAGCATCTATTTTCACACCAAGACCATAATGTGAGTTTCCTTTCAGACTTTATAAGAACATCTGCATGAATTAAACTTATCTGTGTACCACAGACTCAGAATGCAGATGTAACGGAAATTAAAAAAATTCTATCACTATGATTACCTCCAATTCTTGAATTCAATTTATTACCTAGGTTCTTATCCATGCTGGATCAGAGTGTTGCCTAAAATTCAGGGAAAAACTTTTTGAGGCAGTATTACCTGGGTGAGGTAGAGAATAGTCCTTTACTGAAAAGCTTTTCAGGTTCCTGAAGTATATAGATGCACACCCTGCATAAGGGTGTTTACTAATTCCATAACACTACTCAGTCACCATGACTAAAGGTTATATCGAACCCAAGAGTTGTTCACTCTTGTGCCATCTTGGTGCCACCCCCAGAACCTCCTTCAGATCTGTCCCTTGGCACACCTCCCTAGAATTGAATCAGGAGTCTCAAGACCCTTACTTCTTCACCATCATGCTACATTCCCTCCTTGGAGCATCTCCAAGGTCCCTGGGTCTTCTATCTTGTTTTGACTTCAGTATGTATTGTTATTCTAGTCCTGTACAGGAGTCCCAAGCAAGATGTTCTAGTCGCTATCTTATCCTTAATACAGAAATTCAGGAATGTAGCACAGAGGTAGAAACCACTAGTTGCTACATCAAATATGAGAAGCTATACAGCTATATAAAACTTTTCAAATATATAAAAAAATATACATATATACACAAATATATAAGTCCTAAGGCATCAGTACAAACTGTGGGAAACTTTATGTTTCAGGACGTTGCAGGTACAGCTCAGAAAAAAAGGTTTGTATTAGTAAAGAAATAGTTAAAAAGTCTGTGTCAATGACATGGCAACAAATACTGTTCAAAATAATGTATTAAAATGGAGTGACAAAGCACTATGAAAAATCATCACTTCACTCGCAGAGCAGCAGTCATAATCTACTGACTGTGTGTGAAGAGAAACAATCACCTAAAGATTTAACTTGTATCAGTGTGATTTCACTGAATACTTTTTCCATATGTCAAAGGGTCTATTTATTTAGTGTGCTGAATTTTCTATTATTATTTTGAAGTTTAGTTATTAAAACTCTTTGGGCATTAATTTCATAATTAAGAATGTAAGAGCTAGGTAATAACATGCTTCATCATTACTGTTGTGGGATTACTTTTGTGTCATCTGTAACTGTCTGAGGACCTTACCACTACCCCAAATACTTTGTGCTAAGTGATCAGCTCTAAATGAACCATTTCTGGGGGAAAAAAATCAACTATTTAAAAAACACGCACCAGAAGACTGTAGTAAGAGATGTTAAAAGACTCAACGAACCAACCAAACAAAACCAAACACCAAAACCTCCTTCAACTCATTCTCTGAAGAGTGCTAGTGTTTTTGTGCTTTGAAGCAAGTACTGTCCTTGAGTAAGTGCAGTGAAACAGCTCAGTGCTGGCAGAATTATATCCAATCAGAAAAAGATCATTGTCTCTTCAGAAAGGTTAAAGAAAATGCAGTCTTTCATTTTAATCACTAAAAATATTTTTATTTTGATGGTTTGGCAGGGAAAAAAAGGGTTAGCAGTCTCAGCAGCTTCTGTTCTCATAGGTTCATGCATTTTAACAAATGCTCCCTTCAAAAGATGATGTGTCCTGTTAAGCATGTTCCAACCTCACAGGAATTATACATTGTGTATGCTCAGTCTCCTGATACAACTCTCCATCAGGTTCACATAATGATAGTCTGCCAGACTTTTTAACCTGAGGAAACTGAAGGTCATCAGTTCTCTTTGACATGCTGAAAGCTGCATTAGTCTGTGCTGGATAATGCTCAGTTTTCCAGCTTCACAAACTGTACAAAACTTTGAGTTCATAGCCTGTACTTATGAGCAAGCTCTTGTAAGAGTAAAGACAATGTTCTTTGATAAAATATGCTATGGGAATGTTGAAAAGGTCATTGCTGGCATATCTGAAAACACAAACAAATACGTCTGCATAATACTAATGTTAACTACCTGCCCTTTCATATGAATTTGTTGTAGCTAGGTACTTAGTTACCTTTCAGCAACTGTAGGCTTTACTGGAAGAAAATCAGTAGTTACCTAAATATTAGTGTCTTTTACCATGATGTATATTTAATAGACATGTTTGTCACTGTTTAATAATTTTTCAAGTATTGTTAATACTGCTGCTAAATAGGTGTAGTAGCAAAGTAAACAAAACCAGCAAATTTGTAGTCACATTTGCTATATATTCCATGGGTTTGATGACGTTCCTTAACCCAATTATAAACAAAACCAAGGTCAAGAGCCAGTGCATAAAGAAGAATCAAGAAGAGAAAAGAATTAGTGAGATGAATGCCGAAGAGATGACCGGAACTTCACTGTGATAAAATTAGTCATCTATTTTGCTCTGAACACATTTGAAACATGGATATACATATTAAAAAAAAAAAAAAAATCTAAACTTTTTTCTCTTCTCCTAATGAATGGTTTACCTTTTATCATTGTTCTGTGTTTTAATCTTTATAATATGTGTCCTCTTATTGCTGTGTTTTCTCAGTAAAGTGAAGATGTTCTGTGGCATTATATCAAAGATATTGGGAAATTCCAAATGTATAAGACCAGCATAGTTGCATTTTCAATCAAAACAGTTAAATAATTTTTAAAGAATAAATAAAAATAATGTTTCTGACATGTCCCTAGATCTTGTGTAAAAGTAGTGTGGGTGAACCTTATTACACGTAGAAGCTTAAATCAGCATACTGTCTGGATGAGGCAGTTATTTTTTCCTTGTATTAGTCCATATAGTGTTGTGCACTTATTTGTGACTAAACCAGTATTGATAACATACCAATATTTCAGCTATTGCTATACAGTGTTTGCACAAAACTGAATCCTCCTCAATTTCTCACATTACTCTCTAGAGTAAGCTAGGAGCGGGTAAAAGCTTGTGGGAGGCTGAGCTGGGATAGCCAAATCAAAGTAATATTCTGTGCCATAATGTTACACTCAGCAGTAACAACTGAGGGCAAGTTTTTCCAAAGTAGTCTGTGCATGCAGACCAGGTGGGTAGCAGTCTGCTGGTACAATATGATGAATGATTGCCTCATTTGTTTTGGGGATATTTTCCCCTTTTTTCTATACATATTAATTGTCTTTGTCTCAACTTGAGAGTTTTTCTCAAGTTTATCTTTTCACCTCTCTCCTCAGCTCTGCTGGAAAAAGAGTGGAGCAACTGGATGGTCACTTAGCTTCTTGTCTGAGTCAACCTACTACAATCAGAATTATTGTAGCTGTCATAAATACTCAAGGATGACTGTTGTTGTGACAATGTCTGAATTTCATATTTTTATGCAGTATCATTTGCCTATAAACATAAAAGGAGGTCTCACCATTTGAAATATTGATGAAGATTAATATTACACCATTTTCCTTATATGCTTCAAAGAGGTCTGTGTTGTTACTCCCTTTGTTGCTCAGTTGCTGCCTGTTTGTGGCTAACAATTCAAAGGAATCTGTTTGTCTTAGGTAAAGATGCCTTTACAGAAGTTTTTGGTGCTTTCTAAGGTAACTACTTCTTTCAACTCAACAAAGAGTGGCTGGGAACTGGCAGTGTCTCTTCAATCTGTGTATGCAGACTGCATCCCCTTCTTCTGCAGTGCACCAGTGCACTACCTCTCCATTCTTAATATGCAAAAATTCATCATCTTACCATATCTACCTCACCTGAGGCAGAATAAACAAGTTCTTTCAGTCAGTGAGTATTTCTTCTTTCATCCTTTCTAACACTTAAATAATAGCACAATAAGATAACATGTTAATATGTCTTTTGTGTAGTGGAGAGATTGATTTCAGCATACTTGATTAAGTCCTTCCACAAACCCTAATACTTTCTGGTTACAAGAGAGAAGAGTAAGTCATATGAGTGTCATTGAGGAAGCTGGAGTTGTTTAGCCTGGAGGAGAGGAAGCTCAAGGACATTCCTTATCATTCTCTACAATTACTTGAAAGAAAGGTGTAGGCAGGTTGTGTCTTCTTCTGAGCAGCTAGTGAGAGGACAAGGGGAAGTCGCGTCAAGCTGCACCAGGGCAGGTTCAGGTTGGACATCAAGGAGAATTTCTTCACTGAAAGGATATTCAGGCACTGAAATGGGCTGCCTAGGGAGGTGGTGTAGTTCCTACCCCGGGAAGCATTCAGGACACAACTGAACATGGTAATTAGTTCTGTGGTTTAGCTGATGTGGTGTTGTTCAGTCAAGGGTTGGATTCGATGACCTTGGAGCTCTTTTCCAAACTTAATGTTTAAAAAAACCTCCAAATCCTGAAAAGATTACCTCTCTATAAATATAATTACAACCATTAAAAGCACTTACAAAAATTCATGAGTGATCTGAAGTTTCAGGTTCAGTAGCGCATACACACACACACACACACACACACACACACACACACACACACACACACATATATATATTTACATACATAATCGAGAACATACCTCCTTATAAAGGTTCATATGTGATATTATTTTTTCTGAAAGTATTTTTAAAGTAAAGCTGATTTCTAAACCTTAAAAAAAGTGTGTCACCAGCTAAAGATTTTACTTGCATGAAATCATAGTACACAGGAGCTTCTGAAAAATCTGGTCAGGAATTTCAGAAAGTGAATGCAGACTGGAAAGGTTAAAAGTGACCCTGCTGCTTGAATCTGAATTATGATGACCATTTTAAGGTCATAAATTGTTTATACTAAATTTATTGAGTAAAACACTAAGCAGCACATGCAAAAAACATGTTCCTTTTTGTAATATAATATAATATTTGTTATGTTACTATATTGCTGACTTAAAGTGTACATGAGATCTTATCTGACATGAAAATTATTTCTTCTAGCAAGACATAGTACAATACATCAAGCAATATTAAAAGAGTTGGGTAAATTGCTGCCTAAGGTAGTAGTAATTCATGACTACTCCATTTCCTTCCTTACTACTTATAAAGGTCTTTATTTCCTGTATTAATCCATGAACTACCTGAGAACTAACCTGCCAGTATTGAACAACTATTAACATTGTATTATACATATGTATACACATGTATTGTTTTATAATAAATATATAATTGATTTCAGCTCTGGAAAGAAAAGTGAGTGGACTTGATGGTTGGTCTTTACTGGGGAAAAGAATGAAGAAAATTGAAAACATGTATGTTAGAAGATGGCATGACTCAAGACAGAACTGTCTCATGTTTTCCATATTCCAGAATTTAGACAGTACAGGAGAAGGGAGTAGTAGATACATGAAATGTCATCATTGCAATGGAAAGTAAAAAATCTTTAGTTCCAAATACTCTAGTTGATAGATTAGGCTGAAGACCTTCATAGACATTAACAATAAGGGGTTCATGAACCAAACAGAAGTTGGAACAAAAAGGTCAAACAATTTCAGTTGCTAAGCAAAAGTAAAGTTTATAGGCTTTTTATATCACATACTCTTATGAAGTAACCCTACATATTAGGTTTCTTGCAATTTTCCATCTCAAACAAAGGGAGGTGAATGGCATGCCATAACTGACACCTCAGTAGGAGGAGGACAATAAAAGTAGGGTAAGTATGATCACAATAAGATGAAAATGATACCTGTAGAGACAAATGAAACTGAGAATGAATTTTTAGATATGAATTTATAAGACTTCTAATCACAGAAGCACATAGGATTAAAAAAAATAAAGGTATTGATAAAAAATACATTCTTTGATCTAGGGGGTTGTCTTGCAGTGGGGAGAGGTGGTTCATTATGGTCTCAGTAAGAAAAAGGCACTTAGTGTTACAAACTATCATTTACAATCTTATTCATTACTGCTAAAACCATAGAAGAATAGCACAGATAATATTACCTACTTTTACATGTTAGGAGCCCTGAGTAGCATAATATCAAACAGATTCTGACCCATGTCAGCATGCCATGCAGACCCTGTCCACAGCAACTTTCTCTCTCTTGGTCATTCACATTGCTATAAGACTTGCTTTACCAAGGGGAAACTGTACTCATCATTTCTACAGCTAAAGAGAAATGATGTTACAATAACTTCTTACTGCACTTTTAGATAAAGGCAAGGCCACACTGGTGGCATGATTACTGGAGGGACACAGTGAAATCTTCCTGCAGGCAGCTCTCTTACTGCAAAGTGGCTGAGGTTATTCTGAAGTCAAGAGAACTGTGCAACACAACACAGCCAAAGGGCCACATCAGGTGCATAACCCCATGTGGCACAGCACTGGCCTGGGGTTATTTAGGTTAAGTGTATTGTGGATCCTTAGCTTCTCCATAGAAAATTATCTGCTCAGGATCATCACTCAAATCATTTTTATCTCTTGATGATATGACTTTTACATAAAAATTGAGTAGTGAAAGAGTTTTGGAAAGTCATAACTGATGTTTTAATTATCCATTCAATAAGAATGGAGAAACAATTTTTTAAAATTTCTAAGTGCAGCTTTCAGGCTTAAAGTATTTTTAACAGTCAATATTTCCCTTTAAAAGTAATTTTAGTGATTCAAGTCAATTGTCTCTTTTTATGTTTTACATATTTTATTGAGTTTATTTATTAATTTTTTTAAAATTATTACTTTATATTTCACTGGAACACACTTTCTTCAGAAACAAACTTTTGTCAGGAGCAGTGGAGGTTTGTTATATCTCCAACTTCTCTACAATGTGATTAAGAACAACACTGTACCACAGCTGTTTTAGAAAAACGGCATTTTCTCTTCTTTTTAGTGTTTGAGACTAAAAAAGTGAGAATGACAGCTCTAGATACAGCACAGCCAAAGGCTGCACAAGCTTGCTTGTTGTGTTCAGCACTGGTTCAAAGCAATCAGAAAAGAAAGAATTTGCATTCTGGTTTTAGTTTCTCTGTGTTGAGAATGCAAGCTGTTCCTTGGTGCATTTCCCATTACTTACTTAGCTGTTTGTGGACCAAGACAATTGGTTTAATTTTTGCATTGAAAGAACCTGTTTTAATGTCTACAAATAATTTGGGTTTTAAAACCTATCTGTAACTTCTTCATGTAATAGGACTATAACCTGCTCCTGTGTATAAGTGAAGTGTTTATCAGCAAAAAAGTATCTTGTTATAAGCTATATTAATTAAACACCTTGGAAATTGTATTTACATTTGAATGTTCCTTACTTGTTTAATTAATCTGTCTCAATTTTAGTGATAGAACTATCAGTTCTAATTGAATTTATGAAACATTATGACACCTTTGAAGATGAACTTCTAAAAGCTATGTTCTACTTGAACTCATAATTCTGTTGTTTTACTAACTATTCACCACATAGCAACTGCAAAATTTAGTAAGGTACAGGACAGCTATTCAAAATCCATGAAGAGTATCTTCAGGAAAAACAAAACATTCCTTTAGATCTAAAATTTGTTATTATGTAGATATTTTAGCTTTATTTTAACCTTATCATTAAGCCAATTAAGAAAATAATGAAACAAAGTATAAAGGCAAGCATTGCTGTGTTAAATATTTAATGACAGAGATTATTCAAATATGAAAGCCTTCAGAAAGTTAATTAAATGCTTAGAGGCCAATGAGTCATACAATCATAATAAAAACAGATATGAGAAAAATTTTGGTAAATCATCTTATAAATAATTTGTGAGCTTTATAGTGGTTTTACAACTGTGTGTATTTTGTTTGTTTATTTTTTTGTGTTTTTTATGGTCATATGTGTAAGAAAAAATAAATGCACCAAGCTGGGGCAAAATGCACAGCTTAGCGTTCAAAGCTGGCCACAGACAACTATTTTGTTGTAGTTGCCGTCTCTACCACCATTTTGCAGGAAAAGAAGTGTGGGTTTCTGATTCTGTGTTCAAAAGTGGATATTGTCCTATAAAATTTGTTGAGCTTGACAAAGCCAATAGCCATTCCCTACATGATGAAGCACCTACTCAGTTCAGCTGCTTGACACACCTCTATGTTTTGTCAATCAGAGACTATTCTCAGCACTCTTACTTCTTGCCTTGTTTCTCTATATTGAGTTAGTGTGGCAAGGTTTTGGTGGGAAGGATACTACAGGGGTGGATTCTGTGAGAAGCTCCCAAAAGCTTCCTCTGCGTCTGATGCAGCCAGTTTCAGCTGACTCCAAGACAGACCAGGGATCAGGTGCCAGAGCAGAGTTTCTGCTGCAGCCCCTGGTAAAGATCATGGTGAGGCAGGCAG
>JAWWEU010000091.1:32847727-32857986 GCA_035583155.1 Acropternis orthonyx
TTAATTTTAACATATAAAATTTATTAGTAACTGCAGCCAATGCAGTCATAATTCAGGTTGTTTCACCAGCTGAGAATTTGCAATCAATATGAAATTTCGTGAAGTACAGTTGCTACTACTGTGGATGACAGTTTCTTGTAATTGCAAGTAAAGTAAAAAAAATGTTGGCAAGAAATAATTTTTGAAAAGTATCTTTTATATTATATCTTGTTAAATAACAGGCAGGTTGTGATCTGTATGTTAGTATGTTTCCATAGAATAAAGGCAAACAGTAGAAACACTACATATCATACTAGACACTGTACTTTCTTTCTCCACTCTGTGATCATTAGGATCAAAAAGTTAATATAATTTTTCTGTTAGATCTTTACATGCCCTTTCTCAGCAAATACAATATTACTGTAAAGTTGTCAATGTTAAAATCATTAAACATACCAGAATACTTTTGATATATAATGAATTTTTTACATTTTCACACACAAAAAAAAAAAAAAATCAAGTGATATCTATTTGTTTATGTACTTGCAAATAACACCCTAAAGTTTCAAATACACCATTCCTAAGAGGTGTATTAGTTAGTACTAGGCTGTATTCTGAGTTGGTACATGTGTAATAAATGCCAAAAATGTAATATCTGGGGGGGGGGGGGTGGGTGGGTGGGGAGGATTGTATTATCATGTTTCCACACTCCTGCAGCTGTAATATAGGTTTGGCCTAGCCATGAGAAAATATTTTTTCTTTCCTTTCACAAAAGATACAAAGAAGTCCAGGGGCTTCTCCTCTTGTATTGTTTGTCTGTTTATTGCTGTTAGGGAAGAGAGATTGTGGACTGTCATGGACTGTCATTACAAATGCTTTGAGTAACTGTGCCCAAAATCACAACATAATAGATTAAAAAAAATCACATTCTGAAGTCAAGCAAAATATTGTTTTTACCAATTTAAACCATAATTCTTGCAAACAATCTTGCTCATTACTTATACAAAACTTGTGTTCAAACTCTTGAAAAACTAAATAAGGTGTGCATACAAATACATGACACAACAGCAGATAGCTACTAATGTTCATAAATTTGTCAACTTTAACAGAAATAAAGTATCTTAGTTCTTAATAGGTAAAGTCTTATCCATTGAATTGCTTCAAGAATCAACGGTAAAGTTTTCTTAACCAGCAAAACCTGCCTAAGATTTTCTGCCCCCTATTAAATGAAATGTTATATTATAGGTTTAAAACAAAACTCTATCAACAAGTTCAGTATTTCATTTTTTGAAATAATTTGCAGAACACCTCCAGGTAGAACATGATAGCTAAATAAAAACAAATAACTTATTTGGAAGTATCTTCTCTATTTGTTTCTGAACAGCTGTAAAAGTTTAATTAGTAGTGAACTAAGTACAAAATACATTTCTTAATACTTTCTTACAATTTTTGTGTTGGTTTTTTTTTTAAAAAAATTGCTCTGTTTTTTCATATAAATTGCTTATAACAAGGCTTTTTTTTATTAGAACTGTCTACTTTTTTTTGGCATACCTTTGAAATTTACATATAACCAAGCACACATTTCTAGATGGCTGTACAAGCATTTAAAAAATATTCGGAAATATTGAGATATGTGAGTATTCATAAAACATTTTTGTGTGCAGATGGGCCTAGGAACAAATGTTTATTCTTGCAAGTGTTCACAGGAGACTGAAAATAAACTGATAATACTAAATTGCTGATATTCCTCTTATCTTTTACCTATCACTACCACTAACTTGTGTTTATATAAATTGGCAATTTACAATGAATATGGAGCTGTTACTGACAAATCAGCAATGTTGCCAGGTAATAAAGCAGAAATCAAACCAGAACCACACATAATTAAGCATATCTTGATTTCTTTTGAGCTTTTTTTCTGACTACCTAGTCTCTATAAGTGTAATTTGTTTGTTTAATTTTAAAAGGTTGTTATTAATTGCTTCTAACTTTTAATGCATTAATTATATTAATTTCTTCCTGATTACAAGTCAACAGATGTCATCAAAAATTATAATGTAAGAGGATGGAGTATGTAACACAAAGAGTCCAAATATGCATCATCATGTTGAAGCATGTATTTAGAATCTGCAATTTCTGTTATATAGACATATATTTTTATTTCATGACTTGCAGTATTTACTTGAGTTTATCTTACTCAGAGAAGTTAAATGCTGTGTATTGTACACATAACATGAATGAATCCTGTCATAAGGCAAAGATAGATTAGCATGGAAAAAAGCAGGAATGGCTTCTTGGAAACCTCTTTCTCAGAGTAATTGAGAAGCCCCTGAAAATATGTCTAGATTTGTTTTCTTCTTCACTTATCTACCTAGGTACATCTGTAGTCCACAAAAATGTTTCAGAGATGGAAAGTCATTGTAAACTGCAGAGCATTCATTAAAGATTGCTCTTTACTGACAGACAATAATTAATTGAATTTAGGCCAGATTTTCAAATATATATTGTTCTAATAAAGATACTATTTCACTGTGAATTTTTCATCCTGAATTCTAATGCAACTAATATTCTGTTCCCCTTATTCACTCTGTGTTGATAGTTCATCTTGATGAAGAAGCTAAGGTTAAAGTCATATTTATCCTCACATTTTGCCATAGAAAATTGAAAGAAGCCAGTGGAGGAAAGAAAACAAATTATAAGGGAAAATAGGAAAAGTATGATTTTTTTAATACTCTATCAAAAGAAGGTTATCAGGGCAGCAGGAAAAAAAATTATCATAAGGTTTTCCATTATAAATATATTAAATGCTTATTTATTTTTCTTGATAAGATAGTCTACCTACTTTAAGCATTTGAATGTTTCTTAAATCCAACTAGCATACTCTATCATTTGATTGATAAAATGGTCAGAAGAATAAATATATTAATTAGAGTGACTGTACTGGCCAAATACATAACCACAAGTTAATCATGAAAAGCATCAATATTTTTTTAAATATAAAAAAGCAATCTTTCTTTTTCTCTTGCTCCATTTCTTTTGTCTCTTACTCTAACATACTGAATACATGGTACAAGGTTAGAATAACTCTTTTTATCTTTTTTTTTTTTTTTTTTTTGAACAAGTGAAACAAAGATTTAATAAAATAATTTTTAGCAGAACAATGGTAATAAAAGCGAAAGTTCAGGGTGGAAGGGGAAAAAGTCACAGAACAACCATTAAGTCACATTTTCAGAGAGGAACAGAATAAATCAGGATAGTAACAACTACAGTTGTTCAGAGTAGGAAGAGCAACTGAAATGCAAGACAAGGAGGTTAGTCCTGTAATCCAGATAGATCTTCTAAATTATTGTTACCTTCCCAGAGGTAGAAATTATGAAATGAAACTTGGCAGATAACAAACTGTACCTGTCTAGAAACAGAACTGTTCATGTGATGACTAGTAGCTATTATCCATTATGATTTGCTTTCAAATTACCACATGTCAGCAAGGTCTTCTTACAGTGATGTAAAATCTGGACACCTTACCAAGATTTTCCATTGTGTATGTTCAGCTTTAGCTAGCCTTTTTTTAATAGAAAACCATAATATGAGAGGATGATAGGAAAGAATATTTCTGAGATCTCTAAAATATTTTATTTACAGCACTTAAAATAGCTGTTCAGTAGTCTGATGGCATCTCCATTGATCTGTAAGGAAGAAACCAGTCGGGTGAATAATAACTTCATCTGCTGCAAGATTTTCTTAACATCTTCATTTATTGCATGAATGCATCTTTCTATTAAATTCCCCTATCATTTCCTCTCACAAAGCAGTAAATATTGTATCACCTCTTAAGTTATCATTTCTGGGGCTAACTCCAGTTAATTCTTATCATAGATGGAGGTATTTCAACACTGACTCTCTCTAAGAAGTACAATGATGCTACATGTCATGCCTGTGCCACAATCACCGTATGTGTAGCAAATAAGCTCCATGTTCCTTTTTGAGTGGAAATAATAATTTTCCAGGTTACAGGGAAGTAATAAAATGTTATTTTTAACTAAAAAAAGGCTAACTTTTCATGAGGATTTATGAATACAGTGCATTAAAGTTATGTTAACAAAGACTAACTTGTCAAAGAATTATATAATGTTTAAGCAGAGAAACATCAAATTAAAACTTTCTCATTAGACTGTTTTCTTTTAGAAACACCTGCCTTCTACAACCAAAGCAAAAATATTATATGGTAGGAAAACTAAACAACAACAAAAGGAAAAGATAATATTTAGTTCATAAGATTTAATGCTTCTCAATAGTAATTGAAACTCCAGGACAGACATTACCAATGTAACAAAGGAAAAAAACTAGAATCGTTTAAGTCACTTAAATATGTAACCACTTTTTCATAAGACAACATATTTTTTAATAATATACATATGTTTAAAATTGAAAAAATAATTTAACAGCAGATTCCCAGTCAGATTTCAGAGTCTCAGTCCTTCATTATTTTGCCTTTTGGTATTGACTCAAGAACATTTTCATCTTTACACAGGAGTCAACAGATTTTATTTTTTTTTCTTTTTTTACTTGCTTTGGAAACCGGAAGAATCAAAACACAACAGTAAACAGAATTCTTGAAGGACAGGGAATTTCATTTCAGCTGTCAACTGAACACAATCAGATCAGGTTGTGTGAGCCTTGTATTTGACTAAAGTAAGAAATTTTCATGTTAACTGTATATCCATTTCCAAGGACTGATCAGTTAAATTTTATGAATGTGGGTAGAGATCCTTAATATAAAATATTGGAAGCAAGTCTGACTGTGCTTTTTGAATGAGGGAATGATGCTGTGTTTTTAATAGCTTTTGAAGTAATAACCTAATGATATAATACATTTTTACTTAAAACTTTTCTGTAATCCATAATTAAAAGATTTAAATTATATATACTTCTGTATTTCATATAGAACAATGAAGATTTAGGTTTAAACATTGATTGATAGAGGAAAAAATTACTTTGTCAATTAATTTATACTTGGTAAATTATATTATCATTATGTGCATTCAAAATTCAATTTTATAGGGTGAAATTTACATTTCTGAAGTCAATTTAACCTTTGCAAATGCAGTTGGGTGTTGGGGGTTTTTTTAATGTTCAAAAACAGTAGATATCTATGTGCCATCTTTCAGTGAAAAATACAGAGCTCCACTCTAAAAGGAAGAATCTAATGTTGTTTCTTTACTTCCATTTGCTGCTTTATGTTCAAAAGTCCTCTTAACCATCTGATGATCACTTTGTATTTAATGATGATGTAGTCAGAATATCAAAGGATATTATTTTTATTAAAGTGTACCAATTTATGACTTCCTTTTATTGACTTATAAATTATCTCAAGCTTTTCCAAATCCTTTGCCATTTCATTTTTAACATCCCAAATCCTTTTGTTCTTTGCTTTTGCTATGGATGCAATGGAATAATACTTAACCTCTGTGAACAAAAGCAGTTGTTCATTCTGTAGCTAACAGAACACCCAAATGCTTTTTCAGATGTAATGATCACTGATTTCTAGAATACTTCTTTTCATCAAACCTTTAGTCAAATTTATACCAGTAATAATGAAGTTTGGAATTAAGTAAATTGTTAGAATTTAATCTCACATGAATGAGGGCACTTAATCCTTCTCTTGTCTTCTCATCAGCCTCCAGAAATGTGAATGCCTCAGTTGCAAACCACCACACTTCCAAATAGCTGCATTTTACTGACAAGATAGACACAAATTGCTTCTGTATGAATACAACAGCATACACAAATATTCATTAACAGAGTAGTTCTCAAACCGCTGTTGTTCAGATAGTGTGAACATGGAATATTAATAAAAGTGATTTCTTAACCTATAACCTTGGAAGAATTGTAGATTTAGCACTATGTGATTAGCACAAGTCACAGTCTTTTGCATCACTGTCTTTACTATGCTGTTCACCCGGTTAGCTTCCAGCAACCACTTTTAAATAAAATATCAAATGCTGAAAAGCCTTCTTAAACATACTTGATATTGCAGGTTACATGGATGCAGATAAAACAGATAACTGATAGATAAATATTAAGATTTTTTTACTGAGCACTATATTAATAAATCTGGATAATCTGCTAAATATAACATTATTTTTTAAAAACAAATAAGCTGACCACATTTTAACAAGATTTAGATTTATGGGTTCTGCTTGTTATTTTTTTAGTGTTGGTTTGGGTTTTTTTTTTTACTAGTGTTGCCATTGGTACCTCCCTATTTCTGCTTCATTTCTATGTCTTTTTGATATATTTTTTTTTCACTTTTTTAAATGCTAAAATATTTTTTAAAGAATAAATCGATGGTTTGTACCCACAATCTTGATTTCCCAGACTTCTTGCTGTCTAAAAAATGGAACTAGAAATCAATAAAATCCTATTTCATTAAAAATATGTCTATATATTTTTACATAAAACTTATGATTACATGCAGTTTCCCTTGCAATTTTCTTATACCTCTCTGCCCACTCTAGCTAAAATATTTTTCATTCACCCTTTGGGATTTGCATGTTGTTAAGAGGCTACTTAAATATCCAGTTGCTTTCATTCCTTCAATTTCATTGTTGTGGTGATGTTCAACATCTGTCTGGGGTCAGATGGTATTCAACAATTTTCATCTACCACATTTTAGTCAAGAGTACCTTTCTATAAGTTATTTTTAAATTCTTACTTTTCCCCTCCATAATTAATTGAGTTATATTAGATGAGTCTTGCATGGATGTACATACCTAAATATAGAGGACAAGAGTGGCAGGAGTTCAACGTGCCAGGAGATTGCAAATGCAGGAACAGAGTGCAGCATTGTGAGAACACTTTGACACAAGGAGTCAGAAAGGACTGACTTCAATACTCTTAATTGACCTCAAGTATCCTTCTAGGCTCAGCTCCCTAAGAATCAAACTCCTTCTGTAGACTGCCTATTTGTTACATAAGATATCATAGTTTTAGTAGAAGATTTCTCCTTGAAACACCACACCTTCTCAAATGACACAACATGAGCAATTACTTGAATCATGAGAACTCTCCAGTTTCTACTCCAGCCAGGTAAGAACAGACCTCAAGAAGGAGTAATGGCCTTCCCTGCCAAATGCCTCCATCAACCAAGAGTATGAAAATGAGACAAGTGCCTCCTTTTTGAGATGCAGGTGGAGGCTTCAGGGAGGCTACACAGCACACAAAGTAAGGAATTTGTGAGAGATGTTGTTGGACATAAAATTGACAACTAGACAATATACTGGCATTTCTGTGAAGAAAATGAGCCAAGGTTAACAGAACAGGTGCTTATAAATCATAGCAAATGGTCATCCTTATATTTCCTATAAAAGCATTTTTAGTTGTCCATATACCTTTCTGTAAAGCAACTGCATTGACCCTGTGAGGCTGCAATAGTCCATATGTTGTATCAAAGTCTCAGAGAACAATTAGGTACTGTGTCTACATTTGAAAGGGTTATCAGATTAAGGTTAACTTAAATATTTGTACTTTCCAGAAATTATTAATAGATAAAGCCAAATTCTATTTTATTCTCTTTGGGTTACTGGGGGGTTTGCGTGTGTGGTTTTTGTTTACTTTTTGTTTGTTTGTGTTTCTCATTTTCTTGTTTGTTTTTTTTTTTTTTTGCTTTTTAATTTCAATAAAAGTTTGAAAAATATGTCCTTGATTCATCAATTTCTCTCCTTAATGGATTTGGGAACCATATCCTGGCAGTAACAGGTGATTCCTGAGTAAACTGTAAACTAAAAAAGTCAAAAAATATTGACTGTCTATTCTAACCAAAGCAATAAAATTAAGGCAAATTTATCAGTTTAATAGCAGTTTAATGAGCATGGATGAGTGGACATAACCTGCAGCTCAACTGCAGTAATATATATGAAATATATCCCACTCTGCTCTGCACTTGTGCAGCCTCACCTTGAACATTGTGTGCAGTTTTGGGCACCACAGTATACGAAATATATTAAGCTCTTAGTGAGCATCCAAAGGAGGGCAATAAAGATGGTGAACAACCTTGAGGGAAGCCATATGAGGAGTGGCTGAGGGCACTTGGTCTGTTCAGTCTGGAGAAGAAGAGACTGAGAGGAGACCTTGCAGTCTACAACTTCCTTGTGAGGGGAAGATGAGGGGCAGGCACTGATCTCTCTGTGTGGTGACTAGTGACAGAAGCTGAGGGAATGGTCTGAAGTTGTGTCAGAGAATGTTTAGGTCGGATATCAGGAAAAGGTTCTTTACCTGTGTAGTTGGTTGACCTTGGCTGGACATCAAGTACCCACCCTGTCACTGTATCGCTTATCTTCCCTAGCCAAAAAAGGAGAGAGAGAATAAGATGGAAAATGACTTGTGGGTTGGGATAATGCAGTTTACTAAAGCAAAAAGCAAAAACTTGAGTGCATGAAAGCAAAGCAGAAAATAAGAAGGCTTATTCTTTACTTCCCATCAGAAGCACAGTCCAGCCACATCCTGGGAAGCAGAGCTTTGACAATGCATGACTGTTTCTTAGCAGGCAGTCATCGAAAAAAATGAATGCTCCCCTTTCTTCTCCTTTCTTTAGCTTTTATATCTGAGCTGATGTCATACGGTATGGAATACCCCTTTGGTTAGTTTGGGTCAGCTGGCCTACTTATGTTCCCTCGTACAATCTTGCCCTTGATTGGGGAAGGAATGTTACAGTACTGATGCTGTGGTCAACAGTAGCTGAAACACTGCTGTGTTATGAACACCCTTCTAGCACCAATGCAAAGCATAGCACTGTGAAAGCTCCTGTGGACCTCTGTCTCAGGTAGACCAAATACAACCCAGAGGGTGGTGGGCTCCCCAGAGGAGTGGTCACAGCACCAAGCCTGACAATGTTCAAGAAGCATTTGGATGATACTCTCAGGTACATGGTATGACTCTTTGTTATGATCCTGCCCAGGGCTAAGGACTGGGCTTTGATGATCCTTGTGGATCACCCAACTCATCAAATTCTGTGAAATAGCTAAATTACATATTAAACATTATGTGCTCCATGTGTGGAATATCTAAAGAACATTGTCAGAAACTATAACTCTGACACACACCAATAGAATTCAGACAGTTGATCAATTTTATGGCACAATACTGCATTTCCTAGCTGACTGGAATGGCTTCATGAAGGGTCACACAGTTTTTAGGAGAGACAGAGCAGAAAGGTAGGATGTCAGACTTGCCCTCTATGTGAGGCAACACTTGGAATGTATTGTGCTCTGTCTCAGAATTGACAATGAGCAAACAAAAGAGCTTATGGAGTAGGATAAAAGCACAGACTAATAAGGGTTACATTGTTGTGAGTGTTGGCTATAGGCTGCCTAAGCAAGGGAGGAAGTGGGTGAGGACTTCTACAGGGAGCTTGAAGCAGCCTCAAAGTAACAGTCATTTCTTCCTGTGAGGGCATAAAATACCCTGACATTTGCTGGAGAAGAAACATGTAGAAGTACTAGCAGTCCAGGAGGTCCCTGGAAAGTATTGATGCTAACTTTCTGACGCAGGTGGTGGAGGATCCAGCAAGAAATGATGTGGTCTCAGATTTTATACTAACAAACAGGGAAGGACTTGTCCAAGATGTGAGATTGGGGCCAACCTTGGCTCCAGTGACTGTGAGGTTGTGGAGTTTAATGTTGGGCAAGAAGGAAGCAGGGTAGCAAGTAAGCTTGTAAGCATGGACCTCAAGAAAGCTATCTTTAGCCTCTTCAGGGATCTTTTTGTAAGAATTACATGGGAATAAGTCCTTCAGGGAAAAGGGGTTCACGGGGATGATTGATATTCAAGGATCACTTCTTCCAGGTCAAGAATGATGCATCCCAATGAGAAAAGAGGGCCAAAGACCTGCATGGATGAACAAAGAAGTCCTGTCATTACTCAAGTGTAAATGGAAAATACATGGGAGACGGAAGCTTGGTCAGGCCACGTGGAATTAATATTGAGAGGTTTTCAGAGTAAATAAAAATGAAACAAGGAAGACCAAGGCTCAAGTGGAATTAAATCTGGCCAAGATGTCAAAGACAACAAGAAAGGCTTCTTCAAATACATCAACAACTCAAGGAAAACAAAAGATAATGTGGGCTTGGTTACTAAATGAAGGGACAACCCTGGTAACAGAGGATGCAGAGAAGTCAGAGTTACCGAATACCTTCTTTACATTGGTCTTCACTGACAAGACCAGCCCTCAGAAGTCTATGACTTAGGAGACCAGGGTAAAGAAATGTTGTAAGGAACTTTCC
>JAWWEU010000091.1:32862438-32874870 GCA_035583155.1 Acropternis orthonyx
ACCCTTCAGTTGAGACCTGACTAGCATGGGAGACCCTACTGGAGGCACAAACCACCGCCAGCATAGCTCACAACCTTATAAGGGCAATCAAGATACTCCCCTCCGACAAGGGGGTGTCCGTGGAGAAGATTACACATACATCACCATGAATTATTCATCAAAGCACTGTCAACACTGGAAGGCAGTAGAAAAAGAAAGTAAAAGCATTAATGGGTAGAATTATAGACCAGTTGAAGCCTATGAAAACATAAAATTATCTCTTTTACTTACTCCTGTATAGGCAAATATATTGGCATTTCCTTAGAAAATTCAGATAAATTTTCTTCAAAGACAAATTTTAACTAAAATGAAAAGTCTGGTACAGCAGAGTTTTTTTACTTTTTGCATCATTACAGAAGTCCTAAAATATTTGTGTATTTTTCTCAAAGGACAGCTTTCTGGCACACATTGCACACAGCAAAATGAGGGGTTTCTCTGATTGTTGTGCAAAATGGGTTAACAAATTAATAATGTCTCTTACAATATTCATAAACAAGTGTTAAGTTGAGGAGAGAATAAACTATGCACCAGGATGACATGACATGCATTATTAAACAAGAGCATGTAGAGGCAGAATATATTAACATACTGTCCAACTTTTATGAAACTTACTTTACTAACAGTTCTTTAGGGTTTCAGCATGTGGTAATCCCAGAAAAGGGTGAATGTTTAACAGAAAAATACTTTAATGAGCATTAAATAAAAGACATGCTTTCTACCAAAGGAAAAAAAAAAAATTACAAACATAAGTTGTATCCTATATGCCTAAGAGATTATAACATATTTGTCCATAAAGAGTATCAAGATCTGTAACAGAGTAGACTGTATGAACTAGTTTGAATTACATACGTAAGAGCTAGTGTCTGTTACATTTTATGGAAAGGATCAAAATGCTTTTCCTATCCTGCTGATTTAATTTCCTTTGGTGAACAACGTCAAACTATTTAGAGTTTACAATAAATAGGCAGGCACCATCTATTCAGCATTTTCAACTTCTTAGCTAACTCCCAGTGTAATTAATGGTGTTTATGGATGCCATGTTGAAATGTCTGATCAATAATTAAAGCCATAATTTCAAAAGTCTTAAATGCACTCTTCAAAAACAGTTTCACTAAATTAAGGAATTTTCAAGCTTCTGAGTGATGGTGGGACACTACAAATAAGCTACCTATAAAATCCACTGCTGTTTCTTGTAGCCTAATATAAATCTGTAGAGGAAGAAAGAATGTTGATTTTGCTTACTCACTCAGTTTTACTTCTCTTTCAAAAATAATACATTTTCTCAGTAAATATCCCTTGATACTTCATTTAAAGTCTAAAGGAACATCTCTGTTTTAAATTATTCTACTACACATTATGAAAACTTGGGTCCCAGCATTTGTGTATCTTGTCACAAATAAAAAAAAAAAAAAAAAAAAAACAAAAAAAAAAAAAAAAAAAAAAAAAAAAAAAAAACAAACCAAAACCAAACCCTATTTCAAGCCACTTATAAAACTCTTCTTCAAGTTCAGACTTATCTACTGGTGAACAGATATAAGTCACTGCAGAGACAATAGGAGTGATTTTTGCTACTTACTTACCTTGTTCAGTGTTGGGATAGCAAGCCCCAAACTGTTCAAAACATGTTTTTTTTTTCTTTGAAGATCAAATTACTAAACCAGTGTATTGTCTCAGTCTGAGGCATGACAAACAATACTAGGTAGAAGTTGTAAATTATGTCATTAAAGACACTCCTGTCTTAAAAAGAAATACACAGGTCTATTTTGTGTTTGAGAAGGGGTTATGGGAAAACAAAGGCAGCGGCTGAATACAGAGCACTGTAGTCTCAGTTCATTATTTACCACATGTAATTCTGAACACTCCAGTAGAACAATCTCAGCTTTTAATGACAACAAAAGAAAAAAAATTAAACATTTATGTGAATAATAGAACATGAGTACAGGGCATTATTCAGTACTAAGTGATAGAGACAAGAAGCAGCACGTCCTCTGGGAAGTCTCTTTAGACGTATCATATTCTTTATTGTGGACTATTAAGTCTTTGGCACTCTCAGTGGCAGGACTTGAAGTTATGTCATATTTACTCAACATCTCAAATGTTAGGTCCCAATATAGTAATTTGGTTGATGTAGGGTTTTATTCCATCTATATACTATTTTCAAGCATTACAATTCAAAAAGAAAGGAAAAAAAAAAAAAAAAAGGACCACACCCCCCCACAGAAAAAAAAAAAAAAAACAAAACACCCAAACAAACAAACAAACAAACAAACAAACAAAAAACAAAACAAAAAAAAAACACCAAACCAGAAACCCCCTAACCAAAGAACCTCCACCCTAAAACAAACTCAAATATATTTCTCTCAAACTTGCTTCATCACACCATTTTCTCATTATTATCTGTTCAAGAATAAACAAACTACTAACTGAAAACAGCAAAAGTCAATGTCCCAAGGTAAAATGTTTTGTAAAGCAAACCCTTTTTATCAGATAGAACTGTTGGGAGGGGGAAAAAAGGGAGAAAAGTTGCTAAGCGCATGTAAATGTGTACAAAGGTGTATGAAAGTATTCATTTCTACTCCACTATTAAATCTAATTTGTTTATTATTTTTCCTTGAAACAATTAAAATATACATCAGAAATTACCACAAAAAACCCTCACCACCAGAGAAGAGAAATCCTAAAGAAATATTAATGAAAACCAGAAATAACAATATATATAGGAAAAAAAAAAAAACAAATCAAACCAAAATCCAAATCCTCTTAGTTTCTTAGTTTACCAAAATGGTATCAAGGTGCACATTAGAATATTTTGTAATTATAACACTATTTAAAAACAATAAGAAAAGTAATTCAGAGTTGGAATATTTAGGGAGCATAACAATGTCTGGTGTTTTATTAGACTTTTCATAATGTTCAAGAAATTATGTTACATGACAAAACCTTTGCACATAATTTTCAACTTTTTTTATTTGTATGATTTCATGCATTTTTCTTCCCAAACTACATGAAACTGGAAATCAGAAGACAACTCCAATAGTAGCCATTTTTCAAGCATACATCACTGAGAACTTGCTACTAAACTGACAGCATAATAATTCTTGTTTCAAGGCTATCTCCAAGGTCCTTTATAATTATGACTGAAATTTGGACCAGATTAAGGGAAAATCACAGTCTGAGGAAGAAATAGTTTACTGTCAGAGTAACTATCCTTTATTATGAGGCACTGGAACAGGTTCCCCAGAGAAGCTGCCTGCAGGGAGTGACCACAACAGCCATAAAGTATGAAGACGCACACACAAAGTCTTCATTTTGGTGATCTTGGCCTGTTCGCTTGGAAGATGTCAACATATGACCTTCTGAGTAGTAACTATGTTCTTTCTCCCCTCTTTTTTTTCACTTTATTATTTCTTCTCTTAAGCTCTCTTCCCTTATTCTTTTCTTCTCCTTGTGTGCAATTTAAACACTTATTTTCTGTAAGTTTTGGATTCCTAGCTGAAGTTGAATGGAGTTTGTGTTTGTTAGGTTTAACAAAAGTTCCTTATTATAGCAATGCTTTTTAGTCCTGGCAATCTGTTGTAATGTTTTTTGTGAAGTTGCATGGGTGTTTTTTGCCAAAATGTTTATTCTCTCACCAAATTAAAAGAAATCTCTTAAAGAAAAATGTGTAGTTATTCTCCAGACATTAATTCAAACTACCAAAGAACCAATGACTTTATAAGAGTTTATGTGGATGAAACCTCTTGGAGCCTGAAATTAAAGTGTAACCCTGGTTACACTTTGGGACTGGGGTATAATAGGGGAGAAAGAAGTTAAGCAGTAGAAGAGAAAAACCAGAGTATTATTATAATACTGCATTTTGAATAATATGACTTTTCTGAAACGTATTAGAAATACCACTACACAAACTAAGTTTGGTTTCAGCAGCTATTTCTTCACCCCTTAGCTAGGAAATGCAAAGGATGTCTAGTTGTTTTCATGGGCAAATAAATTATTTCACTATTCTGATCGATAAAGATGGTCAATTTATTAATTTATTTATTTTTTAGCTAGAGTCCCTGAAACTTTACATATCAGCTGTGTAGATTTTCATCTCTTTGTCAGTTTTAATTTCGTGGAAGCCAAATGCAAGAATACACTTTCTTCATGCTGTCTTGCAAACAGCTTGCTTTAATTCTGTTCTTTTCCTCCTAGAAGTATTTCATTTGTAAAATGAACTCCAGTTTTCCCGAAGAAGGTGCCTGGACTACCTGTTGCTGATTTATTATTTCACAGAGGGCTGCTATCAGCTGCCTTTCCTTTTCACTTATAGCCTCTGAGAGGTGCCAGTGCATTGTGGCTGTGCCAGCAGCCTGATGGGTATGCAGATTGAGCAGTACACCTTGAATGGAACAGGTCACACCCTAAGGCAGGGGAAAAAAAAAAAAAAAAAAGAAGAAGAAAAGAAAAAAAATATTGATTTCTAGGTCTAATGCAAGAATGTGCATTTTATTCAAGGCAAGCCTAAGTATTTTACTATGTGGATAAAAATGAATGCAATTCATTACCCATGTTTATTTAACACAGGTAAAATGTTATATTGGTTTGGTAACTAGTGGGTTTTGAATTGTTTTTCCAGCAGTTCTGAAACATTTAACTATTTTTTTCATGTTCTCCTGATGCGTTTGCCATAGCAGCTTGTGTCTATTAATCTGGATGCTGATTCTGAAATATGCTATCCTTGCACTGCATACATTTCACACACTATTGTTATGTCCGTATTTAAATAACAGCAGAATGCAGGTAGGTGCAGTTGCAATAAGTGGCCTTCATCATATTCTTTACAGTTATTTCCCATTTATTTCTATCTGTGGATCTTTTTAGCGAGTTTATATTGTGTATTCAGGAAGTTTTATATTATTTTTTTATTGGGACTTATGTGCCAGTACTTCATCTACACCATAAAACCAGAAGTCCTCAGATTTTTTGAGTCACTCATTTACACTAGAGCTAAGAAAAACAGGTCATATAAACTAACAAATTAATGCCTATCAGGTGACATAGAGTGAAAATGTGGTGAAGAGCTAGACTGACTAATAATACTAGAGGCTAAGAGCATGCTCCTGCCATATTACTACTGTCAGTTCACATGCAATGACACCCATGGTAAAGGAATTATTCTGCTGAAGTCACTATGTAAAACATAATTAAAATATACTGTAGAAGTTTTTGAAAACAGGTGGGCTTTTTTCTTAGACTCACTGATGAACAGATAGCTATTTATTATTTTCTCTTTCAAGATTACTGAAAGCTCTGTTTACAGAATTGGGTAAGAGTGACCCTACAGAAAAAACCCAGAACAGTAGACTCAAACAACACAAGCTTTTATGGGTCAAGCTTACCTTTCAGCTAGTTTCTCAGTTAATGTGATCAATTCATGTGTTCCAAAAACTTCAGTTTGATAAGATTTGAGAAAGACTGGAAAGAATTCAAGTTAACATTTCTAGTTGATTATTTCATATATGGTAAATGACCTAAAAAGGTGTAAGTATTTATCTAAATTCTTTACAACTTTCAGGTTTTACACATATGCAAGCACACTACCATCATTTCACTTCCCAAAAAATGGACTTGCAAGGCTACCCACAATTCCAATAGGACTAATATTCTAAAAAAAACTACTGTAAGTCCACACATTTTTTTTTATCCAAATAATTCACATGCAAAAATAAGTAATAGGTAGTTCCAAAAACCTTGTTTGCCTTGTCTGAAAGAAACAACCCTCTTTATGGAATACAAATACGAATATAAGAAATAAATATAGGGAGATTTGCCCCTAACTCTGCCTTAGAAACAAACACTCATAAAAGAGATTAAAACCCATTGACAGAAAAGTAGGGAAATCTTCAAAATCCAGAAGGGTAAAAAATCCCCAACAAACCAACTTAGGAGAGATTAAGTCTGTATGGGTAATATAGAAATAAGCATGTGCTGTCATCTTTTCTCCTAAATTGTTGTTTGCTAAAGTTAAAGGAAAAAAAGGCCACATGTGATACTGGGAGATGTTTAGTAGTATCCATTATGTTACTGTGTGTTCTTGTCTGAATTAATCTGGAAACCTTCCTTCCTGACAGAGGTTAAGGAGTGAACGATACCCCAGAAGTCTTATCTAAATTGAGTATTAGCTTCATTTTCATGAAATCACTTTGTTTCTTTCTGTTAGCTCAGCATGAAGAATAGTGTTAATCTTGCTAGTCCCCTTATCAGATAGCAACATGACAGTGCCATTGTCATACAAGTAAATAAAAGATTTATCAAAGCTGAGAGAGAGGAATTATATTCAGCCCCAAAAATTTGAATAAACATTTGAACAACTCCAGCACTTGTGGCAGTAAAAAGAAAATTGACAACATTTATGACTTTAAATTGTTTCTTCCTTTAGTTATATCAGATTGCAATTGTGACAATGCTAGGTTATTAATATCAAACACAGAGATCTGCCTTCACTGATACAGTAATGATCTTATGAATGTGAAAAAGGTTCTCTGAGTGGAATGCCAGTCTTATATTTTAGCATCTTATTGGAGGAGGAAAGTATTTTATTGTAAAATCTTACAACTAGGAAGACATCCCTATACAATCAGAAACCCTTAAAATAAAATTGGTGAGAGAATAGACAAAAGTCCATCTGGGACTCTTGCTTCTAAATAAAAGGTAGACATTATTAAATAATAAATAATTCCAAGGAAATTAGAAAGGCAAATTCTTACAATGTGACTACCAGAGACTTTTTTTCAACATCAGACTTTGACCAGTGAACTCATTAGCAAAAGCAAAACAAAATTTATTATCTCTCCAACCTGCTCCAACTTCACTTGATGGATATTAAAAAAATTAATCCATCCATAGTAGCTATCAGAGAGACAATGTACAGTTTAATGAAACATTATTATTATCCAGAAATTAACAAATTTTTGCTTAGTTTGAAGCTACAGAATAAAAAACTTTGTTATAGTTAATAGAGGGCTGTCAGAGGAACCAAAATTTTTAAGACAATTACATTAACAATTTCAAAATATGGTGCAGAAACTATCTAACCATAGTGGTTTTTAAAGAGTTTGTAATTTCATAAATTATATGAAAGAAACTTGAATTACATAGGAATTTTGGTGAAGTAGTACATTCATAAATTCCACTGTTAATGTGGAAGCTTCCAAGTCACTGATTTGTTTCAAGAAAGTACATCCTATATCCTATTGCAAAATAATACTAACATGTTGATTTAACCCTACTACAAGCCTTTAAAATATTAGTGATAGCTACATCTGAGAGGTAAGCATCTAGTTTCAAAATTAAGTTAATAATTATTTCAAAAGCTGTTAAGCAGAATTTTTATTTTTGGGGGATTTGTTATTGTTGTTGGGGATTTTTGGGTTTTGTGGGTTTTTTTTTCTTTATTTTTGTTTGGTTGGGGTTTTTTGGTTTGGTTTGGTTTGGTTTGGTTTGGTTTGGTTTGGTTTGGTTGGTTGGGTTTTTTGCACAATAATACTTTGTGTTAAAATATGAAGATATTTTGTTTCCAGAGTTTATACAAGACTTTGCAGTGGAACTCAGTTCCCAAGCAGAGCAATCTACTGGCATTACAGACACATAAGGATCACCAGTCTCAAGATAGACTGCTGAATCAGAAGACCACAGGCTCAGATCATATGTTAAAATCCTGTGAAATATTTTCATATATCCTAGGATATTTAAAATAGTACTGCATGCACACGTTTAAACAAGTGAATTACCTCTCAGTAATGTTTCTTGAATAGATTTTTGTATCTTCTGAATAGCTTTGCTGATACTTGCTGTACTACTGGGAGAGTAAAATACTAATCAGCATAAGAACCTTACCCTTTGATCTTATTTTGCATATTTTTCCACACACATTAATGTCCAATTAGCTGGATTATTTTTAATTCTACTATCCAAGTTATAAATTGATGAATACTATCTTATTGTATTAACTTAATGATATTTAAATAAGTGAATTTTTCATGCAAGTAGTTGAAATAAATAAATTTAAAGTTGTAAATAAAAACTCTAAAATATAATTAAAGTATCTGATAGAAACATAACATGATGGCTAAATGTGTTCTAGGAACTAATTAATGATAATACTGAAATACAGAAGTCCGTTCCTTTAAGGACCTTATTGAATTTTTGGAAATGCAAGCCATCAAGGACTAACCTAAGGATACTGCCAGGTAATTTGGTGCATATTCTTTTGATGTTGCTGGAATAAGTAGCACGCATTTTTTGCAGAGACTGTCATGACTAATTTATATTTTACTGGAGTAGAAACTGTAGAATTTCTATGTCTACATTTAGTCTAAAAAACGTGATTTCTGATTCCACTCAACAAATCACAACTGTTAGGAAACATAATTCCTCATACTGCCTTAAATTTCTTCAGTATTTCAGTCAGCAGCTAGCCAAACTGGGACATGAAACAGATGTTATTCAAATTGGTTTTACAGAGATCATTCAAAAGTTTACCTGGGGAGTAAATGGAAATTACCGTAAAATCTGGCATTATATATTTATGGAAAAGAAAATCTGGTCAATGATCTTTGAGCAACAAATATTGCATGCTAATAAGATCTCCTCTAGGACATGTGAGCTCCAAGCCTGCAGGGTTTAGGAAAGGACCAGTTCAAACACTGAAACTTAAATCTTCATAGTGCTGTGGAAATACAGTAGCTTACACTTTGTTTAAAAATCCCAAAGCAGATAAAGAATACTTTTTTCAAAGTAACTTATTTTCCAGTACAAGTTCTTCCTAAGGGATTCAGCTTGAGAAATAGTATAAAGGGAGTAAAGTAAATACCAGCTTAACTTGACTACTCATGCCATCTGTTTATCATAGTCCTTTCAGCAGCTGTTTTGCACCCTTCTATTGACTAAAGGATATTAATATTTCTTGGCAACTGTCTGGTGTATAAAATAAATATTTGTCTCATTTTTTTTTGCCTAACAGCTGTTGATTTGCCCATGCTAACATATTTGTGGAACATCCATCATGTATTTAAAAGGTGGACACTTTCACTGTACTTTTGGTGGGAGAATATTGAACAAAGAAGAAAGATAACCAGTAGAAATTAATGACAGAGCTATACAAACAACACTCATAATTTAAGTAACCTGCACTTCAATCACCTTTCAAAGATGACTTTCCCCCTGGCTAAAGAGCCCTGCAGGTGAATAGGTAAGGCATATTGCCAAAAGATATCTTGAATAAGAGTCAGCTTGCTAAGTTACCTTATTTGGGAATGTGTTTGTGCTTCTAAAAACTTTTGGTTTTCGGTTTTATTGAAAAAAGTTCTTGTATAAACACCATATAAGTCAAAGAGGAGCAAGTTTAAAAATTTATTTGCTGATAAGGTCTTCTTCAGTTGAATGGTTAAAAATCGTATGCATGCAGAAAAACAATGTTTAAAAATAAAATCTGAGCACTAAAAGAAGAATTTAAACATCTCTGTGTAGTTGTACACAGACCTCTTGTTTCCACCATACAAAAAGGAAAAAAAGTAAGATACATATATTTCACATTTACTTTTAAGAGTTTTATTTTAAAATCATATTGTATTAATTCAGAATAAAACTGTTTTACAACAGATTCTTGTAAAGGTTTACTTGGTTTTCTTCTAAACTACAACTTTATGATGCTTTAGATCGACCAGCCGTGGTGTGTTGACCATGGCTGGCCACCAGGTGCTCACCAAACTGTTCTCTCCCTTCTCAGTAAGACAAGAAGGAAGAAAGCAAGATGAAAAGAGTCTTGAGTCAAAATAAAGGCAGTTTAATTTAAAAATGAGGAGCTGGAGAGAACCATGGAAAGGACCTTGGGGGTTCTGGTTGATGGTGTGTTGAGTCAGCAGTGCCCAGGCAGCCAGGACAGCCAACCATGTCCTGGAGTGCATTAGTCACAGCATCACCAACCGGTCAAGGGAAGTGATTGTCCCGCTCTACTTTTTGATGATCCTTGAGGGTCCGTTCCAACTGACGATATTCTATAATACTATAAAGTTTCAAAGCAACTTAGTAGAAGTCATGCAGACACCTGTGTATATTATTAAACTTTCACTGATTGCAGTTTTTTGCTGTTTTTTAAGACATCATCCATGCAATATGGTCACCAGTATAACAGCTGACAAATCTGGCTACAGACAAGATCCTGAAGTTTCAGTCTGAACTTTCCATCGGATCCTGAGCTTTAGCTCATACTGTATTATAAAGCTTACCTCAGCAGCTGGGGGCGGTCCTGTGTTGTAAAGGAAAGCACTCTGGACTCTGAATCGCAAGGACCTGATTTCGAGTCTCAGTGGGGACCATCCGCTGGGCAGTTAAATGCCTCCCTGCCATTTGATCCCGTCAGATCTTGGATGCTAAACAGGGTCAGCCCCACTTAGTACTGGGTGCTGTAGAAAGTCACGAGGATTTCACTGTCACTGTCCAAGCTCGCTCGGCCGTGGCAAATGGACCTTAGGACTTAAATGGTGGGGCCAGTTCTGTGCACGCTGTGCCTCACCTAAAAAATCCACTGCACAGGCTGGAAGGGCACATCCATGTGGGGAGAGCCCTTCCCAAGATCTTCGTTCGCAAAGTCTGGCCATACATACATACACCTCTGCAGCTAGACCTTCCAGTTTCTAAAATGACATATGAAAGAACTGAATACATATTCAGATGTAGTTCTCTGAGGAAAGAAAATGTGTTGGATTTCTGCCTTTTGCACTGTTTTCCACAGAAGATTCACAGTGGTCCCAATTTTGACAATTGAGGTATCACTGCCATACTTATTTAGCAATTAGGTATAGTATTCATAAATAAACTTGGTAGTCTTCACAACTCATATTATTGGAGATGAACTAAGATGAAGCTTCTCCTTGTGCAGGATTTCTTCTTCCAGCCCCCTACCACACCCTTTATTGACAGTATTTTCTTCATGTATCCATGTTATATATAAAAATTTCACTTTATTGAACAACATAAACCGTAACTGAGAGGACAACGAGAACAGATGTGCAAAAATTATTAAATTTTCACATCAAAATTAAGATGAAATTTGTTGGATGCTATTTCTAATGTCAATATCACACTGATTGAACATATCATAAGTCAAATATTTACTCTTTACATGTTATATTGGGACACTGAATAAAAAAGTGTAGAAAGATCTTAAAACATATGTCAAAAACAAGGCAAAAAAAGTGGTCATATAGTTGTAACACTACGTAAAAAAATAGAAGGAAAATATCCTTATGTATTGCTTGAACTACTAATATGGACTGTGCTAAATGCCTCCATCTTGTCAGATCTTTCAGACTAAATTGTTTTATATGTGTATCTGTGAGGAAATTTCTAAGAAGAAATGACTATGCAAACACTAAAAGAAGAATTAATTTTTGGAAAGTGTTTGTTATTTTGAAGTATATCTGCAGCATTTGTAGGTCTGTGATGAAAATCCTAATTTGATGAAACACTAAAAATCAAGACTCTTCTCAGATTTTTGAAGCTTCCACCATTCACATTGCAGAAAGCATGATCATGCAAGTCATTTTATATTTTCTAAACAGATTTATCTCTTTGGTTTTTTGGTTGTTTTTTTTTTTTTTTTTTTTTTGGTTGCTCTTTTTTTCAGAGCCTCATTTGAATTCAGTTTTGTAGTATTATCAATTTTATAAAGCTTGCCTTTATGAAGTGGGCTTAATCCATCCATGTAGTTTATAATTTTTTTCTGTGCTTCTAATAAAGGCTTTTATATTTTTAAATCTTTTATTTCTTTTGGTTTTATTCATTATATGAAACAATACAGAAATATAACCTAGTTATACTATTTGGGAGAGCATCTCCCTGAATCCTTTGAACAGTGATCAACAGAATACTCAGCAGGGATTAAAGCAAGAACACTTCCTCTACATTTGTTTTCTCCTGAACTGTTGTGAGGGGGAATTGAAGGCTTAGACACAGATTATTAGAGAAGGCTTCTTGCTGAACTATGAGGTGCAGTAAGGAACCCCCTTGCTTTTAAAACTTCCCAGAGAGGAGCCAAGGTGCAGCTAGATACAATCTTAGCCTCAGGTTGTGTAAATGGTTTAAATTTAAGGAGTTATAGAGGTGTGATTGAACCTCTTTGTCCCTGTTTTGGTTTTGACTTTGGCAAAATGCCAAGCTTTTCAGAGCTGTGCAGAGTTTCAACAAAGGAGTGAGAAAAAAACCCAACCTTAAAACTGAAAAACTTATATATATATATATATATATATATATTTACACAAATTTACAATACATATAATGTGATGGGTTTGATAAATCCCAAAAAAACTCAGATTAAGGTTTTAGTTTTAGCTAGGCCCCACTTCTGTGGGTCAT
>JAWWEU010000091.1:32889112-32901210 GCA_035583155.1 Acropternis orthonyx
ATATCTATCCATATATATGCTGTAAATTTCTGTAAATATATGTGTATATACCAGTTTCAGTTTTAAGGTTTTTTCCCTCATTTCTTTTAACTGAAACTCTATCACATTGGTAAGTGGTTGGCATTTTGCCAAGAGTCAAACCAAAACAATAACACAGACGTAATCCACATTATTTTTTTTTTATTGTCTGCAAAACAAAATGGGATGATGAATGCAGTGGAAATGCAGACTTTGAGATTTGTTCTAAGTTTCCACCTAGGAGATTGAAACCCTTTCTAGGCTGTCTCAGATAAGCAGTATATTATAGACGTTATTGATCCTTCCGCTTTGTTCAGCAATACAACAATTTTTGAGTATCAGTTAACGAGTATTACTAAGTACCAGTTCGAGGCAACCTATCAGTACTACCACACAACTGGAACTTCTTTTAAGTGAATGAAACAGAAGTTCATCTCCAAAAGGTTATATTTGTTATTTGTTGTTTCAAGCTGAAGTAAAATCTGCATGATGTTTTTTCATTTATTTATAATCAGTAAATTCATTTTGTAACCCTGAAAACAAGATATTTATTAGCAAGAATTTTCATTCTGGAGTAGGCAATCTATCGTACTATTGACTTTCAAAACTGCCAAAAATGCTGTACTTTCCTCTGTTGCTTTCAAGTTTAAATGTTTGTATTCAAACTGGTATTGGCCATCTGTAAATTTGGGAGGCTCATAAATGTCACTCACATAGAAAGGTGACTCGAAGGCATGATTGCTTGTACCAAGGGGGGCAGCTATAGAAGGGGAAAGCAGAAAAGCCACTGCAAATAACTAATGCCTTAACCTCATTAATTAAAAAAATTCCTTTGGCAGTGAAAATTTTCTGTGCCTGCTGTACACTCAACAGAGGAATACTGCTTTGAAATACCTTGAAGTAATTTGACATTTAGCCTCAGTTTCTATAGCTGTGGGGTTGATGGTTTTGTTCAGGAAACAAAGAAGAAAGGTCCTGGCTGGGTTTTCCAAAATTGTTCCACAGCTGATGAGTGCATCACTTCTTCTGACCATGTTTTTCAAGCATTCATAGCACACACAGATGACCAGACCAAAATTATTCAGGTTTTTTTCACTGAAAAAAAGTAGAACAACAGCCAAACATACTGTCTCTGATGTCAAGAAGGAAGTGAGTTTAAAGAAAGGTGTGTAAGTATTTGATATTTTGTAATTGAAATATCTTTTAACACATAGCTGTAGCTTTCCAACTTCATTTGTAGTTTTCCAATGGAAATTCTTAGATTCAAACATAACATTTCAGGTAACAGGAAGATTAATATTTGTAATATTATCATGGTAATCTAGCTTAGACCAAAAGTTGTGTAAATAAAACAAAATGTACTGAAGGTTATAACATAGTGCTTAACACAAATGAAAAAGGTAAACAGTTAAATAGCATCTATTCAGTTAAAGAAATTATAATTATAAAAAATAGTAACATATGTTTTTTTATTAAAAACAGTTGTTTTGTTTTATCTTTTATCTCTTTTCCTACACAACTTCAAAGAAAACCACAGAGAAATCTTCACAAAACAGTTTAGTAGTAAGTATTATGGTAGAATCAAATATTCACTCTTAATAACATCTATTTTAATAGTGTTCTAAAGAAATTTTCTGTCTTGACACTGATAAAATCTGTTAAAATCAATAACTTGGAAAGGCTGCAGCTGAAGAGCCTTGATTTTCTGTATGGTGTAGGGTGGTCACAGAAACTAGCTCCTGATGAAGCCCTATAGCATAATGCCTTGTAGCTATTAACATTTAACAAGAGAGGCACAGATGCTATGGGTTTAGACCTAGACTTCAGAATAATGATGCACATGTATCCAAGAAGCTCTTGGCTGGTGAGCTACAGTACAGCAAGAACTGTGGTTGACTGGAAAAGTTTATCAAGAACATTTTAAAAGCATGTTTACTGCTTTGACTGTGATTTGTCTCCCAATATCTAAATGCAAGTAGGGGAGGAAAGCCGACATATGGAACTCTGCAAGCTCTTCAAACAGAAACCAAGTGGTCATGGGAAAACGTTGAAGGTGAAGGAGTCAGTTGCCTTTCATCTTTCTCCAGTCAGATTTCCAGGAATAGTACTTCAGCCTACCATCATAGTTCATGAAGAAAGATAACAGCTGAAGGAAGAACAAACAGTGAGGCTGATGCCATCTGCTCAGGAGTAATCAGTTAGCAAGGGATTTTCTGCAGACTAGTAAGAGAGTAAAAAGAGCTGAAATGGACTTGGACAATGATGAAGCTAAACCAAATGAAGGCAAAACAGATATTAAATCTTGTGACTCTTTACCTGCCAGTGGTATTGAAATATGTTACATAATTACTCAGTTTTGGAGACACAAACATGTCCATTAAAAACAAAGATTATTGTTACCATTCAGACATTTTAGTGAGACTAAGAATAACAAGAATTGTTTCAAGATCTGCTGAATCCCATACGTGGGTGAGAACGGGAAAGAACGAACGCACCGATATGATGCAAATTCAATCCACTTTATTCACTTAACTGCCACACCTTTATACTCTCTAAGAGGTCGTTCATGCAAACACGCGCCTTTCCTTGCTTCGCGGTTGGTCAGTCTTTGTCCACGCGCCTTAGGCAAGCATTTCATTGGTGCTAGTTAAATGCTAGCTCCAGCTCCACACCCTGTTTATCGCCTTATCTTCCTCCTTTGACCTTGCATCAGCAGTTTTTGACCTCTATAGCCACTTGTATTCTGCCAATACGGCCAGGATCCCAACAAAGATCAAGTCACTGACCAACAGATTTACTGTGTCTATGGTTCCGTACAGACGTGAAACTCAATGCCACAACTTGATAATTTCCTTTTTCAGCTCTGGGACAAGAGTACAGAAAGTCTTTAGATTGTGTACGACTATTTAAATGGACTGGAAACCAGAAACTGAGTCTTTTAGTACATTTTGGATTTCCTGACTCTAGTTTTCCAATCCAGAACTGGGTAACAAGATAGCAAGATAACTCAGTGTTTTACAGACCACAGGATTCCACCACAAAGCCCCTGTGGTCTGACCGCCCATGTTCCCCATCCACTAGGAGGATCAACCGTTGCCTGAGTCCCTCACTGTGTACCTCCCTGGAAGACTGGGGGAAGCCTCACTCTGAACAAGAGCAATTTGTTCTGAAAACAAGGGAACAAAACACCTTTCCACTCTCTATGCAAAGAAACCCTTAGAGCTGGGCAAGCCTCTGTGGTTTGACTCCCCACGGAGCGGTTTCTTTTACATTGCCATGAAGGTGACATAAGAGAGTGACAACATCCCTCCTTCCAATTCATCTTCAGGTGAAGCAAAAGAGTAGTTTTTGTCTTTGTCTGTAGCTGACATGGGGTGATGATCATTCGTGAGAGGCAGAGATCAGCAATAATCCCTCAAAGAGAAGTGGTGCACAGCTGTGGAATTGAGACAAGTGTTTAGGTTTTTCATGAGGTCCATTGACTAAAGGAGCCCTTCCATTTTGAGACTAACACTTACATAATCTGCCTGCATTTAATGCAACCCAATCTATTAGCAAATTCAGGTTACCACCCAAGGAAAGAAAAAAAAATACAGGAAACGAAGAAAATAAAACACATGACATACTGTTAAAATATTAAATATTTATTTTAAAATAGCAGAAACTATTACCTAACCAAATAAAAAACCAAACCAACCAACCAAACAAAAAAACCCAAAACAAAACAAACTGCTAAGCCAGGAGCTTCAGTAGGTTGCACTTTTCTTGCTCTCTGTTGTTCACAGTTCAGGTGTATAATCTGTTCATTTTGTAATTCTCATTTTCCCCATTTACTACAAAACACTTCAACTTGATATTATCTCTGTATTACAGCTGTACTGTTTCTTCAACTAAGATAATGTTCAAGAACCACATAAAAAGAAAATAGCTGTCTGAATTAGTGAGCAAGACAGATGACATAGCTCTAACAAAGTGCATTTATGTATTGTAACTGTGAGGACGTCTAGACATCCTTTTATTTTAAGAAATAAATCAGCACCTAATCATACAATGAATCTGTGGGATTTTGTATTCAGACAAATGTACAGCTGTACTTTATAGTAATAACATTATTAAGTAGAGAACAGAATACTAATTCTTCCTTATTACTTTTTCATTATTTATAAAATTTTTATTCTATTTTTAAATGTTGCAATCATTTTGCGAGATGACTTCAACAAGCACTTTTGCATCACAAGTAAGAGATAATAGATTGTAAAAAGAACAACTGAATCATCAGACACCAGAAGCACTAGCTTATATAGGAAAATATCTGCCCTACTTAGAGTTTGATTTCCATGGGCACTTTCAAAGAAAGATGTGTTTAATGTGTCTTTGTTAAACTACATTAAATTAATGTAAACACCTACTTTGGGAAGAGAAGATCCTTCAGTTCCATACACTTTCATTATTTTGGGAGTTATCAGAAACAAAATTGAAGTACGGCCACTTAAGTCAGACCAAAAGTACTCTGCATAGGCACTAGAAACTTCTTAAGTAACTGACTTTAAAATAAGAATAGTTATCCCTTGCACCTTATGAAGATGTCAACATTTTCCACCTCTGCTTAGTTCTTACAACTTCTTTGATAATCTGGCAAACATGAATGTTGACAAGGTTTGCATTCATTTACACTGCTCAGTAGCAGATATTGACTTACATTTTATGTTTACTCCAAGAGGACAAACATATCTATGCAGAAAATGCTGGCACTGAACTCTGGCACTATCTGTGGTCCAAATATACCTAGGAATGCAGTGTAGAGTTTAAAGAGAATGAAAAGACAAAGTAAGTTTATTATAGATTTCTGGAAGTTAATATTCCTTACAGATAAAGATATATAGAAATGAGCTTGCGAGTCTGCATTGAAAGCACTTTACTACCCATATGGCATTTGTTTATGGTGAAAATATAAATGTAAAGAGGGAAATTATGGATAATTCTTTGGTAAGGAAAATTTGCATTCCTTGGTTGTATGGAAAAAAAAAAAAAGTAACTTTCTTAGTAATAATGGTATCTTTTTCTTTAAGTTATCCATTTCTAGGAGCTTGAACCTTGTAGCTTGTAAAATGAATTTTTCTCTGAGCACATCACAGCCTCAATGTTATTGTAATGCAGCATAAATAAGCCAAGTGATATTGTGCGCATGGGTATCATGTCCAAACATGAGAGTAACAGTGAGAATATAGACCGGGATTGGCACAGTTCATCTCACAAAATGACATCATTTGGATAACATCATTGATATTACATTAATTTCAGTAACTATGTACCAAAATATTTCTATTATCAAAAGTAGTATACTAGAGGACTAATTTTTGAACCTTTAATGAACAGACTAATAATTGTTAAAATTTATCATAAATGTGTGTTTTATTTTAGCTTGATATTAAAAAAAAAAAGAGCAGTTGTAAGAATGAAACAAAATTCAAACTCTGGAAGAACAGACTTACACATTTCATGAAAACATAAGTGAGAAAAGTCTTATAAAATACACAGTACTGATGCCTTGAGATTTTTCTCTATTAGTAGATTTTAATATTTTATATATTTGTAGATTTTTATATAGCTGTATAGTTTCTCACTTGAGGTAGCAGCTAGCAGTTTCTAACAGTTTGTCATTGTTTGTGCCACTTTCCTGAGTTTCTGTTTAGCGGTGTTTTCAAGGAAGGAGATTTCAGCAATGACGCCCTGTTTGGGACACATGCATCTGGACTGGAATAATAACACATACTGTAGCCAAAACAAGATAGAAGGCCCAGAACCCCCGGAGGCTCTCCAACAGGGCAGTTCTGAGGGTGGTATCAAGGGCAAAAGCTTTATGGGTTTAATGTTTACATGAGATATATTATATACTCTTATAAATTTGTAAGAACCCTATACCAGGTGTGTCTCTATGTACTCTGTGCACCTGAAAGCTTTCATTAAGGGACTGCTCTCTACTTTGTCTGTACTAAATTGTCTTGAAAGTTTTTTTACCCTCGATTTTTAGGCAACAGTACTGGTGAGAAATTGCATGGTCAAAGACAAAGTCCACAAGTTTAGATCAAGCAAAAGACAGCATCTAATGCATGAATTCCTGCTGTACCTTTATGTCATCATGTTCATACATCCAACCCAAAGCACTCTATTTCTGTCTATAGCTTACAGAGGAGGCAAAAGTCTGCTTGGCTCTGGACTTCAACACTACAATTAAGTGCATAGAGCTGAACAGTTTAAATCCTTAGGCGTTTTCTTTACCTGTGGTGTTCAAAACCTTAAGAAATATTTGTCCTATATGGCTCTGAAAATGAAAGGTACAAGTCTTAACTCTCAATTCAGTCCTAGAAGAGGGGCTAAAAATTGTTTGCATGGTAGAAGACAAGAAAATAAAACAAACAAGCGATGAAGGTCTTCAAAAATGAAACATAGACTCTACATTACTTGCAACAAAATATTTGACTAAATAAATATATCAAATTTATCTCTTAAAACAGAAAAAAAGCATATTTAGAGATCTTTCAGTGTTACATTCTGCATATTGACCTATCTGCCGACAGTCAAGCTATTTTTTTCTGTTTCTATTAGATACCACTCCAATTCCAATTATACAGTCATCCTCAATAATGCTGAGATTGAATTGTCAGCAAAGCTAAATAACATTCAGATTCAGTATAGTATTTTCTGCATGTGTCCTAGGCAGTCCAAAGATCGGCAGCTCACAGGCATATCAAAAAGTAATTCATATATTGGTATCCATACTGATAATTTTGGAAATGGACTCATATTTTAAGTAAGAATATATATGCCTTCAGTGGCTGTTTTATTTGAAACTCAGAGTGAATTAAACAGAATTTTTAATACATTACAACCTTCCAGAAACATTACCTTGAGACTAATTTCCGCTCAAAGACAACATTCTTGTCAAGATATTCAGCTTTGTAACATGTGTGTAGCACACATGATCAAGAGTATATACATCTATACATAAAAAGAAATGTGCCTGGTAAACAGATATTCATATTGAAAGTCAATATAAAATCACTTCAAAATCTTTCTTTTCAGCACAACATGCTATAAAAAAATTATTTTGGGGCTTTTCTTTATGATGTTCTGTCTTGACCTAACACTCTGCTCTGGCTTTCAGAGTTACTAGATTGTCAGCAGCATCTATAGTTTACACTGCTCTTGCTCTCCCATTTCTGTCTGCCATCTTCACTCTGCCAGCAGGAGTTACAATGATAGAGTTGGGGTCCACAGTAAAATGGAAAGCAGCACATCTTGGCCTATAGGAAAAATGTCAATACAACAAGTTCAGGTTGAATAAATATAGGTGAACTGTGAATTGACTTGAAAGGGGCCTATTTAACTTGAGAGATCAACTTTATTGTAGTTCTAGTTGCATACTTAGAGAAAAAAGCAATGTAGCTCAGGACTTTTACTGTAAAAGATTCCAAGTTTCTAAAGTTTTTTCATGTATTTTGTTACACTCAAAGGAAGAAAATTATCTCCTTGGTTTTGTTGTTTTGTTTGTTTTTTATTTTTGTGCATTTTAAGACTCCTGATATCAGTCCCAAACAAATATTTAGAGATCACAATTATGGTAACTTAGCTTTTCTAAAACTGAAGCTCCCTGTGACTAACTTTTTTAATTTAGAGGTCTTTTGCAGAAACTGTAGAACAGCTGTACTCTAAATACATAGCCTGGGGCAAAAGACTGTTACTCTCTGAAGTCCCTAAAACCTACAGTAAATCAATGAACATAGTGCCATAGCAAAAATTAACAGATACTGGTTCCATAGTACAGGCAAAAAAATGTACAATGGCACAAAAACTAAGTTAAATAGGAAGCATGAATATTTTTTACTGTATCTCCAGTGAATTGCACCTCCACTTGACCCATGTGCAAATATGTTTGTAATGAACCATGCTTCCCCTCAGTGACTGTTTTAAGTCAGAAGACAGCATTTCAAATCAAATCCTAGTGGAAGAATTTCTGCAAAATATGGGAAATGTATTTGACATTTTTATTAGGTATCTTAACTTTTCACACTGCAGCATCCCAGATGCTAACCTGTAGAAGCTTACTCTGTGAGTAACCTTTCCAAAATTATAGTAGGTAAATTAGAAAATAAATTAACAGTGTGATTTTCTCATGCACTTTGTTGAGGAAAGGTTTTTTCATTATGTACATATATATATGTATTTGTACATATGTATCCAGATGTATGTACATATGTATATATGTATGTAAGTGTGTATACTTATGCATATGTAATATGGTCTGTTTCATGTGGCTCTTCTTATCCTGGAAGTGTGTTAAATCATAACATTTGTTTTATTATTCATAGCCAGACTTATGTGACAAGGCATTGCAAATGGTTTTCGAGGTTTTAAGTGGTGGAAAACACATTTTTTTACAAGGTGGAACAGTAATCTCACTCCCAAATTTGTCAAGAAAGGATTTTCGGATTTCTTGTTCCTCCTTCATATGCACAGCCTCACACCATTCCCTATTTTTTTATATACTAAAAACATACTGGCTGTGACTTAGTGGCTGAAAGATGGGTATTTAAATGTTTTATTTATCATAAGTGAGGCTTAAGCACAAGGATGAGGCATTCAACACACAACATTTGAAAGATCCATTCCTTTTGGAACTTTAAAGAAGTTTGGGTTACTAGAAAGTACTTGAAACACCACTAAATTTCTTTGCTTCTGTACCAAACCATTTTGTTTATATTTAAGTAAAAGTCTCAAGAAAAGTAAAGTAAGTTCACTTGTATTTTTACTGTCAGTCAAACTGTAAAAACTCTAGTGATTTGAACACCTCACCTGGATGCCATACAGTTAACAGTTCTCCTCTCTCTGCCTAAAACATCTACACAGCATTCATTCACTTCAATGTGATCTCAGCACAAACATAATTTACTAAAACTGGGAGCTGTTTCTGTTTCTGGATACAGGTATATACAAGCATGGATCTGGCAGAGACAGAGTAGGCTTTCTTCACAGCAGCCCATAGGGTGCTGTGTTTTAGATCTCTGAAAGTGTGTTGATAACACACTAGTGTGTGTAACACAGGAGTGTCTACAGAGCATAATGCTGTGAGAAGAGGCTGGGATAAAAATTAGAGGAAACTGAGAAGTTATATTCACATCCTAAAAGAAGTTATAATGGTATGGAAATTACAGGGTAAAATTCAGCTGCTATTCCCCAGATGAGACGTGGTTGGCAGCTGCCTGATGATTGCCCAGACAACAGTAGGGACCTCCTAAGGGGGATGAAACAGAGGGTGAAGCAGAGTGGAGACACCACAGCCAGGCTCTGTAGAAATCCTTGGAGAGAGGGGACCTAGATAGTACTTTGCACGTGATAAACCATGTAGCACCTGTCAGCCAAGGGAGGTAGGAGAAGGCGTCCTTGCTGCTTTGCCAACAATGGTGGTAAAATTAGGCAAAATCATTTTCCTCAGATGAACTTCGTTCATTAAAACCTAATTGTAATACTAATGCACACATCCACCCCAAAGTCCCATGCCTCCAAGGTACAACCATCCCCCACTGGGCATATGCCCTGTGTTCTTTTGACTATGTCTTTAAAATCTGAGAGAATTTTACACTAATCAGCAACAAAGGTATTTATTATCAAGATTATTCAAGTTCCACCTAAACATAAAGAAATAGTACAAAATTCAGTCGAGAATGGGTGAAATGTTAGGGAAGACTCATTGTAACTGGTGGGATCAGTCAATGGGCTGAACCTGCCTTGCCCCCCATTGAGATGCTTATTAGGTAAGAACTACACTCTATGCATGCTGAATACTTTCATTGAAATGAGAGTTGCCTGTGTATTGCTTTACATATGTTTTTGCAGTCAAGTGCTATCACTGACTGTCCTTGAACCTTAATCTGTTACAATTTTATATTAATAGGCAATGTTACCCATAAACTGTTAGGGGTTGCCCTTCCTGGGCCCTGGCAGTTGCTGGCAGAGAGTAACACACTCAAAAAAAGTGGGAAGACCAAATGAGGGATATCCCTTAAGCTATTGAAATAGTTCCCTCAAAAGGGCACTCAAATTTCCCTCCAATCCAACAGGACTGTTCAGTGAAGGGACCCCATAACGGGATGCTAACAGACTGGTCAGGCACAACAGTCTAGGCTGTCCTAGAGCACTGACAGACAAATCAGACACTAAGGGTAATGGAAATCTCCCCACACTAAGGGTCAAGGAAATCTCCTCTTTTCATGTGACAGAGACCTTCTCTGTTTCTTACTCAGCACAACTCCTCCACCATTCCAGGAGTGAGCAAGAGCCTGGGAGGCAATAGAGATAGGACAGCTGAGCCAAACTGACCAAAGGGATGGTCTGTACGATATAAGAGCATTCTCATCAATACACCTGGGGAGAAATTGTTTCCATGTAGACATTTCTCAGAGACTGACCATCAGTCTACTAGTGGGAGACGGTGAGTGATTGCCTTTCCATTACCTGTTTGTTTGCTTTTCTCTCCCTCTCACTTATTAAACAGTTTTTATCTTGACACAGGAGTTTTTCTCACTTTTGCTCATCTGATTCTCCCCTTCACCCAAGTGGTGGTGTGGGAATGAGTGGTCACTACTGGCCGAGGTAACCCACCAAAAACATTAATTTTAGGTGCAACTTATCCCTAAAGGAAGACAGACAGTAACAGCTAAATGAAGAAATGTGCTAAGTGATATATTGAGAATGAATATGCAGATTGCTGATGAGACTGTCAGCAACTACAGTAATGTCAACCTACTATTCCAAGTAATTCTTCAGTTTTTGTTCTCTTAAAGCATCGTCAGCTTTGCTGTTTCCATAAGACATCCTATCTTCTGAATAATGGTCTTTCTACTAGCTTCACAATTTCAACACTTATATTTTTTCGCTCCATGAAAATGAATAGAATTTGGCCTCTAGGCAACCTCTAAGACTGAGAGTTCCTATATCATTCACTTCTAATTATTACTTTTTTCTCATCACAATACCACAATACTTCTTAATGTTGTCTGAATAGATTTTATTTATATCAATTTCTAATTTACTCTACTAAGCTAGATATCACTGTTTACCATATTTTTCTCTTTATTCAGAAATATTGGTGGTCTCCTAACTATTATTAGAACAGCATGTAGAACTCAGCTTCTTGTTATTAGTTTTCCTACTGCCAACTGATTTGTAAATTGCTTTTTGCCTTTTTAAAATGTGGTTGATGAATTACAACAAAAAAAAATAACACCCACAATGCTCAGTTAAGAGTTTATGGAAATAATTTTGTTTGCTGGACATTTAAGCATATTACATCTGCTTTTAGTCTCAAAGTCTTAGGCACTTTCTTGTAAAGTGTATCAATACTAGTAAGGTGATGGATACGTTTGCTAATGTCAGGACACGTATCTACCTACTGTTAAAAGCAGGGGTTAGACAGAGGGCTTGAGTGATGAAACTAAAAGAAGAAATTGTTATTCATTAACTGTAATTATAACACAGTGAGAGCATTGAAAACTGAACAAAATCCAAAATGAGCAGATATTCTGTTTTGCATAACAACTCCCATAAGCAAAACATTTTAATGCATTTAAAAAAAGAAATGTGAGTGTAACCTTTAGGTACACGTGACAGGTATCATGCTGAAAAAGCCTGCTTGTGTACAGCCTTGAATGTTGGACTTTCTTTTATTAAGGCAGAAAATCTTAACCAAGACAAATTGAATATATTACTCTGGTTTTAGAAGTGCAATGAATGTTCAACTTCCGTAAGCATCAAGAATGGCTCTTTAGCTTTCAGCAAACACAGATTACATCCTTTCTGAATTCATATTATCAACACATTAACTCATCAACAAAACATAAATTAGAGTAGATACAGTACCTGTCTCCTAAATGAACACTTTTCTCATATCCTACATGCCATTTGTATTTCTTTAAATATGCATAATCAGAAAAAAAGTTTGCAGAGGAAATATGTGCTGGTTTAAGGTAAACCAGCAGGAGAAAAAGAACCCAACTCACAAAAAGACTGCAAGTCAGAACTAC
>JAWWEU010000091.1:32918641-32939236 GCA_035583155.1 Acropternis orthonyx
CAGACCTTTTCCTCTGTACCCTTGTACTTACTGTGATCTTTTTACTAAACTGTAATTCTGACTTGTAATCTGTTTGTAAATTAGATTCATTCCTCCTGCTGGTTTACCTTTAAACCAGCACACATTAGTAATTCCTTCTTTTGCTTGCTTGCCTGGACTTTTTATGTGTTTTTTAAACCAAGACTTTGGATAATTTAAAAAAAAAAATAAAAAAGGAGTTGCAGAAAAGCTGAAAATTTAAAATTAAAACTCTTACTAGAAAAAGAAATAAAGAGGACTACTTCAAAAAAGAAGTCTGATGAAATAATAACATAAATTTATGGATTCTTCTTTTACAAAGGAACTTTTAGCACATATATGTAGAGCAGGGAAAAACAGATTGTGTTTCAAATGTCATACATCAGATTCGCAAGGGAAAGTATTGAAAAGCTGATGTGATTAAAACCAACAGACTGAATTCACAACTGAAATACTTCTCAAGTTTTTAAATATGCATTTTAAGGCTTGAACTGGTCACAGTTGTTTGGGTTGAGATATCAAATCAGTCATCCAGTTATTACTACTTTAATAAATGTTCCAATAAGAATTACAAAATAAAACTTAAATCACAAGGCCAAAAAGATAGTTAATAACTGAAGATATAATTTTACTAGCACATCTTTAGTGAGCTTTTAGATTTTGCATTTACCTTTAGTTTAGAAAATTTACTTTATAAACTCAAAGTATGATTTTTCATCTGAAAATGCAATAAAAACCTACAGAGCCTAGTCTAGACTCAGTAGGTCACTAATTTTCTAAATAATACAAATTTCTGTAGGATGGTGTTACATAGCACACAAGGAAAAATACCAGCTCTACATAAATTATATTTTTAATTTTCAAGACATATTATCAGTGAACTAGAAAAGAAAGTAAACATAAGTAATTCAAAGAGCAATTATTCTATAAATATAAATAATTTTTGTAAATATTAATGTACTACACTATTATTTTCAACTTTTCTTGTTGAATACTTTACAATTTTTTACTTTTTTGTTAATTATTTTCTGATTTCAACGGATACCAGTATTCTGCTTATTTATAGAAGTCTTCTTGAAGTATTCAATTTCATCTCTATAATGAAAGCTTCTTATTTGAACTCACTTTTATACCTACTTACAACTTCCTGGGAATAAGTTACCAGCCTTACTTACAATTTTATGTTTTTTTTAAATATGTGCTTCCTTGTTAATGCATAAATACATCCTTGTGAATCTCTCAATTAAAACTTTGCATGTAGATGTAGGAAAAGCATAGTTTTAAAAACTGCTGATCACCCAGGGCTTCTTACTATTTTCCCTAAGACATATTTGGTTCACCATTTTTCTAAAAGCAAGCAGATGAATAAAAAATTTGTTTTACAAAAGACTGTTCCTTTAAAAAATTATTACTAATACTTTCATAGTCTTTGAAACTGATGAGGGAAAATTAATGATATCAGGATACCTTATGGGAAAGAATGACAAATTTATTTCTAGACCTTAAAATTTAATATAGTTTTTCAACTCCATTCTTTTTTCTCGATCCTAGAATCACTAACTCACATCTAAGTCCATAAAATTTGTTTTATTTATCCTGATTTTATGTTATAGATTATGTTTTGAAGTTATGCATTTCTCATTTCTTACTTACGTGTCTCACTGAAATGTCCCATATAGGGATATCTGGAGGTATTATTTCATTTAGGAGACCACCTTTCTTCTTACATGTTCATAGAATGATTTAAGTAAATTTTTTCTTGAGGGAGAAATAGTTACTAGACAACAGATTTTTACTTTTCAAGTAGATGCAAAGGTTGATGCTGTGTTTGTCTATTTACTTGACATTACCCGTCAACTCTGAATAATCAAATCATGAACAATGTAAGTCAGAGTTTTTACTCAAAATATTAAAAATTATTTAAAGTTGTGTCTTCCAACAGTGTTTTCCTCAGACATTAAACACAGTAAATTATATAACATTAAAAAAGTCAGTGAAATAGCATACTAATAATTATTTACTTTTATTCTACCAGGTCAGTAGCATGTACTCTAAGTATATATAAAACTTCCCTTAACCTTATAGTAGAACTACAGCATGTCCCCTTAAATAAACATTTCTACAATGCTAACCTCTATTACAAATTTCAGTTAAACCTCAGATGACATGGATAGTAAGGAAAATCTCAATTTCTTTTTAAAGATAGTTCTTGGTTTACTATCTTTTATGTTGGAGGGAATAACAACTTTTGGTATTAATAATACAAAAAAAAAAAAAAAAGCCTGTTTGTATTAAACCCCAACATATTTAGAAGTCATAAAGTGCTTTTATCAGAAACCTCTTCAGGTATCTAATGAAGGATTCCTACCCCTTTTCAATAATGTGGTGTTATAGTTTCAAAATCTTTCATGGAATTGTTTTTCTCTCCCTTACCAACACTGAGGTTTGGGAGCTGGAGTCCAGACCCTGCTACCTGCTTCTAGAATCAGCTACAGCTAACACACAAGGATGGCTGATAGCATTGCATTCTAACTTAATGGCTGGGAAGGGTTGGGTGAAGTGGGGCAGGGGGGAAAGAGATTTTTGGGGGTTTTTTTGCGGCATTTCTCTGCTCTGGCTGCTATGGGTGCCAGCCACCATTTGCTGGGCTGGTGGAAGCATTTGGAGGGAGCTCCATTGGCTCGGTCCCCCAACTCCACTTGCCATCTGACATTTTTTGATGCAAGAGCAGTTGCCACTGCCTGGATCTGCTTCAGATTCCTTGAGGGCTGATGCCACCTGCAGAGGAGTTGCTGACCCCCCACCCCCCTAACCCTTTAGGACAAAGGACACGGAGAGAGTTTATGCTGCCCATGGGAAAGGTTTCATCACGTCCTGGTGGCCGCTATTCCCACATGAGTTTTTCAGAACTAGCACCCCCCCCCTAGTTGCCAACTGTGCCTCACTGGAGTTTGTGAGTGATTTTCATGGCTGCTGCCTCCTGAGGCACAGCATCGCCTCCCACTGTCTGTGAATAGAAATGCACCGAGGGGGCAGAGATAAGGCTTGGTCTGTTTGAAGTGTTTTGGTTATGGTGTTGCTGTTTGTTCTTCTGTTCTGGTTTATATATATATATATATGTATGTATGTGCACATACATATATATATTATAAATATATATATTTGTAGTGAAGAACTGTTATCCTTTTCTGTACATTTTCTGACTCAAGTCTCTTAGTTTCAAAGGTTGTGTCATTTTTGAGAAGATACCGCCTTCTGAGTCCAGACAGACATCTTACATTTCTTTTAAACTGAGACATGTGGCTTGAAAGGTAAAGGCATTGTTACTTTGAAAGGAAAAAAAAACAAAACAAAACTCTTTAAACATACAGAAACTGTAGGGAAAGGCTTAACTTTCTACAGGAAGGTCGCAGCAAGAAAGGATGGCACATCTAAGCCCCTGAAGACCCCCGAAGACAGTGCCCTACCACACATGCCTACTGGAGTGGTTCGAGGAGGAACGTTGAGGAGTAGCATGTGTCCACAGTTACATAACCTCTTATGTAATTGAGGGGTATAAAAGGAGGACTTGACCATTAATAAACTGATTTGCCAGCTTGAACTCAAACTGATGGGTTTGTGCCTCACTGTTACTAGACCAGGAAATTATTTAAAAACAAAAGATTCTGAGACCAACCTATCTTACAAGACCCTAACCCAGCAATCAGTCTATCTTCAGTCAAAGCACTTGAGTTTAGGAAGAAAGATAATCATGTATTTCAAGTCACAAAATAATTTAGAATGCAATTAAATGAAGGGAGGTACAAGTTTGCTACACTGCAAAACACATAGATTGAGAGGCAAGAATAAGAGAGAAGCTTATTCCAAACGGAACCAAAGACTGGGAAAAAAATATGCAGAGAATTTTGCAATGTGAGGGAAGTGAGTATATGAAGAAAACACATGGACAGGAAGAGGGATTACACCAACGCAGAAAAATAAGTAACTGGGCTCTCTATCAATGAAAAACATGATGCCTAACAGACCAGACTCAGAGAACTAAGCTGGTGTCTTCAGGAGTCAACACCACCTTGCTGAAATTCAGCAAGGGAGAGCACAAAATAACAGCTTTAGAGAAATTAATTCCCTGGGAATGTCTCCATTTGATAGACATAACTTTTCACATGGAAGGGACAATTGTGAGAGATTTTGAACTGGTTAGGAATTTCCTAATGTGAAGTTAAATCTCGCCTTCACGAACTTAACAGGAGGGCACTGAACTTCACACAGTTTGGAGTTCATTCCTTCCAGATCTCTGGATTGAATACTGTAACACCATGTGCTTTTCACCTGTTTTTAGCAGTTAAGGTAGAACTTCAGGCAAAACTTTTACTGCTGCCACCACAAAACTGCAATACCTACTGGAAGATACAGTAATTTTGTTAATGTTTCAGAGAAATAATGCTACATTTCTATCACACCTGTCACAGTACTACTTAAGTTTGAGTTCTATGGGTGTTGTATTTAGTTATTGTCAGTTTTCCCACATCTCTGATGATACTGCTGATGCATATAAGGGAGTTTTCCCATGACAGACCTCTGTGTGTGTGTGTGTATCATACCATCTGTTAAAAAACACAGTAGATTTTGTAGAATTGTTAACTGTCTATAATTCACAGACACACATAGGTCTTCAATGCAGAACAAATAGAACTTGGGGAGAAAATGGTAATAATGATAATAATAATACAAAACCCAAGCAAACCAGAAAATTACTGGTGATTGCTTGGTCACATTCTGCTCTCTCTTACACAGATATCTTGCAGTTATATGTTAGGCAGGGATAATAACTCCTTGGATACTACTCTGATTTTTGTAATTATATGATAGTTACTCTTGTCTCTCTTTTTCAAAGATAAATTATACTTTTAAAATCCCAATTTTCATACTGATGCTTCATCAAAGAGTATCATAATAATTATATATGTTATTTATATCAGATTATGTAACCTTAAAATAGGACACAGAGGATTTCACTGAAAACTATACGGGAATTATATGAATAAATTTCATCACTCTTTTCCTTGTGAACTTTCTTAAGTACTACAGAGAAGACAGAAAAATTAGTTTTGCAAAATTCTGCAGTGACAGGGTAGAGTGTAAGTATTCTGCATATGAATTCCCTCTGAAATAGGACAAGGACAGTGAGATGTCAATTGGAATTTAAATTAAAGGAAAAAAGGTATTTAAAATATATAAACTACTACATTAATATGTATTTTTAAGTATTTTTCACACAGTTAATTATTTAGCCTCATATTTATTCAGTATGCCAATGAAGGAAGTTTCATGAAAAGTAAGGAATATTAATAAATAGTATATTAGTATTAACAAATTAACAGGAAATTTGATAAGAATGGGCAATTATGAATATTTAATGGTTTATAAAGAAAAATAAGCAACACAGATACAGGATTCCAAGTTCTTGGTCACACTTGAATTAAATCTGATGTATTCTGCACTGAATTATCCACACGGATGGCAAATCCTCAGGGTAGTTAGATGTTGTGTTCAACTGTAGATTTTGTTTGCACTTTGCCAGGGAAACTCCTTTCAGAAAAGAGTTAAACAGAAACTAATCATTCCTGTGGGAAGTGCTGCCTGTCTTCAGTACATTAAAAAGCAGTAATACAATCCATAATTGTGTTAAGTGGACTCTTGCTGTTACATGGTAATATAAAACATCTGTAGTATACATGCAGCTGAGGAGTAAAAATATTTCATAGTAAACTTCCTCACATATATAAAGAAATATACTGCTTTCTCCCATAGAGACCAAAAGGCCAACACTATACACAGTTATATAATTTCACCTCAGCAAATGTCTTCTTCAGATATCTTGTCTTTCAGGTCCTAAAATTAAAGAGACACAATCATTATTCATAAGAATTATTTATAAGAATGATCTGTTTGGCATATTTTTAAGGTCAGAATTCTACCTATCAAATCACAGAGCAAAGTATCCAAAACATTTACTTTGCGTTGGGTAGTAACAGCCTAGGCTTCAATCCCATACAGTTTTCCTTCTGTGCTTAAATCTGTAAATGACAATAGATCAATTGAATACATAGTCCATAAAGGTATGAGTTTGTGGAAGGTTTAAACATTGCCCCAATTAGCAATATAAATAGGTAAATGTATGAGATACAAAAAATATAAAAGGTAAAAATTTTATCTTCCATTTCTTCTTCAATTTTTCAGGCATTTGGGTAGTAACCTAGTTCTTCCCAATAAATCTGATTGCCTGTCTCAGCTTAAAAAAAAAGAAAAGTTTTTATACTTTTATTAAGTAATTTTTTAATTTGTATTTGTTAATATTAACCCCAAAAATTTACAAAACAGTCCATGGATATCAAAAAATTACATGGGAAAGCCATATACTATGACTTTTCCAGTTCAGCCTCCCAATAGCAGGTATAAAAACTGTGATCAAGCCCTATTCTTTTGTGCAATGTGACAATTTGTCCCTACCCCTCCAAAGATCCACCTGTTCCTTCTGATTTGCAGTTCCACCCCACACAAGCCACCCACAGTCTGCCAGCCTTGAACACAAGCAAGCAGCCATCCCTTCTGCATTGTGGAACATGAACAAATCCACACTTAGATTGGTTTGCAGTGGTTTTCAAGAATGACAAGTGACAAAGAGATCACAATTTATGTGAAAGACACTTTGAATTTTATGTTCAAAACATTATTTACAAATTCTGAAGAAAAATATTTGTGGTTTAAACTTTGCATATAGGAAAAGTTGTTCTAGGTCACAGCATTTCCAAATTGTTCAGATAGCTCTGAGATATAGGTCAAAGGCAGTAATAAACGCAAGAGCTAGAAATGAATGTTTGTACTGAACCTAAGAGCTGGAATCTCCATCCATTTCTTCCATTAAATAAATATTTAATAAGATAGCAGTAGAAACTGTAAAAACTGAGGTTTCTTGAGTATCTTCTCTGTTGGACAAACAGAACCAGATGGAAAGACTCATAATTGCTTCATTCTTTCAATACAAAAATTGTGTTATATAGTATTTACAGCTCCTTGAAACTAAGTCACAAATTAATAAAGTTTATGCTCTGTACTTCATATATTTCATAACAGACTTAACTTGAACCCTATATTAAAAAAAAAATTATAGGTTTACACCAAATTTATTGTTATGGTCTTTGACAGTGATTCTTCAAGGAAAGTAATTCTGTGGTATCTTACAATCTATTTAGATATATAGGTATAGTTGCAGTAGTATCTATGGCACCTAAAGCCGTTATCCCCTTAGTTAATGTCTTTTCTTTCAGCATTTTTCCTTTCAGCTGTCTCAAGAAAATAATCAATTTAATGACAAAGGAAGAATTATGTCCTGAAAAGTATTTTTGAGAAGTGAAACCAAGTTTATCTTAAAAAGTGTTTAGAAGATTTACTACTGTTTACTACTAAGAGGTTCATAAGACCAGTAAAAGTTTACTAATGGTTTGCAAAAAAATATAATACTGTCAAGGCAAAGCTTGTGAACAATTTGATAAAAAAAAAAAAAGCTTTTAAATTATAAACCTGTCTACATAAGTGTAGGATCAGTCACTGAAAAATAGCAAGAAGTTTAAAATTTCAACTTATTCTTCTTCATAAATACTTTAAAATAACCTTTACCTTTTAAGTTTTGCAGAGAATTATTTAATTCTGTAACTTTCACTTGAATCTGTGTTCTTATGTTTTCATGTGGTTTGTGTTCTGTAACACCATAAAACTTTCACTGGAAAATAAGCCACAATTCATTCTTATTTTGCAGTTTTTAGTGTACCTTGATATTCGTGGTATATTTTTCTAGCACCTGTGTGAGACAATGTAAATTTTAAAAGAATCTTTCAAAATAAGATCCATATCTTTCGCAACAGTTCATTGTGAGCTCAGAAACAATTTCCTGCCAAAATAAGCATGTTGCAAACACAGCGCCTATAGACAATGATCATCAGGTACTATTTAAAAAACTTTTAGAGATGTTTAAATAGAAAATTAACAGGTAGATCACCACAATGTGCAGAATGTGTTAATCATATTATCGTCATTCTAAGTCCACATCTTAACTGATCTCTTTTTGGATACTAATTTATTATAACAATAGTTGGACCTGCTAGAGATTTTCCTATTAAACAGTTTTCTCTCAGAAAATTCTAATTAATTAAAAGCATTTTCAAAAAATTAGAATTTTTTACGACATTGACATTGGGAAAGAAATCGTAGAATCATAGCATGGTTTGGGTTTAAAGAGACCATAAAGTCTCCTAGTTCTAACCCCTCAATTGTCTGTCCATGAGCCTGCAGTGTGCCCTTGTGGCCAAGAAGGCCAATGTTAGACTGGGGTGAATTAGGAAAAGCATTGCCAGCAGGTTGAGACACCTAGTGTGGCCACATCTGGAGTACGCTGTCAAGTTGTGGTGAGGCAGGGAGCTCCTGGAGTGAGTTCAGTGGAGGGCAACAAGGATGATTAGGGGACCTCTCTGATAAGAAAAGGCTTAGGGAACTGGGCCTGTTCAGCCTTGAGAAGAGATGACTGAGAGGGGACTGCAGCTCAATGCGGGTAAATAAGGGAATGGCACACTTTGGGGACCAGGAACGAAACGGCACTTTATTTTGCTCCTTTATATGGGGTAGAGAGGGAACTTTCCAGAATCTGATCATAACAGGGATGGAGCTAGGGAGGAACATGCAAAACAGTGGAAAAGAGGGCCTTATATGGCAAAAACTGAAATTCACCAAGCTCTGACCCATAGGGTTAAAAGTTTCAGAGACAACAAGGGAAAAGGAGAAATTCCAGTGTTTTTCCATTCACAATACAGGGTACAATAACAATAGACTGAGGGATAACCCAAAAAAACTGAGACACTTGCAAACCAGTAGTCCATCTAACTTCATTCTCTGATCTCAATCCTCATAGGTAATGTTGAGGCTTCTCTTCCATTTCTCATAGGTCTCTATGCCCACTGGGGACCTCATCAAAGTTTGTAAGTATCTGAAGGGAGGGTGCCAAGAGGACAGGGCCTGGCTCTTCTCAGTGGTTCCAAGCACTAGGACAAGAGCAACATGCAGAAACTGAAACACAGGAAGTTCCATCTGAATATGAGGAGGAAGGTTTTTACTGTATAGGTTATGCAGCGGAACAAATTGCACTTGCTATTCTAGCAATACTGTGCTGAAAGTCTAACGTTGTTAAGTTGGAAGAAGAGGTATGAAAGTCCCTACTACCATGAGATATAAATATTTAGATATCTTTTTTTGTCTTGTTTGAGCTTAGTGGCAATCTTGGAATAGCTTATGCTTCATCAAGTGTTAGGCAGAATCAGTAAACAAGATCAGCAAGGCATTGCTGATTAAGGAACAAAGCAAGCTGAATAGAAAATATCAACTAAGTAGTGGTAATAAATAAAGAATCAAAAGCTACAGTATTTTGATTCTCTTGAACCACAACAAGACCTTATGTGAAAGGAAACTTCTAAGAGACAAATAATCCAAATACAGAAAGAATATTTTACCAAAAGAAATATTGATCAAGAGAGAAATCTTTTGGTACTTACAATATTAGTGCTATAAACCACAGCTGTTCTGTTAAATAAACATTAATACTGACTGGAGCATGACTATGAACCCCATTCAAGGCTATAAAAGTGATGGGTATTTATGGAAAAATCAAAATATCAGATTCTGATTTTGCAATGTATTCTCATTGTGCAACATGTTCTGATTAATTTGTTGATTTTAAAGAATTTGAAGAAATACATTATGCAGTATAACCTTATATTAATTGCAATGCTAATTTTTCTCTAAGAGTCAGGCAGTCATCTTCATTGCTTACTAAAAGAAATTTTACAGTTTTGTTTGTGCTACTGACCTACAAAGCAGCAGTAATAAAAATCATTTTCTTGTTGCTTTTAGAGGGGAAATTGGGGAAAAAAATTTCTCATTTTCCATTGATGTTGAGGACTTTATAAGTTTAAATACATTATCCTAAATTCTTTATCTCTTCAGCTTACTTGGAAATAAGAATTTCATGGCCTTTATTTTCCCATTATGATTTTCAATTACCAGTCTAGAAAGATGGTATAGAGCATATTAAGTAACAGCAGTAGCATCAGAGGTTAGTCTTTAACAAAAAAAATGCATTCTGTTTTTGAAGCAACACAGCAGCATGCAAGCCATTCAAAAGATGTTAAGAGATACTTTTAAATTCTAGTATATTTCTGCATATCTAGCAAAAAAAAAAAAAAAAAAAATACAGCCAATATGGTAGTTAAACATAAGCAGTTTTGTATCTAGAACAGCACTTGTTCTTCCTTTTTTGCTGAAAGTCTCTCCCTTGAACCTCAAAGACCAACACCTAAGCACTGGATGAGTCACAACAATTAATCCCAAATACATTATTAATTTCATTTACCCTTCTTGTTTGTAGGTGCAGCAACTCAAGCTTTTTTACATCAGTAGTAATAAGTGACTAAGCAGACTACACATTTTGTGTGTAAAATAAAGCACAAGAAATAAAAATGAACACACAGTAATTCTTAAAACTTCTAAAATCAGTAATTGTCATAAAAAACTTTATTGGGCCAAACTATGCAGCCATAACTAATATTCACACATGAAAAATTCTCACTGTTTTTTCAATAGAGATTTTATCACAGGGTGAAAAAAATGTGGAAAAAATAGAAGCAATTTATCCGTTCCTTACCAAAAAAAAAAAAAAAAAAAAAAAAAAATATGCACAGAGGACAAAAGAGTCCCACCCCATACACACAGACACTTACTTTTTTGTTTTTCTAAATCCTGAGAAACTTATATGAGGCAGAACTTCTGTAAGTACTTGTAAGTCAGTCAAGATATTTAGCCACTCATACAGGTAAGGCTGAAGATGAAAATTATTAGTGAGTCATAATTTCTGTTCCCCTCCTCCACCTCCACTTCCTACACCTCACTAGGACACCAGGGGTGTTTGGAAAATTCAGTATGTGTTTGACTCTTGATGAATGTAATTATACCTCTTTAGCGAACAGTGTTGAGATATGTGTTTACATTCCTTTTTTGTCCATAATGTCCATACCTTATGCAGCCTGGGAAAACAAAAGCAGGAGGAATTACCTAGCTTACGTATGTGTGTGTGCATGTGTGCATGTGTGTGTGTGTGTGTATTTATACATATATATGAATTATGCCTCTCACTAGAAAAGTAGAAAACCAAAAGGGTTTATAATAAAATTGAAATGAACCATGGTCACATTACAAAGTTCTACTAGTAAATCTGTTAATATTACAGTGGTACACCACATACTTCTTTAGTCTACTGCAGCTCTAGCCCTCAGCAGTTGTTTAACTGTGATTACACACAATGTTGACACAGACTGGTTAATATTTGCAGAGCTTGAGAGTTAGCATCAAAGTCTGGAGGAGCAGAACAAGTTAGAGCTGCTGCAGCATTAGTGGACACAGAACTGCCAGGTTTTACAATTTGGTTTATAATTAGTGGATGGAGAGTGTGATCCTGATGTACAGTAAAGTTATGATTTTAAAAATAACAATTTTATAAGATTTTGATCAAATCCCTTCATGACCAAAACTGCCAGAATAAATAACTTGTCAGAAAGCATTCTGCCTCTCTCTCTCTCTTCCCCTTCTGTTTCCTTGAAACACCAATTTCAGAACTTCTAAGTGGAGGGTGAAGAGAAAGTAGATCATTAACAAAATTTCCATAGCAATAGCCACCCTTAAGAAATTTCCATTTATATTGTTTACATTACTTCATATTGAAAGTCACAAAGTGAATGTAGCATTACACGTCCCTCAGAGTCATGCCTTTAACAAAAATAATATAATTTCTTTTCTCCAAAAGCATGCAATATTTTCCTTTTTGACCTAGTAATATGTCTATCCATTTTGTCCTACCCTGTAACTCACTTGCTCTATCCACAAAGTCTTTTAACCTGATTTATTGTCCAGTCACTTGGTTCTTACTGTTGCAGATGTAGCTTGGATCAACTCTAATTATGATAACGATTTTCCCTGCTAACACTTTGCAGCTTTCAGCTCAAAATCAGGAGCTTATATAAAGTCAAAGAGCAGAAAAGAACCTTGAAATGTCATCCAGCCAGTAGTCTTGCCACAGGACAAAGACAGCAAAATACCACTGTCATTCATGACAGTCTGTCCCCTCCTGAAAAACTCTCATCAATGAAGATTCAATAGCATCCACAGGTAAACTACTGCAATGCTTAGCAGTCCTATTTATAAGTACATTTTTCCTAATGTCTAACCTAAAATTCCCCTTGCTGAAATTTAAGCCAATTACTTCTTGTCTTATATACACTGGTCATGGAGAACTGATTATTTACTTTCTCTTTGAAACATACCTTTATAATTTTTAAGACTGTTATAGGGCCTTCTTCAATTGCTCCTGTTGCAAACTGAAAATCTTCAATTAATTCATTCTTTCTTTCTGTCTTCTAGATTTAGATCTCTAACAACTGTTTATCTCCTCCTGGACTTGTACCTGCAGATCAATGTGTTGCTGATCTGCACTGAAGAACAATCCTTTAAAACTGTATTGCTTGGTGCCACTCCAAAAATACAATACACAGGCTATTTTACAAAAGAATCCCTTTCACTGGTGGGAAAAAAAATAGCTTTTGCTACACCAGTGATTTGGATTCTTTTCTTTCCAGTTATAGTTTATCTACAGTCATTCAGATATTAAAATAAACCCTATTCTTCAAAGCTCTAGAAATCCACATGTGATAACTTGAATTCAAATCAGTTGACCAACTGGTTAGATTTTCCTTGAATATACACATTTTCCAGTCATTACCTTATTGAGGAGGTTAATGTCACAATTTCTCAGGAAAAGTCTTCTCATATAACCTGTTGTTTGTACTACAGAAGGTAAAGCTCTGCAGTAAACAACATTGATTTTCAATCATTCAGTAATGGTGTTTTCCATCACAGTTTAAAGCTTAAGGTTGCCGAATTATTTCCAGAGAGAAACATTGAATCTAAACTGTAACATTACAACATCATTTAGTGTGAAATGTAATCAAAGAAAATAGAAATTAGCTACCACAATCAAAAAGGAACAGAGAAGAAAGAGAGTGCGGTTGCTGCACCTGGAAAAATCCAAGGCAAAATCTGCGTCCATGTCAAAGGAAGAAGCAACCTATAGGCTGGGGGAAGAGAAGCTGGAAAGCTGCCTGGCAGAACCAGACTTGTATGGGCTATTCAGCAGGTTGCTGAACATGATCCAGCAGTGCCAAGAAGGCCAATGGCATCCTGGCTTTTCTCATTAATAGTGTGAACAAGGACAAGGAGAGGAATTGTTTCCCTGTACTTGGCACTGGTGAGCCGAGTACCTCGAGTGTTGTGTTCAGTTCTGGGTCCCTCACTACAAGAAAGACCTTGAGGTCCTGGAGCATGTCCAGAGAAGGGCAATGGTGCTGAGGATGAGTCTGGAGCACAAGCCTGATAAGGAGCAACTGAGGGAGCTGGGAGTGATTCACCTGGAGAAAAGAAGGCTGAGAAGAGACTTTATTGTTCTCTACAAGTACCTGAAAGAAGGTTGTAGCCAGGTGGAGGTCAGTCTCTTCTCCCAGGTAATAAGTAACAGAATGAGAGGAAATGGCCTTGAGTCACACTGCAGAAGGTTTAGATTGGATATTAGGAATAATTTCTTCACCAAAATGATTGTCAAAGCACTGGAACAGGCAGCCCATGGCAGTGGTGAAGTTCACCATCCCTAGAGTTGTTTAAAAGTCATGTAGATGTGGCCCTTAGGGACATGGTTTAGTGATGAACTTTTCAGTGATTGGTTAGTGATTTGACTCCATAATTATAAAAGTCTTTGACATTCTCAATAATTCTATGATTTTATGATTCTAATGCATACAAATAACTCAGAGGCAGGTGTTAAGGGCCAAGATTTTCAGTGGTGTCCAGTAACAGAAAAAGGACAATTATCACAGACTGAAAGACAGGAAGTTCCATCTGGATATGAGGAAAACGTTCTTTATTTTGAGGTTTACAAAACACTGGAACAAGCTGCACAGAGAGGTTATGGAGTCTCCTTGATATTTTCAAAATCCACCTGGACCCAGTCTTGAGCAACCTGATCCAGGCAAACCTGCTTTATCACAGCAGTTGGACTAGATGATATCCAGAAGTCCCTTCCTATCTCAACCGTTCTGTGAGACTGTGCTTTGGTCTAAAATTTTACTTGGGAGCCTTCTTTCTTGCTATGTGTTTGCCTCTAGATCAAAGCTCTGATAATAAAAATTCTCCTGAACCTAGCAACTTCCCCTAATCTGTTCAGTTTTCCCCAAGAACAGATATTGAAAGCAAGCAAAGTTTTCATTAACTCTCAGGATGAGTCATGAAAGTCTCTGCCATTGTGTTCAGTGTTGCCAGAAAGGAAGAAAGGTTTGGCAGCAGCACAACAGGTATCTCCTTCCTCTGTGCCTCCCAAAGTCCTCTCTCAATATAAGAAGTACAGTTATAGTGTTTTTTGAAACGTATTACTTCAACTAGTAACAATGATGCTTGCATGAAGTCAAAACAAAAATAAAAATAAAAAATTCATCTGAGGACTCAAGTCTTGGGAAAATTAAGGCAGATACTTAATGTGCTGGGCTACAAAGAAGTTAGTTAGATTTATTTAATTCATATCCTCTTCAGAATTGACTGGGGGAGAGAAGATGATGAAAGGAAGACTAGAACGCCACTTCTAATAAAATAATAACAAAAAGACAGGTGTGTCATTCTCCTTAGTAATATAACTCAGTTCACTTAAGCTTTGTATGTGACGTCACTCTAGTGCAGAGTGAAATATGGGGCTTACCCCACTAATTATTAATACTTAGAAAGCAGCAGAAATTTAATACATTTAGGACTAACTGCTGCGCACTAGGAATTACAGTGCCTGGTTTCCTTGGTGATTTCTTCCATGTCAGCAACAGAATACTTTTTCTTAATTAAATTAACATTTAAAAAGGATTACATTTGTCACTCCCCATCAGCAAAAGACTAAGTGCACCAACATGAACAGAACTATTCTTAAATTATGAAGACTTCTTCAAGATAAGAATTTTGTTCCAAACCCAGCATTGCTGGAGTTTGTGAAATGTCTGAAAGATCTGTTAGATTACTTAATCAGCAAATATCTGACCAAGTCAATTAAGTGTTAAAGTATAATACTATGCAAACGTATGAGGAACCATTCTATCTCATTGTCTGCAAGTTAATAGTGTAGCTTAGCTAGTGTCAATTGGTTGCTCCTTTAATTTTTAGTAATCAGCTACTTACACATAGATTAAAAACTAGATATTATTAAAGAACACACAGATTTTTAGCTTCAGGCCATCTCTTTTCATTTTAATGGCTTTAAAATGATTATTTTTAGCAATTCATATTACAGCCTACATGGAAACTGTATCTTAATGACATCATAATAAGATAATTATCTTTTTGAAACATGCAAATAAATTAATACAGATATGTTTTAAAATATCAAAAATTTTGTCTCAAAGTGCCTCTGAAAGTTATGTGTTTCACCTAAGGACTTTCAAGAAATTAATAGTTACTCTACGGCTAAAACCTCTCTAGATAAACACCAATTAATTATTTCATTTGAAATGGATCCCTGCTGAAGCAAATAGATCTCTGTAGAACTCTGTCTGGGAAGATGCTGTAAAAGTATTTCTCCTTCAGTTGTTGTGACTGAAATAAGATTAATAAAAAAGAATCTCCAAAATAAAACAAAGTTGCTTTATCAATAACTGGGATTTTAATCATTTTTCATTCACATTCTCAGACACTGCAAATGTTAACAATGTTTAACAGCTGTTGTCTCTTGTGGGAAGTACTATCCTGTTTTCCAGAGCTATTGTTTTTCAGGAATTGAATGATTTAAGTTCACTTCTTTCTTCAGTAAAACACATCCAAGATTCCCTTTATCTCTTTTTACTTTTCGAAGAAATCTGCATCATATATCATCATGTATGTTTCAGGAAACAGCTGCTGTAAAGAACCCCCAAAATTTGAAAAAGAAGCAAGTTCTGACTCTGAAATAGAACATTTTGGAAACAGAATGTATGTTCTTTCATATCTCATTACTTGACATTGTTGTGTCAACACCAGGTTTTCAACATTCACACTGGACATTGTCACCTCAATTTAAAATATTATTACAATTGAACACTTTGACTTTTGAAGAATATATTTCAAATATATTTTAAAAATTCAGCTTTGGCATCTCAAGCAGAATAGCCACAATAAAAGGATTCAAAATTACTTTTCAATGTTAGAGATTGTTCCACAAGAATTATTACTCAATTTCTGAGGCATTTTGAACACATCTAAATTAAATTTTTGCTTCTCATCCATTGTAATAGTACTGAAAATATCTGAATTTTATTCTTCCCTTTCCTAGTTTTCTTGAAAGACACTCCCTAACTTCATCTTGCAGCAAGCTGAAAATGGAATCTCTTAACTACTAAACAATTTCTTTTCATAAAGAATACAATATACAGAAATATGAAAAAGCATGCTGCTTCATTCAGTTATTAATAATGTAAAATAAACTAAAAACGTATATTATTTTGAATTTCTCAGAATAAAAATCTCTGTTACTCAGAACACTTTTTTCCCACATGTTAATGCAATCAGTTTTAATTGCACTTTCTATGGAAGTAGGGAATCCCTATATCTTCAACAAATATGAGAGAGATTTTATATCCAAGGTGGCAACCACATGATGTTTAGGCCAGTTTACAACACTGGTAGAGTCATGCTTCACAAATTTCTTCACTGTGTGATCACATATTTAATTTTCCTGTGATAAGTCTCTACTTCAGTAAATGAGGGCATGCATTACAAAGGAGAATATATCTTACTTTAAATTTCAAATAGTAGCTGTCCAGGTAATATGGAAGTATTGATACTTGTGTCAATCTATTTTATTTGTCCTGGGCTTGCTGATAAGATAGTTGAATACAAGGAGAATGGAAGGGTGGCTGACCTCAGTATTTATTCCTCCTAAGAATACAGGCATTTGTCTTCTCTGCAAAGGGCAAAGAATATAATTTTAAGCATCAAGAAATTCAGACTTGTTGACTATAAGGAAATCAAAGAAATTAAAACTACTTCTAACCCACCAAAACAAAACAATATATTGTTCCATAAACATATACAACACTACACATTGCATAGAATTCCAGTGAAGTGATGCAATTTTTTAGGTACCTTCATTCATTTTAAAGGTTGCAATTATAGTCTCATTAATGGGAGAATAGATCTGAGACTAAAGAATAAAATTTGAGACAGGAAAGGCTGGGTAAAGGAGGTCAAGTTCGTTACAAAGTGACAAAATAATCAGCCTGTAGCTGACATATCTGCTGATAAGGCTGACATTTCATAGACATCACTCATAATAGGACAGTGGTATTCAACTCTGGCAATACCTGTAAAAAATAAAACTATAGCTTAATTTCTATTGCTCATATAAAATACTTAAGAATTACATTACACAGAATAAAGAATGTGAATAAAGTTGTCTCATTAGAATTTTGTTTTGTCTTTTAATGACAATACTTGACAGAGGAGGAAAACTACCACTCAACCCAGAAATCACCGCTGAATCAATTCACCTTTGACTGACATCTCAGATAATTCTAAATTCACTGATAAAGCCTGCAGTCATATCTCAGCTGAATAAAGTTCAAATTCAAAAAGGGGGGGGAGAAAAGAATTCCAAATAACATTCAATCTGAACAACAAAATTGAATCAGGTACAGGTAATAAAATTACAAGAAAATGTAAAACAATGGGGTCTGACTAGAGAAATTCTAGGAGACAGTTTAATCAGACAGTTACACAGTACTTAAGAGCAGAACTAGAGTGAAGTGGGCCTCCATGTGATAACATTTAACAGCATGAGCCTTTCTGAAAATGCAGTCCAAGAAAGTAGTTCAGGAAAATCCAGCAGTAATGATAATAAAAATAATGCTGCCAGATAAAAGAGCAGATGAATGCTACAAAAATCAGGCAAGCTGTTCCTGAAATGTGTGAGAGAAAATAATAGTATTCATAAGATATCATATAGTGTGAGGTCAAAGGAGAAAAGGTGGGAAGGAATGGCAGAAAACAATACTTGTCTTGAATACTAGATGCTTCAACTACAGATGAAATCAGTTACTTTTCATCTGGGTATGTAAAGTCTTAAAAAGAAGGGAGCAGATTGCTGAACAATCAAATAAGAAAACTTGAAAATTTGAATCTCAAAACACAGCCGACCACTTCAGTTCCTGTGCTCTGCTAAAGAAGATGCAAGTTTTTTGAAGGATAATTTAAAAAAAACTATGTAAAAGAAGGTGTATCTGAACTCACACCCATCCTCTTACTATTAAAAAGTACTCTCAACTGCGATCTCTAGCCCATTCCCAAATAGGAATACCATATAAGTACATTTGAAAACACCATGAGAAGAAAAAAGTTAATTAAAACTTTCTTCTTGTGTTTGTGGAAGTAGCAAACAAAAGATAAGACTGATGATTGTGTTTTCTTCTTCAGCATGATATAGATTCCCTGAATCCATCTTCAGCTCCTGCATTTAAAAGAAGTTCCATATCTCAGAAATACACTTAAAGAATATTTTATTAACACTGCAAGATTTTTCACTGCGGACACCATTGCAGGTGAATATTCTAGATCTAAATCTAGATCTAGATCTAAAACTAACTTCTTTCCATTCCTCCGTTTTCCCCAGGCTCAGCTTCACCTCTGACTCTTCTACTTCTTTACCCCTGAGCAGTGCAGAAGGATAGGAAACAGGACTTGTGATGTGTTCATGACACTTTGTGTTGAATGTTTTGTCTGCCTCCCACTCTTCCCCTGTTCCAGCTTGGATCACTTTCACAGGTCAAAGTCCTTCATAAACTTCTCCAGCAGCAGTGGCACCAGTGGGCCCTTTCTGTGGACTGCAGTTCTTCACAAACTCTTCCAGCAGCATGGTGCAATCTTTAACGAACTGATGGCTTCAGTGAGGGACATTCCCATGTACTGCAACTGCTGCCAGAATACCTGCTCCAACATAGGCTTCTCTCTCCATAGGACCACAGATCCTGCCAGGCGCCTGTTCCAGCACGAGCTGCCCACAGGGTCATAGCCTTCCTCTGGGAATCCACCTGCACTGCCATGGGGTCTTCCTCTATCTGCAGGTGGATATCTGCTCCACCATGGTTCCCTATGGGTTGCAGGGGCACAGCCTGCGTCATCATGGTCTTCACCACAGGCTGCAGGGGATTCTCTTCTGCAGCACGTGAAATACCTCCTCCCACTCCTTCTTTACTGACTTTGGGGTCTGCTGGGGTGTTTTTCTCACATTTTTCTCACCCATCTCTCACACATCTGCCATGAAGCCCTTTCTGACCATTCTGAAATATGTTATCACACAAGAACCACCAGCTTGTTTGATAGGCTCAGCTGTGTTCTTCAGCAGATCATCCATTGGAGCCTGCTGTGTATGACAAGGATCAGTCGCTGATGTTTTCTCGCTGAGATCAACCCTGCAACATCTCACTAACACATGAAAATCATGCCAATTAAACCAAATACACCACAGAAATTGGTAGTTTCACAGTTATTGTGCCAAATCTCAGGATTGTTACTGTAAATATTAGGGAAGTGTGGTTCCGTTAGCACCCTTCGAGGTTATCTAGGTAAATTTTTCAGACACCTGTGAAAGAGCAAGTTTTTTTTTGTACAGTGGTTCATCATGTAACTTTGCATATTGTGGATTAATAATTCCAAATACATTACAAGTTTAAAAGTCACAAAATGCATTGCAAAAATCTGTAGATTTTATACTTTAGGGGAAACTATTGATCAGTTAATGACCCCATCACTAAACACAGTGTTTAATTGAGTTTTGAAACGGTAGCAGTACAGCAAGTTCTTCAAAAATCAATCCAATTGATTTCCATTTATACCATTGCACAGTTTTATACTGGGCTAAGTTCTTCATCTCAAGTCCATTAGATGTGCAATTCAGATCAATTTTTCTTCCTTATTTCCTCAGCCTTATACAAATATTCCAATTGCACCGGCCATTTTTATGAACCTTTCAAAAGTTTCTCTTTAAACCTCTCTTCAAAATAAAAGTAGGACTGTTACAAAAACAACAGAAACTCAAATTTGAAAAATCTGGCAAATTTGGACTCAGAATTTGCAGCTTAAGTGATTTTTAAATGCCTGTTTTCTATGTTATATCATCCATGTAGGTATATGTATGTACACTTGTTATATATTGAAATATTTAGGTGTTCTAAGTACAACTGAGCAATATTTGGTATACTCTATATACACATACCTTCATATATACATATGTCTGCACCCTTTATAGATCTAAAAAGAAAGACATATATGTCCTATACAGAGAGGAAGGTATAAATCCTCTATAGTGTCTTTACACACTGTAGTATATAATTTTACTGTGAACACCTAAAAACACTTAAAAATAAGATGGGG
>JAWWEU010000091.1:32952410-32965370 GCA_035583155.1 Acropternis orthonyx
GGGGCCTAGCTAAAACTAAAACCTTAATCTGAGTTTTTTGGGATTTATCAAACCCATCACACCCTCATACTGTATATGCACTAAAGTTATGGGTTTATTATATAGGAGTTAATAGATCTGGTTTTAAACTGGAATTTGATACACAGGATGAGAAGTTATAGTCCACTTATAATGTTCTCAAATTATGGTAAGGATAATAAGAAAGGTGTGAAGGTTCATGCCTAATTGCAGCCTTTTCAGCCTTTCTATTCATTTATATCTGTATGTTCATCTTACAAGAACTACATCTGAAGGCTTATCATCTCCAAAGAGAAATATATGAATTATGTCCTCACATAGGATAAAAATAGTTCATCGAAATTGTTGTTCTCTGATGATTTGTGTGGCAACAGACTCTAACAAAATTTCTTTGGCACTGACCTTCTTAATTATTTTTAATATATCAGAGGTTTACATGGTTTTTTGAGGTTATTTGAAGCTTTTAAAGACCTACATTTGCCAGCAGTATACAGTGCATGGTACTTTCCACTAGAATTCACTGTTTAAACTCTGACATAAAAAACTTCTTTTTTGCCTTTTCTTTATCATCATTAGCCAGTAGACTTGTTACTGAAGTTAGAACACAAGATGAGGGAAACTTTGTACAATGAGGCATGGTTGCAACCAAGTTTTCATTACTCTCTACGAAAACAGTTCTGCTGATTGCAGCAGAGAACTGCCTAATACAGTGTGAAAATGCACACCAATTACCTCATAGGTTGTAGTTAAGGTGGAACTTGCATATTCATAGTTTTTCTTCAAAAATCAATTGTTGGAATCGAAACTCAGTTATCAGCAGAAACAGAGCTAACAGGACTCTGCCAGTCAGCCTTGGAGTGGCAGAGGCCCCAGAGACTGTGTCTGTTTAACTGTGCGTGATAGCTCTGTCTGTCTTAGATACAGAAAGTTTTGTAGTTATATTATAGTGATTTAAAGAAATTCCTTTTTTCCCCTCCCTGTTTGGCTCACTGATATGTAAAACACTGACTCTTCTTACACAACTCGAGTAAAGAATTTGCTTAGTTATCTAATTAACATAACCTGTCCTCATTAACATGTCCTACCCCTTGATTAACGTCCTGCCCACAAGACCTATACATTGCGAAACACATGTTCAATAAAAGTTTTAGCTTTCTACCCCCAAAGATGGAACATTTAGATTACTGATCATCCACAATCAATGTTTTATTAGAGAAAGAAATGAAAGAATATATGTAAGTAATATGCTTACTTAATACCTCTAAAGAGGTTTTTTTTTTGGTTGTAGACTATCTTCAAATTATTTCTTTTTATCATTTTTACCATTTTAACCATTTTAAAATATCATACCAAATGAAAGCTGGATTGTATTGCTGGCTACAAATATTCATCCTCCATCATATTGTTCAGACCTTCTGCCTTTTGAATTTTTTTTTTCTTACCTATTAAATCACAATTTTCTGTTATGATTAAAAATGCAGAATATATGTCAGGTATAGGTAGAGATCAGTCTGAATTTCTAGAATCATATAGATATATTAAAGTACTTTCTGTGAGAAACTTGATCAGAAACCTCTCTTATCCTGACAAGAAGGCTATGCCTTAGAAGTTTATATTACAAGTTTCAAATTCTGATATTTTTATTCAAAATCTAAAGTTTTTTAATAAAGAATGCTAATAGAATGCACAGGAACTTAATCATGGATGGATCCCAAAATATTTCATAAGGCCATGGGTTTCCCTGAAGTGTTTCATGAAGAGAATATTCACGTGGGAAGCAAAGAGTATCTACTTTCCATTAGAGACTGAAAAGCAAAATGAACCATTTCAAGACTTAAATGTTACCCATATTTTCTGCTCATAAATGAGCCCAAAACAGCTTTAGAGAAGATTTAGTATTCTGCATTTTTTGAAGCACCAGTATAAAGTAGTAAGTTATTTTATTCAATTACATAGCAATGCTCTTAGAAACAAAAAATATTAAATGAGATGGCTTTTACTATAAAGTGTGACTTTAACAGTACTGTTTGTGAAACTAACTAAAAGTGATGAAATGAAATTAGCTGGAAATTTGAACTGTTTTTGAGACATTCATTAGCTCTCCTTTCAAGCTGGAAAAAACAAACAAACAAAACCTCCTTCCTAATCAAACCCAGGTTGTCTTATATAGCTAAACCTTCCTCCCGAAAATTTAAAATCATAAAATCATAGAATTATTTAGCTTGGAAAATACCTGTAAGATCATAGAGTCCAGCCATTAACAAAGCATAGCCATGTCCACCATTCATCATGTCTACACAACTTTTAAATACCTCCAAGAATGGTGACCCTACCACTTCCCTGGACAGCCTGTTCCAATGCCTGACTACCCATTCAGCGAAGAAACTTTTTCTAACATCCAGTCTAAATTTTCTCTCCTGGTGCAACTTGAAAGTATTTCTTTTTCCTGGTCTTATTGCTCGTGACTTGAAAGAAGACGCTGACTCCCAACTCGTTACAAATTTCTTTCAGGTTTTTGTGGAGAGCAATAGGGTCTCCCCTCAGCCTTCATTTGTCAAGCCCCAGCTCCCTCAGCAGCTCCTCATATCCTCCATCACCTCACTGTCTTTCTGGTAGTGTGGAATCCAAAACTGACATGAGTTACACCCATATATTTTTTTAATACAGTGATTTTTCAAGCCAAGCAGGATGGATTGTATGAAAGTGAGATATTCACAGTCTTTCATTTTAAAGTGAAAGTCTCTTACCCCCACTGCAGCAAGTGACATGGGGTGATATAGAACAACTTCTTAGACATGCCCACATGTCTTGAGGCTCCCTCTTCTCACAGCTGCTGCAAAAGTTAACTCTGTCCTGGATAGATCCATGGATGGATCTAGGACAGTTCCCTTCACATTTTTGTTGTTGTTGTTTTACAAAGTTGATTATACAACAGTATTTTCCTAGCATATTCTGTTTGCAACATCTTTGCCAAATTTCTGCTGCATTTCCGTTTCATTCTGAAATTAATTTTAGTTTGGAGTCAGGCCTAGTATTCAGACTAAAGTAGATCCAGTTTAATTAAGACCTTGTTGAGGTTAATTCCTTAAAAATCTCTTCAATATATCTCTGCTTTGTTCCTGTATTAGAGAGGAAAACTAGTCAAAGCAGGTGATGTGAGAAAGGTGTATTGCAATTGACAAAACCCCAAAGGCTTCTCTCCATCAAAGGAGAGCTCAGAACAGAATGGAGCATAGAACGAGATGGAGTGTCAACAGCTATGTGAGCTCTGAAGGACAAACTGAAAGTAACTTAAGGAATAAAGAAGAAATTATGAGTGCAACTAAAACTTTCATACAGAACCTAGAGTTAATAATTCAGAAAATTGGATGTGGAGTTGTGTTTGATTGATTTATGTTTTTTTCACTCTGTCAGCACTGACAACTGTTTGTTCCTTGAAATCCATTATTGGATTAATGTGTATTCATATAATAAGGTATTTACTTCTTTATTTAGCAATTTAAAATAAAATCAGGATTCTTATAAAGAATTAAAGAGCAGCTTATTGAGCTAGTGTAAATCAGAGTAGCATGAAAATTAGTTTAAAATACAGTTTGCCTGAATTTCACAGTATTTTTTATTAAATACCTCTTTGTTTAATGTTTCTGAAGTCAAAAAGTATTTCTTCAGTGAATTAATGTCCCTGTTCCAAGAAAAATAAATACATTTTAAGAGGTAGTCCTCAGAGCAAAACAAAGATAAACATGGATTTACTGTCTTATGTGCTAAGCAGAGGCTGTTTCCTTTTATTCCACCATAATTCCTGAGGAATGGGAAGAAGTTAAGTCTTAGGCATACATCTGTCACAAAACTAATATTTTCCTAAAATCAGAAGCAAACCTGTAGGGTGAGAAGAGAGCAGAGTAACTTGTATTTATGCATCTGAACACAATCAAGCAGCCATATTTCATACTGAACTTGCATTTCCCAGATCAAGAACTGGCAAGACTGTAGCACCATAGAAGTGTTTTAGAGCACCTTGAGTTGTATTTACCAAAAGGACCTTGGAACAAGAAAACAAGTGAAGAGCAATGAAAAAAAGAAAAAACCCTTATGAAACAAAGCAAGATGAGTTATACATACTTCGATTTGAAGCATCCTGAGAAGATAATATTCAGTGTTTCTCTGGAAACCCAGAAATGTGCTGAGTCCATAGCTAACAGGTTAAACGAGTGAAACATTTTTTGTATAACTTTTCTAGCACACCAAATTAGAAAAATGTTAATTTCTCATTAGAAAAATAATATTTCCTGAAAGCAGGTAAATTAAGTACAGGAAGGTTTTTCCAATCATTTTCAAATTTCACAAACCAAGAAAGCAGAGGAGTGTGGTAAGTTACTTTGAAGGGAGAATTATCTATTTCAGGTATCATATTTTCCTTACACTACTGGAAGGAAACAGAATATGTACAAGTGTTTTTTAAAAAATATTCTGGTAAAGGAGTTTGGATCAAATTATTTTCCAATTATTTAACTTTTGGAATTGCTGCAATTGTCACACTGATGTTCTGTAACAAATATTTATCAACATGGAATCATTCATATATAATTTGCTATCTCTTCTACAGAAAGTCTTAAGCCTTTCTTAACCGTGGTTCAAATATTCTTTTTCTAAGGATTTTCCTTGGATATTTTTATGGTTTCTTCTTCAAAAATTCTTTTTCCAAGTAAGTCAGAGAAACTTTCCAACATTCACTCTATGAGACCATACTATAAACATGACTTCTGTTTAATCTATTAAAATCTATAACAAAAAGGGCTTGGAGGTAAACACATTGTATTTGTCTTCCACTACTATACACTAAATTTGATCATGGTAAAATGAAGAATGTGAAGGGTATGTACTGTGACAAAAAAGTAAAGCTAAGTCCTATCAGTTACATTTGTTTCATTACAACACTTCCACATGGGTTTGCTGTGGCTTTTCTTACTTATTATTTTTTAACACATATTTTTGTGATGCTACTCAGTATGTAATTAAATCAGGATTTCCTGGAAGGTAAAAGGACTTTAATAAGAAAAGGAAGGCTGTATTCAGTTCATGTAGAACCATAATTTGGTGTTCAACATCCACAGTATAGAATTCCTATTTCTAGCATCAAAGTATCACTGAAAGTAAACTGAATCCAAAGACTATTTATTTGCTTAATGTATTGCTATTGACTCCAATACTTTCATGAGTTCACTGCCACAATCACCAGCTACTGAAACTTTACTCAAGCCTTTATACTGCTGCTACTTTTGTCTCTTAAAATATGAAATATCAGGTAAATTTAACTTAGTTTTAAGTAGCTTTCTATGTTGTTTCTAGGTTGTTATGACTCAGTTGAATGAACAATCAATCTCAATTACACTTTTAATGTACTGAGTCACAGACTCATTCATAGGATGTGAAGCCTTATATGTATCTTCAACAAACACAGTGGTATAATCAACTCCAGTATAAATACATATCTCTTGCCCTGAAAATAAAAGTGATTTCCTCTAACTGCTTTATGCTTATGTTTATTTCAAAAAACTTGGTGTTAAATTGCCAACCAAACATTACCACAGATATTCATATACAGTAACGTTTTGGGGTTTATTGCATCATTAGAAATTGTAAGAAAGGCCATCTACAAGAAAAAAAAATGTATGGTGGTGTTTATTATTTCCATTTATCTTCTTTTTCCTGTCACAATGTGCCCTTCTATAGCTGTTTTTACCAGGACAATGAACAAAAATAGCACAGCTTGCTTTCCATTGTGCCTGTTATCAGCTGTCATACTCCACATAGTCGGCTTATATTGAGTAATATTTCTCTTTCCTTCCTCTTCTTATTACGAACTTCCTTTTTTCGGCTATTCTGTCTCATACTAAAGTATAAGACTCTTCATATCATGACCTTATACTTGTAACTAGCTTTAATCAAAAAACATTTGGCATACACAAACAAATTACTCTCATTCCTTCATACTCAGAGAAATCAGATGAACTGCAGCATATGCTACTTTTAAAAGATGGTGAAAAAAAGCCAGATAGCTGACAATAAATGCCAAATACAAATGTCTCAACATTTGATTTGAGAACAAACTCCAATACACATTTGCCATCTGGCATGTATAAGATTTATGTATTGTTTTGCCTTTTTCCATCACTGGGACCAGTTAAGGCTGTGGCTGTAGCTATACAGCTGTGCAGCTCTATCTTCAAATCATTTATCCAAAATGCATTCACGATGAGAGTTTGTCTACACCTTTACCGTGAGTTCAAACAAAAGCATGCCACTACACATACCTGACAATGAAAATAAACCACGACAGTTTCAAAGTCAACTGTAATATCCATCATTCATTTGGAGAGCATTTTTTGTCCTGTTCATCAAATTTATGTATAAATTATAAGATAGAAAATATAAATAATATGTTTACCTTATATTCCATATCTATGCTACATAAATGAAATAGTTTCTGGGGAGCTGCAAAAATTAAATCTTCTCTACCTTAGACTTTATCAATGATTGAAATAATTAGCTCTACAAGAAGCTCATAAGAAAAGCAAATAATAAAGAAATATTTTCTCCCTTCAACACTGTGTCCTCGTACAACTATATACACCCTTTAGCCAACAGCAATTTTTCTCATGTTAATAAAAAGTGTCATTACATTAGATATTGCTATTTAAATAACGATTCATGAAATTATTTCACTGTGTGCTTATTAGTATATATATGTGTGTGTGTGTGTACATATGGAATTATTTCACTGTATGCTTATTAATGTATATATATATGTGTGTGTGTGTGTACATATGGAATTATTTCACTGTATGCTTATTAGTATATATATATATATGTGTGTGTGTGTATATACATATATATGTGTATATATATCTATGTACATATACAAACACATACAGACACAAAATTTATGCTGTCTCTATTCACTCTTCCCACCTTGCACTTCTCTTCCCATGAAAAAATGTTAGTGTTTTATGTTCTACCACATGTAACAATAAAAATGAGTTTCCATGCAGAAATACTGGTGCAATTTTCTTCCTTTGTCCCTGAAACTAATGTTACATTATCTGCATATGAATCAGTCTCACATATATCTCAACATGAGTTGGAAGCTATCCCGTTCTTCCCATTGGCATCCAAAATCGAGGTTGCTGCACATTAAGTGCAGCTAAAGAAGACATCTTCACTGGCTGTTCAGTTATGCAGAATATAAAAGATCAGCTTTTCTCTTTGTAGACACTTCTCAGAAGTTATAGTCAACCAAACCACATTTACAGTACTCCTCAGTCCTTTGCATTCATTTATTATGTGTACATCATTCTTGTTTGTATTCAGAGAATGTGTGCTGAATTCTAAACCCTTACACTGCTCAGTGTCCCTTTTAGAAGCACTGTGTACTCGTGGTGGTTTCTGAATCCATACATTGGTCAGAATTACTCCTATATTCATTCTGTATACTTTTTGTTTCCTTTTTTTTTTTTTTTTTTCTCTTTAACCCCAGCAAAATGCAGTTAGTGCAGACTGATAACCCTACTGACTGCTGCAGCACTGACTGCTGCTCTGGCTGAAAATAGTTGATGTCAACCTGGCATTTTTCCTTCATTATACAATTTGTTTTCTTGCCAGTAAGGTTAAGATCAAGGGATACAAATTATCTGATGTAAAATTACTAGCTGAAGGTAGCTGTCATGCAAATATTAAACCATCTCTCCTATTTGGATATTTCCAGATAACCTGCTAGAATCATATAAATTAGTTTTAACTAGTTCAATGTATAAGGGAAGTAGCAAAGCATACCATGGTAAAACAGGAATCCTGAGGGTTTCTACATCATTACATTTCAATTTTGGCTGAAGGAATAGCAAATGAAACCTGAGTTAAGTTCATCTACAAACTTGTAAGTTGGTAGAACTTTACCAAATCTTCATTACATTTTAATGATCTATCATATTTCCAAGCAGTATATAGCAATAACTTATGTCTAGATGCACCAACTCAGGAAAATATTTTATGAATGAATTAAAAATATATCTTCAGACTTTCAGATTAGATAGGAATCAACCATTTTTTTTTTCAGATTCTAAATATGCCATGTTAGTGCATTTAATTTTATAAGGTTTGTTCTATTCAAATTCCTCTTGTATGGTTCTAGAAAAAATACAGCCTTGGATTTACACTGCGCATGAGGAAATCCTATTTTTCAAATGCAAATGAAGCAGCAGAGATGTTTCTCTGTCAATAGTGGTTATTTTTGTAGAGTCTAATATGAACAAATCTGAGTAAGATTGCATCCTCAAGTAGTCAAATAGTGATAGTTTGTATTTTCTTATATATGTAAGTGCTGACTGAATGAGTTTTTTACATTAAACGCAGAATACTGATAAATTAGAACAGAAGGCAAAATACATGTTAGAAATGTAGATATAATTAGATAATTTTGTCTGTAATGCAAATAGTATATATAATTAGAATAGAGCCCATAATTACAATATAACAGGAAATACAATAAATATGAATATATATCTCTAATTAGAAAAATGTAATGGCGAACAAATAAAGTACCAGACCAGAAACAATCTTAAAACAGTGTCACAATCCGGTTAGAGACAGATCTACAACATGGTTCTTTAATCAGTTATTTATTCAACCCTTGCCCTGGAAAGTTACCTCCTAAAAGACAAGTTACAAACCAAAATTGGGATGAACTCTCCGAGGGCCCCCTCTGAAAGTTACTTTCCATAATTTCACCCCTTTTCTCCCCAGAAAGTAGCAAATAATAACACAAATTCAGAGTGACCTCCTCAAAGGATACCTCTTAAAATTGCATGCAGATTTCCAGTTTTGCTCCCTTCTCTCTGGGGAGTTACCTCTCAACACACAATTCCTGCATCTAAAATGTACCTTAGCACACACAGACATATCAAAAAAATCTCAACATGCCAAAACGCACTTTAACACATGCAAATGCATCAAAATTAAATTTTATATATATTCCTCAACACACTCAGGTCAAAATTAAATTATATATATTCCTCAACACGGGCAAACGTATCAAAAATAAGTCTGGAATATTCCTTAAAATTTGCAAATGCATCAAAGTTAATTTTTTTAAAATCCTCTCCTTGAGGAGTGCCTTGCATCTACCGACCCGGAAATATGACAAACACACCTCTCCTGAAGTGGGGAAAGGGACACCTTATTTAATCACTGCTGATGGTGAAAATAATCACTGAACACAAACACTTTGAAGTCATCTGTTTGAGACCAATACTCTGTTTTTAAGCACCACTGCTCGCTGCATCAAAAGATGTCACGATCCTGTTAGAGATGGATCTGCAACGTAGTTCTTTAAACAGTTACTCAAAAACCAGATTAAAAGGTACACAGTGTTGGAGTTCGAACAGATAACTTGCTTTATTCTAACAATAAACATAAACAAGGGGGAACAGGAGGGAGAGAGAGGCAGGAAAAAGAGGAAGGCTACGTTAGAAAGCACAGAAAAAGTTATCACCACCAGTGAGAAGCAGAGTGCAGTCAGTGGGACATCTCTTCAGCAGTGGCAGTCACGGGTTGCAGGGGAAGATAGGTAGGCCTTAGCAGTGGCAGGAGCAGGCAGGCAAAGGAGGCAGAAACCAAAGTAGGCAGGAGAAACAGGCAGTCAGGACTGGCAATGGAGGCCAGAGCAGTGAGGAGCAGGACCAGTAGCCGGGAGTCTGGGCTGGGCTGAACTGGTCTGGACTGGACCCTGGGCAGTTCTGGGTATTGTCTTAAATACACTATGCTGGATGCCCAATGTCTAGTCCTGGTTCCTGGACAAAGCTTTCCCTGGCACCGATTGTTTGGCCTGCCGGTATCCAGGCAGGGTTTGCTCTGTATCCCGTATTTGGTGGGCTAAGTTTTCCCATTAAGGTGAGAAAATGTGGCAGCCTTTGAGCGCTTTTTCTGCCATGAGTTGCTCTGTGGGGGGCTCTCAAAAAACTGGCTTGGCTCATGCTGAAGCTGTCCACTGGCATCAGCACAGCTATTGAACCTTGGGGGTCTCCAGGGGCTCCCCTGGAGCTCTACAAGGAGCTTAGCTCGCACTTTGCAGGTACCTCAGCTGCTGCAAAAATAGCTTGACTGGTGCGGAGCAGCTTAACTTTGCAGGCTGCTGAACTCCTGCGAAGCCATGAGGTTAGGGCAAGCTTTTGCTCAAGGCAAATTGAAAAGTGAAGCTGACTAATTGACCCAGTAGTGCCTAATCGATTTTATCGCACTGGGGCAATGGAAAAGCAAATCAGTTAATTAACTCATTAGCATTCAAAACTGGCTAATTAGCTCATTAGATTCAAATTGGTCTCTTAAAAACAGACTTTACCAGAAGTACTATTCATAAGAAATACTCTTTTGTTCTTCATTTTCTCGGTATAACCACTTGGATGTAGATGACCTGGAGAAGCTCCTTGCCCAGTCCATTGCCTCCACTCAGTAAGCAATTGAATAGTGTGTGTACTGTGCCCTCTAGAGACTTACACAGTAGAGGGGAATGACCTGCATGTTATTTTCTGATTTCAGTTTCAAACACAGAAACATCTTCCCAGCTGAGTCAGTCATTCATTATATGTTGGCAGCACTAAGAAGCCCTGAGCTTGCTTTGTAATGTCATGATGAGTTCATTTAATAAAGGAAGGAAATAAACTCTCCCTAGATGAGAAACCATTTCCTTTGGCAAGCAGATGTTGGGACACTAGAAAAATTGTATTTTATCTCAAGGGAGTACTGCATGACCAGAGAAGCTGTCTTATTTCTAAAATCATCACCAGTTTGTTCTCTTTGTTCCTTGTTGTGAGCCAAATACAAGTTTCACCATGCCAGATGCCACAGGAACTGAATGTTGCACATCCAGCAGCTACCCATGAGTGCAGCCACATACAAAGGATAAATGCAATGTGTAGGTAATGGCTGGTGTAGGCTCTAAAAAGAGTAGCTTCCATCCAAGAGGAACTTAGCACAGCTCCATCTGGTACTTCTGCTAACAGCTAATTAGCTGGCAGGGCAGTGGGAGCTGGCTGAGACTGCTCCTGCATCCAAAAAGTTTGCTTAGCATGAATCACAAATTTGGTTACCTACAACTTCACAACCTGGGAGGTGCTCTTAGGATGATTATTGCCCTTAGCAGTTGGCTGCTTCCTTAGTCACACTTTGTTATTAAAGGAAGTTAAGAGATGAAGGTTTACTGAGTGTTGGGCAATCCTAAGAGTGGAATAAGGTTTCTTTGAAGGACAGATTTGATGCCAGAACTGGACCAGAATTCAATTTGAACATACTATCTACACCTTGCCGAAAGGGGGGTGTGCAGAACTAGCAGAAGGAGGAGCATACTCTCAGGAAGATCTCTTTCCAGTAGCAATCAATGTCTCTGCATGTGCCAGTGGCAGAAAAGGAGAGGGACTGTCCTGACACAAAAACACAGGAAATATACATGATGAGGACAGTTCCTGCTACATGCTATATTAAATAGACAGGTTCTAATACATAGAGCTGACAGAGGAAAATGTATCACTATAGGAATAGTGAGGCTCCTGGAACATTTTATGCCTAGCTGAGGATCAGAGTAAGTCAACACCAGAGCTGTACATTACAAAGCCCGACAAACTAAGAACCAACTGCTACCGCCTGGTGGTTTTTAATAGACATTTGAAATTAAATGACTAACAAATAGTTTCATGGGTGAAGGGAAGAAATTTACTTAGCTTTCTTAGCAATTTAAAAAGAAAACTAAAGATAGTATAAAAAGAAAAGAAAAAATAGAAAGAAAATAAAAAAGGAAAACTAAAATTCAAAACCAACTAGAGAGCAAGGTGAATTCAAGTATCAAAAAAGCACCAAGACACAGGTTGGAATTAGGTTACCTCAACATTCTTTCTGGTGTGAAAACCTTCACTCTGAGATTTTTATAATCAGTAGTTACTAAAAATTTATATAATACAGACCCTCAGTTCTGTTTTTTGCATACTTAATTTTTCATAGCAAAATTTAATACTTGACCTTGTATGTTAAGCATCCACCTTATTCTCACATACTCAAGGCTTGATCGATAAGAAGCTATAAAAGAGAGAAAAGAAGTCTCTATGTTAATGATATAGCTCTGTTAGCACATGACAGCATAATATGTCATTTTATACTACTTATTTTTAAGTTATATTTATTAAAACTTCTAAATTTCAAAGCAATCAAGTCTAAACAAAAGTAATATAAAAATACTTTCTATTCCTTTATAAAAGATATATAAAGGAAACATACTTAAGAAACTAAATAATTCAGTTTCTGAGTTAACATTACTGATATCTAAGAGGATATAAATAGACAGGGAATATATAAATATTTAATAACAGTAACCAGTCTCCCACATTTCAGTCTCTGGAATAATGCTAGAACGAACTACTACAAGCAAATTGCATGTAAATAGAAAATTAGTAAGGTTATGAAAAGCACAGCAAATATAAATTAATCAGAAAAAAAATCATGCTGAACAACTTGTTTTATGACAGGCCTGTTGCATTATTTAGAGGAAACATTATTTTTTATATAACTAAATTGAATAAAAAGTGCAGTTAAGAAAATTCAAGAATAATAATGACTTGAAATGTATTGCACATACTTCAAGTCTATAACTAAAACAATATTTTTGCAATTTTTAGCTCTGACATAAAATCAGTCAGATGAAATTCAGTAAAGATAAATGCAAAGACATTGTTATGGATTTAAAATCTTGGAATTTTTCTTTCATCTACCAACCCTGCACCTAAAAGGAATCACCCTCTGTCTCCTCTTCAACCGTCCAACCTGCAAAGAGACTGCATACCCCATAGAAAAGAGTTCCACCTGGCCCCCTCATGAACTGCTAACAATGAATCATTTGCAGCA
>JAWWEU010000091.1:33009264-33020081 GCA_035583155.1 Acropternis orthonyx
GATTGGTATATACTAGCAGTAAATGAGTGAATCTTTTTCTGCACTCTGAGAGCATATTGTTCTGTTTCTAAAAAGTTCTTAGAACATAAAATTTTGAATTTGATATGGACTTTCCTGAAGACCAAAATGGAGGTAAGAGGTTTTGCTATAGGAATGGAGTATCCCCACATATGCAACCTAAATTTGGGTATTCATCCTTTCACACTTTTTTAATACAAAAGACCACAGGTTTTAAAAAAATCCACATTATCTACAATTAACCTCTTTTACCTTGAGGACACAGAAAATCATAAAATTGTTTGGATTGGAAGGTGATCTTGAAGATCATCTCTTTCCAGCCTCCCTGCCATTGGCAGGGACACCTTCAACTAGACCATGTTGCTGACAGCCCCATCCAACCTGGCCTTGGACATCTCCAGGGATGGAGCATCCACAACTTCCTTGGGCAACCTCTTTCAGTGCCTCACCATCCTCATATTAAAGATTTTTTTTCCCTAATATGTAATCTAAACCTACTCCCTTTTCATTTGAACCCATTCCCCCTTATCCTGTCACTACATTTTCCTGTAAATAGTCTTGCCCCATCTTTCTGGTAAGTTTCCGTCAGGTACTGAAAGGCTGAAATTGATCACCCCAAAGCCTTCTCTATCCCAGTCTGAACAATCCCAGTTCTCTCAGCCTTTCCTCGTAACACAGGTGCTCCATCCCTCTGACCAATTTTGTGGCCCTCCTCTGGACTCACTCCAACAAGTTGATGTCCCTCCTGTGCTGGGGACACCAGAACTGGATGTAGCACTCCAGGTGGGATCTCCTCAGCAGGGACTAGAGGGACACAATCACCTTCCTCAGCCTGCCGGCCACAATGCTTCTGATGCAGCCCAGGATACAACCGGCTTTCTGGGCTTCAAGTGCAAATTACTGGGTCATATCCAGCCTCTCATCCACCAGCACTCCCAAACCTTTCTCAGCAGGGTTTTCTCTTGAACTTCTCATCCCCTAACCTGTATTGATGCAGAGGGTTGCCCAGACCCAGGTGCAGCACCTGGTCTTGTTAAACAACATATGATTCCCATGTGTCCAGTTCTTGAGCTTTTCCAGGTCGCTCTGGATGGCATCCCACCCTTCAGGTGTGTGTCAATGGCACCACTCAGTTTGGAGTCATATGCAAATTTGATGAGGGTGTACTCAATCCCACTGTGCATGTCATTAATGAAGATACTAAATTACACCTGTCTCAATATGGACCCTTGAGGGACACCACTCATCACTGATGTCCATACAGCCTCTGAGCCTTTGAGCACTACCCTCAGATAAGAAAGGATAGAAGTGGAAAGATTGATATAGTCATGACCCACTGGAGTCAGCAATGAGACTTGGTAGTTGTAGCTTTGATTTCTGTTGATTGAAGTGATGCTCTTGATCCACTGGGGATGGGGGAAACCTCCCCACAAAATTCAAAGATTTCATGAGTCATTATACACCTCAGGCTCTGGTGGGAATGCCTTGTACCTCCCCTGAGGCAGGGGGGTTTACAATGAATGGTATCATGGGACATGTCACAAGTCTCTGACAACTCCTAAGATGTTACAGTTGCCTATTATGTCAGCATTAATCATGGTTCATCATTGTCCAACACTTGAGATGAATAGCCCAGACTAGATATTCAATGTCCTTGAGGTTTCCCAGAGGGTTTTTTACAACAGAGTCATCATGGAAGGGAGGACATTAGCATGATAAGAAAAATTATCCTATCTCCTTGGATTTGTCTCTTATCAACCTCTTCCCTTACCTGGAAATCCAGTTTGTATGCATACATTTCTGCACCTGGGATACTCAAACAATGACACCCACTTTCCCTTTCTCAGTAAGGGTATTGAGGGACAGGTAGGATTTGCTGGATGAGAAGCTTGATTTTTTAGTTTGACAAAAGTCTTTTAGTGATCTTAGCAATGTTCAAGCCTTTAACCATTTCAGTCTCTGACACTATCCCATGCCCAACATTTTATGTTAAAATTTAATTGGTCCCAGATTAATTTGTCTAACATGAAGCAAGCGATACTCAGTATTCTGGAAGCAACATATAAATTGATGGAGATGTGTCCCAAAAAGAATGGTCAAATCAAATCTAGAACCAAGGTAGGAACAAATCAGATACTAGAACAATGAAAATGCATGCAGAGAGCTGGGCAAAATTACCAAATGTTTCTCCAGTATGATCCTCCTCTATTGCACTTTTTCCTAAAACAAAACAAATAAAAATAATAAAGAACAATCAAAAAAACCAGTATTATTCTGTAATAAAGAGAGGAGAGGGAAAACATATAGTAGAATATTCTAAAAGAAAAAAAAAATTTTTTCTAATACTTTTTGTAGCTTTACATGAGGAGAGTGTAAATACCTAGTAGTAGGTAGAAACACAAGTCTAAGGTGAAGAACATTACTACTACATGCAGTGCAAACACAGAATAAAAGAGCAAGTAGAAAATGAATATACATAGTGCTGTAATTTGAAATTGCAATGTATGAAGATTGGCATTTGCTCACCTTCACAACTCACAGTAATCCTACAACAGTTGAATCTTCCAAGAGTCCTGACAAGGTACGCAGCTCTTCAGTTTTCTCTGTGTTCACGGTGGATACACTAAAAGCCTGTCAGTGCCCTTCTGGGTCATTGAAGTACTTTCTGCTGAGGTAGTCTATGCCAAGAGTACATGAGGTCTCCAAGTAGGATGCTTTTGCCACTTGTCCCCCTTTAGGCTCATCTCAGTCTCCAAAACAGACAACTGGTATTCCACTGTCACTCCAGAAATCCAGATGTCTTCCTCCCCACTGTATCCTGATGGCATTAGGGTACGTTGTGCATTGATGTCTACCAAAGCCTTATACTTCTGTGGACCTCATGTACCAGGCAATCAGATAAATCCACAGTCCTTTAAACACAAGTATCCCTTTCCTCTTCTTGCCATAAGGCAAGAAACCTCTGTTCCTGATCAGAACATTCACTGCCAGACTACTGTAGTGCCAGAAGTCCTTTCACCACAATCAAGTAAAGCATTCTTATTCCTTCTTCTGTGTGTAGGAAATCAGTGGTTACCTCTTATTGTCTCAGCAACAGCTGAAATGACAGTCTTGTTGGATGACTGCTTTCTTTACAGCTGTCCTCTCCCCCAGTTTGCAGATGTGGGCTTCAAGGTAGGTTAGCCATCCCACTTCCTCATGTTGTCTCTCTGGTCACGCAAGAAAAACCAGAATGCACATGGCATGGTTGGGATAGAGCTAACTTTCTTCATAACAACCAGAATCTGTACAATTCAAAGTTTGTGTAGGATTTTTTTCTTTCTGCTACCTTGGCTGCAAGGTCACATTAATAAATTTATTGCAACAGCTACGATTTAAAAATAAAAACCTTTACTCATAATAGCTTTAAATATGAATGCATTCGGGCAATTTCCTTCCAAGAAGGTAAATCAATACACTTAAATATGTGGTCATATAATAAATAGAAATTGCATCACAAGCTGTCATTTCATATCCAACTTGATGAACCAAACAATAGTGTAAAAATACTGTGTTCAAAGAAAATAAATGTGACTAAATTAATTTATATCTCTCATTAGGAAAACAGTAACACCATAAACTACTTTGACTAGCCTTTGTGAAAATACAGTGGCAGCTGCTGGTGTCCAAAATCCATACTGTATTACTATATTGTCTAAAAATCACTTTCACTGTAGACAATGCTATTTATCCCTACTTAAAGACAGTACAAAAAAAAGTCCCAAGAATGATGTGACACAATTTGCTGCTTAACTTTAAACGATTACAGTAGTCATGATTTAAGCAGACAGAGGTTTGAGGTGCTAATGAAACCTGCAGACACATCTACATTGTACAATCAAGATTTTCAGTTGGCCTATAAGAAGACCAGAGAATCTACATATTGGACCTGTACCTTGTGGGGATTCAGGATCTTAACATCTATTTAATCTTTTCATAATTGATCCAGACTAAAATTCCCATTTTCTTCTTCTGTCACAAGAGGAAATTTGCTGATGAAATAGGAATCCAAATACAGTTTTATTTAGTAAATGTTTTGCCTTTAGGGTGGGATAGTGTGGGCTCAGTAAATATGTTACTGAATCTCACTAATTCTATTAACCTGTTCCACTTTGTAAGAGTTGTAAGTATATATTTGGTGTTCAGTAGTAAAAACTTTTAGCTGAAAAATGAGTACATAGTTTCAAACCTCTGTTGCATTATCACTGAGAAATAAAATGGAATCTAGGCTTATCTTTGCCTCAAAGAAAGGTCACAGACATGAAAGAAAATGCCAAAAAGCCACTAGTACATGATTGTGTCCTATGTTGTGTAACTGAAGAAAAATTTATTAAATTAAATAATTGTTCAAAATATTACATTTTTACAAATTAAATATAATTTTAAGCTGTGTGAAATAATTTAATTTTTAAAATCTTATTAGTTAAATGTAATATAAATATTTGCTTGTTAACCAGCTGGAAAAGAAGGTTTCATATGTTGTCTCTGAGAAAATCCTTAAAAACAGATCACACTCACATTCATACCGAAGTATAAAACCAGCAAAAGAGAAAAAGATTTACAAAACATATACTTTGGAAGAGTCAGATATGGAGACAATACAGGCAATTACTCTACCACTAGGAGTGCATAATAGAGGACCCCACAATAGCACCTGCCAAAATCTAGAACACAGGACCATGCTAGAAAAATACAAAAAAGGTGGAGACATAGAAATGAAATCAAACGTGCATGCCACAGGACACAGAGCAGCACAGGTGATCCTTTAACAGTGTCTAAAGAAGAGTTCACAGCAAGTGCAAAAGGTATGTAAGTTTCATATATATGGTATACATACACACAAGTAAACAAAGAAAGTGGAAACCAAACCTCATTAGGTAATAGCCTCAATAATTATTAGCATAGTAAAGAAGAAAATAAAAAGAAAGTGAGCACAATCAGTGTCTTCATCATAGCCACATACAACACTAAAATAGAAAGATAACTGTATTGTAAACCAAATAAAGACTTTGGAAGTGAAGAAGTTAGCTCAAGAGAGAAAGACACACACACAAAAAAAAAAAAAAGTCCTGACTTGCCACAAAAAATTCATTAAATATTTTTAGAACATTAAATTTTGCTATACTGCTATGCAATCATAAAATGCTGTCTTGTTTTAAGATAGGTGTAGATCTTGATTTTGCTGGAGCTATTTGTCATAGGTGAAAAAATTGCTTAGATTATTATGTTATGATGTAGCAAATAATTGAGTGTATGTATGGGACATTGTCAAATACTGAACTTTTGAATCCTTACTCAGAAACCTTCAACTTGCCAGCTGCAAATCAACAGTTCTGGTGTAAATTTTGACAGCATCCTCGTTAAACAGAAGTGACTTGTCCTGAATTGTCCAAATAATAAAGAGACATGAGACAGAACCACCAATGAATAAATTGGTCACCTGTTGTCTTTCTGTACATAGACTGTTTATATTGGGAAAATTGATAGTTTGGAGACTTTCTGAAAAATGAGAAAATGTCAAACCCAATAGTTTCCAAAGGGAAGAAGGTGTTTTTGAAAGAAGAAGGTAAAGATCTTGGCTGCAGCAAAGAGCCTGTGAGTGAAGACGCTAAAAGTCAGTGACTTCTGAATGCCCAGTGACTTTGATAGCAAATGAGTACCACTGGCAGCAGAGACATAGTGGGAACCAACACTACTTTCTGCCCAACCATTGCAGTGACCTTCCTACTGAGCAAGGATGTCAAGTCCTCCTGGATGGAGGCAGGGGTGGATGGGCATGAGCAAACCAATGAAACAAGCAAGGTAAAAGCTCTGATCTCCCTGCTTAAATAAACCGCAGTATCCAAGTTCCCCACAGATTGTTCTTCTGTCTCGCTCTTAGCACTGTGGAATATCTGTGATTCCAAGTCTGATTCTGAAAGACTTTTCACAAAAGGCTTGAGAACAGGTAAAAATCAGGAAGTTATATAACAGTTACTTTTATCTGATGAACATGAAATAAACTACTAGATAATAGCTTTTGCTTGTGTTCCTTGAGTTTTGCAGTTGAATTCTTTCATGACATATCTGGTCTTTTGGTTAACAAACTTTTAAAGGCAATTGATAAATCAGGAGTGGTTAGCTAGCAGCACAAGTGTCTCCTACACTTCTTGAAAATTCACAGAGCATGTAGACTCAGCTGATCAACAGTGACAAAAAAATCACAAACAAACAAACAAAAGAGAAAAAAAAACACAAACAAACCCTGGCATTGTCAGCTTTCTAAGAGACAGATGGACATTAATCTAAAGAAAATTTTACACTACTCATAGCTCAGATCTCTCTGTCCACAAATCTTCATCACCTTACTTGACCTGGATGAGTTTCTCTTGAAACTGAAAGTTTCTCTAGTTCTCTTGAAACATCTGAGCTCACAGAAGTTGTAAATCCTACTTGGACATAATTTAAGCTTATTAAAATATATAGATTATAATTTTTATCTTTTCAATGACCTACCAATTCTATTCAAAATAATCAGGCCCTCTATACTTCTGTAGGCTTTTCATTTTAAAGAATCTTGTATTTGCATAAACAACAATAATTCCCATTCAGAAATCTGTGTCTTATTTTTAACACTGTGTTTACTATCAGTGCACCATTGAAACTGGAGGAAAGTCATTATTTAAATTATTTCACTGAAAGAAGCATATTAAATATTTTCTTTATTATTGTTTTATACAAACTACCATATTTGTGATATAAAATGTACTGATCACTGACTGATGACTAGATTTCCAAATACTTGTTTTTCCTCTGGCTTCTGGGTTTTTTTATTTCAGCTTTGCTTCTGATTCCAGAAGTACTGCCAGTTCCATGTCTGCAGATACACTCATTTAAAATGACATTTAGAGACCTAGACAAGGATGAAAATATAGTTTGGCTTCAACGTATAACTTTTAGGGATCCAAGTTGAAAAGAAAAATAAAAACAGGTATATGCTTTTTAGAATAAATAGGTAAGTTGTTCTAAAAATACATTTCCACCTTTCATATCTTTTTTTTGCAACAAAGAGGAGGACAGTCTTTAAATTTAATTTTGTTTGTACTTATTGCAATGTATAATAAAACAAATAGCTAAAAATATAGGAACATACGCCACTGAGTAAATTGATGTCTACAGTCCAGACAAATTTTAGGATGGTAAATTTATAAAATAGATACTGCTCTTGATTAATTTAGTAGTGGTTTGACAGCCTCAGAGACTAGGCTCATCCATCAACAGAGTAAGCTACTTTTCTTGGGGAAACGTATACAAATTTCTACACCGTGATGTACCTTCAACAATTATAGAGGTCATCACGAAGTCTACATTTTTTACCTGTTGTGTTTTAAACACATTACCATCAAATGATGTTCTAGACACTATAATTTTGTAGTCACTGTGAAACTTATAAGTAAATGCCAAATCTAGAGTGATAATGTGTGGGTTACTCCTGTGGAATAGGAGTATACCTCAGTCTCCATTCAGATACCCAGATACTACTTTCTCTGCTGTTTCTTCCATTCAGTGATTCTACCATTAAAAAACTGTACAAACAACATAAATGTCTCAGAAGGTTTTTTTCTGGTAATATTTAGATGAATATTTATCAAAGATATTAAAAATAATTTGTTTATATCTGTACAGCACCAGGCTGTGCCAACAAATCCTGAGAACAGCAGTTCTCACTAAAAAAACCCCAAACATAACTCATGGCAAGTAAGTTCAAATTGCTTCTTGGAAGGGTTTATTATTCACTTGTTTTACAGCTCCAAGTACGCTCATTTATTTTGTATATTGAATATCTTTTACTGTCAGTTCATGCTATAAGGTAAACTTTAAATGACAAATGGAATAAAACTATTTCCACCCTGTTACAAACACAATGATGCTATAACATATATTCCTTTGGATATTATCCTTTTATTGTGAATCGCATACAACCTGAAGGCTTGTATCTCATAAGCACCAGTCACTGGTACATCAAGTTGCTTACAAAATTTAAGTTACTTTAAAATTAAATTCATGCTCTCTTTCTGTGCACTTCACAGTAAAACACCAGTAATTGCTCCCCAAGAGTAACTGTTTAGATGTTAATTTTAGATAGCTGAAAGACAAACTGCATGTTGTTTAACCATGTAGGCCTGTTTTTAAAAGAACGTTTCAATAACTCCAATACTGGAAGTTACGATGAACTGGTCAGTAACAAGAATTAACAATGGAAATGTAATTATACATTACTTTGGATAAGCGATGCCTATGTAAACATTTTTTTACACTTCCTCTTTTTTTCTTTGGCTGATGAAGAAAGCCTGCAATTTACATTTTAACTCCTTGGTTTCCTTTGCACACAGAAAAAAGCCTAAATCACGTATGTATGTATGTATGTAAATGCATATATACCCGATATTTTCAGAGAGCAGGACAGAAACTTGAGGTCCAATTGCCTGTTGGGGATCAGCTAGGCCAATTCTTTCAGAAACCATTGAGACTAACACTCTACACAGGGTTTGGCTGAAATAGAGCTGAATTTTTTCACACTAATTTATGTGGGGCTGTGTTTTGTATTTGTGACCAAAATGCCACTGATAACACAGAAAAGTTTTATTTGCTGATGAACAGTGTTTATAGAGCATCAAATCCTCTTCTGTTTCTCACACTGCCACTCCAGTGAGTAATCTAGGGGTGAGAAAGAAGTTTGGAGAGAACACAGATTGGACAGTTGAACCCAACTGACCAAAGGATATCCCATACTGTATGACATTGTGCTCAGCAATAAAAGCTGATTAAGGCAGAAGGAAGGAGGATGGAGTGATGTTCAGAGTGATGGCATTTTTATTCTCAATTAGTTGGTGCACATGATAGACTCCTGCTTTCCTGGAGATGGCTGAACATTTGCCTGCCACAGGGAAGCAATCAATTCATTGCTTGTTCTGCTTTACTTTTTTATCATTCTTTGTCATAATCCATGAGTTTTCTCACTTTTGCCATTCCAATTCTCTGTCCCATCACAGAAGCATTAGCAAGGAAATGTACAGTGTGTAGTTGCCCATTGGGATTATAACAAGACAGTCCTTTTTGGGATGCAACATGGTGCTCAAAGGGTTCCGGATAATGGCAGATTTGATTGGAATGTGCTAGATCAAATTTATAGCTGCTGTTAGTTTTCTTTAGCTACTAATCAGCAGTTTCCTGTGCTTGCCACAGGGCTCACTTGCTTTACTGTTTATTACAGTCTAGTGCTCATTCAAGGTGGCTTTTTGCTTTCACAGTTCACTGTTCTGCTGTGCTGTTGAACACCATTCTCTGCAGTACCCAGGAAAAGTGTGACAGCAGCAGTGGCAATGCAAGGGCTGACAGAAGGCCAGGGCATCACTGCTGTTTCTGTGCTACTGTACAGGACAGGATAGAACTTGCAGTCAAAGGGACTGTGACCTGTGAAGTTCACACAGGAGCAGGACATTCTGAGGCATCTGTGGCTGTGGATAAGTCCACAACAGAGGAGATACACTGAGTAACATCTGTGGCTGTGACTATGACCACTATGATCACCAACTGCAGTAGGTGTACTTCTGAAGGGATTGTGGTCCAAGGATAAGTCCATGCTGCAACAGCTACATTTTGAAGTGCCACTGAGTGCATGAAGCCGTGTTTGGAAGACCTCGAAGTGTCTGTGCCTGCGGATAAGTCCATTACACAGAAAGCAGACCCTTGAAGGGTCTGTGGCCATGGACAAGGCCATGGTGGAGCAAATGCACTCCTGAAGGAATTGTGGCAAATGGGTGAGGCTAAACCAGAGCAATTGCACCACAAAGCTACTGTAGTTCTGGATAAATCTACGCAGCAGCACAGAGACCCCTGAAAAGACTATGGCTCATACATAATCCTCTACTGGGAGCAGGTGCATCAGTGAGAACTGTGGTCCATGGATAAGTCTTAGCTACCTACCAGACTAAAATCACAACATACTACCAGTCACTTATTTTCATGAGAAATCTCCCTCTCCAACACAGTGCATTTAGGCTAAAATGGCAACCAAGAACATGAACGAAAAGACCACTGATGAGATAGCTGGTTGGGGGATTAACAGAGTGTATATGGAGACCATAAAAAGAAACTGTAAAATTGAATACTTGAATGGAAAAGTAGATACGTAGTGAAAAGTAATGTAGCAAAAAGATTGTTTAAGGTGATAGAAACTCACAGCTACAAGACCAAATGGAAAAATCAAAACAGAGGGAAAAAAAATAAAACAAACAAAATTTCCTTTGAAATATCCCCCAATAAAACACTTAGATTCACTTCTTATGAAAATCTTCTCTACCCAAACACAAGCCTCACATTTCCAAATACTTTTCTGTATGTTTGACTTTAAGCACTGGATCAGTTCTATTTAAATGGGATTAATAACTTCATTTCAGTAAATGAGGCTATTCATATGCTCAGATGCTGTATATATATATATATATATATATAAGAATAAAATTATTTAGAATATTAGCAGAGTGATCCATTAAAAAATTAATGGTACATTTGCTAGGTCATTATATTACAGGGGGTTTTGTGTTATTTTAAGGCATTTTAGATCAGTCATTGAAAATCTGTGGAAACCTAGTGGAAAATCTGATTCATTTAAGCCCTATATAGGTGGGAGAATTGTTTGGTTTTGGTTTGGGAGGTTATTTTAGAATCAAAGAATCATGGAATGAATCAGGTTGGAATAGACATCAAAAGATCATCTG
>JAWWEU010000091.1:33044723-33058192 GCA_035583155.1 Acropternis orthonyx
TTTCCCTCACTTCTTTTAACTGAAACTCTGTCGCACTGGGAGGTGGTTGGCATTTTGCCAAGAGTCAAACCAAAACACCAGCTGAAGTGATAAATATTACAGTTTGAATCAATTTTAAAAGGAGAATGCATTTACAGCTGAATGCTGTCAAGGTGAAATACAGGTATTTCTAAAAACTAAAGTGTTGAAATAATTACAGGTTAACATTGCAAAATTCCAAGGGTTACTGAGTTCATACTCTGGTGATCATGAATGAGACTATAGGAGTAAACAGGATGACGCAATTGGATTGTCTTCATTTTTACTGAGATTCTTTGTTAATTAGAGAACTCACAGGGCTCTAAGTCTAAATTCTTTAATAATATAGTGTGGATATCTGATTGATATATTTTGTCGCTTATCATTGGTGAAAAGTACAATTAGGTGCCCCACGCAGGATAAAAGTTCTTGGCGGTTCAATGAACATCATGGTTGCTTGACAGAAAGCTGCTGACGTGAGAGTTTATGTTGTAAATCCTACCCACCAAGTAATTGAAAACCAGAAAATGCAGCCACTATGCTTTCCCATTTATCCTGAACTACCAGAAGACTTTACACTGGACTTAGCTTTCAGCTGATAAAAGGCGGCTCTACTCAGTGAAGCTGAACAGAGCCCTTCCAACAAAGAGCTGGCACAATAGGTTCAGCTGCCTGTCTGGTCACTAGCAGCCCCCTGATTTTCTAGTTCTTTAAGCAGTTGTCTGTATGTGGGGACCTTCTCTCTATCTCCATACACCATGGCACAGAAAGAGCGTTGTTTCCATTTTTTGTCCACCTTGTTTATTTGTACCTATCTTGGTATTTGAAATATCTGGAGCATAGTGACCAAATCTACAGCATTTGTTCAGTTTTGGAATCATCTTCATGAGAACAAAATTGATTACACAACAGTGGGGTGAATTTCCATAACCTACTTCACTTTCAGTTGTACAGTCTTCTTAAAATATCAGTGCACTTTGCACTGTTTTGCAAAAGAATGAAGACCACCACTATCAATATGACACCTTCCAAATGTGGGATGGTCCATGAAACTCAGAGAATGGGGTTTAAAACACTGTTTCAGGCTAAATAGAAAGCTGCAGGAGGGAAATGAGGTGACATAGCAAGTGTGTAATTTTAGGATGTATACTTTTGCCATGGGGTAGGTAACCAGTATGTTTTCTAGTGTGGGGATTTTTTGCCTTGTCTTCTCACACTCTGGAAAATTTCATTACAATTGCACATTTGATCTCATGTCTAGCAAAATAAGATCCTTACTTTGGGACTATCCTCTACTTATTAATACCATCTTTTATTACTGATAGTTCTTCTGCCACTTTCTAAAGTAAGTAATTGCCATCAGTCAGCTTATTTATCTATCATTTGGAAAAAAAGATATTCTTCCTTTATTAACAGAGACATCACCGGTCTTTCTATTCATTCTTGTTACCCACTAAAAGTTAAAGATTTACTTTAACAGTGTCTCTCTGTAACACTTTCTACTATAATACAAATAAAATTTTTAGGGCTGCAGTATTGCAAAATATGTATTTATGGTAGTTTTCTATACTTGCTCTTTTTTACCACCCTGCCTATGTCAGACTGTATTTTATCAGCTAAAGAATCTTTTGTTATTTAAAATTTTTCCTGTCCTTTAAATCAAAACTGTTGTAAAACATCAAAATATTTTGAGACCTTCTTGTAATAGCAGTTTAGTAAATGTTAAAGACTTTGTACATACCATGCAATCTTATATCAGTTATTGATATATTACAATTTATTTTCAGGAAGAGATCAGTGTTCAGTATTCTTGCTTCCTTGAAGAGTTATGAGTTCAGCAAAAGCTGAAGAGCTTTATCAAGGCAGAAACTTTGGCTCACTTAAATCAAGGGATAAGGCATTCTCTTCTTAGCTAGAGGCCCTTTTATGGTTCCTGACTGCATGTAGCGATGAGAACCTGGGTGTGAACAAAACACCTTCTTCTCCCTGGAGTGGAGGAATAAAAAAGAGGGCCAGATTATATCAATCTCCAAAATGGGGGGAGAGCTGGGAGGGAACTAGGGTTTCTGAAGACACCCACAGACCTTGCACGCTCCATTGCTTAGAAACATCCAGTTGTAAGCATTAGAATGTCACAGAGCTTTCTTTTGTCACAAAGGTTTTTTATGTGCTGTGAAGAATTACAGGAACTACAGGGAAGGATGTAGAAGTGTAAGTATAACAAAATAAGAATGTTATGTGAATGATAACAGCTCTGTAAGTTTTTATCAAAACTGAAGTTCCATCATCAGTAATTCTTGGACATTTCTTTATTTCCACTTCAGAAAAACAGAGTTCTGCCCAGATTTTACACAGTAATTTAAGACTGATGGAGAACTGTAAGATGAGGAAAATATGAGAGAAAAGGGCAGAGAAAGAAGGTAAGGGGAAGGCAGAAAAAGGGCAGAGAAAGATTACATGAGAAATGTGGCATTAGAGACTTCATTTGGAGCTAGATAATCTCCATGATGTATGTGAGACTTATAACCATATGGACACAAGCCATGAGCTATAGAAATCTTCAGGATAACTTTCCATGCAAGAACAGGCCTGAATGCAGAAGTGACCACATTCTTTTAAGATTTCCACCACCACACCACACCTCCTCCCCACCCACACCCACCCCCGCTACCACTTTTAAGGTATGATAATAATCATCTATCTTATGCATATATTCAAATGTAATGACATGAAGAAAATTCATACCTAGTTTAACATCAACTTATTTACTACAAGGTATATTACCTATGAAGGATGCAGCACACAATAGAGGGCACCAAAATATGGGGAGGAGGCCTTACCCTACATTTATCACTAAGGAGGTCTTACATTACATTTTGTTCCTAGGAGAAAAACTGGTCTTGTGACCTTGGTGACTGTAGTGCTGAATTGCTATGTTTTCATTTCTAAAATTGTTTCAGATCTGAAAAAGGTTTTTTGCACTGAGTCTCAGAAACTGTTTGATTTCTAAACATTGTTTAAAATTTGTGTTAAGAATGCATAATCCATCTCATATATGATCTTAGTGAATTGCACCGTACCATAACGTTCCACTTAGGCTCTGTAGCTGAGATGATCTTTTGCAGGTTGACAATCTTTTTCCTCTATTTTCTTCATGACTAACTCCTGCAATCATGGTTTGGCATTAGACTGGAGTGAATCAGGTCTTCAAAGGCTGAATACAAATTCAATTCAATGCTCTTGCTTGGAGCATATCTGAGTTATGGATATCTGCAAAAGAAATACAAGTTTGGTCTTTAAAATAGATTTTTGCATTCACTTAGTAAGAACATGATACCGCAGTGCTTAAAAGCACATTGGGAAGAAATATATTTTAAATACATTAGAATATTAAACAAACCATTGCAAAATGCATAAGAGTTGAATATGCAGTAGGCTATGGCTTTTTTTTTACTAACATTACTGCAGTGAAGGGGCTCTGAGCCTTTCCATTAAAAATCCTATTTTCAATGGTTTATAAGTCTGCTGTAAAAATTACACTCAATTGAAAATCAGAATAAAATATTTCAGCTCGGAAATATGTAATCTAAACTTTTCTTTGGTTTTGGATAGGGAGGGTTGGGTTGGTTTGTGTTTTGGGTTTGGTGGGGTTTGTGAGGTTTTTTCTGGTTGGTTGGTCCAATTTGCCTTTTTTTTTTTTTTTAAACTGTGTGTTAGTTTATTTTGTATTTTTAAATGCAGAACAGAAAGAAATAAGCTCTTGAGGAATTTTGCACTGAAAGCACAAAAATAACTTTACATGCATTTAACTGTGATTGACACTGGCAGTCTGATTTTGTGCATTCAAGCTGCATATGCTTAAAAAAAAAAAAAAAAAAAAAAAAAAAAATTCAATGAACAAGCCAAACCTGATTATACCAGGACTCAGCCTTACCTCATCTTATAAACATGCTCCCTTCATGTTTTATAATCCATTTAAGCTGTCAGTGATTATCATGTATTTAGAATAACTATTCAATTAATGTACAGTACTAAATTGTCTTCCAAAATACTTATCAGGTTTTCTGAAATGTACATCTGTGTTTCTCCGTGCCTTGATTTACATCAGGATTTTATGCTAAATTTTACCAGACCTGGATTTATTTCACATAGTTCACTTTTCAGAGCACAGAAGTAACAATCTCATTTGTGATCCATCAGGTTCACATCTGAATAATTAGGATTTCAAAACAAAGTTTGTGTTCCACTTCACTTTCTGGGTACAAACTGAATTGATTACTTTCAGTAGGAATAAACATGAAATTCGTAACAGAGAAAAACACCTTGGTTTCCATATGTGAAACATTTTATATGTCAAGTCTGGGGAGCTGATTAAAAATTTAAATAACAAGGGCAAAATATTTTACCAAAGTTATTTTTAAGGACAAAGAGCATTGGAGAAAAGCAAATATCATGTTGGCAAGACCTTTTTCAATTCAGTATCTGCAGAGAATATTTACTTCAGAGCAATGTACACAAATCCCACAAGGGCACTTGGTAAAGTTTCTTTTTAAGACACAGAAAGAAAATCACCGGTTTCTGTCATGAAATCAGACATCTTTCTTTTCATTTTTTGTATTTAACCTTTTTCATACAACACTTTCTACATTCCTTAGAATCACACAATATGCTGAATTGGAAGGGTCCCATCAGGATCATCAAGTCCGACTCCTGACCCTGTGCAAGTCAACCGAAAAATCACACCATGTGCCTGAAAGATTTATCCAAATGTTTCTAGAACTCAGACAAGCTTGGTGCTGTGACCACTTCCCTGGGAAGAATGTTCCAGTGCTGAACTAGCCTGTGGTTGTGAACTATGTCAAGATCTTGACCTTAAAAATATTTAGGAGCAGTAAGTTTTGCAACTGAACTACAAGTTTTAAAAAACAATACTTTTGTCAGTTTAAGGTATAATCCATTTCAAATGCCCTTGAATGTATCTTTGTTATTGCATTAAGAATCATCATTAACGTTGGGAAAGGCCTTTAAGATTATCAAGTTCAGCCATCAAAGAAAGTAAATTGAGAAGTACTACTTTGCCTCATTGTGTTTCATTCATCTCTTCTCCTTAGGCTCATGCTCTTCTACTTTAAACTGTGTTACCTAAATATGTTAAAACATTCATCTTTCCATTCTTAGTAAGTTTACAGATGTAATTTTAGTCACCTCCCTTATATGTTGTCTCAACTAAGCTGAAGAATATTGATGAAATTCTTGACTACTAGTACCAAATGTAATCAAAATATTTTAAAAGTTCATTAAATTTCTGAAGCTATATTTAAGGGTATGGAGTGTTTCTTTAACACTGAATATAGAACTTGTTAGGAGTTTCTTGTCATCAATCGTGTTAATGCTCTAAGTGCTAGATCTTAACACAAACTATCACAGGAGTTCCCTAACACAAACTTCCTATATTTATTTGAAGTTTTCCATACTTGACAGTCACATCTCTCTTACCCCTTGCCATAGGCTATCATTTTCTCTAGTAATTCTCATGATGAGGAAGGAAAAAGTAAAGGGAAATATAACAAGTGCATAACTTGCTTTAGATGCTTTTTCTAGTTTTAAAAAACAGTTCTGCTGCCATTTCTTCTGCAATTATGACCAGCTTGTTCACTACAATTTATTGTGGTTTTGCTGTCTGTTCAAATATATCCATTATGATAATTAGAGATCAAATCAAACCATTACTGATTATCTGGGCTCTACTTCATTCTAGTTTTGAAGCAAAATATTTTGCACATCTAATTAGCTTCATGTTTCTAATTGCCATGCAATTTTATATGCTAGGCTGTAACCAGCACCATTTTTATGCCATGAGCATTTTCCAAGATAATTAATTCTGTCAGATATGAGATCAGATGTCTTATTATTTCTACACATATATTGAGCTTTGAAAGGAAATAATACAGTACTCTTTGTTCCTATCCCAGTTAACACCAGCCTTTCCTCTGCATGCTTACCATATCCCAAAAGGATTAAAACTCTTTATTCTCTGGCCAATTTATGCCTTCATCTTTGTACACCAATAATCCTTCCAGGGTAGATGCCAATAAAACACATCTGTTACATTTATGTTCTGACATTGGTCCAACTCTGTGCTCTGAACCATTGTGTTTTGATGCAATATGTTATTAAGCAACTTTTGTATTTTGCAATAAAGAAAGCTGTATATCAATGAATAATTAAGTAAGCCATTTATAGATAACATTTATATCATCATTAGGACTTTATCCCAGGTCCTTTATTGACCTTGTACCTTGGTTAATTTCATCCTCTGTTGAACTAACTGATGTGCATTGCTTTGATGCACACAGCTTTCACAATAAAACAAAACACTGGCAAACTATACCCAGAAAATACTCTGATGTTTCAAGGAGTTGTGATCAGGGATGTGGAATGTTAAAGAATAGCATATGCCCTTGAAAACCAACATAGAAGCCAAATACTGTTTTTCTTTAAGAGGCAGTAAGTATACTTTTTCCCATTTGTCAAAACATGAAACTTTTTGAAGAAAGTTTTCAAGCTTATTAAATGAGGGGTGAGAAGATGTGGTATTAGTATTTACGTTACAAGATGGACACCACTTTTTTTTCCTGTTTGGACCAAAAGTTCCTTTATCAATTATATTGGTGCTTCCTGTGAGAAAATATGTGAATGTATTTATGGATTATATTATAGCTGACTCCTTGACACACTAAAAAATCAAGTTCCATAAAATTGGAATACAATGACCACACATGAAGGAAAAAAAAAAAAAAAAAAGGCAAGAACACTGTATACTACATTCATCTACCTTTGTTTTCGTTTAACCACAGATGACAGCTGAAGGCCAAAGAGCTGCTCACTCACCTTCTCTGCTCTTTCCTATTGTCACAGGAGTGAAAATCAAAAGGGTAGAAGTGAAAAAACTCGTGGGTTGAGGTAAATACTGTTTAATATGTAAAGTCAAAACTACACACATAAGCAAAGCAAATAAGGAATTCCCTCAAAACTTCTAATCAGAAAGCAGATTAGCCACTTCAAGGAAGAGAAGGCTCCATCATGCTTATTACTTTAGAAGACAAATGCTATTAAGTTCAAATTCCAAATTTCCTCTTTCTTCTCCTCTGCCTTTTATTGCTGAGTATGACATTTTATGGAATGGGATATCCCTTTGGGAAGTTAGGATCTGCTGTGATTGCCGTGCCCCTTCCCAGTTTTTTCCCAACCCCAGCATGTTCATTGGTCGAACAGCATAAGAACAAAAAGGCCCTAATGCTGTGCAAACACTGTTCTGCAAAAACAAAAATATCCCAGCACTGTTTTGGTCACAAATCCAAAACACAGAACCTACTGTGAAGAAAATTCACTCTATCTCAGTCAAAATCAGTATGATGGGTGTTCTAAGAAATCAAAATCTGCAAAAATAGAATGCATCTGTTCAAAATACTCTGTTGTTTCCCTTTGTCAGATGCTGAAATAAAATTATGTTTAAAGACTAACAGTTCTGCAGAAGCAGTGAAGGTAATTATATGTGCTTTCAATGGACATCAGACTGAACTCAGACCTGAAGGTATAGCCATGGGTCTTACTATAAACAAAGGAAATTTTATTCCAACAAGTCAAGGTTGAATTGTCCTGCAATTACTGTACATGTAGAACCTCAGTAAGGTTCGATGTTTTACACGTGACTCAGTGAATGACCTACAGATTTACAATTAAATCTTATACGCTGCACTGTGAACATGAACAGAAAACAGCAGACAGAGAATTATAACAATAATAAATGTTAAAAGTCTGTTGCATTCATTAGAACAAAATCATTATGCTGATATTTCCTTCTTCATCAACTGCCTTTCTTTAGACCAACATATTACAGGTATTTCTGTGTCTTTTTTTTTCAGACAAAAAATAGGACTTTTAACATAACAAAACATTATTTATGAAAAGTGTCTATTACTCCTCCAGAAAAGGCACTGCTTGACCAAAAGGCCTAAAGTTATTTTTTGAAATTAAATAATTGTTTCATAAGCATAATTCCGTAATTTTTTGTTTCAAATTAAAGTCATTTGACTTAGAATTGTTCCTTCTTCACAAAAAAATCTTTGCACTGGGAAAGCTCTGAATTCCAATCCCCTCTGACCATTCCTGGAGACAGTCATCATTTCATCACTCAGAGAAAATGAACACACTTGATATGCTATCCTACAGTTTAAACATACTATAATCAGAAGTCATGAATTTAAATCATTCTATCATCAGCCATTTGTCAGTGGTGTTGCTTCCTGTGTGTTCTGCAGTGTACTGTGCTAAGGTGACAAAAGCAACTAACAGTACTTGTCACTAGTTTTTCTATATTAATTCTAACACCATCCTTTTGCTAATTCAGTATTCAGCATTCAGACATTATTCAAAGGGGGGAAAAGAATGTCTAATCACAGGATGATCGTCATTTCAAAATGAAACATTTTCTAGCTTGTATCTAACAAATTATTTTATCTCAGCTAAATCAAACTATTATCACTGATAGCACAAGAATAATGCCAATCCTAGTCTATGAAGTATTCTTCCTTAATGAGCACAAACCATTCATTAATAAACCTAATAATTATTATTGAATATGTGTATTTTTTTAATCCTATCCCAAATAATACACGTGTAAATGTAGTAAGAGAGACAATGTCATCCCCCGGGTTATTTAGCATTGTGGTGGGCAGGGCTGCTGGTGGTTTCCAGGAACAACTGGTTGCCTGGGGCAATAGTATGGCAGGGCTGCAAAATGTTTACTGGCTGCATGCATGCCTGTCTAGATGCCAGGCTGCAGAGACATTTGTTTGTTTGTTTGCTTAGGGTGTTAGAGCTCTTAGGGCCAGACTAGGTAATAACTAAACCTGTTTTTATTTATAATTACCTCCTCTTTAACAGTCAAAACCAACAGTGTTTATACCAGTAATGTTCTTTCTCTACTCAGCTAGGTTAGTTCTCAGTGAAATTCATGTTGCCAGATGATGACGTGTGTCTTACCAGCATGCCTATGATTATTAAAGCCATTTGTGAAAGAGCCACCTTTAATTACACTGGGCTGCAGTTTACTGCAAGTCCTACAGACCTCAGACAATGCTGGGGTACCACCAGCTCAAACTCACACACAGAGAGATAATCTGCACCATTTCTCTGTTCACTGGCATCTGCTTCAAGGGAGAAACAGATTCAGATTCTGCATTTGGTGCACATTGCAAATTGTCCTGAAATGCAATACAAAACTTATGTCAGTTACTAATTTGAAACTGATCAAATTCTTAATCTCTGTGAAAGACTACAGATGTACCAGGACTAAGTTTTAAGTCCTGGAAAGCCATCAGAATATTCTCTTAGTATGACAAATAGCTCCTTCACTCACATTCAGATATCTTCATCTGTATGCTTGTTTTACAATCTCGTGGTCAATCTACTTTTGGCCTGTATAAATAAGTTGGAATAGTTTTGAGTTGTAAATGTTATTTCCCCAGAATGCTAAGGAACTCTCCCTCCAGAGCTGTCATGATTAAAGACTACACCTTATAGTATTCTTATACTGTAAAAAAATATTCTTTAAAATAAACAGAAGAATTAATCTGGTCTGTGATCTTTTCATGTAAGTCTGCTATTTTCTGAAAAGGCTTTTCAATTTCACATTAACTTACTGTTACGCAGTATATGTATATAAACTGTAGAAAAAGAGAGAGGAGTGAAATCTGAATAAAAGAATCATTAACATTACCTTCTCTTCTTTAGATCTTTACATGAAGACAAAACTTTGCTCATAGTCATCTATGTACATAGAAGTTCAGAATGCAAATTTCCACTGAAATGTTGAAAATAGAGGAAATAGGTGAATAGTACCAATAACAGAGGATATTTTTATCTAAAACTCCTGAATATGGAGATTATTAGTCAACCTTAGACACTAACAGGGTATTTCCAAAATGTAGCAATTCCACAATTGAATTGCCAGATGCAGAATTACAGAAAAAATAATCACTAGAATATCCTGAGTTGACAAGGACTCACAAGGATCAAGTCCAGCTCCTCGCCCTGCACAGAACAACCCAAAGAAGCATACCATGTGTCTGACAATGCTGTTCAAACACTTATTGAACTCTGGTCATTTATGACCTCTTCCCTGAGGAGCTTGTTCCAGTGCCTGGCCACCCACTGCGTGAAGAATCTTTCCCTAATACCCAGTCTAAACATCCTCAATACAGCTTCATGACAGTCTCTCAGGTTCTGCCGCTTGTTACCAGAGAGAAAAGTGCCTACCCTTCCACTTCTCCTCATGAGAAAGCTGCAGACCAAGAAGAGATCTCCCCTCAATCTCCTCCAGGCTGAACAAACCAAGTAACATCAGCCCTCCTCATACAGCTTCCCATCAAGGCCCTTCACCATCTTCACAGACCTCTTTTGAATGCTCCCGAACAGCTTTGTGTCCTCATACTGTGACAACCAAAACAGGACTCGAGGTGAGGCCGCCCCAGTGCAGAGCAGAGCAGGACAATCCCTTCCCTCAACCTGCTGGCAATGCTGTGCCTGATGCCCCCCAGGACAGGGTTGTCCCTCCTGGCTGCCAGGGCACTGCTGACTTATATTCAACTTGCCATTGACCAGGACCCCCAGGGTCCTTTCCTTGGGGCAGCTCTCCAGTGTCTCCTTCCCCAGTTTGTACATACATCTAGGGTAGTTCCATTCCAGGTTCAGAATCCGGCACTCATCCTTCTCTAACTTCATAGCACTGGTAGTTGCCCAGTCCTCTAATTTGTCAAGGTCTCTCTGCAGGGCTTCTCTACCTTCCAAGGAGTCAATAACTGCATGTTGCATGATGTGTTTAACCAGCTGTGTGTTGAACATTTTGTCCTGAAGTATCCTGTGAGTCACTAGTCTCTAAAAGTTCAAAACTCATTAGTCTTTAAAAGCTTTATATTTCATTTCTTCTTAAAAGAAATGTGGCAGTGAAAGAAAACAAGCACATCATCTGCTTGAAATCAGAGCCTTCTTGCAATACCCCAAGGCTATATTTTGCTTCCAATTAATGTTTGCCTACTTGGAATCATAGACAAATAGTTTTTATGTTCTTTATACACAGTGAATCTAATTATTTTCTTAGCATGTTCTAGTTCAGATCAAAGTACTTAATTGTTGCAATAACATTAACTTCATAAGTCTATCATTTATGATGAGTGGTTAGCTTTTTCTTAAGCTTTACTATCACATAAGAAATGGAAAATGAAGGCAATCTAATATAAAATTACATTGTTAAGAAAATATTCCTTTTAAAGCTATTTATTATATGGTACTAAAATTACTAAAGAAAAAATGTAATGCTGTGTAACATAAATTTGCAGATACTGTTTTCTTATGGTGCATCAAAAAAGAATTCTAATCAATTATATTGAATTTGCTTTTGTTATACCTTTGGAGATTCTTATATATTCTTCCTTGTTGTTTGCTCTTTGGAGATATGTAAAACCAGCAGGATAAAATGCACATATAAAGTAGATGTAAAAGACGAATCAGAATAAAAGTCTGCCCTTAATGGTTCTTATTATTACAATAGAAATATCAAACTGCACCACCTTCTAGAAATCCAAGGAGTGTTTCAATTCATCTGTAGGAAATAAATCAGTTTTCCGTCAATGAAATTAAACTACATGAAATATTCATACCCTGGGAAAACCATGTAAATATTCACAAACAGAGCAAATTTTTAATAGAGAAAGAATTTCATTGCCCTGGTAAAGCTGCTAAAGCAACTAAAAGAAAACCAATTTGTTTTCTCACATGCAAGACAAATAAAAAATAATTAAACATTCACAGGACTACAGATATTAGATGTAAGACGTGGAAGTCAAGAGACCTTCAAACTGCCTTATACTACAAACAATTGACCCCAGATCTTCTGAGGCTTTATTACTTTTTCTAAATGCAGGGCAAAGGTGGGGATTTCACAAAGCATTTTTAGAACTCCACTTCAATCAAGAATCAGGATGGGGATGGGAGAAGACTTAAAACCACATGCAACAGCTGTTCCAGTTCAATTTTATATGTAAGTGATAAACAGGCTTTTTATTAGCGCTCCATTTAGGATTATACACATCACCAAAGCTCCCTTAAGACATACAATGTGAATAATTAACTGTATTATTACTGAAGAAATTAAAATCTTGTTATATACAATTAAAGTACCTAATTGTTGCTCAGAAAGTGTAGAATACAGTATACTGCTATTGTTTTCCCTGTTTGTAATTTGATACATTCAGCCCACCAACAAACTCCAGCATATTCAAAAATCTAATGAATTATCTAAAAATACAATTACTTCCTTCAGTATATCGAATGTCATACTTCTTTTTCAAGTTCAATACCATTATTTTGCATTATTATTTCAAACATTCATATTTAGCTATATAAAAAATAATTTTAAATCATGCCATTTCATTGTCATTTTAGTATTTAGCAAACATTTTTTCATCTTTAGGAAAAAAAGTCAAAAAAAAATGTTTTGCACTTGTGGAGGAGGAGGAGATGGCAGAGAGACAGACAAAGAGATAGAAAATGATTGTCAGTAAAAAAGGCTCAACAACAACTGACTTAGTATTTTAATAATATAAAGTAAAAAGAGGAATATAGATAGTGAGCAAATCTTTTTCTCCCTTCAGATATTGGTACCCCCATATTCCAACAGCTGATTAATGGATTTTCCTATGTCATGCTGCACACATCTCCTCTGTGAAGAAAGATTAACTGTGATGTGTCACTCCTCAATGTGCTACAGTCTTCCAGTTAGGAGCACTACACTCTACCCTTCGATCCATACACAGTTTACGTTTCCCAAAGATTTTGTAATCTAGAGGTTATAATAACAGGATTTCTCAAGCCCTAAGTATGAGACCAAACAGAACAGATATAATTCCTCAAGCACAATGTCTTCTGCGAGTCTCCCAGTACAGAAGGCTATCCCGAATTCAAAATATAAAACAATATATCATTTCTAAAACAGAAAATCCAGCAAGAAACACATAAGTTGAAATATTTTCTACTTGATGTCGTTTGTTAAGGGACTCAGAGTTATAACATGCATTGAGAGTATTCTAGTATTTTTTTTAATTTTATATAGAAATACCCAATTGATTCATTAGTGACATTTCATTTTTTTGAATAGATGAATGTAGACAAAGAAAACCTTGAATCAAAAGTCTTTGGTCCATGTGTATAGTCATATTCTAAAGTCATGCAACCCTTCCCAAAATTCTGCGCTGACTACAGAGAGGATGTCAGAATTTTGATTATCTGAGTAATAATGTTTCTGGTCATCAGTTCAGCCTCTGAAATCTCTGTATGTTTCAAGTAGGAAAAAAGTAGATGTAACCACATTCAATCTTTGTATTTTTCAAGTC
>JAWWEU010000091.1:33096477-33120110 GCA_035583155.1 Acropternis orthonyx
GGAACTGAGGGAAATCGACCTGCAGACATGAAGGTGATTGAAGTAGTGGGAGAAAGTGTTCCAGGCGCTGGAGCAGAGATTCCCTTGAAGTCCCTGGTGTAGATCACAGTGAAGCAGACTGCCCTCCTGCAGCCCAGGGAGGTTTACAACCTCACAGGTATCCACCGGCAGCCCTTTGAGGACCCCATGCCGAAGCAGGTGTGTGTGCCCTGAGGGAAGCTGTAGACTCTGGAAAGCCCTCACTAGAGCAGGTTTTCTGACAATAATGGTATCCCATGGAGAACCCATGCTGGAGCAGGGGAAAAGTGTAGGGAGGAAAGTACAGCAGAGAGGAGCTGTTAAGGACTCTATTCCCATTTGCCCTGTGCCAGGTAAACAGAGGGTAGGAGAATGTAGAAATGAAGCTGAGCTTGGAATGGGGAGAGGTATTGTTAGGGTGTTTGAATTTTTGGCCTTTTTTTCCCTCAGGATTTCTCTCTGTTTTTAAGTGGCAATAAATTAAATAAATTCTTCCAAATTAAGATTCTTTTTATTCCCTGTGATAGTAATTCGTGAGTGAATGTCTATCTCAACTGACAAGATTTTCTATTTTATTTTCCCCCCTTCCTGCTGAGAAGGTGGTATGCAACAGTGGTAGATGGGAGTTTAGTATCCAACCACAGTCAACCCACCACAAATAGTTAATAAACTGGCTAAGTGTAATGAGTAATATTGAAAGGTCAGTTCCTACCGTAATGGAATTATGGGGGATGTCAACTTGACACATACATCCCATCTGCTACCCCTGTTTTCACTAGCTTCCTTGTGGCGTGCACCCATGACATTGTAGATGAAAAAGACAGAAGATGAAGCCTCTGCTGAAGAGATGGCTCAAATCTGATGGTCCTCCACCCTAGAATAAGAGAATGGGAATGACAGGTTGACACACAGTTTTAGAATTGCATTATTAGGTACTAGTGACAAGACATGCACCTTTTGGTTCTGTTACCTTATTTTCTGCTTTTTCTTGCTCCTCTCCCTATATGCCTCTTTCCTTCTCCATGATTAATTTCCTTCCTCTTTATTCTACAGAGCAGAAAAGTTCATGTTAGGGTAAAGCACTCTGTGGAAAGACCAAGTTTTCATCACTGAAGAGAAAATCTGGGCTTCTGTCCAAGTTGTTATAATAACAGTTGCTATGGTGACACACAGGTTGCAACTGTGGCTTTGATTCTCCCTCACGATTTCTAGCTCCATAATAAAGGAGTTGTGTTCTGTGAATGTTTTCTGATGAGCTCTCTTTAGGGAAACTCTGTGAGGCCTTAAGCACTTCCTTTTCTCTTACCCATTTGTATGGATAGATAACGACAGTCCCTAGACTCAAGCTAAAAATAAAGGCATGAGGCAGAGGCACTTACCGATTCCTCTCAGATGATTACTATTGGTGGGTTTGGCTGCAGTATAATCAAGGAAAAGGGAAACTCCAGACTAAGTGTAAACAGTTTGCAAACTGAGCTTCGTTTTAATTCCCAGCTAACCCTGTGTTGTTTGCCTTACTTTGAAGGGAAGCAGTGGTGTCTTCTATGCTTCAAAGTCTGGCACTGCATATATGAAAAAGAATCCAGCTTTCTAGTATTCAAGATAACATAGTAAGAGATCAGGTGACTGTGCAGGACTTGAAAGTGGTTACTGTATAATCCTTCATTAGGATTTCAACAAAGCAAGGAAAATATAGCTATTCCTATCCTTTCCTGTCAATAGCCTGTTATGTTCCCACCCACTTTTAAGTTAAGCAGCAGACAAGGAGACTTCAGTGTTGGTTTGCAACAACTCCATTGTTCAACTATAACATCCTAACACACTACAGTGCAGAAAGGTAGTTCAATTCCTGTACAAGCAGGGCACATGCTGGTGGATCCTGGTCTCAGTTATTATTGGAGTAAAAAGACAAGATAACAGACTTAATTTTTAATACATATTTATCTTGCTTAGGAATCACATGAGTAAAAGCAAGTTGTTAGTGTTGCATTGCAGCAATGTTTCCAGCCTCGTGGAAAAGTTTTAAAAGCTAGTTTATTACTTCCATCAGAGTCTCCTTTCTGGAAGATCCAATATGCAAAGTAACATTATGTCATCAAGTATGTTCTCTAAATAGCCGTTACTTAAATACATAAGGAGACACATGCTCTCTTGTCCTACATTGATCAAGCTTTCAAGTTGTCCTCAACAGGTTATGGAGCTGGTGTACACTTCTTCACTTTATTTTATGATGAACTAGCAATGCTAAAGATTGACTGTACAGTTGCAGAGATCCATTCCTCACCTAAAGCCACATGTGTTTTTTTCCAGGATGTATCTGCCACTGCTCAAAACTCGACCACAAACTGGAAAAACAGCGGAGAGCTTTATTCAAATCTCTGATGATTCCTCTATCTGGTTAAATTCTTTATTTATACATGTCTAACAATGATCCAGATTCTCCTTTAGTTACCTACTTCCTCCTACACTTCTCCCAATTGTTTCCTGTGTAATTCTACTGATAAGCAGACTTATAAAATCCAACTTCATTTGAAATAAGAATAAAAAAATTCAGGGTGAAGGAAAAAGGGACAAAGTAATTTTTTGTGTTAAAACATTTTTTTCCTGATTTATCTGCTGTTACTCTTTAATTTTACTGTGGCTACATAATAAAAATGCTAAAAATCAAGTTAGAAATACTGTATTTTGATTTGAAAATATATTTCAGTTTTTCAGAAACTGCTAGCTTTTTTTTTTTCCCTTTCTTTTGCAAGTAGACATAACTCCAACAAGGTGTTATGCTTTCAGTAGAAGTTTTTGCAGTGACTAACATTCTCAAAAACTTTTTCTGACTACGTCTTTATACTACACATATTCTTACTACACCTTCTACTGGTGTAATATTGCTCAATTGTATCTCTATTATTTTCTTGTTCTTACTTCTTTTTCTAATTCCAAATCCTAGTCTCATGTTAATCTGAATGGTCTGGGAAAAAAACCTTGAAAATTAAACATATGTAATTATTTATCAACCAATTTTCTTTTCTTCTCTTAGGTAATCATATAGCCTCTAGATTGATTACACGACAGCATCTTTCTAGCTCTACACACTCATTAGAAAGAAAATTTAACTATAATCCCAGTCAAGTCCAGACTGCCACTGAATAGAAATGTGGTCTTGTGAAAAGCATGCTTTGGAACAAATTGGATGTGACAAGCAGGGAGGATCAGTAGATTACTGTTCTGAAAATGTAAGAAGAATAGTTATACTATAACCTATGCTTGTTACAGACTTTCCAGCACAATAGAGGAGTCAAGTGTCATTTTCTTTTCTCTTCACTGTCTTTGTCCAGTACAGGAATCATTAAAACTGTAATTCATAACAATATGATGTCAAGCAAATCAGAATGTCGTAATTGAAAACTACCTTGGCCCTTTTACTTCTCTGCAGTTAGATTGGCTGGTCATTATACTGCTTCCTAATATTTCAGTGAAACTGTAGAACAGGTCAATGTATCATGACACTTACCATCCTATTCATTCATTTTTCTCTTACAATATAAGTGCCTGAACAGAAAATGTGAGAGATATTTTTCTCTTTTGTCCTTAATTGGAACAAAAGTAAAATACCATTTTAACATTCCTTCAGATTCAGAACAGTTGATCTTTTCACCAAGGAAAGTGAACTAGTGCATAAATCTAGGTATCACTTTTTTTGCCCTCTGTGTTTAGAAACTAAACATATTAGGTTTAGTTAATATTTCTATCTTTATATAGAACATATAAATTTTATGTATGTACCAAATAGGGTCACATATAATACAATCTTTCCTGTGCTCTTCAAAGCCAGAGAATTCTTCTTTAATCTATGCTACATCATACAGTGATTTAAGATTCTCTTATTACCTATTCTAATTTTCCATTATGTCATCACTCCCGAAGTTGTGGTGGGGACTCTACAAAAGACAAAGAAAGCAAATATACTCTTAAGCTGTGATTTTTCACTGATTTAAGCATGCACATAGCTTCAATCACACATCTGATAACTATTGCTGTCAAAGAATTTAAAGGCAGAACTGTGGCATGCATTTCCTTTCAAGGAATAATGAAAGACACAACATGGTGTCCCAGTTGCAGAGAAGAGAGCATAGAACCACACAGGCATGGCTAGATTGTTATTCTATATCACACATCTCATTCCTGGGGGAGTGTGGTTTCAGGGGGAAGAAAAATGTGAATGTACACAGGAAGTTTGCCATTTTGTTCCATTTCTTTGTGGTGTAAATGGCTAAGACCAGCACTGCAGACTCTGTCCCTCTCCCTTTCAGTCCGTTCCTGTGCCTTGACAGAACACAACCAAATCATGGACGCAGCTCTGAGGTGGTGAACTGAGTGAAGCTGAGCTACACCAAGTCCAGCCAAGCCCAAGCAGAGCCAAGTGGAGCCAAAAGGATTCTAGCCCAAGCAGAGCTGAGTGGTGCCAAGAGGAGCTGAGCCCAGCAGAGCAGAGCAGAGTGGTCCAGAAGTGGGCAGCACAACAGAGATGATCTGGCTTTTTGGGAGCGTGTCTGTCATTGCTTTTCACGGTCTCAGGCTCAGGGGTGTGGAATGCCAGCTACAGAGAGTGCCCACCCTCTTGTCTCTGTCTTGGGAGTAATTGCATATCATTGCCGAGCTGAAGCAATGTCCACCATTTTGGTTTTTCTCTCAATGACCATGTGGAACTGAGCCAGGGTGGCAGACACCTTTGGTGTGTAAAGCACCTTCTCTTTGTATACCTTTGTTATTAATATTGTTGCTGTTAATGTGTGTTTCTTATTCCACCACTGTTTTCTGTAAATTCTTATCTCAACCCATAGTCTCCGCCTTTTTGTCTCTCCAAGAACCAACAACATTGATCCCACATAAAGTATTCTATGACAAAGTGCATAGAATACATTAATAGCTAAAAGATTTTTTAATAAATTTCAGTCAGGAGTTTGAATTTTTACTGCTTAAATGCTCTGTACCATGTGAAAACTTTGGGCTTTTGTCTCTGCTAGGTATAGATTTCAAAACTCATGAAAAAAACAGAGAAATCTCTTCCATATATTAGACTATTAATATTTCCCAAATTTAATAAAATTCTATTTCAAACATATTGCTTCAAGGTTGATATGTGATGCAGTTACTTATTTTTCTTATTTCCAGTACTTAACATTAGAATGGGTAAAAATGCCTAAATAACCACACATGTCATAAAAGATGGTTCTGTTCCTTCATCCTTCAAAATAATTGCAAAATACTTTTTTACTGAAATAGACACAGGAACAAGTAGAGCTATGACTTGTTGGAAAGTAGTAGTCAATTTACATTGCCAATTTAGTGTACTGACCTATGATATTGCAGGTCTAATGGGTTAGTAAACTAAGCTTACAGCACGAATTCATGCAAACTAATGTTTTTTCACACACACACACACACACAAAAAAAAAAAAAAAAAAAAAAAGTGTATGACATTGCTATGAATTTGGTTTAAATATTGTTCCCAGGCATAGTGCCAGATTTGAAGTTAGTCTTTTACCTTCTGCTAAATTAAAACGTCTTAAGTGTATTTTAAGCAGAATTGCTGACACAACATTGATCAAAACAGGATGAAATGCATGACTCTAATAGAGCTGCACAATCATTTCCATTAGCATAAATGCCTTCTGCTACACAAGCAAAACAAAACTCTCCATTCACTGAACACAGCACAGTTTTGTGTGTTTTTATTGTCTGTGATTTATGACTGAATAAATCACATTAAAAAGCAGCAGGCTATCCAAAAGAAAACAAGTGTTTTGACAAAGGACTTTTAAAGATTTGGACTTCAGCTCAAACTCAGATTATCAACTCAGTCATGATTTAGTCAGGAACTTAAAAAGCGCATCTAACAAGTTTCACATGACTGGCTATAAAACATGAGTCTTCTTCTTCTTCCTCTCCTTCTCCTCCTTCTCCTTCTGCTTCTCTGCATCTTACTCTTTGTGAAGAAATCAAAATACTCGACTCAGTTAAGAATACTTAGCAGGGACACAGATACATAGTATCACAAACTTAAACTACCTGGCAACTCAGGTGTCATTACCTGTAGCATAAGGGAAGCAAAATAAGTGGTAAACAGAGAAGGTGCAAAGGCATCAGCTAAGTTTGCCAGTGAAACCTACACTCTGGCCCTTTCCCAAAGCCCGGTTTTGAGAGACAGTACAAAGCAATAGGTCTGCGATTCCCTGAACTGCTGCCATTAACTGGACTCATTGAAGCTTATTTATTACAAATGGATTAATTTTTTGCTTCTCCAATCTTACCTGACTCCACTAGCCTTCTCAACTGGGAATAGGCAGGCTGTGAACCTGTTGATGCTCTTACAGGTCTCTGTAAGCTGTCTTTGCACTTTGACAGCTTTTTTCTAGCTCCCTGTTTCTTTTCTGTAAAGCAACCTTGTTCCTGGTCTTCAATACTGGGTTCATTTGGAATGGCCAGGATCTTTTGGACAGAAACGCAACTTGAGCAATATAGAGAGACCACATTCCCTATTCAAGGCATTTCCACTCATGTTTCTGAGCTTCCAAGAAGGGTAACAAACTTGTATCTTCCCGAGGTTGCGTAAGGGTGTGGCAGGACATCCTCCCCTGGAATGTGACTCAGACAATGCCCTATTTGCAAATATATCTGCGGTGGGCTGAGAGGGTGGCCAGCCCAGGCCAGAAGATGTTGAAAACAGTCTGAGTTCAACCTCAAAACAACATCCTGATGGTGAGGAAACCATCAGTCAAGCAACTGGCAGTCAACTCCTTTTCACTGTACAGATCCAGTCTGCTTTCATACAGTCAGTTTCTTCTAATGTAACCCTTCTTGGGGTGTATGAGTGAAAATTCCTTTGTTGTGTGGGGATGCCCATCAAGGATACTCCCGGAAGCTGAGAGAAAGAGACCTTGGTATGGATGAGTTACATCAATCTCTAATTAATAAGTATTTCTCTTTTGCTAACTTTGAGATGGTTGCTTCAATAATTGATTTAATATAGAGGACAATCTTATCTTATATTATACTACCAGTAGTTTTAGCTTTTATATTATGTAGTAAATAATTCTGATTAAGATCTTTTGTCTGATCATTTGTAATAATAAATGATTCATTTTACATAAGTATTCTCAGTTTGCTATGATTAAAACCTGCAGGGCAAAGGGGTTCAATCACACCTCTCTAATCCTTAAATTTAAGTCATTGACAAAGTCTGAGGCTAAGATTGGATCCAGCTGCACCTAGACTCTACTCTGAGAAGTTTAGAGAGGAAAGGGATCCCTTCTGCATTTCATGACTCAACAGCAGGGCTTCTTTAATAAACTTTGTCCAAAAGCCCCCCCACTCCCACCTGCAACAAAAGGTTCACTGTGTTAGGTAGGATTAGACAGCTAATCAGGGTGTCAGAAAAGGAACTTAATTTTTTTTCCTGATTATATATTTAAGTATCAAAATCTTTTTTCCAGATCTGTCTCTTAATTAGTTTATGTTTTAACTCTTCTCTCTCCCCTTTTCCCCCACTCTTTCCCTTTCTTTCTTTTAAAGACTAGGATAATTAACTCTGCTTGTAGTGTGTCTGGAACCCAGGTATGCCACTATGTAAACAGCGTCTATTAAGCTGGTAGCACAGCTGTTTCAATATAGCTGCTGTTCCTACTACCAATATTAATGCAAAACAGAAAAACAAATGAATAAAGAACACCATATAAAGTAGAAAGAGAAAATTAAGTAATTATTTGTGGGTTTTTTTTCTCTTCAAATGTACCACATTTATCTGCTAAAGAGATTTTACCGATCCCCTTAAAATCAAGTTTAAAAGTTTCTTATCTGTCTTTTTGCTGTGATGTGGAAGTTCCAGTGACACTACAAATGTTTTAAGGAGAAGATGTTTACTCCAACCTGGATTAAAAAATATTTAACCTCGAATGCCAGAAGAAAAAAATTCAAAATCTGTTTTATGTGATACACTTTAATTTGTTGGCTGTTTCTTAAAATAAAGCAGTATCTGCAATTTCTCCATGTGTTTCAATTCAACTTAATATGCTGCAAAACTGTAGCCTTCCTATATAAAAATGAACAATGTGATATAACCAGCACCTTAGGTAACACGAAGGACAAAACCAGCCAATGTCAATTGTACATTTTGTGGCATTGATTGCAGAAGGAATTACCTCAAGGCAGAAAATTATTACCAGGTTAGAGAAGCTTGACAGTTGTTTTAAGCTTTGACCTTCAGGAAAATGCACTGATGAAAGCTGGCAAGGTTCTGGGATATGATAACAATGAATTTTAATAGAAATGTAAGGATTGGAGTTAAAAGTAACTGTTTTAGCAGCATGGTCAAGTTCATTCACTTTTCTAAAAACATTTTTAATGGAGAAAAAATATGCTTTATGTATGACATTTCATTTATTTGATTTTTGGAGTCATATCCCTTTAATCTTCCAAAATGGTCTATATTTTCAGCTAGCATAGGAGCAAAATGAGGAGGGTGCCCTGGCCCCTAAAGGCAACAAGCAAGAAGCAGAGTGTGGAGAAACTGGCAGGTAAAACCATTATTACAATCTGGAAGAAAAATTAGCCCTGTCTCCAAAATAAAAATCTATTTTTAGTTGTTTGTAACAACTTGTCCTTGCCAAATTGCAATGAATTGAAATGATGTGTTGAACAGCAGCTCAGTTTTTTATCTTTTCTTCTAGACAAATTCAGAAAAAGAAGTACTATATTTTATTTTTGTTAAAAATCATGGTGGCTCTTTTCTCAATCACTCTAGTACTTTGAAGGATGGATGTGGAGCTTGGCAATATGTTGGCCTTAGTGGAAGGAATTATGCTTAGGAAAAGGAATCTATATTTAAGCAAGTGGATAAGTTAGTTAGAAACAGCTTTTCATCATATTCTGTAGTGAAATTCTTCAATTTCTCTCTTACTACCTGTGCTTTCTTTTGATTTCTGATAGTCACTGGGGTCCTTTTCACAATGGAACTAGACCATGAACATGATCTAGTGAAAATACAAATGAGACTTCCTTCATATGACTCTTTCACAAATTCTAGTTGAACTGGCTCCAAGGACTACACATGAGGGCTCCCCTTTCCTTTGCTAAGACAGAAGAGTTGATTTTGAAAAAGTGGCAAGACTGAAGCAGAAAGAGAAGTAGACCAATCATGACAATTAACTGGTTGACAGATTAACACAAAGAGCACTGTGAGTGGTTCTGGTGGTCCCAAACCAAGCTGGTCCAGCCTGGGACTGGATGGATGGGAGAACATAAGGGAGGAAAAGCTGGCGGCTACAGGGCTCTTGGAGCTTCCAGAACTGGGAGCTTTGAGGACAAAAGGTTGCAACTAGTTTCAAGGGGAAGAGGTTGGGTTGGATACAAAGAAGTGATGATTGATGAGAGGTTAGGTTGAGATCAAGCAGCAGTTACTTGACAGGAAGGCTGGCAAGACTGTGACAGGTTAGGCAAATAGCTTGTAATGATGTTAGGTGGATAGAGAACAAATGGATTCTGACAGGAAGAATTTCAAGTGTCCATTGAAAATGGAAGAAAAGTAGAATAAAAAGCCAGCAGTAGGAAGCCAATTTGGATGAACAAGCAGAATAAGGAAAAAGAGCAGGTATAGATAAGGGGCACTGTGTTGGCTTAACAAGGATACAAGGATGAAAATGGGAAGAAGAACTTACAGACTAAGAAATGACTGGACCTTCCACAGCAGATAAGACAAGTATAGCTGCAGTGAAGATTTAGGTTGAAGAATAAAAACCAGAGTAGAAAGACAAAGGCAACACGACTCAGAAAGGGAAATTGGTTTGGGAAGGAAGATATTTGGAACAGGGGAAGACAAAACAACAGTAGCATATATTTATGATAGCACATTAAATCAGATACAGGGACTGAAACAGACTTTTTTGAAAATTTTGTTATAATTCTATTATCATCAAATAAAAAAAAAAAAAAAAAAATCATGTTGACAGACTGACAGTTGCTGCTCTATCATCTCCAAAGCTACATTCCAGTGAGATAGACCCAGCACCATTCATAGCCAGTGCAAGTGAACATATATTAAAAAAACATGCACTTAACCACAACATGGCTGACCTTACATTTAATGCTGTTAGGCAACCTTGAAAGGAAAGAACTCAAAGAATTTACAAACATTGTAAAGTTACGAATTAGGGCAAACATTGATGAGGTAAGGCACTGAATAATGGTTCATTGCAGGAACATTCTGTGCAGTTCCTAGGTAAAAGCTCCAATGGGGAAAAAACAGGAAATTAAATACTGTATGATAGCATAAGTATGGTAGTTAGCTTAAGCTTCTCAAAACTACTTTTAATTCTGTCTTTTACTAAGTTTTAATAGTTTTCCACCTAAATGAAGTTATTTTAATGTAGTTTTCTGAACAAAATACTTTTTAAGTAGCTTTTTCTGCATATTCTTGATTCTTCAGGTCCTGACCTCCAGTTGCTACTAGGAAGCATCAGTAAGACAGTCTTATTTTTCAGAGGCTCAGAGCACTCTCCCCTCCAAGCAAAGTCAACAGGAGAGGTAGTTGCTTTGGTCTGCTGAAAATATATGCTATTAGTGCCCAGGTTTTATTAGTGATTTGTCCTGTGCATGATGCTAAAACCCCTCAGCCTCTGCTGAAGTCAGTGGAGTACTTAGCATCTGCTGGATGCAAAGAAGGTTCTAATTTCAGTAGGCCAAAAAATAAAATGTTGAACATGACAAATTTTGATGGACAACAGTTTTCTTGAGAGGAAAGAAAATCCCCTTCTTGTTTTGTTGGTTTTTTTTGGTTTTTTGTTTGTTTTTGTTTTGTTTTGTTTAAATAACCATGTAATATCAGCTCTATTTCTGACATACAGAGGTATCTGGAAAAGCTAGAAGAATCAGATATTATAAGCCATTCTCAGCTTGCTGATACCAAGCAGCTGTAACCTCGTGACAGATCCAGCATGGACTTTGTCCCCACTGAGAGAATGCAGCATGATGATGCTGCATCCACTTTTCATCTGGATCCTGCATATTGATGTTCCCTTGTAATATTAAAAATAGGAATGGAAAAAGTAATTATGAATACTATATGATACAGTGTAAGTCATAACTGTCTTTCAGGGCTTTAGAGTATCTACAGAGTAAAAAGGATAATCCTAGAAAACAGACAGCTCAGAAAAACAGAGAATAAAATCCTGGAGTTTTATTTCATGACTTTGATCACTTGACCCCAGTTTATAACAAGGCTGCAAAGGTGCTAAATTTAGAGAGCAGTGAAGGGCTCTAATGCGTAGATAAGCAGACACACAGAGAGAGGCTTTTACTGGTTTAAAAGGTTGCACAGGTTTTTTTCAAGAACTTGGATACATTCATACCCCCAGTACATGTATATGGAAGATTCATTCACTTGTCCTCATTACCACTATTGTAATGAAGATTACTGTCATTCGAATATTCTCTTAGATTTCCCAAGTGATTATAAGCGATGGTGTTTGGGACAATTACTGTGGAAGCTAGACATTTTTTACTTTAATTTTTTTAATTTTTTTTTAAAAGTAGTCATATGTGCAGAAATTGCAGACCAGTGGATTCATATCCATTGCAGTCATGCCAGGGCGAAAAATTAAAGCATATATCACACTCCGGAGGCTCCCATGACTAAAAATAAAAACTCAACTCCTCATTCTTTGTTTGATGACAGAAACCAATAGGGCAGATTAATAGACTGTAATATATGAAATAATGCATACATCAATTCTTCCAAGAAGAGACTGAAATAAGTAAAATATTACTGGTTCTTCAATCAGAATGATGGGGTGGAAATAAGTAATTTTTTTGCATGGGTTAGCAATTTTTGTGCACATTTGCAAGGCAGGTTGATGGGTTTCTCCTCTCTGCTGAGGCCAAGGAAGTGATTATTTTTGTTCATCATTGACTTAGGTTGTTGCATAGAGGCATGCCAGTACGTTTGTCTGTTAACATTTACATATAATTTTTAGAGCAGAAGAAATACTGTGGTTAGTATTTGCAAAAAGTTCCACCAAAAGCTGCATAAAAATAACATCAAGAACCTCCACTGATATGAATGGGAGAAAAAAAAATAAAAATAAGACACTTATATCCTAACACTGCACTTAACAAAGTAAAATACAAATAAATAGGCAGGTAGGAAGAAACACATTTACTTTGCTTCAAAGCTTATCAACAGCTGACTTCCAGCACGTTTCTAAAACTAATCATGTCAAAAAAGAATAATTCAATAATCCCATCCAAAATGCTGTCTGCATTACATTTCAGGCTTTGTTCCTTCCACATCACACACCGAAAGGAAATAACTAATTTTTTTAAAGACCCTGAAACCATACAGTGTCAAGAGTTGTCTGTGTCCATAGTATAGTTACCGTCACACAGAATTTGATCAACTCACAATTTTAAAATGTGGCCTCCCAGACTTGCAGTAAAAAAAGTATGTCCTTAGATCACAACTATGTAAGGAAAGACTTCAGGTCAATCTTTCCAAGGCACCCAGAAGTGTTAATATGGTGGCTTTAAAAAGCATGTAGGTATTTCAGCTGTTGAACTTCTGCAGGACTTTAAAATTTGCTAATAACAATTTGTCTAAGTATGTGACAGTTCAAGCAGGGAAAAAGGCTAAGATGCACTAGATTATCATCAAATCATAGAATCATAAAATAGTTTGAGTTGGAAGGGACCTTAATAAACATGTCATTCCAACATCACTGCCATGGGCAGAGATACCTTCAACTAGACCAGGCTGCTCAGAGCCCCATCTAGCCTAGTCTTGAACACTACCAGGAGTCATGAGTCCACAGCCTTTCTGGGCAACCTGTTCCAGTGCCTCATCACCCTCACAGTAAAAAATTTCTTCCTAATATGTAATTTACATCTACTCTCCATCCACTTAAAGCCATTTCCCTTGGCCTATCACTGTAACTTAACATTTACCCTTGTAAGAAGTCCCTCTCCAGTCTTCTTGTAGACCTCCTTTAGGTATTGGAAGGCTGCCATAAGGTCTTCAGAGAGCCTTCTCTTCTCCTGGTTAAACAGCCACAACTTCCTCAGTCTGTCTTCCTAGGAGAGGTGGTCCAGGCCTCTGATCATTTTTGTAGCCCTCCTTTGGACTCATTCCAACAAGTCCACGTCTTTTCTGTGTTAAGGGCCCTGGAGCTGGACACAATACTTCAGGTGGAGTCTCACAAGAGTTACTTCCTTAAGGATAAGAAAGCTTGTTATGTACAGCTATGGTGAACTTTTCCTCCTGTGCTCTTAGTGAGGTTTTATTCTTTGGTGTTGCAAAATACAGTGTTATTATATTTCCTTGACTTTCTCCTCAATATCCTAATGGGTCACTCTTTTTATTTCTTCAACTCTGTGTAATTTTTTTTCTAAACTGGCACTGCTTCAGACCAGAGCTATCAAAAAATAAAATGTCTGCAACCATGAACTGTCTAAATTTTATTCCAATTTTCTCGAAACTGACATTTAAAGTTCTCTTTCATCCTGTGTAATACAAATGATAGATATGACTTTTAGAAATAATAACCTTTTTCTGACTGCTTCCAAAACTAAGCCAAAGCTTTTCTGACAACTCTCCTAATTTCAAGTGAGAATATAGATGAAAACATACAACTTCCACTGCATTGCCTCTTACTTACCATTCTGCTTCCAAGCATTAGACTAGTCAGTCATAAATGATAAGATATTTAAATTGTCTCACAATTCAAAACATACATCAATATTTCAGCATATTATTATTTCAACAGAATGTAAATCTAAATGGAATTTAAAAAAAAAAAAAAAAACCAAAACACAGAATTAAATTGTAGAATTTCCTCTAGTAAATAAAATTAATCCATTTTTCTTCCCTCCTTCATTTCTTTTTATCTCTCATGGATTTCTCTTTGCTTTAATTATTTTTCTATATCTCTCATAGGAATACCTGGAAAATACAGTTTCATAAATGACTGTGAGATTAGCTCAGTTGATTAGAGCCTGGTGCTAATAACAGCAAAGTTGTGGGTTCAATCCACATATGGGTCATTCACTTAGGAGCTGGACTTGAGGATGTTTCCAGTTTAGAAAATTCTGTGAAATAATAGACTAGAAGAATAACTTGAGTCCCAAAATAGATGTTGGTGGTTTGGTACTCAAATCCATGTACCAGCTCAGATCATATCAGATCATTACTATAATGAAATCACAGGAAACATGTGGAAAGAAAGTTTTATACTAAGTATTTAATCTTGCACCAACCTTATGGGTGTAGAGAGAGGCAGAGTTGCAAAACTTTATGAAGTATCTTCTTTTCAAAATTTAAAAAAAAACCAAAAAAGCCAGAATATGAGAAGCAGTTCTGATAGTCTACCATGTTCTTGCTACCCTCCTTCCTTCTCAACATTCCTTTAAAAATAGATAAAAGTTATATGAAGGTTTTGGATCCAAGCACGTAGGTGTTATACTGCTATTCACGTATCTCTTCCTCAAAGATCTCAAGTCACGTTTGGTCCATATTTCAGCACCTGAGCACATAAACATAATTTATTCCTTGCAGACACCTAACCAGTTTTTTACTGATAGGAGTGTTTGCTTATGGAGCCATTCTGCATCCTTTGTCAAGCTATCTTTGAAAGCCAAAACTTAAAAGAGTCAATTCAGCTAACTGCAAGATATGCTTGCCTTACAAACAGAAGCTGCATTTTTGCCACATACACTTAAAGGCCAATGTATTATCACATGGATACATACACATATTTTTTGCTGTTGCATTTCATGGTAGTTAGATAAAACATTGCTGAAATATGCATATGCACTTTGATTTAGTGGAAAGATGGATCCATTTTGCAGGATGACACCAAGATTCTGAGACCAGAAGTCTTAAGCAACCCGGATCAAAAACAAGAATTGGGTTCATCCAAAACTCTCAAACTAAAAATCCAAAACTATTAAAACTACAAACAAGACTTGAAGTATCTCTATCGAAATTCTAATTACAAACTCTGGTCATGCTCAGTAAAAAATAATGGATTCTAGAACATTTAGACATCATGTGAATGCTCATTAGCTCTTCATATGGAGAATAATAAAATGCCTCCATCCAATGTGTTTCCATTCCTGGGGGAATACTTCTTAGGTGAAATTTTTCGGGTAAGTGACCCTCTTCCTAAAGCAAGCAACCACCTTTGGTACAAGATACTATTTGGTATAAACAAATTGTGGAACATTCCTTTGTCATTCCAAACTGAACAGGAAACAATAGCTGGATTAGCCTGAATTGGATTTTGGAGACAGAAAAAGGAGATTGTCCTCTTTTCCATGCAACCACTGAATCTAAGAGACTGGCTTCTTGTACAGCTCTGTCTTACACTGAATGTAGCCTCTACCTGACCAGATTTCAAACACTTTATTTCTGCTGCAGCAGCAACTGAAGCTGGTGCTGCCTCCTTGACTTTATGTTTCCTTGGAATAATATCAAAAGAATAAAATGAAAATGCATCAGATAAGAACACTTAAACAGAGATAAACTACATTTTCAACTTTAAAATCCCTCTCAAGCTATTCAGTTTTCCAAAGATGTAAAAGAAAAAGAACTCTTCATGGACAAGGAACAAAGAATAAAAGCTGGGCATACCATTATGCCTCCTACTGGTATAAAGGAGAAATTTTCTCTATCAACAACCCTGGGTAACTCCTAATAAAAAGACAGTTATCAATTGCAGGCTAGTATTTAGTCAAGAATTTCTGAAAATACAGCCTTTAAAGTTTTTCCTAGTGAAATGAACATAACCAAAACCACTTTTTGTTTGGAGGTTTATAAAATGTGTGTATTCAGCTCATCATGGAAAAGTGCAGTATCAACTGTACAAGCACCTCAATAGAAAATTACATTTTTCATTGTTCTATTCAAAGTTTTGAAAAAACTTACAAAAATCCTTACAAAAACTATAATTTGGCCTACTGCTGTTCTTAAAGCTAACAAAGGGAGAGGATGAAATGACTACATATTCATTTGTGTTACTAGTGCACTGCAGTTTTAGGCTTCAGAAACTACTCTGAAGGAGATACAGAGACCAGTGGAAGAGGATAGTGATACCAGTAGTCTTCTTGAACATTATTGTTGGTACACTTACATCCAAGGGATGTTTTCAAATTAAGTAATTGTTATTAGAATCTCAACCAGATGATGGCACTAATTCTTAGTACTCAATAGCCATAAGATACTTCTAGAGACAGTAGGTCAGCGATTAATAAAATATGGGACAATTAATAAAATATTGTCCCTGCTTTGCCAATGGAAATGAGACAAGCCACAAATATCCAAACTCTTATTCTTATATAAGAAAGGAATTCAAACAAGACCCTATTAGAAACAATATTTGGTATAATTAATTTGCAATGAGGTTACCTAAAACCCCATTTTCTTTATTGGGGTTACTTGAGTCCACAACATCAAAATATTGATGCTTGGAAGGATGTAAGGCCAGGCTGGATGGTGCCCTGAGGAACCTGCTCTGCTGAGCAGCATCCCTGCCCACAGCAGGGAGGCTGAAACTATGCAATCTTTAAGGATCTTTCCAACACTAATCATTCAATGATTTTATGAGTCTATGAGGTTATGATTCTATGAAATAAATAGCCAAGTGATTCAATTTCTACTGCTTGACTTTTGAGATAACAGTGCATGGCAATTTATCTCCACTGTCTAGAGTTAATTTAAACTCTAATCCTGCACCATCTTATATGAAATCACAGTCAGTACTCCAAGTTTTCAGACAAAATTCAAGGTACAGAGATATTAGAAACCTAGTTTGCTTGTACTTCTGAATGTCCTGTACAAACACACTATTATTCCTCTACCAGGAAAACTACTTTCCTTTATCAGCTGTGATACATATTTAAGCTTAATATATTTTTAATGATGCTGTAAAGAATGACTGCTCTGATGTTCTTTTCTTTCTCATATCTATAGAAAAAATATAATGAGTCTGGACATAAAAAATTTCCACTAAAATGCTGATTAGAATCAGTTGAACTCTACAAACTTGACATAACAGAACATTTCTGTACCTGCTGTACGTAAAACAAACAAGTAATCTCATGTATTCTACTGACCTATCAACATTTAACTCAGAACTTGTAATTTTTATTTATTTATTTATTTATTTTAACATAAGATAAGCCACATTTCTACATTAGACAAGAGATGATGCAAAGTACAACTGCTAAGACCCTGGAGGCTTTGGAAGCCAAGGCTGAAAAGGCAAGTTTAGATGCAGACATATAAAGAGATATTTTAATTTTATAATGTGTGCAGCAAATATAATGGTAAATTTGGGGATTTTTTTCAGTTTCATTACAAAGGAGGATAATTTTTTTTTTTTTAAGTAAGAACTTGGTTTGTTCCACACAAGGTTTCTGTGGTCAAAATCACTTTATGTAAAAGAAGTTCTAAAGTTTGCATGAAAGCATGAACTTTTCTGGCCTTCTTATGCTTGCTTGAGTGACAGAATGATATTCTAAAGGTTGCAGAGTGGCTCTTTGATCTTAAAGCTTGTAAAGGCTGTCTCATAACTGCATGTTCTAATATTCACTAATAATCTGACTTGAACTCCAAGGCTATAAGACCTTGGATCAGTGATTTGCAATTCAAGTGCCTCAGAGGGTGGGCGTGAGGGGAAAGAAAGAAAAAGAAGGGGGAAAAAAAAAATAAAACAGCTTAGTCTTATGAAGTGTTGTTGTAAAGCTGTTACAGGCAAGGGGTTTTATAAGCAGCTTTGAAAGATCTGTCCAGGAACATTGCCTGCATAAATACATACAGAATGTCACCAATATCACTGTGGACTCCTTTGGGTCTACTTTTCCCTCTTCCATCACTAAAAAAATCCACTCAAAATTTTTAAGTAGTAGTCAATCAAAATAATAAAACAGTCAAGCAGATAACCTAAGAAAATAAGACAGACTAATTTATTTTTTTTTGCTTCATCCTGTAGCTCTGCTACTTTATTGCTATATGTTGTTTTTACTGCAATACAAATTGTGAACCTTCAGACACGGATTGTCATCATGCACTATTCTGTGCAGAGAAATAAAAGATAAAATAGTGTTAGAAAATTTAAACAGAAAATATGAGATACTACCACTAAATTCTGAACATAATGCAAATTGCAAAGAGACAGCCTGAAATTAACTGATATTTGTCTGTGTCAATTTCTCTGGCCTAGAAACCTAGACTGATTGACAAGGGGTACTCCAAGGCTTGATTGGTCCAACCTGGCATCAGAAATGTCCTCAGTGGAAGGTGACTGCACCAGGTGGGACAAGGCTGTACCACATCACAGAAGCAGTACACTGCTCTGAAGAAAATGGAAACAGTGAAGTTACAATTTGTGCCCTTTACAAAACAAGTTATGCCATAGTTTGCTCAAACTGAATTACTGTTCTATTCCTTCTCTGCTTTTAAATCTCTCTGTTCTGTCTTCATTGGCTTTCTTCACATTTTACATTGTCTCTCAATGACTGCATGAAATAATGTTGCCACTTTATCAGTTTGCATATAATCACTGTTCCACTGCTATTTTAAAATACAAAGTTTACAAGTGTGATTTTCTTAGTTATTGTCACAGGTATGAGATTAAATACACTTATTTCTAGCCATTCAAATTTGTATTTCCTAAAGAGCAACAATATACATATTTAAGTTGTACTTGAAAGTACATTATGGAATGTAGAAAACAGTAGGGGGCATTCATAAGGAAAATGACAAATTATTGCTACTTGGAGATTCACAACCTTCAACTAACTACTTTGTTTTCCTTTTCTTAAATCTCGTAATGATAGTGCATTGAATGCATGTAACATTCTTCCAAAGGATATTGTTAAGCAAATAAAAATAATTTGTCAGGTTTTGTGGAGTTTATTTGAAAACAAAAACAAAAACAAAAATAAAACAGACTATAACCCTTAGAATCATGTGTAACAGCTATCATTAACAATTTAAGACACTTCTGAGACATCAAGCAGCAGACTAGTATTACCCCAGGATGAGAGGGTGAATGTTAGAAGTGGAGGAGATATAGTAATTTAGTGATGTTGAGAAACGCAGCTGCACTGGGCAGGGCACGTCTCCAGGATGGAGGATCACCGCCTCTCCAAGATTGTGCTCTATGGGGAACTCGCCACTGGCTGCCCCAAGAGAGGAGCCCCAAAGAGGAGATACAAGGACCCCCTGACACAATACCTCAGCCTTGGCCACATTGACCACCATCAGTGGTCCACTCTGGCCTCCAGTCGGGAGGCATGGAGATACATAGTCCATAACCCTGCTGCTTTCTTTGAGAGCACGCAGAATCAGTTTCAAGGAGAAAAGACAATGCAGAAAGAACTGTGCCTTGCCAATCCCGCCTATGGAGACCTTCCACTGTGCCTTCTGCAACCAGACTTCCCTATCCCGCATTGGCCTTTTTAGCCATCAGCGCACTTGCAGCAAGCGTGTGTAGAGCCCTTCTCAAATCTTTGTTCGCCAAGCCTAGCCATGATGATGATGAAATCCTTCCTGTGTTTCAGTAACAGATAATTAATCAGAAATGATAGCCTCACAGGTAGCAGGATGTAACAAAAAACAATGCAGAGAACAATAATAATAACTACACTTCTGTTTTAAACCAGATTATAGGGAGACTGTACTACATAAGATGATTGTTTTACTCCCTGTTACACAAAGTCCATCAATAAGCAGAGTGCTCTAAGTTTCTAAAGATACAAGTCACATACACCAGTACCTAGTTTTCTTGGATAGCTATATATGGCCTTAAATTATTTTTTAGGAACAACATCTTGTAATATGCATTTTTTCAAGCACAAAATCAAGCTGGGCCCCGAAGCCACTCCAGAATATTAGTCCTGTGATTCAGTCCTGAAATTTAACCTAAACCCCCGTATCTTTCTGCAGCCAATTACTCTGTCAGAGATCTAGGAAACCTAGTCCCCAGAAAATTCTGTGAAACTCACAACATCACAAAAAGAACGGTATAGTTTAAAAGATTTGTTTAATTGATAGAAAAAGGTCCACAATTGATGTGATGAAATAACTATGCATTTTTTCTAAGGAGACCACACATAACAAGTACTTACAGCCATACACAATTGTTGCAGAAGAATATAGTTGGAAAATATGAAGAGTACATGATTGAAAAATTTACAAGTATGTTATAATATGCAGGATTAGACCTTAAGTTGTGTTCTCTAACTAAAAGTTACTGTACTGTTCCACCATTGTAGTTTCACAGTTTTCATATAATCTTATAAATGTTGGTACACCCATAATTATTTTTCCTTTAATAACTAATTTCATTGATTTTACTACTTGATTGCCTACCAATTCCAAGTGATAGCTGCTGTTATTTTGTACTGTATTTCTCTTCTTTTTGTTTTCTCATGCTGTTTATCTGTCATTTAAAATTACAACTTCTATAGGGTAAGAAGTGGACAGCTCAAACCTAACAAATTTTCACCTTTAAATGGGTTAGCAATGCACTAGGAAAACATATTAGCTAGATAGCTAGATGGATGGAAGGCAGGAAGAAAGGGAAGGAAGGAAAGAAAGGGAAGAAAGGGAAGAAAGGAAAGGGAAGGAAGGGAAGGAAGGGAAGGAAGGGAAGGAAGGGACGGAAGGGAGGAAGGGAGGGAGGGATGGAGGGAGGGATGGAGGGAGGGAGGAAGGAAGGGAGGAAGGGAGGGAGGGAGGGAGGGAGGAAGGAAGGAAGGAAGGAAGGAAAGGGAAGAAAGGGAAGAAAGGGAAGAAAGGGAAGGGAAGAAAGGGAAGTCATGTCACAGTGGAAAATAAACATTTTGCCCTTTTAACAGAGACTTTGCTAATGGAAATAACAGCATTCTCCAAGTTTCTGTCCTGCAAGTCAACTTGGAAATATTTCACATCTTTTACTGTGTGAAAGCTATTGAAACCTTTATATATAATTACATTGTGCAGTAGGAGTGAAATTAAAGTTCAAATGTTATCAAGTGTTTCACACCTATTAAATATTTTGTTATACTATTTTTCTATTTTAATAGTATAATTTGTATCATGAAAAGCTAGCCATAAAAATGAAATTTTGCTACTATAACATAAAAAGGTGTTTAACAAAAATGACAAAATAAAAATTGCATACACAAATACCTGTATCATTTACAGGCATTCTTGTATGTGTTTTGTACAACAGGCCTTTATCACACATATATTAGCTCTCCTCTCTCTAGGCAATGTGCTTAAGAGTAGGTCACATTCTATGAAAAATAATTAATTATTTTACTTAAGGATTATATCCTATTTGCTAAGCAAACCGGTGTATAGCATCATACAACAAGTGATTAGAAAGGATTTGGAAAACATATATCCCTAGACAGATAGTTGAAAAAAATATATAATATGAGACAGCCAGTCTAAAAGCAACAGAAAAAATATACTATATACACCACAATGTTTGTTATGTCACCCGTATCTACATTTTGAGCTATACTATCTTATCTTTGAATTTTGATGAAAAGTTATCAGACCTAAGTGCAAATATTTATGGGTTAGTTTTCTCATGTGTCAAGCAATGGAAATAAGTTTCTTTAGCAGATATTTGTTAATTTAAATACCTGTGTTCTGATGTTAATGTTAGCAGGCAGGAATATGATCTGCTACTAGTGACTTCCAGAGAACCTTTTCTGACATTCAGTTTTGCAACTCACTCAATTCAAATTTATGTAGAGAAAATTCTAGGTACCTCTTTACTAAATACAAGCAACTGCCATCTCCTCTTCAATTGCTCATACAACATGTTACAAAACAGACAATGCAATCATATGATTTCTCGGGTACTATACCTTTCACCATTCATTTTTACCCCTCTATATTTTTTATTTTGCAGAAAAGACATAAAATAAAATTAAACAGACCTAGAGACTTGAATTTTGCATGCCAGGAAAAGTGAAATATGAAAGTAAAACATGAAATGGCAAATGGTTCGAAATGTTTATTCAGTTAGTATAGTTGGTGTTAGCTGATTTAATTTATAAATTATTTCCTCATAAAAGTGTTTTTTTCTTTCTTTATCAAATGATAACATTTCATAAAGCATAGTGCTATGAAATAGCACCATTATAAAGTTTAGTGTACTATGATACTTCCCGGATGAGTATGATCACTGACAAATCTTAGATATTTTTTATATAGGAGGCTACATGTGATAATCATCTAACAATTAATGTGAAAAAGAAGGTTTATAACATGAGGGACATGTGCTATTATATGCGCTACATTTAGCTTACATGTCTTGATGTGTGAAGGTCATATATGAAATAAATTTACCTAAAACATATGTGCAATCATAGAACGTCACAGTTTGGTCAGGGATGGAGCTGCAATGTGGTCCTTTTAAAAGATTACTCAAAGCCCAGATTAAGGTACACAATACCAGATGTTGGGGTTCCAGTGGATAATCTGCTTTATTTTAACAATAAAACACAAGCAAAGGGGGAAAACAGAGAGAGAAAGAGAGTGGAAAAGGTAAAATGGGAAAGTACAGAACAGTTAACAGCCTTGTTAGTCAGGGAAGGATCTTCGGGGAAAGAGGTGACCATCAACAATCAAGGGAAAAAAGGGCGGGAACCAAAGCAGCAGGCTGGAAACCCAGGCAGACAGGAGACATAGCAGGCAGGACACAGGCACAGCCACTGAGCACCTCTGGACACTGTCTGTCTTAAACACCCACTTCTGGGCTCTCACTGGCCAGCTTGTCTCCCCACAGACCTTTCCACAGTACCGATTGCTTAGGCTGGTGGTACCCAGGCAGGGTTGGCTCTGCCAAGGTGGGAAAATGTGGCAACCATCACATGCTTTTTCCTGTCAATCAGGCTCCAGAGACCCCCTACAAGGCCTGCAAGCAGCCCAAAATGTCCCCCGTGTCTGCAAAGAGCTAAGGTCGGTGCAGCAATGCTGTGTGCAAGCTGAATTCCCGCCACTTTGCACGGTCACTGGGCTCCATGGAGGGGTCCTGGAGGTCTGCAGGGAGTGTAGCTTGCATTTTGCAAGTGCTCCAGCTGATAGAATAGAGTGGTTGGCATAAAATGCCAGGTTGTTGCTTCTGTGAGTTTAAAACAGCTAAAAATAAACCTTACCTGAGGCCTTCTCCTGCATTCAACACTAGTGAGGCCACACCTTGAGTATTGTGTTTAGTTCTGGTCCCCAGTTCAGGAAAGATATTGAGGTGCTGGAGTAGGTCCAGGGAAGAGCAACAAGGCTGATGAAGGGACTTGAGCACAAGTGCTATGAGGAGAGGCTGAGGGAGCTGGGGTTGTTTAGTCTGGAGAAGAGGAGGCTCAGGGATTACCTCATCACTCTCTACAACTACCTGAAGGGAGGTTGTGGCTGGGAGGGGGGTTGGTCTCTTCTCCCAGGAAACTATCAGTTAGACAAGAGAGGTTTAGGGTAGATATTAGGATGACATTTTTTACAGAGTAATCAGGCATTGGAATGGCCTGCCTAGAGAGGTGGTGGATTCACCATCCCTGGAGGTTTTTAAGATGAGACT
>JAWWEU010000091.1:33217345-33228509 GCA_035583155.1 Acropternis orthonyx
CTCTCTTTTTCCCTTTTCTCTATATATTTCTGTCACAAAATACAAAATATAGTCGGTATTGTTGAACCAGTGTTTGGTCTCCTTTGCACCTTAATTTGGGCAGAAGTTTTTACCATCAAATGGTAACATTACAGTTGGAATCACAGACAGGATACCTTTCTCGGATCCAAAATACTCAACTTTTACTGGTTTTCTCCCTGCCTGATGGACGTTCTCTCCTGCTGAAAGAGACTGAATGAACTTTTACTGTTTTTCTTCATGCCTGGTGGATGTCATCTCTCCCTGAGGAGATTGCCTTGTGAGCTCAAAGTTGTCTCCCTCCAAGTGAGACTGAAGGAACAAATGTTAGTGAATGTAAGGCTAATGTGAGTGTAAGGCTGAAGTTTTACTCTCTTTCCTGTAGAAGTTTGTTAATCACCGCCATCCTCTGGACCTAGAGTAGGCACTAACTAATTGAGATAATGAACAGGCTGATCACATTACTAGTTTGAGGGACAAAAGAAAAATGAAAAAAAGGGAAAGGTAAAGCCATTGTGCTGTACTTGGTGCTGCACTAACTGCTGCTATAGAGGAAAAATCACAAAGAACCAGTGAAGAAGCAGAGGTTAAACACTCTTTACAAGATCTAATAAAACACTACAAGATCAATTACAATAGGAATGGTGCCACTCTGAGAGACTCAGTACAGCTGCAGTTGAGTATCTAGAAGTAATTGATTTTAAGGTAGTTCACAATGAATCTATATCCCCAAGAGAAAAAGTTCAAAAAGGTAATGTTTAGCATCATATACACCTTCTGTGCATCACAACCACGGATGAAGACAACAATTGAAGCAATGATCACCAATCAATGTTTAAGTCATGGGGTGATATAAGGAAAGAGTTAATAACATTTGCAGCATATACCTTAAGCAAGTGCTCTATGGTGTATATCTTCTGCTTACAGTATCTTTCTCCGTCTGTCTCTCTCTCTCCCCCTCAGTCTCTTTTCCCTCTACACTTATGCTTCAAAATAAAGTTGGTTCTGTTGGACTGACATTTGGTCTCATTTACACCTTAATTTGGGCAGAGGACTTTAACATGGAAGTGTAACAGGAAATTACTAATAAAGCTTTGTGAGTTTTTGTGGACCCTCTGACTTTTTAACCACAAGCATTTATGAATCTTGGGTGCTTCCTTCCCCATAAGGGTGAGATGTCACAGTCTCAAGGTACAGAGTGACTTTGTTGTGGACAAGTTAATAAAATAGGATGATTTTTCAACTGTGCTCACCTGTGCCTGGTTCTCCTTGGGTGAAAGAAAGGTGTGGTGGAGGCAAGGCCTCTGCCAGCAGGCAGAGTGGTAGAGCCCCCATGTTCCTTGCCTTGGCCTCTCCTCTGCCTCTGGTACTCAGTCTCCTGACTGGCTGGGTGTCAGCAGCACAGAGGAGCCCCTTCCCTTTGGTGCCACCAGGCTAAACAGTCCTCAGAAACTCAGGTCACAGTTTAGTGTGGACCTGACAGTGTTAAGTTGATGGCTAGAGTAGATGATCTTAGAGTAATTTATTGCCTTTTTCTCTGAAGAAATGATATGCCAGAAGATCATGATTCATCAGTAAAGAATTTTACCATCACTCCTTTACTTGTGCACATTTGACATTAAAATTATTTGAAGTAGGTATGCATCCAGATCAACTACGTAGGTAAAGCAGTATGGCCAAGAACAGTTCTGCTCTCTATTTGAGGAGCATCATGAGCTTTCCTCTGCCAATATTGACATCATACATTAAAAAATTTGTTTATCCTGAATATTTTCTGAAAAATATTTAAAATTCATTGATTCACTAGAGAATAAACATCCATTAGTTAGCAGCAGAAAGCAAACAAAGGAGAAAACCAGAGTTACAGTGATTTAATTTAAAAATTCATATGAATATTCATGGTATTATTTTGCCTCAGTTTCTAGTTCTAGTAGCAGTGCTGTTTTTCTGAAGAACTAATTTAGTTGAGTAGGCATGTTTATGTGTATAAAGGTTCTCAATTAAAAGTTTTATCATTCTCTCCTAGGCATCTGATTCAAACACACAATACAAAGGTCCATAGTCCTTATACAGCTTTTTCACAGTGGGTTTGACCAGAAAACTCTCAGATAAATAAAATTTTTTTCATAAATAATCTTGAGAACATGAAATTAATTGTGGCATGTTACATCACTCTTGCGCTGCCAAGTTCCAAGTGTTTTGCAAACACAAGAGGAGTTAAAGTCACTGCTGGGGCCTTAAAATTGGATTCTGATCACTTTTTATAAAAAGAGACAAAAAAGAGAAAAACCTGTCTGATTTAATTCACAGTATCAGAATTCTGTGATTATGCGACTAGATGATTTGTTGTTATATACCCTTTTATTTCCTAACTACAGCTATTAATTCATTACTGTTCCCAGCTGGCAGAAATGCACCACACAAGGAAGTAGACATTTGAGTCGTAAACATCTGTCTGATAGGTAAAAGGGAGGCAAAGACCCTTGAACCTTAAGGATGTTGTCACATAGCCCCATCGCAATGGAAAGACAAAGTTACCCACCACTCCCACAGGCAGAAGCTAACCACACAGACAGTCTCAGTTAAACCAGTACCCAAGTTACAGAAGGACTTTTCAGATTCAGAGGTACTTGTTGAGTACTTGTTCTTCAAGCACAAAGGTTTGATACTAATTCTACTCACTTGATCTAAAAGGAAATATGGATCAGTGTAAACAGAATACAATTCCTCAGAATTCATATACTGTAAAATTAAGTCCCAGTCTCTTTAGCTACTGTGCCTATTTGTCTAGCCTAATATTTGCTGTGTGAAATTTGAACTTTTATGTGAACTACACAAAACATTGTAGTGTATAGTTCACTGTTGCAATCGAGTACTTTTCCTTTTTCTTTCCTGGATCAAAATAATTTTAATTTCTGTATTCATCACTTGCAAGACATGCCCAGTGTCCTGTATCCTGTTTAAGACAGTTATTTTTATTTCTTAGACAACCTGATTTGTACTCACTTCTTGTTTCCAGTCTCTTTCAACTGATCTCCCTGGCACTGTAGTCTTTTAAAAACTCCAAACTGAACTAGTCCCTTGCCTCCTTCAACACTGTGCCATAATTCCTAGGCTTTTAATCCTTAAATCACTCACTATTCATCTTCACATAAAAACATACCTCTAAGGAAGCCTATAATGACTAACACATCCCAACAGTTCAAAATAAAATGCTTACCAAAAAGTGTTTAAGGCTAATAATTATCATCCTTTTTTCCTCCACTATATTATTGCTTGTAAAGAACAATATCATTTCTCAGATATGTTAAAATAATTACAAGTACAAGGAACAGTGAGTCTCCACTTAATGAAACTACACTTTAATTTCAATGATATTTCAGAGGATGGAAAAAAGTGGCACGAGGTCTTGAAGGATAAAGTTCATATCAGGAATTCAAAATACGTGACTTTCTCCCTTACAAATGGTCTCAGAAAGAGGTCTGACATTATTTTAAAAAGTGCATTATCTGATTATTTTCAAAATATTTGTCCAAGCCATCCCAAGCTGTTTTGCTTGGATGAATATTGTAACCTACCCACAACTGATCTGGCCATGCAAGACATCTTCTGAGACAGAGAGATTATGTTTTGTAGGTGCTGGCTAGCCACATAGTACTTCTGCCAAGGCATGGCCAAAGGCACTAGGTACATCCCTCAGCTGCTAGGTTAATGGTTAGTGTTAATGACCCTAAAGGTCTTTTCCAGCCTAAATGATCCTATGATTCCATCATGGAGTGTATTACAAACCCCCCCTTTTTTAACCTCCTACTCAACAGTGCAGAAACAGTGGGTGAGAGGCATTGCTATGCTATATGGACACGCAGTATGAAACAGTAGCTTCTTCCTAATATGTCTACATTTTTACCATCTAGACAGCCTGGGCATTCTCACATCGAGACCTGTGGGCAGAATGTGGTAAAGCCACTTACTTTGATCTTGAAAAATCACTATACTGGGAATTTCTCCTCTGTGAGACTTAGCTTCACAGCTAAGAAAAAGAACTTGTATAGTCCAGAAGCAAGCCCAGTTCTCAAAATTAAATCTGTAAGTCATAACAGCAATCTAATCAGATTTAGCTATCAGCTGCCTAGAGCATATATTACAACTTCATGGACAAGAGGAAAGGGGTAACATAATAGAAATACTTATCAGCTAAAAATGAGATAGACGATTCAGCAGCTAGTCCCCAAATGGACAGTTTACAGGGCTGTGCTGTCTGCTGCTGATGATGCTAAGTGGCCAGTCAACAGCAAACTCAGCTGGTAATGTTCCTGTAAATTTACACAGGCAATCCCAACTCTGACCTCTCCCAGTCTCTGAGTGCTTAATCACCCAAACTTTCAAGTCATAGATGTATTAGTGTGCAAAACACATTAATAACACTAAAACCCAATTGACACCACAGCTCCCACCCACATAACATACAGACTTCTTGAGAAAACTGTAATATGTCCACACATTTTTTTTCACATGCAGATTGCCAACACTGGTTTTATAATCTGAAAATTAATTTTGCCTAAATGCACCTTTTTGGGAGAAAGTAATAGGGGAAAAGAGTATCATGTCTGAGTCTTTGGTTTTGAACCAGCAGCTGAGATTTTAAAAAGCAAAGTGTTATGGTTTGTATAACAGATAAAAATTTTACAACATTTCTGCAATAAGGGGATACACACTTCTTTCAGAACTTTGTTGAGTGAATTTTCACAATTTTTAAATAATTCCAGTTGTTACGCACTGACATTGTTCTTTGATTTGAAGGAACATTGATGTCTAAATAAAGCAGCTTTGATTTTATCATTGTCTGCAGATACCTGAACTATGACATAGTATCTTGTTGAAACAGGAAACTCACTTTAACCAGGCTAGATCTGGATAATGAGGCATGATGGCTATGTGATATGACCACATTGAGCATACAATAAGGAGATATCAAAGTCCATGTTGGTTAGAAGTGTACTGCTCGAGGTGGCATAATGTACATAACACTACACTGATCTTCTTAAATGTGATTTTTCAGAATGTCAAATTAAAACTAAATGCTCTGGAAAACAGAACAAAATACATATGTTTGATTTTGCTTCCTAATGTAAAGTCTTGCTTATGGTGAAAAAGCTAAATTTCAACAATTTGCCAAAAGCGAACAAGCAACAGGAAAGTTTACCTATACAGCTCTCTGTTCCCTCATGCACTTTTGCAGTTGCTAGTATATCAGTGTCTATGGAGCTATAAGCTCTCTATTTTTTCTCCTAAGATTTACAACACAGGAAAATGTGCAATATTAGACCACACATCTTTAACATCATTTGCAAAATCTGAAGTTCTTGAATGAAGAGGTGTGATAGCTTCCAAGCAACCAATCCTACCATGTCAACAATGGGGATCAGCTGAAGAGAGAAACAGTCTCTGTACTAGAGCTGAATGGAAACCAAGATTTTCACAGAATATACCAAATTGGAAAGAACCCACAAGGATTATCAAGTCCAGCTCCTGGCCCTGCACAGGACCATCCCCAAGAGTCACACCATGCGCCCGAGTATCATCCACATTTTGAACTCAGTCAGACTTGGTGCTGTGACCACTTCCCTGGGGAGCTTGTTACAGTGCCCAACCATTCTCTGAGTGAAGAAGCTCTTTCTAATATCCCACCTAAACCTTCCCTGACACAACTTCAGACCATTCCCTCAGGCGCTGTCACTGGTCACCACAGAGAAGAGATCAGTGCCTGCCCCTCTGTTTTTCCCTCACAAGGAAGTTGTAGACTGTCATGAGATCTCCCTTCAGGCTCATCGTCTCCTTTTCTATATTTGAGAAATTTCAAGTATTCTACATTTATTCAAAAGGAAATTTAAGCCCCTACAAAAAATGAAAACTGGAAAACAAAACACCTTTATATTCAAGATTAAATCTAAGATAAAAATATTTTTCAGGTCAATCAAAAAAAAATTTAGTTCTAGTAAAATGTAGCCATTTTGTCAATTAACTTCTTAACTTATATTTTTTGTAATGAAAATTTCAAAAATAAATTTCAAAATTATAAATTACACAAAAGTAATAATCATAATTTAACTTCATTATTAATAAAGCAGTGTTTCTTTAAATTATATTTCATGTGAAGCTTTATGACTCTAGAAATCTTCAGACGAACTCTAATGCACCATTTGCTCAATTTCAAACTAGCACTAATTCAGAGCTTCCTTACAAACACCTATTTCACATCAAACAAAACTGCAAGTAAAACATGCTTTTTGTCAGCAAGACTACTGTGGATTGATGCCAATATTAGTTTTGAATTGAGTAGAGCTTGAGAAAATGTTAGCACAGCATTAGACCAAGACTATGGAATTCTGATCAGTAGAAGACATCAACAAACCAACAAAGCTAAATATTATTTTCATCGCTTTCCACCCACTGGGGAATTTCAAATAAGGACACCTTATTGCTATATGGTTGCTCATATCAAAAACTTTGGAAGGGATAAATTACATATAACAGTAGAGAACTTGAAATACACATCTGAAAATTAAACCATTAGTTCAGGCTAAGATAGGAAGTGCTTTTGTCACTTCTAACACTGGGGAAAAGCATCAACTTCATATGCATTGACAAAAAAAAAATGGGTTGGATTAAAAGATACAGTGCTAAGCCACCCAAAGTCTTTAACAATAGAAACATATTTTCCATTATATTTACCCTCCACTGCTCTCCAGAAAGCTGAAAAATAAACTTGTTTCTTTCCTTATTTACTTCATCTGACAAAGTACGCCTCTTCTGGAGCTGAGAATTCTTTCCATAAATGTCCAGGTTCTTCTCATTGGTGTCTACAAAACCATTCTTGAGGTATTTTGATTGAGGAATACCTTTCTTACGGTACTCAAGTATCAAATTCCATTCCTGTTTTATCCTGAAATAGAGCCAAAGAGGGTTTATGTGAATCAGCTGAAAAAAATATTACAGATAAGTGTTAAAGCCTGATCTTTATTTGCATAAGTACTTAAAATATAATTATTATTTTATTTTATGATCAAAATATTGATCAGTAAAAAAAAAAATTCCTGTCTATATTTTGTAGACATACATATAGATTTTAAATAAGCAGGATTTCCTTCACTGACTATAAAACAGTGACACTCAAAGAATAACAGAAAAGTGGAGACTGAGCACACTGCCATGGAAAAGAACATGAATCATGCCTTTTATTTTGATAGGATGGGAAATACATTCTCACAGAACAAGTTATATGCATAAATAAAATCAAGAACCTAGTGATGTATGAAGAAATTTTATTGGGTAAAAAAAAGTAATTTCAGAAAGTAAGACGTGCCTTTTTCACTGCCCTTTTTTGGATCATGTATGACAACTTATTTTCATTTTTATGCCAACATGTTCTTAGAAGGTAAGTGTCAATGTTATCACATGCCAACTAATTTCAGATTCACTTTCAGTGTAACTTTAGGTTCACCTCAAAGGCAAACTTTTTCCTCATATAACTGTATGTGCAAATTCAATTTTATATAATTAAACACTGTCAAAAGCACATGCTTCTAGTTAGGAGAGATTTATTTCAGCTTAATCAATTAAAGAAGGGGTTGATTAACTGAAGCAAACCTTCGTTACGCTAAAATAAGGCTCTGCAGAACCCCTTGCATCATAAATGTCTCACACTTTGAATGCTAGATCCTTGTGTTCCATGAGACTCATTTAGGTGATCTCCACCTTCTGGCAAAAATTTTAAGCTAAAGGACTGAAGAAAACTGACTTCTGAAGAAGGACGCAAAGCTCAGGATAAAGTGCTCTGAGACTAGGTAAAAAATGTCATGCCCTAGAAAGAGAATCACATGCAAGGTCGTAAAGTTTAAATAGTAAGTTAAAAAAAATGTACACAAATTCCCAGTCAACCATGGGATTTTTCACTGCCATGCTAACATGTTAAAAAATGTCACATGAAACAGAATCATAGAATGGTTTGGGTTGTAAAGGACCTTAACTATCCTCTAGTTTCAAATCCTCTGCTATGAGCAGGGACTACTCCCACTGGAACAGGTTGCTCAAAGCACTCCCTCAACTTGGCCTTGAACACTTCCAGGGATGGGGCATCCACAACTTCTCTGGGCAACCTGTTCCAGTGGCTCACCACGCTCACAGGAAAGAATTCCTTTCTAACATCTGATCTAAACCTACTGTCCTTCAGTTTGGAGCCATTCTCCCTTGTTCTACCACTCCAGTTCCTAACAAAGAGTCCCTCTCCAGCTTACTTTTAGGACCCTTTCAGATTACTGGAAGGTTGCTATGAGGTCTCCATACAACTTTCTCTTCTCCAGGCTGAACCACATTAACTTTCTCAGCCTCTCTTCATAGGAGAGATGCTCCAGTCCTCTTATCAACTTTGTGGCCTCCTTTGGACTTGCTCCAACATCTCCATGTCATTTTTATGTTGGGAGCATGTTACAGTTTCAAAATCGTTCATGGAATTTTTTTCTCTCCCTTACCAACACAACAGCCAGGCCAGGATGGCTTGTTGAAGCCTAGGCCTCCCACCACCACCTGCTCACAGAGCCAGCCAACTGTCTAAAGCCTAAACAAATAGGTGGCTAACAGCTTTGCATTGCAATGAGATGGCTGGGGAGAGAAGTGGGGAAGGTGGGGGGAGAGTGAGATTTTTCCTGGGATTTTGCCATACTTTTCTCCTCCGGCTGCTGGGGTGCCAGTTGCTGTTTACTGGGCTGGTGGAAGCAATGGGAGAGGGTTTTCTGGCTCATCCCCCAACCCTGCACACCCTGTGCTGTTCTGAGAGAACAGTCACCACTGCCTGGATTTGCTACAGACTCTTTGAGGGGCCGATGCCATCTGTAGAGGAGTTGCTAGCCCCCACCCCCTGCAAGACTTTTTCAGACAAAGGACAGGAAAAGGGTCCTTACACTGCCCACAGGAAAGGTTTCATCCTGTCCCTGTGGCCACCATTCCCACAGGAGTTTCAGAGGCACCTCCTCTCCCTTCCCTCTGTCTTTGCCTTGCCAGAGCCCATGAGTGACTCATCATAACTCCTGCCTCCCAAGGCATGGCATAGCCTCCCACTGCCCTACCAAAGGGGCAGAGACAGGACTTGATTTGTCTGAAAGTTTTGGTTAATGTGTTGCTGTTTGTTCTGTTCTGGTTTTGGTTATACATATATATATATATATACATTTGTAGTAAAGAACTGTTATCATTTTTCTATTTTCTGATTAAAACCTCTAAATTTCAAAGGTTGTGGTGGTTTTTGTGAAGAGACCCCCTTCCTAGTCTAGCAGGTTTCCTCAGTTTCCTTGGTAGACATCTTAGTTTCTTTTAAACTGGGATGGCACACCAGAGCTGAATGCAGTACTTCAGGTGGGGTCTCATAAGAGCAGAGTAGAGGAGAAAAATAACCTTCCTCGACCTGCCAATCTTGTTTTTGATGCAGTCCAGGATGCAGTTGGCTTTCTGGGCTCTGAGCGCACACTGCCAGCTCATGTTGAGCTTTTCATCAACCATCACCTCCAAGTCCTTCTCTACAGGGCTGCTTTCAATCCCTTCTCTTCCCAACCTGTTGTTGTGCCTGGGTTTCCCCTGATCCAGATGTAGGACTTTGCAATTTGCTTTGTTGAACTATGAACTGAGATTCATCAGGCCCATCTCTCAAATGTTCCAAGGTCACTCTGGGTGGTATCCCTTCCCTCCAGCAAGTTGACTGCACCACACAGTTTGGTGTCATCAACAAACTTGCTGAAGATGCACTCAATCCCACTGTCCATGTCACTGACAAAGATATTGAACAGTATTTGCCACAACACAACCCTCAAGAGACACCACTCATCACCAGTCTCTAGTTGGACATTAAGCCATTGACCACAACTTTTTGCAACCATCCAGCCAATTCTTTATCCACTGGGTGGTTCATCCAACAAATCCATGACCACTATTTAGTGACAAGGTTGCTGTGTAGGACAGTGTTGCATGCTTTTCACATGTCCAGGTCAATCGCTTTGCCCCTATCCACAAATGTTGTAGACCCATCACCAAATTTTTCAGGCCTAAAACCAAAATGTCTGGTTTTAAGTCACATACAAGAAATCAGTTACAAACTTAGGTACAAGAAGCATCTCCAAAACCTTTGTGAAAATAATTTTTGAACACTCAGAACAAGATATGAGATAGTTCAACAAGATATAACAAGATATATTCTGTGTTGCAGAATATAATTAATGGAATATGACAGCATAGATTAACAGTCATATTTGTCTCAATACTATCAAAATAGTCTTAAGAGGTCAAAACTGTATGCCTAAGTAGGAAAGGTATTAGTGAGAGAGTTGTGTATATTTTGGCACTTACAGAAATCTCAGGGGATGTTAGAGACGTGAAAGCAGAGAGCACAGCAACAGCAGAGACATATGCACAACACAGGGATACATTGCAGACAGTTTGTACAGTTTTGGAAAATATATATGACCATTTGTCAAAGAAACAAGCCTGAAAAATCACTGAGGACAATTTCAAGAAGCAACACACTACACATGGGACATCGGAGAACTGCAAAAAGCCCCTTCAGTAATAATGACTGCAATGTATTCCCGAGTGACACCTTTATGAAGACAAAAGTCTAGAAAAGCACCTTCTACAAATATTTCAGAAAGTGAATTGACAGTGATATCAGTTAAAAGTGTAGCTCATTGAATAAAATGCTGGCAAACTACATGAGGACAGCATAGACTCAAAGTATATTCTAATGAAGAGACAGTAAGGATCTCTTACTCCCCTCATTGAAAAAAAAAATCAAAACTATTAAAAAAAGATAAAAAGGTATCTATCTTCAAATGAAGAAATTAGAAGACAGTATAAGCTCTGATAAGCACCAAAAACAAACAAAAAAAAGTGAAGTTACTCTACTGCAGATATACAAACAAATAGAAAAAGAATTTATAGCATATCAGAAGCAGGAATCCTCTCAGAGAGGTTATGGGAGCAACTTACCAAGGTATGAAAGGAGCTGGAGCTGTGAAGGAATAGTTAGAGAAGTTATTGAGAGCAGCAGAATTGGCTTCAGGTTTCATTAGAGAGATCATAATGAACTTTACAAGCAGACTTC
>JAWWEU010000091.1:33241113-33260513 GCA_035583155.1 Acropternis orthonyx
CTTCCCTTCCTGTTTTCACCAGACCTTATTTTTCCACAGACCTTGTTGTGATCATTTTTTCAAAGCCCTAAATTCTTCAGCTGGGGCTATTTATTATTTGTCCTTCTGTTATAAAAATTTATTCTCCTCTTTGTATTTTTTCTCTTGTAGCTTTGTAAATGTCCCTTTTCTCTTTCATTGTCTTTCACCTATACTTCTCTCTGTAATATGTAACACATAAGGGAATAATTTCTTGAGCCAGTAAAATACCCTCATGTTCTCTGGCAAATACACAACATGGACTCAAAAGGATTATGCCTAGGTACACCCAGAGGAAACTTTCCTACCTGTTTGCCTTATTCATCATCTCACTAAGAAAGGCCCTTACAAATACCTATAGGTACTGATACAGAGACTGGTCAGAGACCAGTATCTTTCTATTTACATAGTCTTCTGTATCTTAGGATGTTTATATAAAATGTTATCGTTGTTGTTCATACAGCTGCTTCCATTGTTTGTTTATCTTTGCAAGCACTAACAGTGAAGTGAAAATAGTTCCCAAACTATCTGGAACCAACTGCTGACAACAGCAGAGTCAAAACCCCATTAAAGCAGTGTAATTAGAACAGTGACCTTATTCTCTGTGGAAAGGTTTATTTATAATCAGATTCACCCTTCTAAAACATATTCACTAAAAATTTACAGGAACTGTTTACCACATAAAATGAAACATTCACCTCTGCTTACCAGAGAAAGAAACCCAGTGACCAGGACTTCCCCCCTAACAGTAACTGCAGATCAGCAGTAACTCTGCAGAGTCTATTTAATTCTAATAGACCAGTTCATAGCAGTGTGTTTTGGTAGGAGACTATTGCAGGAACTGATTTGTTGTGAGACAATGAAGTTGCAGCTGGACACTTGACCTCTCTTGAAACTAGATGGCCTTAGTCAACAGAATCTGAGTAGACTGTGAAAGTGTTCTTTTTCCTTGAATTGTTCTCCACTTTCCTCTCTCACAGGTTAAGTCATCTGTTCTTTATTGAAACAGTGATTTATTAAACACTCAGGTTGGAAAAGTTCATACGGTTTTTACCCACATATTGCACTCAGATGCAATGCATCAGGGGTTTTTCTTCAATGGCAAAACAAGCAGAGAAGGAACTTGGGTGGGAAGTGAGAGGGGTCCATCATAACTTCTCAGGACTAATCTCTTCAGAAGGAGAAAATCCACAGATCCTGATCAGATTACAGAGTGACAGTCTTTAGAAAACATTCGTGAGTACAAACATAGAATGTTTTTTGCCATCTACAACTCTGAAAAGCTCACCCAACAATCTTCATACAGCTGTTGCTTTACCCTATATCCTTGCCTAAAAAATGGGCATGAAGTATCAAGCATGTTGGCAGAATAAATATTTGCTGAAGTTAAGACACTCCCATTTTCTTGATGATGAGATGTTGCCCAGGAAAGAAAGCCTGGCAAACTGGCCAAAGCTAGATTAATCTTATACTACATGTAGATTCCTTAGGGTACCTACTCATGCATGGCAAGAATTTGTGAGAGAAGAAGCAACTGCTAATGATGATTTCCATTTATAGAAATACATAGGGCTGTACATGATCAAGTTCACATACAGTAGTTGCTTTCTTCCAAATATTGGGTTAGGTCTGCAGAAGAAAACTCAAAACTATCATCATTTATGTTATTATTATTACAGTTATTACTGGTGGTTTTGCTGCTGCTGTTTTTGATGGTGATATTGTTGTTGTTATTATTTTAAATTGGGGTAGAGAAATGTCTCATACACTTCTTTCTAACTTCAACTTGTAACAGAGCTGTGTTTTCTCCCACACTTAAGGTTCTTTACAAGTAATCACTACTACAATTTTATCAATTGTCAGAAACCACAGAAGCAGTGAAGTTAGAAAGGGCCTCTGGAGATCACCTAATCTAAATGCTCTGCTCAAAGCAGTCATACGACTATTCACCCAAATCTATACATACTGCAACCCTCTTCTTCTGCCAATTTCCCCATCCTTTTGTAATTCAACATTGCTCCTTTCACATCCCATGTCTAGACATGCTCATAAATTACAAGCCTTGGTCATAACTGTGAGGATAACCTGATCCACTAACACGGCAGTGAGTGAAAAACAAAAAACACACTCACTATTTCTCACCCAAGAAACAGGCAACCTTGCTTTCACTAAGGACAAGTCCTGACCACAAAAGCAACCATTACTTGCATTTGCAAGGTACTACTTCATAGATATACTGAATTTGCAACTTAAAGCCATCTTCCTTGAGGGACACCTACCTCTCAATTATGCCACAGATCACCAACACAACTTTATCAGATGATGTGTGGTTATAACATTTATCAGTCTTTTGAGTTATTAGTGAGATAGATCACAAAAGCAGGGCTATGCAGTAATGTATTCAATTAATGTAATGTGCTTCCCAAGGGAAAAGGGATTCAGGAACATAAAAACAAGGCAAAGATGTAATTTACAAGAGATTCATATGTGGAGGAACTAGTTATCTATGTTTGTCTATGGAAGCAACCAACTTTATCTCTATCCATTTACACCTCCCAAGAAGTAATCTACAAGACCTTAATCAATATCCTTAAAAGGCAACATACTGGGAAGTCAAACTGACCTTACCTTCTTCATTATTATTAACTCAGAAACAAAGCTGGCCATTCAGGATACATTAGCTTTTTGTAAATTATTGCAAGATTTTCCATTTATAAGCAGCTACAAGCTACATTTAAGGAACTATTTTAAAGTAATATATAATTTAAATAATTAATTTTAAAATTTTAGAAATAGGGGGGTTTTTTTAATAAATATTGCATTATTTGGCAAAGTGATAAGAGAGTTTGTAACCAGAGAAACTTGTAGTGGTGGCAGAGGTAGGAAATTTCCCCTTTTTTCAATCCTTTCCACTCTTCATGCCTCTTTTTAAGAAGGGGGAGAAGAAAAATCCCAATGAACACCAAGACCTTTGCAACATCTCTTCCTCAACCAGCTGGGTGTGTCATCTGCAGTCTTGTCCCAATAAGGGACAATAAGGAGCTCCCAGCAATCTTTATAACCAGCATTATCCCTCTCTACATCCTAAACTACAAATTGACCTTTCTCTCCCCATGGCTGTACTTTCAGTCCAAGATACTACAACCAACACTATTTTCTCAATTTCAACATTTCAGTGTCCTGTGCCTTCACTGGAGCATCACACCACACCCCTCTCCTTGCAATCAACTCTCTCACTGTTGCCCTACTGCAGGCCCCATCTCAACACTGGGACCTTCTTCTTACCAAGTGAATTTAATATTCTGCCACCTCTCAGTTCATCCAAGGTGAGAAGTACTTTTTCATGAAAGAGAACTCTTTTGCAGTCAGCATTTGGGATTAGGTACCTGATTGCCATGAGATATCCCTGAACTCATGGAACAGAAAAACGGCAAACTGCCTTTAAAAACACTTCCATGAGATTTCTGGTTTTAGAAAGAAGAATCTTTCCTTAACAGTCTTGCAGAAACTTTATTCATTAACTGTATATATAAATAGGCCTATTAAAATCAAACACAGTCCTCACATGTATAAGGATATTGAGACTCTTAAACTTTTGGAGGATTAAGTGGCAAAAAACCCCAAAATCTTAGTGATAATACTCATTGTATGTTTTATTTAAGTGATATAACATTAATGCCAAATGTTATTGTTAGTAAAAGAATCTGCCTAAGTGTCTGCATGGGTTATTTTTATTTTATCATTTATTTTAATATCTATTGTATCGTATATATTCACATATTGAAGGTATACAGACTGTTCTATAACATCTACTTCAGACTTTCTTTTCTAAATAGTAACAGTATTTGGGAGCCCTAAACAGAATCTCTTCAGAAAGGTGTTGAAAATATATGCGTAAAAGAAGGTATCTGCCTTGTAAGGTCTATAATATTTTTTATTCTTTATTTATTGTTATTTATGTTGTTGCTACACATATACGCATACTTCAGATGTCAACCTATCAGTAAAACTGGAGAGATCTATTTGTGCTATGCCTTAAATGCTCTTACTCCCTTCAGCTACCAATATCTCCAACTCTTGTTTACAATTCTGCCACAGACCAGTCAGATGCTTCCAGTCATCTTTGATAGCAGCCAGCGATCTCATAACCACTTGTCTTTCTTACCACTTGACCTCTGAACTCTGAGTTGACAATTGATTACTCTTTTTTTTTTTTTTTTCCTTCTTCCTGGGCTTAACATAAAGGGAAGAAATCACCACTTGCAGTACCTTTGGAAGTGTAACCAACATTAGACATAGAGAACTTGGTAACTGGGTTCCAAAATGTGGGTGCCTTTTGGCAGTGTTTAATGAGTTTCATCTCAGTCACCTGCAGATGCAACACAAGGTGCCACGATCTACCTGATTTTCAAAAGGAAACTACTTACAGGTCCACAAGCTAAAAGCAACACTGAATTCTGGACAGAATGTGTTCCATAGGGAAAAAGTGCTTTTCACATCAGCAGCTTCATTAGAAGAACAGTTTGCAGCCTTTCTGCTCTCATTTCAGCATCTGACATATATCAATGTGTAGATGCACCAAGGAGTATACAAGGGGAATTAAAAGGACAAGGCAATGTCATCTTTGGACAGAAGAGTGGCAGAGCACAGGAGAATATTCACATTCTTAGATATGATGACTGTGTGGACTCCCAGGATTAACTGCACTGATTCTTCTATGGGTCCTCCTTTTTTATCAGTATTATCTGTCTTGTCTGCAGTGGGTTGAATACAGCCAGTCACAAAATTACATTGCCTTTATTAAACTACAGTTTAACCTCCTCTGAACATAGCCCGCATGGGTGTTAATGCTGTCCGGTTTGTCTGCGCACAGTGCATTCTGTAGAACAAAACCCATGTCTTCTCTTGAGTCTGGAAAGACTCCATCATAGTTTTGATACTGTAGATACACCCAATATTAGTCTTTGTTAACAGCTCTCCTGATTTTATGTGGTGCCTGGTTGCTCTCAATAACAGCACTGAGTATACTTTCTTTTGCTGCTTTACATGAGTTACAAAATTATTAACGGTTTGGTTTCTTCAATTTGCTTAACAGCTTGGTTCATTTGGATCCTTTTTATTTAAGATAATCACTGTGGGAGATCTGCTGCAATCTAATGAACATTACTGGCAGGATTACATAGGGGAATGTGAGTGAAATATCTCCTACCAATCCTGCACATAATTTCTTAGGAAATAAGCTCACACTGTGCTTTAGAATGATCAAGTCATTTATCTCGCAAGTCTTTAAATAATGCAAAGGAAACCTGACATTTGGATAGCAACTGAATACATTTTTTGTGTTATCAAGAAAAGATTAAATTAAGAAACATGCTGTGAGTGAAAGAGCAATAGAGATTGTGACTATGTTCATCATATACAAGTATATTGTGATAACTGTGCACAGCTTGTAAGTGGGGTAGACTTTCCCTATGCCTCTTGGGGAGTGGGAGAGGACTGCGAAGTGGGAAGCTGCTCTTTCCTTCCTAGTCTTGCTCCTAATGGCAGTCTCTTACTGTTCTACACCTGCAGGGAATTATCCTTCTTGCTAATTTGGATGTTTTATCTGTCACTAGACTTGCCAAATGTGCAGATTTGACAGTCAGAGTTTCAGGTCAGGGATCCAAGACAGATTGTGCTTCAGATCATATATGCATGCATGCACATGATGGCTGGGTTCTGGGGACACATGGTACACAGGGCAATGCAACAGATCACAGTGGCAGTCCCCCGAAAGGCCTGCGTCCATGGAGTTCTAACAATTGTATCTACAACACAGAATAAATAGAAAAGGAAAGGGACAAGGTCCTTCAGGGCTGGAGAAAGCAGTCCTGACACCTGGATGTGAGCCCAGATGTTTTGGGAGTTTGAAACATTCCCTTTTGCTCTCTCAAGAGCACAATCTCATCCAGCTGGCTCCTAGATAAACAAACACAGACAGACAGTGACACTTTCAAGATATTAATTAGTCCAACTTTCACTGAAGTTAATTTCAGAAATTAGTGTATTTGCATATCACGGAACTTAATCCTGAATGCTCTGATGAATCAAGATCTTTTTCAGTTTTCTGCCTCAAGAGGCATTTAAGACCAAAACTTGACATTAGCCTCTGTCATAGACAAATAAATAATGTTTGCACAGTTTACACACCACAACTGAGAGCAAATATGTCTTCTCTTGAGCTACTCCTTATACTTCATGTAGAAATAACTATGATTATCATAACATTAAAAACAGGTAGGCAAAGGCTAATCTTGGTTTCCACACATTTTTGTGTGCATGTTTCTCTGTCCAGTGCTGCAACACAATGTTTTACTGACAGTTTTCATTAATCAGTTGTTATTCTAGATGTAAATTAACCAGTCTCACAAACAAGATTCTTCTTTATCACTACAGTCTTCACATCTTGATTTTTAGACAATTTTTCACAGGGTTATTCATTAATTAGCTCTTTAATTATGAATTAATTAGCAGCTGAATTACAATATTCCTCATACTTCCTCAACACTTGTAGCACTAATATGTTTGCCATCAAGCATGATAGATGTTACATATGCAAGGGGATTTATTACAGTTGTATTCCCCTAGCACTTCAGTGAGCTGACTAATTATTCTTCCACTGACAATAAAGGTAATGAAACATTGGACTGATGTCTGTGACATAAATCCATTCTACTTTTTTTACTGGGTATTGATCAAGAGAGGCCTAATTCTCTTAAGACTAAGAGAAAAAATATGTATTTGAAAAGGGCATGTATTTTAAGGCTGTTTCTTGTCAATAAGCTCAAAAGTGTACTATGTATTTCTTAAGGTGTTGAATGCATGGATGTAGCTGTAATCAGCAAGTCTGAACAATTATCTTTGGGTCCTGGGAAATGCAGACCATGCGCTAGGAACTCATTAGAGAGACTCCACTTAACTATTCGTATGTAGACCCCTGACAAATAAATTTGCACTCATTGCCACTGAACAAAACATGGAGGCTTTCATATACAATGAGATGGTACTAATTAAGTTTTTTAACACAATCTTTCATTGACTTTTCTTATTTGTTTTAAGCTTACTGAATCATGCCCAAAAAGCAAGGCTGCTACTACTACTGCATTTTGTGTGCCCTCAGAGAGTCCCATCTCGAAGTTATCTATGTGTATGACAGCATCATAATTTTAGGCTCCCTGTCCTAATTATTACTGATAAAAGACCCTCAAAATTTTGATCACTTCCTTATGTTCACAGGGAGCAATTTTCTGTGTATTGGTCTAACAATCAAATCCTGTAACCTGTCTCTGCTGCAGAAGTAGAGCAAAATCTACGTATGACCTCTATCCAGTCCTAGTTCCAGTGTTAGATACAAGATCATTATTTGTATATGGAGTAAAGTGCTCATAGCCAGTTCCCAAGCTGTTAAGTTCTGTGATTTAAGATGATATAGCAGTTAAATTAGATAAGTAAGAGACAGTGCTGCTTTCAACAACTCCAATAGCCAAGTTATTTTAGCTCAAATGGTCCAAACCCCACCACACGGTCATGAGGTGGCAGCTGTATTTTATTAGTTCTGGTGGCATGGACAGCTGGACATTCTCCTTCTTAATAATTTTCCACCTTCACCTTCTATTTGAGAAGAGAATGAAACTCTTTGGTAGGATCCACTTCTTTGGTTAATAAACCTTATCATCCTTTCCTGATCCTTGAAATGGTGCTCTGTTAACTACTGTTGAGAGGAAGAGTAATGGTCAGTACTTTTTAGCCTGCAGAAAGTAACATGTCAGTGATAGCACATAAATACTTATGGTAGCAACAACAACAACAATGACAATATTTGACTTTAAATTATAGACTTTGTTCAGAAAAAATTTAGCAGGTTATATTTCCTATTGCTGTTAGATTAGCTCTAAGTAGCCTACAAAAACTGAAGTTCTATTAATCTCTTTAAATTCCACTGTAAATTTTGACAGACAGCAAAGATAAATGACAAACCTCTCCAACCATTTTTTAATTGAAAATCGTTCTCACACCAGCATATGTCCTTGAGATGTAACAGCAAAGTTTTATTATAACTGAATCACTGAGTCTTGAAAGCTTTCCTAAATTATAAAGTTTGGATTTGTTACAAGTGTAAATCTGCTTAGAGAAACTATCGATGTGGTGAATCTTACTCTCTTTAAAGGTATCCACAAAATATATTACCTCAGACTGAATGTTCCATGTGCCAGTTATTTTGCCATATACATTAGCATGTAAAAATCCATAGCTCAGAAGCAACAACAAAAACATGATAGCTAATTTCCCTGCCATTTTCCACCTTGACACCACACATCTGAAGAAACACAATAATCAGCAAAACTGTCACTTACCTACTACGAAAGAACACGAGTGTCCAGAGCTTCTGAGTGTGCTCTGTGGTTATTCAATTTGGGACACTGAGGTTGTTTATAGCAGCAGCATAGCTCATGGCCAGCCAGACCTGTTTGAACCCAACAGCGTGACTAGCCTCCCAGATATACTAATATGCTATATTTGTAAAGTGATAACATGATCTGTAGTCTTATAGCAGAAGCACAGGCAGGATAAAGTGTCTGCACCACATGACTCAACACAGGACAAGAAACAACAGTGCTAGGACAGCATCTCATTTGGAAAGCATAACAGAGCTAATGTTGCTCATGCTTATGTATTTTCTTTGGAAGAGGGGCAAGGAGAATGGAAAAAAAAAACCCAAACATCTATAGTCTGTATTGTTCTGGTACAGATTACTTCTTCCTTCCTATATCCATTCAATTCCAGGATAAATATACACAACACGCATGCAGACAATCACCATGCAGTTGCCATGAGTGATTGATTTACAACAAATTCTGCTTTTTATTCTTGATGGTAGGTCACTTTTTCTTTTTTTTTTTTTTTTTTTTTGGTCCACTGCTTGGTATTGATGACAGTATTCCTCCATACTGTTAGTGGACCAGCAGGGCAGGGCTGTGGGCAGCCGACACCATCTTTGCAGCAGAATTGGCATTGCCATGGCCACAGGGGGCTGACGGAGGGTTCTGAGCCGTGAGCAGATTGGGAGGTTCCCAGGGGGTGCAACAGAGAAGATGCAGATATGGACAGAGCAGCCCATCAGCCTCTCATGGCCCTCCCTGATAATTCAGCACAAATGGTTTTAATTTTATGACTGTGCCTTTGATGAAATAGGCACATTCCTTTATAACCAGAAAATCTTTCTCAGTCAAAAAATAAGTGATATACATCTAACTAGAGAAAGAAAGTACTTTTTAGTAAAGGGTTTGGGTCTGATGTTTTCAAAACATGTTTTTCATCAGAAAAATTTCCAAAAACTGCTTTTGATTTAATTTCCTTTTAAATCCAACTTTTCAATTAAAATACTATTTAATTTTCTGAATTAAAATAAAACTGACATATTTCAACAATTTCTGTTTATTTTTCATCACTGTCAGTAAACTTAAGAATTAATTACTGCAACTGGATTTGGTTGAAACTTCAGACACTAGTTTTACATTGCTGCATTTTCAGTGTGCCACTGAAATAACATTATATTGGTTCCAAAGGAATGAGAAAATCAAGAAAAGTCATGAACTGTGGATTTAAACATTCAGTTTTGTCTTCAAGTCTGAAGGAGATAATATTAGAATTCATGCTGATGTTTTTCAATGCAGTGTGCTTCAAAGTATAGTGACATACCTGAAGGATCTGCATCACAAGTCCTTACTGTTCAGTCATCTTACTCTTCACAAACATCAGTTACAAAGAGGGATCACCACACTGGAATTGTGTAATACATTCAAGTCTTCTGATACAATTCACAAATTTGCCTTTTTTCCAAGTAGCTATCTGAATTTCCTGCAGCAGTGAGCATTATCAGACTTCAGCTGCAAGAGCTGACCAAGCAATCAGTGATGGAGAAAATACTTGGGAGCACGGAAAGTGCAACCCTTCTGTGTTCACAAGTATGGTGCATATTTCTGCCTTCTAGCACACTGCCTAGGAAGAGTTGTTCCTATCTTTTTGTTCAGAACATGACATGAAATAATACTTAATTAACAACTATATTAAGAAACGTGATCTCCATCTCACTTTTTCAAGATCCACTATTGTTTTTAAAATGTTGAAATATTGAGTTGTGTTTCAGTAACAGAAAGCTGACCTTGCAGTTAGTTCTCTAGCCCTAGCCAAGGATTCATATATGACTTATCCCTCAGACTACAATCATAGCCTATCCATGTGAAGGAAAGACTTGGGATGTTTGTTGGGAAGGGAATGAGAAAAAAAATCAGTTGATGAAATATGCATTACCTAATTAAAGAAAAAAATTAAGGAGAAGGCACTAAGCATATAAAAAAATGGAGGAAGGGCACGAAATATTCAGAGTATAAAAAATGACTGATGACATGAGAAGAGACAGACAGAATATATAATATTGTTTACTTGAGGATCTCAGTATACTTGACTGAACAAAAAAACTAAGACAAAGGAAAATGTAAGTCAATATCTAAGTGTGTCTCCCAAACCAGCTCCATTCAAAGAGTATCTCGCATCTGTGGTTGCCCAAATCCAGTCAAAGCTCAGTCCATTCCTGGAGCTAACAAGAGAGCTGCTACATCAGCAAACAGTAGGAAAGTCTGTAGTACAGATAATACCACAAGCAAGGGAATAGTAGACAGAATACTACTCAGGCCAGTGAACAGACAGCAGGCTTGTTTGCAAACAACCAGACCTTCTGACTAGGGAGCCAACAGTGGAATCTCTGACAATCCAGTCTCGGGAACAGCTTGCAAAAACGCTCAAGCTGCCACAGTGTGAAGCCCACTGTTCCATGAGGCAGCAGTTGTATTGCTTCCAGTGAGGAGTTCACCCTGAAAGCAGTACACCCTTGATCATGAAGCACAGTACTCCTCTATCGCCGCTACTATAGTAGGGTGGCAGATCCTCCACCCATGACACATGATAAATCCGCAACTCAGGTAATCCAAGTGGGGTCAATAAGAATTGACTATTAACAAAGATATGAAGGGATATTACCTTTTTTCTCTTGTGCTTTAGCTGGAGCACATCTTCCCTAATTAAACAGTCTCCTCTTTACAGAATCTCACTTTACAGAAAATTCTCAAAGTAAGAGCAACAAAGATAATAAGAACACAATCTGCCATATAAATTGTTGTCTCAGATAATCAATTGCAGTAGGCATGCTTGTTTTTCTGGTCTATCTTCATTGTTCAGTCTACTAAGGATAATAATATGCAATAAATTAGGGTCAGCAGAAGACTTTGGACATTGTGGTCAGTGTCTGGGTAACACTGGCTCCAGCCAAGACCTATCATGGGTAGAAGTGAAAAGAGCATTTAATGTAGACAAGGCACTTTCACACCAATACTTCAGACCTAAAAGACTGACAGCAGAAGTGGTTCTAGCATAGCTGTCATCAAAACACTTACTAGAAGGAAACTGGTGACAATTAACAGCTTTTTAGGGATGCATTTCCTATAAATACACAACAAACCAAAATCTATGCAGGATTTACCCAAAGTCTGGCTGGAAGAGGATAACACTTGTTAGACTAATTTATCATGTACTGAACAGAACAGTTCAGTAAAAATAAAACATTTTTCTTGCTGCTTTGTTTTAACAGTACCCATATGGCCTTCAGTCTTGAGCTGTCAGAGCTGCAGAATAACTGTAATAATACTGCAGAATCCATAAGTCACATTAGAAATCACTTCAGCAGGTCAGATTCTTATGTCTGTGAGCTTTCAGTCTTGAAAGGTCAGTCCTTTCTGATACAATCTATGTATGTATGCACCAAAGAAAGATCCAATTTATATTTCCTGACAGAGCTACCACCCAGAGATGACTGTTCTGAAATGTGCCTGGAGCATTATGATGAGCAAAGTCTCAGGCAAGGTTCATAATTCTGGGCTCTGAGTCACACTGTTTTGCCATCCTACTTATGTTGTGAGGCCTTTTGTGCAGATTTCACCCTGCCATCACACAAGTGTGTCAGCAGGCTTGGCGCTTGGCTTATGGCTCACCTTTTATTTTTTGGGGTAAGGTTGCACGGCTCTGCTGAAAACAAACCCTTCTGCTGCTGCTGTTTAGAGACTTCATTGGAGGCCCTGTCAACTTAATATATAAGTCCTCAAGAGTCAGACCTCCCAAGAGATCTGAGAATAAACAACTATCAAAGAACCACAAGATACCTATATATTTGTCCCCAGCACTTCATAAATGTCTTTAAAATAATTTCAACTCATTGATACTGTTGGTCCAGAGGTAAGCCAACTTCCTGTAATTGTGCAACAACTTTCAAATCCTGATAGAAAGAATGTCTAAGAGTTCATGAAGGATTGCACAGGCACTGTGAGGAAGAAATACATCACTTAAAATCAGGAGTTGTGCAAGACACCACAGATTTTGAGTAGACAACAAGGCTATGACTGGTTGAGTTCCTCCCAGGAGGTTGTTTACAAGGTTGTAAGGGTTTCCAAGATGAAAACATGTCAGCACTTATATTAGAATTAGCATTTGATCATGAGTCCTCCACGTTAAAGATGCACATATTTGTAAGTGAAAGCACAATTTTACTCAACCTCAGGCTCCGTTTAGAGCTACTTACACTTGTACCTGATTTGAACTGAATCACCTCATTTAAGAAGTATTTTCTGAACTAAATGATCAGCATGTTATCTATTGATCTCCTTCATTACATTTAGTTGTGCCACAGATTAAAGGCATAAGACCCACTGGTGTGAATGAACAGAAATGAGATGCATCTTGCATTTGATTGACCAGCAATTCCTGAGAACAGGAGGCTTTTTGGTAGGATCTATGCTTAGTAGACAGCCTCATTAGATGTGTTATTAAAGGGAGCCAACCCTAGCTATCCCTCCACGCTGACCAAGTCGATGAAGCAGCACAAGCACATTCCAGGGGTGCATATCTTCATCAGGGTGTAATAAAGCAATATCAAGGGACAAAATTCACAGTTTTCCAAGAAACAAATCAACCAAGAAGGAGAGGAAACATAGGAATACTCAGTTCCCTTTATAGTTACTTTTGCCCACTTGAAGCTCAGGAGTAAACAGACCACTGAGCTTTTAAATGCCAACACCCTGCCTAGGCAGCGTATTCATGCAATACATCTGAAAGGACAATGCAACTCTGTACCCTGTGAAAACCACAGCACACCATAGATCACCTCAGATTTATGACTCATACCCTGCTGCACTGTGCTGGGGTACACTAAAGAAAACAAGGAAATGTTCCTACTCTGAGCCAGTATGAAGCAGAGCACTCACTTTTGTCACCCCACTCCTGCAGACCTACTGCTTTACAAAACCACAGCAGAAGAGGATATTTTTAAGAGTGAAACAAAAGGTATCCTCTGTTGTCCAAATTACAGGGACACCTACATTCTCCCATCCATGACATTAAACCCTGAAGTTTTTCTGCCTTCGACTGTACTCCTAGGGAGAGATGGTTATAAATATCTGTGTTTTCCCTTATTCCTGTGTGTCACATGGAACCTCAGAGACAAATCTCCTTTGGCAGTCTATATTACAGAATGCAGGCACATGCAAGAATATGTTACTAGAACATGTAATGCTCTGGCATGACTGTCTCATCCCTGTAGTCACACTGTAGTGCTGTCCATATACAGAACACAGTTCCCAGGGGTCTATATCTTCATTAGTAAGGTACAGACTAATTTTTCTAGATGAACAGCATGTAGGAATACTAGCTACAGATAGAAAAGAGAGAGAGGAGAAGCCTTCTCTGTCCACTAATCTAGAAATATTTTCATTTTTAACTTAAGACCTGCTGATAGTAAGTTAAAAAGGTCATCACAAACATTTTTTTATATTTAACTTTTGGGTTGGTTTTCTTTGGGGTTTTTTTGTTGTTGGTTCGTTGTTTGGTTGGTTGTTTTTTTGGTTTTGGTGGGTTTTTTTCGGTAGCCCCCATGCCTTGTAAGCATTCTTTAAATAGCTCATGCTTGGAAATAATTTCACAAGAAAACACAAAAGAAAATATGAGAAATAAATAACACAGCTTTATTACAGGCAAATATGTGGGGCAGAGTGGCGGTGGGTTTTTTTTGTTTAACTTATAGGTGCATCACAAATCTGTAAGGTGCCTGGTCCTGTCTGGACCTGGTGAAAGGGAATTTTTGTGGTTGGGAATAGGGAAATTAACAAAGACATAGCTAAAATAAATACCTCACCTGCCATGTAGTAGCTTTTGTGTGCAGAGGGGGTTGCCGTCTTGTACAGGAGGGTACGTCACCAGGTACAGAGGGGTATGTCACAACCAATCCAGCAGAGAGCAACGCCCCCTCCCTTATTATCTTAGGCAGAGAAATAACCTTTTAAGACAAAAATAACATTTAATGAATATATGTAATTTGACATAAAAGGGGTGGGACTTTGTAACCAAAGAAAACTACAAAAGGCATGATTTTCAAATGGGCAACATGCTTCCAGACTCCTGTGGCCTGAGGCATTCAGTGTGCATAGGAAATAAACTTTCTGACACACTTCCTTTGTCTCACAGGTTTTTGCTGTCTTTCTAAATTTAATAAAGAGATTTTTCTCACAAAAATGAGAAAATAGGAGTGGCCTTTTCAGAGACCCTGGTCTAAAGTGAATGAACTTGAATTTTATTAGGTACAGAAATAGAGACACCAAAGGATTAAAACAAAAAAGCTCAGTGAGAGAACTCATGAGACTGTCACATGGGTCAGGCCAGCAAGGGAGGAATAACTGTGACATCAGAAAACAAATTTGGCTTGCAGTGCCAGATGCCTACTGCTGTCTTTAGAGGGAAGAAAGTGTAAACTGACCTCATATCACCATTCTGACACATGGTTAATCAAAGGAGGCTGAACTAAAAGTTCACAGGAACTTTGGGATTCTGACTCATGACCAGGGATTACCTACCAGAATAGCAAACACCCTTACACTGCCCATTGCCTGCTTCCCACCAGCTGTGTTGATGTAAGGGTGGACTATAAAAGGTCTCCGAAGCATGTTTGCAGAAGTATTTGAAGATTTGCTGGCACCAGTTTCAATTTTACCTAAAATCATCAGGTAGTTTTAATGTTTTGCTGACTCCGGAGACACATCTTGAAGGGCATATGAGCCAAAAGAATGAGTTAACTATAATAAAGTTGTAACCCAGATTACTTACACAGAAAATTTGCCTTGAGAGTTTTTAAAACTTGTTTCTTGCTCATGTGCTGCCAGCAACCTCTTCTGCCCCTATCTGCTCAATATTTTTGAGCTTTTGCCAAATTTTTGTCATAACTTCACAGTGTAAGACAGAGCCATGGGGAAAATGAGTTTTGGTCCGTACCTACAAACTCTGAGAAGAGGGAGTGTGAATATGGACATGATTTTCTTCAAGAGAAACAACTTTGAGACAAACAACCTAAAAAATAAGTACTAAAATAGTTTGAGTGAATTTCTTATGCTTGCAACCCAGATGCGTGAGCCATCAGACAAGGGATAATTTCAAGTTTCCAAGTGACACATAAGAAGCTAGATCAAACTAGGGCAGCAAAGCTCCAACTAGCATAGTAATGAAAAGTTTGTGGTCACTGCAGATCTCATCCCATCAGAGTTAAGATAGTTTTGCAGTACTTCTCTCCGTGATTTATTTCACTCTCTATATTGCAAACAGCTGAAAGAAATTATGCTAAATGAAAGTTCAACCTCAAAAGACACCATTTTAACACTGCAGTTGTAAAGACTGCAAGAAGAGCCCTGAAAGGAAGAGAAATAACTTCACGGATGGTCTGATGGGTTGTTAATGGTTTTCATTCACACAGAGTACAGGGTTTAACTTAATAGGAGAGAAATACAAAGACCAAGAACAAGAATGGTCTCCTGAAGGTGGATAAGGAGAAGTTTTAATTTTATGAACATTCTTAGCACATATTGATAAGGTAATTCAAGCTGAAACAGTCAGGCATCTCCTCTACACATGACTCATGGGGGCTAGTTATCAGGAGGTGGATGCCACTGAATCAAATATTCAGCTGAAGCAGAATTCAGGCTCTTTGCAAAAGAACCTTTATACTGCAAGGACAAGACATCAAGTTTCCTGACTCTGCAACCTATAAATCTTCATATTGCCAAAAGCCGCACAATATATATCCACATGCCATGGAGAGCTTGATGGCCTGAGGAGCTCTGTGAAGAGTACACAGGGTGGAGGTGACAGCCATTTTCAGAAGTCTCACCACTCACTTACAAAAGAACCAGGTCTGGATTTGGCAGGTGTTTTGTTTCAAGGATTACTAAGGACGCTGATTACTAAGCCCTTTCTGGGTCCCACAGCCCAGTCAGACATGTTAATAATTTCTGTGACCTTACAGACCTACCATCAGGTCTTGTGTGCCATAGTCTTCAGATGGAAGACACATTTGAAGGTCTTGTCAGCCTTTGCAGGTGAAAAGCATCAAACTAACCAATTCTGTACTAGCAGCACAATAATGACAGTGTTATCCATTACCAGTACAGCTTTATGCAGTTAAGCTTTCTATTGTCAACAACTGCAAATATTAAAGGTGCTACAACCAATAAATATATATTACCTTTCAGTCTGTCGTGCAAACAGTACAAGAGGCAATTACAAGTGGCAATTACAGGTGGAGAAAAAGCAGTTTATCACAGCAGATGATGAATTGCAAGAAAGGATGAAAAACCCTTGTTCTGTCTGGGCAGTTCATGCAGATTAAACAATAACTTTAAAATAATTAACCTTGTAGAATGTAAGGATTTTTTTAAGAGTTTAAATGGTATTTAATTTGTTTAAATGAACTATCCCATTAAGAGACAAAATCATCATTTTGATTTGGAAGGGAAGTTTTAATAAGCCCAACCTTTAGTTCAGCTTTAATAATTGTATTCCAGATTTATAGATGAATGTCTGAGGTGAAACAGATCCTAATACAGTGAACTGATAAATAGGGCTAGTACCTAGAGATGAATTTTGATGAAAATATTTCACTATGTTTTTAACTATTTCTAACAACAGAAAAATGTACATCTATAGTAGGGCACAGGTTTCTAACAGATTCATAAAATCACATAAAGAGCTTAATGGGAAAAAGAAAATGTCCCAAAAAGATGAGTCATTATTGAAATCACATTGTATAGATAGTCATTGCAGTGAAAACATCTTTTAACTAGGCCCTTTTAACTTCAAGGTCTTTTGAATTAGGTACCCTGATTACTGCAGGCACTAGTCAGACAGCGATTTTCAGCAGCTGATCAAACTCCTTTACTGCTATTAAAAAAGAGGTTCCTACATCTCCTTCAAGGTAGTAGCCCTCTCCTTGTGTTCTACCCATAATTACTCACAGCCAGGTTGTGCTGGTTGTGCAAAGGCTTGTGCAGCCTTTACCCACAGTAGCACAGGAGATGAAAAAGGGATACCTCAGTCAAATTTCTTGCCTCTGCAATAATAACCAAACACACAGGATGCCAGGACTAAATGAGCTAGGAAAAATGCACACTGTGTGAAAAACAGAGCAATTAAAACCTGTGTTTCTCAGTACAGGAGAAGAAAAAAGGATTTAAGCAGCACATTATTCTGTATCCAAAAGCTGTGGGTGTCAAAAAAAAAAAAAAAAAAAGATGATAAATTGTTTTCGTACTGTCATTGATTCTCGGGTAGTTTGCCTTTTAAATAGTTTTTCATCTGATGTGATAAGCTGTATTTCAGAGATTTGAGACCTGCATTATAAGCAAGTATTGAAGGAGCATGGAAAATGAGATATATGCATTTAAAAAGGTGAAAAGACACTTTGTGACTGATTCAAGTTTAGAGAGCCTGTTTATAATCTATTGCAGGTGTACATGAGGCCCCTGATAGGAGGTAGAAGAAGCTGGGATAAAACTTGCCAGAAAAAGAAGAAAACAGACCAGACCTCCATTAGTCATTTTACTTTTTCTCTGCCACTGGATACATCCAGCTGCCCCTCTCCTCTTTTGGCACTGGTAAGTGCATTGTTCCAGACAGAGCAGGCTTGCGGAGCTAAAGCACAAGAGGAAAACATCCCACCTCTTCTTGCAGTATTAGTTTCTGTGTGCTGAACTCCCCACCTGGCAGACCTCAGCAGGTCAGGAGTTGTACACCAGCAAAAAGAGGTGTCCCACACAAGCACAGCTCTAGGTAAGCAGGACCATGACAAAACCAAATTAGCTCAGCTCTTGGGAAACTGAAGTCTCAGCACAGTTTAGGAAAACCAAGTACAAGTTTTTTTGAACTGCTGACAAGAAAGTTAATAACTGTACTGCTACTGAAAAGATTTTGAGACTTAAGGGTCTTCAGAATAGCCCCAGGGACCTCAAAGCTAGAGCTTTCTGGCTTCTATCAAGAGGTTGTAAATAGATACTCGAAATTTTGTATTTTTAGTTTGAATGTTGACTACAAATATTCATGTTTGGCTCAAGTGTGGATGACAGCATTTGAGTAAGTTCCAGTAGAGTCAGAAGCACCTACTGTGCTGTGCTTGTCCCCTCCACTGATCATCCGTTAAATCCTGGGCAATGAATGCGTCAGACCTTCCCTTTGCTCTAAATAGTTTCTGACCAATGTATCCATAGCATCTCTAAGGAACTACTATTTCCCGGGTTCTATCTGCTCCCTAGAGACAGTAATTTGCTGGCATGGGATTTAGGAAGCGCAGTCCAAAACTTTCCCTATGTGTTAAATGACCTGTTCTGAAAGGGAACAATGTACACCATAGCAGTTTTGGGGCACAGACCTAAGATCTGAATAGCATATGCAGGTGTCTGCAGGCCTTATTTATCTATAGCAGCATTCAGTCCAAGCCTGAATGCATCATTTAAGGTATGATTTCATGAAACAGGGTGATCTCAGCCCAATTTCATTAAAAAGGGGAGATTTTTATGTTCCTTTTTACCTTACATGTCCAGGACCAAATGAATAGACGAGGAGAGGCACACTTCAATCTGGAGAGTCCTTGGTAGAAGAACACAGCAAACCATGCAAAAATCCCATGAAAGTTCTAGTTCCTTCCCTACTCCCGGCTGAATACTTCCATCCTTTACCCTGTTCCAGCTCTGCCAATAATCAGTTCCTTTCTGTGAACTTATCATTAACTCAGAAGAAACTGTTCCAGCAAAATATATTAGCAGCTTTCTGAGAAAGAAATTAGTTTTGAATAGGATTTCTGGATCTAACATGTACTATTGCTAGTGGGCTGCTCAAAAAGGAGTGGAAAGAAAAAAAAAGCAGAGGTCTAGAGAGAATAGAATAGAATAGAATAGAATAGAATAGAATAGAATAGAATAGAATAG
>JAWWEU010000091.1:33278364-33290839 GCA_035583155.1 Acropternis orthonyx
TATTTTTCACTTTATTCTGTTCTCACTTTTTAGGCCATGGCAGATTTTTTAGCCACCAGCGTGAATGTAAGAGTAGAGAGTTAGAAAATACTTGCAACCAAGTGAAAGGGTGAGATTACACTGGGGATTGCAAAGAGAATGGGAGAGGTTTGGATTTTCACTACAAAAACATTGAAAATCTTCTTTCTTTTCCCATTCAGAAAATGTAAAAAATTCATTGATATCACCTGATAACTGTTATTTTTTACCAGTTTCTTTGTCAGCATTTACGCAATAACAAGGAGTCATGGGTCAATAACAGGATCAATAGTAAGAATTAAATTTAAGGATATTAAAATTGCCATCATTACATTCCAGACAGAGCTGTGCAGAAAATTGATTACATGTCCTGCAAATGTTGGGATGCAAAACATATTCCAGCTTTGCATCAGAACGAAGGCAAGGCTTTGCTTTCTTTTTTTGTTGTTATTATTATTTTTGAAAAAGGTAAAAACAATCTGAAAAACACAAAAGACAGAGGAAGGCAGAAACAGATGACGAGAGGCAGGTTTTGAAATAGCTAATAGTCTTGGTTAGATCACTAAAATTAGATCTTTGTGAAAGTCCATTTCTTAGGCTAAATCAGAAAAGGTAGGAATTCAAACCCATGTCTCACAAATCCCAGCTGAAAGATACAACTGTCAAGTTACTTTGCTATTTTGCAGGTGAGTCCCTGTTCCTGAACAATACTCTGTCAAAACAATACATTTCCACAGTATCTCATTTAGAAATCAAGCCCTCTCCAATTTGTCACACTTCCAAAAAGCCATGGCTACAGAACTGCATGCTTATTGTCAGATTTGTGAGATGGTTACCTGAAGCTATCTCTGTGCAAGCCCAGAATTTCAACCTGGCATAAACACAGAGCATTTTTTTTTACCTTTGCATCCAAAAATGAGTCTTCTCTTTGCTAAATGGACACTTGGACATAATTTCTGACAGATTGAAAACACAGAGTAAGCTATATCAACAGATTCTGGCTTTAAAGAAATAAAACCACCCCTTTATTTGAGTTTTTAACAAGGGACCATTTTTCAATGTGGTTGTGATTCTTCTGTCCTTTACTCCCTACTAGAGATTCAATTTTCCTTTCAGGAGCAACAATAACTAACAATATTCCCATTTCCTCTTCTCCCTTCTCCATTCTCCACAGCATGGTTCCCCTTCCTCTCAAGTAGCTTGAGTGTTTGGGAAGTTGTGCTGTAAACCAGATGCGAGAAAGTGATCAAACTGGAAAATAAATTCTGTTGCCAAATCTTTTATGCACCTACCTCCGGTTTTTTGTTTTTTTTTTTTTTTTTTTTTTAGGGAGAAAATTCACATGCATGTCTCTCTGCAAGACAGAAAGTGAAGCTGGAGTAGAAGCCAGGAGGTTGCATCTCAAAGTTTCACTGATCTCTAGGGTGGAGTCTTTTCATGCTCAGGCTGATCATTGCATTAAAGGAAACTTAAAGTTCACATTCAATATCTCCTGTCCCGTAATAACATCACACCAGCAAATCTAGCTTCTCAGAACTGTGGTGAAGCACAGTTGAATCCTATAGTAAAAGTACATCTGCAGGATTAATGCCACCCCCACTGGTATTGCCCTGTGTGGTCTGAGCATCAAGCACCACTCATCTAAAACAGACAAATGAACTATATCTAGTGAATGTAATAGTGCAGAACATGTTTTGTCACCTTGGAACATATACTATTTTCCATTTTATTTCTATCTCTAAAATAGTCCAGTAATCCCTGTCATTTGCTTTTTTTCTCCTTTTTAAGCGCAGTTTATTAATCAGACAACTCTAATTGTGTATTATTGCAACCCAATACTAAGAACTGCTAGACTGAGACTTTCTCAGATGGCAGTCTATGCACAGGGAGTCTTTGCACAGCTGGAGGAGGAGGGAGATAAGCAAATCCTGTAAAGCAGCAGAAAAAAACCCTTCAGGGGAACCCAGTAATACCAAATCACCCAAAATATTTTGAGTATGCTTGGTATTCTGTCTCGTTAATGTAAATATATGTAAAAGTTTCCTATTAGTTGGAATATGATGGAGTGGATGTAAAGGAACAGATGTGGTATGGATCATTGAAAGAGCTGTTTCATATAAAATGAGATATTGCTCTGGTCCTCTAATCTGCAGAAGCTTATAGATGCTTCCCCAAAGCTCCTAGTGCTGCAAAACTGTCAGCTACTAATAAAGCTAGACTGATATTGTACAGAGTTCAGCTACTAATAAAGCTAGATGACACTGCACAGAGGAACTGTACACAGAACCACTGCTCATCCCTTGCTCCCATGCTCCTCTGCACAGCCTGTATGATGGCAAGCACAGACACTCACCAATGTCTGCCTTCTTGTGCACAAGCCTATGAAATGTGGGAACATCCAGGAGAGGATAACCGAGATGAGGGGTACACTACATTAAAATGTTAGCACTGGGTCAAGTTTGGGAGAGTGAAAATAGAGAGATTGAGTTCAAGGGAAAGTAAAACAACAACACTGAAAATCAGGCTTATCAAGTAGTAGAGGTAGTTGGTAGTCCACTGCTTTGAAAAGCAGATATTAATTTTCCCCGTTCTCCTTGTTAACATAAAACCATGAAGCTAGGAGTTACTCTAAGTACCTAGTGATCTATAAGCTTTTTAGAGCAGAGGCTTTCTAACTTGTCAACAATTGGTTGCACCTATCCCAACAGGGTCCTAAATAATGACAAGACTCTGGCTGACAACAGCCAAACTGAGCAGTGGTGATGCCCAGCACAAACATAAAATGGAAACTATATTGACTGGTGAGAGGTTGACCTCAGAACATCCTGATGAATCTTCAGCCGCTGTGATAAATTCTTACCAATCTGCCAGCTCAGTCACTGTAAAAAGGGGTAAAAAAGCAGAACAATGCACTTTGATCTTTATGCAGGAATACATGCACTAGATTCTGATCCCAACACAGGGCTAAAGAAGAGGACTGGCCCATCCTCATGAGCTCCACCCCATGCTTAAAGAGTTAACATAGCCATGTGGCTTCACCTCAACAGATATGTTTGTGCTTAGCTGTGGTATTTTTATGGAAAATGAAAGCTTAAGTGGAGACTGCTCCTTCAGAATAAAATGACAATGAAGACAAGACACATAAAAATTATCGTGATGTATTCATTCAAGGTCAAGCATGCATTTACAGGCATTGGAGCAGATCATTACATGGGTGCTAAAATACACCCCAGAAAGCAAAGCTAGAGTAAATATTCATTAATGTAGCTCTGCATCTAATCTGCAACTTCTCTTGCCAGATGTTGTGAAGTAGTTTATAGATAGCAACAATAATTGTGATATGAGCACTAAAGGCATATGCATGCAACTACAGATTTGTCACTATGGGATTGGTAGGCAAGGGTACTTCAGCGAGATAAGCTCAGCTGCCCAAGCACTATCCCCAGCTAATACAACACTTCCATATATCAGAGGGTGTATCACAATGATCAAGTTCCTTCATCTAGATCAGGGATTGTGTTTCTCTCCCACAAATGTTTGTGGTTTTATTCTTGTAAACAGAATCTGTTCTGCTGAATAGAATTAATCTATTACAAATATACACATAACCAGAGAAAGGACTGAGGAAGAAATTTTCTATCACTAGAGAAACATCAGCACAATTTACTACGAGAAGAAAGCATTTTTGTCTTGTCAATTTTTATGTATAGATACAAAGGGCAGCTTTCCAAATGATAAACTGCCACAGGCCCCTGGAAATTTGTGTTCCTGTAAAAACAGGATGATTTAACTGAGAAGATGGCAGATTTTCACTTAAAGAAGTTTATAAGTGTTCCCAGAGCAACCATTATGCACCAGTAGAAATGAATTAAGTCAGGCCAAGTTTCACCATAAATGTTAAGCACATACTCTTCTCAAGCTGTAAAGTCAACCCAAATTCACAGATATTTTCTTGCTATCATTGCCTGGAATAAAGTTTACTGCTCGCTAGAATTCCCCAGCTATTTCTTTCTCATCTTTAGCCACACAAAACTGCATTAACAAAATGCACACACGGTATGTTCTCATTTCAGACCTCTATGTCTCTTGGAGACTCAGAACATTGTGCTAATCTATTAAACTGGCTCAATCTTTTTTTTTTCTTTTTTTTTTTTAAATTTTTATCTTTTTTATCTCTAAAGAAGTTTACAAACAAACACTAGTGAAAAGTCGCCATATTTACAGATGTTTTGTCTTCTTCAGTCATACAGATACGCCATATTCAGACAAGCTGAGCACATGGACGAAGGTTTCATTTAAATACAGTCATATTCATTCAATCTTTTTGCAATGCTGCCCTCTATGTTTGATCTGTAAAAGAACTAAATTTAAATTAAGTAATTGGAAATTTTAATCTTCTCTCTGCTGTGAAAGGTGACATGAATGATTCAGGCAGCACAACTTGAAAATCTTCTCTCAGTTTACCATTCCGGGGTTCCAGAAATACCTCCTCAGATCATTTGATGTCAAAGCAAACCCATCATTAATATAACTGCTCACAGTATGCCCTGTTAGGTGACTCAGACTGTTTCTAGCCTCTTGTGCCCAGGAAATTGTACTAGCAATGGTCATGACACAACCACTGGTTTCTGTAGCAGAGTGACTGCACACTATGCCAATGTTACATTCCTAACCTGAAGAGTAACCACAAGGTATATTTTCACAATGCATCTATCCACTCTCAACAAATGCCATCAACCCAAGTTTGTCATCATTAGTTATGTCACTCTGTTTTCTCTCACAATATAGTCATGCTTGAAAAAGAAAAAAAAAATAAAAAGAGAAAGTTTTACTATTTGCATTTAGTGACAGACTGTAGAACTACACCAGTCACTTTTCTTTAAATCTGTAATCACTCTTCCCAAACCAAAAGGGAAAAGTGATGCCAGAAGGCTAATCCTAAAGTCAACTATAGGCTGAGATGCGCTTTGTTTTTAAGAGCATGACTCTATCTGAACAGATTCCAATTTTGCTTTTGCTTTCCCCCACATTAATTCCACTGTCAGCACAGAGCCTGCCAGCACACTGGAGTCAACCATTGCCCAAAGAGATATAGCTCATTTCCTACTGGGTCTCTGTGTGTGACCTTAAAATAACCCTTGTATTCCAGACTTTACTCATGGGATTTCTAGTTTGTTCTTTATCATGGGATTTTTGTATTCCCAGAAGCAGTACACAAACTGTTCCTAACACCCACAGTCTAGAAACTTTCAAAATAGCGTTTTGATAAGGCACCTTATTTTGCATGCCTGGATGTAGATATTAAAATTTAGCTTTGCAGGTTTTCCCAAGCATCATTACATACTGTGTCTGGTATACAGATGTGTTTTAGAGATGCTGACCTACACAGTGCCAGTTCAATTCATGTTGTTATGCAGTTAGCATGGAGCAGAAATGAAGCCACTGTAATGGCAGAAGTTCAACACATACCTCTCACTTGGAGCACAAGGCATCTGCAACTAGTGGCATATGCAGCACATTTTGCATTGTTGGGCCAAGCTGGAACCCAAGGCTGGCACAAAGGACAGGAGCCCTCAAGTGGAGCAATAGACTGGAGATAAAACGAAGAGCTGGACTGCTGACAGCATTACAAACTATGATATAGTGATTTGTTTCTATTTTAATTGATACTAACATGTAGGTTCTATCATAGATTAAAATAACTTCTGGATCTATCCCTGGTCCCTACAAAGCTAACTCCAAGAAGTGTCACACGTTCCTTACACATATCTCATCAGCAGCACCCCATTGTGCAAGGTGGCTTTTCTATATGTATGCATATATGCTGCTTATGCATACAAGTAGGGGGGAAAAGGAAGCATAAAGCAAGCCATCAAGATCATTTAGGACAATCTGATAGCTCACAAAACATGAAGAGGTGTCCTTTCCACCTCTTTCCTTCAAGGTCTTGCTCTTAACCACACATTCCCTCATCCACTCACCCCCACTGGACCTCTTGCTGAGATGTTTCAATTCATAAGCCAGAAAACTAGATCAGAAAAAAGACAGATAGGTTTATTCCAGGTTAACAATTGGATTCATCTCCATAAGAGGTCAAATGCCACTAAAGCCAATGCAAATCTCAGCATATGCATGACTTGGGAGTTAGCCTTCTAACACTGGCTCAGCTTTAATATGTAACTTCATCTTAAAGAAATGCCAGCATCCTTGGCTAACTTGAAGGTCAAATACAAGATGCAGGGGTTTTATTCATGGCCCATTGGGATACGCATCCCCATCCCTGAATTAGGTGGTGGGATCAACACTTCCTTTCAAGGCTGTTATGAAATTCCTGGTTTGTATCTTGCTACATAAACTCAAAAACCTTTCTACAGTCATATCATACTGCAGCACTGTTAACAACAGGCTGAGCCACACTGCAGTACTTCCAAATGAAAATGGTAGGGAAACACCTGACAGCTATTCAACCTTTGAATTGCTTCTGTCTTTACTGCTAGAATGAATCACCTGACTGGGTAAAATTTTCACTCTTGTTTCAGCTGACAGCACCAAACAAGACTGCTGAGCCAGGTCAAAATATGCCATTAAACTCTAGCAATTTTGTTTTGTGTAAGGTAAAGATAGATTTTCAGGTAGATGCCTAAGGTAATTCTGAAAGAGAAATATAGCGTAAGTGCATGACTGTACTAATACTGTATTCATAAATGGCCTCTGTAATAAGATATTACAAGACTTGGTGCAGCCAAAAAGAGCCCATCCTTAAACCTGAAATGTTGAGACAACTTCCTGAATGGTGGGCAAGACAGAGACATCCACCTGATAGCATATGGAAGAGAAGTGTGTTCAGTCAAAAATGTAGAGCACAACACTACTAACTCCACAAAAATAATTTCTGGCTTTCTACAGAGACTGTGGTGGTTAAAAGCCTCATATTTTCAAATAAATAATTGTGTAAAATTTCTTTTCCCTCAGTACTGCCTTTTTCTTCAATGAAATACTAGAAAAATTATTTGAAAAAGAAGAAGCAGAAAAGTCTCAGTCTTGAAGACTTTTGGTGTTGGTGTTTATTCATTTGTCAAAGAACCTTTCCCTCAGAGGAAGATAACTGGGATTTTATCACTTCTAATGAGTACTGGCAGATTTTTTAATTTTTCATTTTTCTGTACACAAAACACGTACTACTTTCATTTTCATTAGAAAACATTTATGTTATAATATTGATTTTTTTCATCATATTTAAGGACTAACCATTAGACTCAGAGAAAGAAAAACCTTCAGAATGCTCTGTTACGAGACAGGGTTTATTCTATAAATTTGTGTCAGACTGTGACAGAGAATTACATCTTTGTATGACATCTCCCTAGGGTTCCCTTTCCAAGGGAGTGCTGTAGCTGTTTCCTTCCATTTGGTAATATTGCTTTCNNNNATCTCATTTGTACTAAACTTCATCCATATGTTGTCAGAGAGATGTGGATGACTGCTCTACTCCTCTGCTTATAATGTTAATAGGATGAGAGCATTGAAGGTGGTATCATTATCATGTGGATATATTACCTGTGGTTTATTTCCTAGAGAAGAGAAGAACAATAGAAATATAGGAGCTGAAATTTATTTACAGATTCCACAGTCAATTTAATCTGGTATAAATTAGCACTGCTATAGAAAGGGGCTTCTTGTCATGCAGCCATGGCTTCTTGTCCCTGCCTTCTGTTTCTGCCAGTCCTAGTGCTCATGAGGAAAACCACATCAGGGAACAAATTCAGCTGAAGACTAACTTTTTTTTTTTCCCCCCCCCCACTGAATTCAGATAAACTCCCTATTCTAGCTCATTCATGGCTGCACAAACAGTAATGGCAGTATGAGGGAGACAATACAAACAGATAACCCATGGTGGAAGACAGCATGGGTTTCATCCCTTTAGCAGCAGCCATTTATCTTGCTTAAGCTGATCATGGACCTGTGGCATTAGTTAAAATGGTGCCAGTCACTATATGGATTATCTCATTTTCCTCTATATCACTTCCTCAAGTCAGTTAGTGATTGATTCCAAATAAATCAGTGTAAGCCATTCTTAACCTGGAGTGAAGAAAAGCTGTTCAGGTTATTTATCATGTTCATACATATTGTTCATGCAAATGCAGAAATGGAGAGGCAACAACAGCAACTTCTACATGATCCTATAGGAAATTCCTGACACTAATAACAAGTGGATTGACCAGACTCTATTGAGAAAGTTCTTTGACACCATAAAAACAATTCAGTTCAACTATGTCTTTGAAAAGCAACAGTAGCTGCCAAAAGTCCTAATAGCAAGCTGTAGACTACAAAAAATAAACAAATAAAAATCTCAGGCTGGCTAGTATTAGGTCTTTCCATCCAGTATTCTTAATAGTTTATGAGTTAAACACACTCTGAGTGATCCCAGTCTAGACTGCCTATAGTCTGCCCTTTCTTCAGAAAACTCTAAGTCACCCTGACTGAGAGTTTTGCTTTGCAGAATTCTATATTTTCAAGATTTCAATAAATGTCCAGGGAGGGGGTGGGGGTGTGGAAACTAGTTTTCATTATCTTCCATAATGTTTTGAATAACTGGTTTAACATTGTTCATTATGGTGAAAAATCTGCTCCTAACACTAAGCTGGAATTTTGGAACCTAGAGCTTTCTAATCAGCAAATATTTTGGCTGCCCTGACCACAGCTGAGCAAATCCTGAACAGGCTTTCAGAAAGGTTCCCAGAAAGCTAGAGACATTCACATATTCTTCATCCTCGCTTCTCATTTTACCAATGCTACCTCCAGTCCTCAGGCCTCTATTGATCCTGAAGCATTAGGAAATATGGAATATCTACATGGGAATACAGTTGGTATGAAAACAATAATATACAAAAACCCCCACCTATTATTCACAGTTCATCTCTCAGTGTAGCAGTTCACTTTGCTGTTGGGAGAGTGCCAGAAGATGCAGGCCACAGACCCACAGCACAAGAGGAATCATGTGGACTAATAAAGTAGCACCACATTTTCCTACCGCACTTACCTATATAGGCTACTTGATCTGCTGTCAGAACTCACAGCACTGAAGGCCTCTAATTAATGGTTAGCCATCTCCTATGTATGGAGAGCTTGATTGAAATGCTCAGGACCAGCGCTTTTGTTGGCTCCACTCTTTATCTTACTGGAAGCTGATAAAGGGAGTGCTTCTACCCTTACTGAAGCTCTTCACAAATCCCTGGGCAGAAGCAATCACTTTCTGGCAGATTCTGTCAACAACAAACAACAGCACTTTTCCTCAGTGTCACACCAATCTCACCTCCAGAGCGCAGCCAGGGTACAGCAGCATCTGAGGGCTTTACTCTGTTCCCATTCCTATGCCTGCCTTGATGGTGAGGCTAGAGGGAGAAGGAAGAAACAACGTATCAAAAGCTAGAAATGTTTACCAAGTGCTTTACAGTTCTCCAGGTTGTTAGTTCTTGCAGTTACAGAGATGGCTTCTGATCTTAAACAAATGGCACAGGGTGTGAAAATTGATCAGTATTTCTTTGCCAGCATTCTCATTTTGAAAGTTACCTCCAGTGCTGGGCTGAGAATTTGATACCCAGAAAAGCTTTCCGGGAGAACTACACTGACACTGCATTTAGTAAAAAAAAAAAAAAAAAAAATTAAATGTGATGTTCCTATGTTTACTTGTCTCTGCTTACAATGTTTTCTGCCTTCGATTTATGGAAAGGGGAAAAACAACACACTAAATACTAAATGACAGCATTTCAGCATCTGAATATTATAACTGAAAGTGATACTACCAGTTAGACCAGTCTGAAAATTAATATTTTGTTTCCAATATACTAACAACAAAAAAAAAAAAAAAATAGAATAAATGTAACTACAGTTGTTCTTTTAAAACTCAAAATACTAGCCCCATTATACAGTTTGAGAGCTCAAGTGAAAACAAGAGTTGTTTGGATTGTAAGTATTTTTCAAAAGTAAATATTTTTCATGTATTTATAACACACACGTTTTGTGAATACATGCAAAAATTGCTCCTCTTTTATTTGTGTGAAACATTTTACAATCCTATTTCAAAACAGCATCTGTTGTTACAGCAGTACTTTAAAACGTGGTAGGTTTCAAGCAAGCACCTAAACCTTAACATGTGTTTAGTTTGGAACTCCTTGTCAATCGCAGCTGGTGGAAGCAGTCAGCATAATGGTGAGATTGATCTGCCTCTTCAAAACTGTTGCTATTTAAGACAGGAAAACCAAAACCCCTTCATGAATTCACATGTCATTATTTTCATAATAACTTTTTTATTAAATATCTTCACCTCAGCTGTTAGCATAAAAGTTCTCCTAGTACTGATTTAGCTTAATTGCACACAAATGTACATCACACACTCTCAGTTCTAAAAGATCTGGCATTTTGATACAAATCTGGGACAAGAATAGCTTCATCTAAATCAGTTTAAATTAGTAACAAACATAAAACACACCATGAAACAAGATGCCATGAAACTGAAGACTTACAAGAAGATGGTTGAGCTTAGATCAATTGGAGTCAATAGTTGTACCAGCACTGGAAATGTCTTATCCACAGGATTGATGCAACCCTGAAGAATTTGTTGAGTACCTCAGCCTTCTCTATATCCACTGTCACCACTTCTCCCTTCTCATTTATCAGAGAGGGGGTACACTCTCATTGGCCTTTCTTTTTTGACCTATGTACTTATAGAATCCCTATTTATAATTCTTCACAGCCCTTTCAAAGTTACTGAGCTTTTCTGACTCCAACCCTACACATCCAAATCATATCCCTGTACTCTCCCCAGGTCACCTGTCCCTGCTTCTCCTAGTTACACATTTCCATCTTGCTCCTCAGTGTGAGGAGCAAATCTTTGCTTAGCCATGCTGGTTTCCAGGGTGTCTTACTTGATTTCCTATGTTAAGAAAAGAGGCCTTAAAAGAGATGTCAGCTTCTCTGTTCCTAATTTCCCCAGGGATCTCATCCACTAATTCTTTAAAGCTGGAATTCACTATTCCAAAGTCCAGTGTCCTGACTTTGTTTTTAGCCAGGCCCATGTTTCTTGATATCATGAACTCAGTCAGGGTGCAGTCACTACAACTCAGGCAGGCTGCTCCAGCTTTAAAACCCTTCTAAATGAGCTCATTCACATTGGTGAGCATCAGATCCAGTAACACTTACCTTCTACTTGGTTTGCACAGAACCTGGACCACAGATTCATCCTAGATGCAGTTCAGGAATCTCTTGGATTACCTACAGCCTAGCTATATTGCTTTCCCAGAAGACATTCATGTCATTCCAGCAGGATGTAAGTGCGATAATCCTGGAGCTGAAACAGGAGGCCTAATCAGCAAGTTCCCCAGATCAGGCAAGCTGTAGCAGACCCGAGCTACACAGTGTCCTTTGTTGGTCCTTCCTTGATTTTTAGCCTCAGGCTCTTAACTTGTTTGTGGCTGTTTCTCCAAGGCAGCTCTTCACAACCTATCAGTTCCTTTAGATGGGGCATGCCCTACCCCTTCTTCCGAGCCTCTGTCTTTTGCAAAGCTTGTAGCCCTCAACTGCAGTGCTCCAGTTGTGTCTCACACCATGTTTCCATGACAGCAATTAGTTCATAGTTTTCTAATTGCACCATGCTTTCCAGCTTCTCTTGCTTGTTACCCATGATGCATGCAGTGGTGTAAGTGAATGAATATGTCCTCAAAATACTCTCCATCTGCTTCAGTGCCAAGAGGGTTGACTTTAATTAGGAAAGCTCTCTTTGTAAATTAAGCCAGACTTTTTACCAAATTGGATGAGAAGTGATCACAGTTCATATGGGGCAAAGCTGACAAAGGACCGCCACAGGGAATTACAAACAGGACAAGATAAAGTCTTTAGTCAGTTCAGCCATTACTTCAGTGAAGGTCTGATCCATATGTCTGATGTGATCCTGTATCTAGCCAAGGTGCAACTTGTACTAGGTTCATTTGCATTGGCATACTGAAAATATCTCTCTTCCACAAGCCCGTCCCACTCCAAAAAAGAAAATAAACAAAACAAGCTGTATTGCTGCTGTTCCCTGTCACAACTTAAGTAAAGGCCATGTGCATTTTGGGGTACAGGCCATTTGAGAAAAGACTGTCCAGAACTGCTTTTATAGCACTGCCCAGCTGCAGGTGTTTTTCCTGATGCTACTGAGTAATACTAAAGTCCTGTGAGTGGTCCTCATTCCAGTACCCATACTAAATTATATGTAGGTATCCATGCTATATGTAGATACCAATAGATAGATAGATAGATAGATAGATAGATAGAGAGAGAGATAGAGAGATAGAGAGATAGAGAGATAGAGAGATAGAGAGATAGAGAGAGAGATAGAGAGATAGATAGAGAGATAGATAGATAGATAGATAGATAGATAGATAGATAGATAGATAGATAGATAGATAGATAGATAGATAGA
>JAWWEU010000091.1:33291931-33306947 GCA_035583155.1 Acropternis orthonyx
TTGTACATTTACAGTGTGCATTTCTTCATTAAAAACTACCCTTCCCTATTTGCACTTCCTGTCAAGGCCGTGAAAAAGAAGAGGTGAAAAGTCTCAATGCCACTGCACAAAAGCAGCAGCCCAAGAACGAAGGGACTTTTATAAATGCACTCAATGACATGAATCAGAGTTACGAAAGCAGAAAGCAACAGAGTTCCAGGTCATTGGTACCTTTCACCGGAATTACAGAGAGTAGGTAACATTATTTATGTAAAAAATCCACAACATTGCTTTTTTAAAAATTAAAGTAGACTTAATACTTTGACTGTTGTCGTGGAAGATTCCAGCCTGTTGGTTTACTGTGGTCACTCAGGAAATTATGAGATACTGGGGATTTCTAACTGCATTGCCAAATGTGCTAATGGAAAACAGGGAATGATACTAGGAATTAAGAAGGGGTTTGTCCCTTGCATTTACAAAAGCGTCTGTGAAATTTTTTAACATTCTGTTCAGTTTTTAAAATTCACCATATTTCATGACAGTAAAACATCAATTTTAAAAGAAGTTTGAGCTGCCTGAAAGCAACAAACGAAACAAACTAACAAACAAAAAAGTATTCGGTTTCCTCCCACATATATAAAGTTTTATATTGGTGGTCAGTCCCAAGAGTCAGAGAAAGGCTCGAGGCAGCATTCCTCTCTCCTCTCAAAACTAAGTAACTCTTCCCACTAACAAAGCCTTCTTTATTCAAAAATAAGCATCACTTTCCAGTAACAATGTCTCATTTCTTAGCGTGATTGAAACCTCTGTCTCTCAAAGTGAAAGATTTCACTTGAATACATGCTGCTGCTACAGGTTTGCCAGGAGTTGCTTCTTCACCATCCTGTAATCCCTAGTAGTTTGTTTCTAATCCTTAACTAAACAAGATGGGTTTAGCTGAACAAACACTCCTAACAGGCATATAATTTTGTTGTCTCTAAAAACAATAAAACTAGATATCCAAAATATACTTTGGCAACTGAGAGAACAAGTGAGGAAGGGATGAGGTTGGAGCTCCCGAGATGCCTGTTAACCTCTGTAATATTGCCTTGCAGGTAAAAAACTGAGCAGACACTGCTGCCAAAACGGAGGGACCTGTATCTTAGGGACTTTCTGTGCCTGCCTAAAGCATTTCACTGGCAGATACTGTGAACATGATGAGCGGCAAAGGTAAAAAATCCAGACCAAAATCAGAGAAAGCGAGTGAGGTGCTCTGGATGGTTATTTTCCATGGTGGGGTCTGAGATGTACCAAATGTCTCTCTTGTTATTGACAGCAACTGCGGCAGCATTGCCCATGGCGCCTGGGTGCTGAAGGGTTGTTGGCTGTGTCGATGCGGCTATGGAACTCTGAACTGTCTCTCAGAAATAATGCACAATAACTGTGGTAAGAAATTGCATTAAATGAAACATTTTTATCCTGTGGGTGACAGAATTGCCTTCTGCAACGGTGGGGCACTTGGAGGATGCTGTGTGTGTTCTGTTTAGACTTCTATAGTGGGCTGTTTTGCTTCAGAGAATGTAGTAGTGAAACAGTAAATTACAGTGCTGTTGCCTGCATATAGTACATCACATTAAATACTTTCAGATCTTTATAATTCTGTTCAGTGGGAAACTTTCCACCGTTCTAATTAAAAATTACAGAGATTAAATATTTCTCTGTTCTGCAAAATCTGCACATCTATGACTTCCCACTTAACCATTACAACTAAACTACATCCGAGCATATAAAATATCCTTACACAAGGAAAGAGAAAAAAACAGTAGTGTATATTGGTGTGGTATAAGTAAAAATCTGCATTATACTAGAGAAACTAGCACTGAAAACTTTCATGTTCTCACATAAACTACTTAAAACATAGAATCATCAATCAGAACACATAAATGACACAAAATTAATCTGAACCTTACTTTAAGATCTGTATCTTCATAATGTTCTTATGCAGAGTTCTAAGACAACACACACACCCAAAAAAAAAAATGTAGCCATGTCCTGATCAGTGTAAAGTAGTGTCATCCAGTCTCCTTAAAATCACTATATTTAAGTCAAGTCTTTCTACATCAGCCTGTGAAAATCCCTGAATAACCTGTTGGATATTTTTTAATCAGCTAGCATAAGGACTTAAAGAATTGTTTTACAGTTATTACTTTCCACGGAGAACTGGCTACTTTGACCCAGACTGTTTTCAGTACTCTTCAGATGACTAAGAAGGGTTTAATAATATTTTCTTTTCGGTGGCAAAACCAGTAAAAAAATATTTTTGGCTTTTCCACCCATAATGTCTCAATCCCAACTTGTGCTTTCCTACAGCTGTGCCCATATCGTTAGTTAGCAGGGTAAGAAAGCAACAGACTCAGAGTTTCAAGGTTCAGTTGCACTCCAAGGAACTATCAGTCTCTTATTTCCTGACCGGATTTGTACCTGAGTAGCAGTGTCTTCCAGCTGTGACTCCTGAGTTATACCAACAACTCAGATGTAAATACAAATTTCAAAACATCGGGTGACATTCCTATCTGTGTAACCTCAGACCAAAAAAAAAAAAAAAAAAAAAAAAAAAAAAAAAAAAAAAAAAAAAAAAAAAAATTAAAGCCCACCACCGAAACCACTTTTACCTTGAAATTTTCTGTGCTGAGCATTTGTATGTGGCATACAGCTTGCTCATTAAACTCTTCAGAAGAATTAACAGCTTGGGTGTTCACCTTTCTATCAGCCCTATTGTTTCGCTCCCGTGACAAGAGTAAAAGACATAATGGGCCTCCCCGTCCTCAGTAAAAGCAGTCTACTGCTTACTGTGCTTGAGCTCAAGCTTAAAAAAGACAATAAAAGGTATCAATGAAGAATCCTCTGAGCAGTGCCTCAGTGGCTTTCACGTATATGAGAGTATGGCTTTCTGCTTATGCCAGAAGTGAAGTTCCTTTTTGTTAAAGGAAGGGTTAAAACTCAACATTCAGGCTTGAGCGCATACCTCTTGTGAAGTTCTTCCTCTTGCTTTTGCTTGGTATTTACTTTTGATTATTCTGAGATTAATGCCCGCAGGAGCTGATAAGTGCTATCAGTTGCTCCTCAAACGATCATTGATGGGACATCTATTTACATCTCTGCCCTGAGAATAGTCCCTTTGATTGGCTTTAACAGCTGATACCTTTAACTTAAGTACCTGTGAGATGTCAGAGGACTTTTCAAGTATGTTGAAAATCCTTATGTTTTCAAATTTACATATTTACTTATTAACCATCTTGCTTTCTTGATTTTTTTTTTTTTTAAGAACTGAAATCAGAAAAGGAGGAAATTACCAGACTATATTCTAATGGGTTAAGATTACAGCCATCAGTGTTTGCAGTTGCCTGCCTGCTCACTATCCTCCTGGAGTTCTGCTGCTGACAGTTGTGAAACTGGACAAGGAGAAATATATTAGAGTTGATGTAACTCTCACCATGAGTCAAACATTTTTCTTCTATGAGCTACAAAAGACGATTCTACCTACATGTTGAAAGCATATTGAGATGTATTAGTTAATGCTGAAATGCTTGAATTATTATAAATTCAGATTATATAAATGTGAAGTATTTATTATATATTATATTATTACTGCTATCAATGTCTGATTCTAACGATTCTTTATTTCTAAATTACTGTTCTTCCAGTGGAAGCAAAACCTCCCAGTGTTCTATGCCTAAAGTATTGTAAGTTATAGTAATTCCTTTGTACACAGTACAACTATTTTAACAAGTAAAGCTGATTTCATTTCTGAAAAGTTATACATTTACCTTTATCTAAATTTGAAAATTCTTCTCTACCATTTGTCATTACGTTGTATTCTGTAAGAAAAGGGCAGGGTAGAATGAACAATCAGAAATTTGAAGAGATAAGGAGAGTTTTAAGAATAGATACCTTTGAAACCCTAATAAAGAGAAGAATTGTAAAAGTTACATAGTCTTTCAGTTTTTACTATCTCTGATTATAAACTAAATTGTACATATGCATGAACTTAGGAATCATACGTATTTTAAAAATACATGGTTATGGTGGTTATTTGCCTTTTGGGGATTTATTTTGCCTCATATCCTAGAAATATGAGCTCCTCTTTTTTAAAAGGACAGCAAAAAGCAACTTTGTTTTAATTTTTTCTGTAGTAAAGCTGTCTTGATTTATACATAATTTGAATATAAGTATTTCTAGGCTGTAAAATACACACTGCTTGAACATGTAAATGCATCTGAATGCAAGTTTCTAGAACACCAGAAACAGGTTTGTTTTGAAGAAATTGCGAAGAGAAGCTTAAAACATGCCTTTATACATTGAAAATAGAGCCAGCACATAGTAACAAACGAATTCATAATTTTGTTGACTAAAAAGGCATCTTTGATGAAGAAAATCCTTACCATATCTTCAAAGTTCAATATATTTAATTCTTAAAATTTTTAATTTATTTAATTGCTGCCACAAATCAAGACAATTAAAATACTAAGCAGAGAAGGATGCCTCACCAACAAATGACATAATATTGTGGCTGCCTTTAAATCTCTGACTTCAGAAACAGACTCAGGGAGTCATTGTGTAAAAACATATTCATATTAAATATTGCAAAGAATTCAGACTGCTCCTTTTTACACTCTAGGCTTGAACTCAAAGAGAAGGCTTCTTACTCTTCACAGAAGATACACTACACTAGAAATGGCCTTTTTCTCTTTATTTCCCACAAACTGGTCTGTACCCATATGCCTCTGTTTCCACAGACCAGGTTAGGATAATTAAATATCAAAGAAAACAGCTGGAGCAAAATAGTCATGCCTTTATTTATCAGATGTTGAAATTGCAGGAATGTCACTATGGAAACATCTTGGCTTGTCATGAAGCATATCTGAGAAGTGTGTAGGCAATGCGGCTTGTAATGTGCTTCAAATAGCCTACTTTTTGAAGGAAAACAGCAAGACATGGAAAATACACAGTACAGTAAAAACCAATCTGAAGTAATATTTATTTTTTATCCCTATGTGATAAATATACAGAGCTATTAGAGATTGCAATTAACAAAAGGAAAGAGTGTTTTAATACAGGTTTTACAACAGAGCAGCAATTTCTGTTGCAATAACACCCACAGCAGATTTAATCAGGAAAAGCTAGTCTGAAATAACTCTTTATGTAGATGAGCCTATGTGCCTGCAACAGTCATCCTGATGGAGCTATTTGTTATTGGGTCAAACTTTCTTGCAGAATTAGAGCAATTGAAAAGTCTAGCAAAGCAACATTTTCCTGCTGTACCTAAACATCAGTCCAGGGGGTCACATTAGATGCACCGTGGTTCAGTTCATACAGTTTCAGAACACTGTATGAGGAACTTAGATGGGTAAGTAATTCTAATTATACCTGTGCAAATTACTACTGACTTTCAAGCCTAGATTTTGAAATTTTTTTTTAGATGTAGTGACAGGGTTTTTTTGTTTGTTTTTAAGATAACAGCGCCTTTTCTCCCTATCTTATGCTATTGCTTTCTGTTACTGGAATATCTGAAAATTACTGCTTCAGAATGGTTTTATATCAACTAAACTATGGCAAAACATCCCCACAGCGATGGTTAGTTGTGGAAGATATTTGTCTCATCTTTGTGTCAGAGTTCTTGAAGTTGTGAGAAGACACAATGAAGCACAGAGTCTGTTGGCCTTTGCATAGTTATGAAGCAGAGGCAGCCACAGGAGTTGAATTTGAGGAGAAACAGGTATCTCAAGTTAAAGTAAAACAAGAAAAGGAAAAAAAAGAAAAACCGTTCAGAAGCAGTCCCACACATGGTCTTGTTTGCAAATAAAAATGTAACTAAGGAGGAAAACAGAAAGAACCAAGAACAAAGGAAAGCACACAGTCACAATCTTTGCTTAGGTTAAAACTGTCTCTGCTTTTATCTGTCTCCAGCTGTTTGCAAGAACAGATAAAAGAGGATTATTTTCCTTCCCTGCTACCATCGAGTCCTGGCCAGCCTGCTAACACTGCAATTACAGGCACTTCGCTAAGGTTTGTTTATAGCAAACACCAATGCTTGCTCCCCAGCTTCATGTTAACTCACAGGTCACTCTGTCAAACATGGCAAGTCCCAGCAAAGTAGACATCTGTTGCTACACGTTTATGTATGTGCCCTCTCCATATGCAGCCATGTTTGGGCATGGGGAAGACACTTTAGTAGAAATATTTATCTGATGATACACAGGCCCAGACCCATAGACCTCCTTTTGCTCCTCACAGTTGACTCCAGAACTGTAACAAATGGTGCAGCCTGCGGCTGGCCTTCCTGGCTTCACCCATGCTGCAATTGCCCCAGCCTCCAACAATCCTAGGGGCATGCCACAGCTGATAAGAACCCAGACTGAGGAGCAGTGTGGTGGAGTGGCTGCCTTCTCAGCAGTCAAGAGCCCTAGAACTGGAGATCTGCTGCTAGGCATAGGTCCACTGGGGAAGCTGTCATCTGTCCTTAACACGCTGCTTGTTTAAAGGAATTTAGTTGTTTTGCATAAAGGCCATGTAGTGCACCAACCTTTTCTCTTATAAAGCTGGAAAGCTAACTTGCAGGTGTGAGATGCTGAAAGTGTCACTTATCTGTCTCTGAGTATCTGATGGTTATCTCTCAAGGTGACTTCTAGAAAGGAGATACAGATTTCTCTTGCCTCTGAGAAGTGTTAATGGTACCCATGGGTGCTGATAGCCTTCCCTCACCTAGTGAAAAAGGTCTATTTTTCCCAGCCAGCCAAAACAGAATTAAAAGTAATTTCCCAGACTGATTTTTCCAGAGTTGTTTGGTGTGGGTTTTTTGGGTTTGAATTGCCATATTTGAGATGGCTAAGGTCTACTCTCACATATTCTGCAATTCATCTTTCATTGACTGTAACAGTGTGTCAGCAGGCTATATGTCCATACCATTACACCCACCAGTTTCATGTGCCTGAGCAAATATACAACAACTTTATATTCTGTCTGCCATCTACTGGAAGGGTGATACAGTTCAGCAAGCTGGCTCATGTACTGAGCAGCCCTGTGAGTCACAGAATCACAGAATAATAGAATATCCTGAGTTGGAAGGTACCCACAAGGATCATCAAGTCCACCTCCTGTAACCACAAGTATAATCAAGTCCACCTCCTGTATCCACACAGGGGAACCTAAAAGTTAAAGTATATATTTAGAGCACTGTCCAAAGTTACACGTGTACATCTTGTTGAGGTGTATCTAGACACCCTGCAGTCATCACCTGTAATTCACCATCTTCCTCAACTTTTACAGCACAGCCATGTATAAGCATGGCAGACTTAATGATAACCTAGCAGCTGCATACTTGTGCTCTGCAAAATTACCCAAGCATTGAAAGTACTTCTTGTGATTGCAAAGCACGTTCCTGGTCAGACAAGATATTAAAATGTGTAATTCCCTCCACATTTGGCAAATTGACCTTGTCCTTGGCTGATGTTGCTGTGAGGGTGGATTCTTGATAAGGGCGTGAAGCTACCATATGCCACTGGAATAAAACCAGATGCCTAATGCATGTTGGGCCTAGCGTTTGTCTTCAGGTATATGTTGGCACAGCAATAGCTTTCATTAGCAGCTCTTTTCAACTCCTGCTTTCAACATCTTTACAAAACTACAGTATATAATTCAGCCTGTGAGGCTTCATTTCAGATATTATTTGTTTGATAATGTTTGCATTAAATGCTGGGAAGGTACTACCAGGACAGAAGCACTGGCTCAAAAGCAAACAGTAAGAAAGGCATTGGCATTACAGTTATAGTTAGAGAAAGCACATTTTTCTGGCTGGGTCTCTGGCAGCTAGTCCCACAGACTCAGACCTCTTTCTCTGCCAGCTGAGATAATTCTCTGAGCTTTACATGTTATCTAGGGCATAGCTGGTCACCTTTCACTGGGCACAGAAATCTGTGAGCAGAAATAAACATACAAACTGAAATGCTCCAAATCACAACATTTTGGCAGGACTGTGAGAGACATTTTTAACCCATCCATAAAGAGTTTTTTTTGACACTGGACAGCACAACAGTGCTAAACATTAACTTCCTTTATAGGAATGGTACATCTTGCATCTCTTACCAGCAATGTGTCTTCTGCTTCTTCTCTGCAATATGATGCCTACCCACTAAACAGAAAGGTTCATATGACTCATGCCACTTATAAATCATTACAAAAGGTTTTAAATAAGAAAAAAACTCATATATAAGCCAAAGAAACAAAAAGTTCTGTCTCCTTTACTGGCATAAAATCTGTAGTCCAAGTCTAGAAAGTTCTGTGGGGAAAGTTGTACTCCTGGTTTTCATGTCACCAAGATTATGTCTTTCTAAAAAGTATGGAAATAAGTACCATAAAAAATTTAATTAAAGAAGTGGTACAATGCTGGAAAGCCAATCTTTGCAAGAGCATCTTTAAATAGAACAAGCAGAAAGTCAGGAACAAAAAGAAGAATAGTGTCAAAGATCCTTCCCACCTGACTTTGTACGTGAACTCTTCTAAGGACTGTTTCTTGGGCCAAAAACTTTAAAAAAAGAAGGAAAATTAACTTGTGAAGTCCCATGCCCTGTTCTTTCAGTCTCTACATTATGTTCCACTCACCTCAAACCTGTATAATACAGCACCAGTACTAAAGTTTCTTCCTGCACAGGGAGGAAATCCCTGCTGAAAAACAAAGTGCCAGTATGCATCTTAATTAGATTTGAAGGTACAGTATGGATGCCACATGATGTCAAAATTAATTGAGCTCTGTTTTCCTGTTTACTATACTGATGTTGGTTTGTTAAACTAAGTCAATAATGTTTGTGATGCATATTGGTAACACAACTCGAAATTTCCTGTTGCTTGTAACACTGATCTTTAGGGGAAACAAAAAATACATAAGCATGGTCCCTGCTCTGTGTCTCTCCCTTCCACTGTCCTTCACAGTGGCTATACCCCAGCACTGTCTATGTGGACATGTGAGAAGCAAGTCAGTGGAAAAAAAGACTAGTGTAGAACCAATGTGCAGTACAATATCTCCAGCAGTGAAATAAAATGCTACAAAAGCCATTAAGTGCATTATTTGAGCATGTATGATATGCCTGTCATTATCTATGCTAACCAAAAACAACTGGAAAGTTTCAACAGGGCTGAAATATATGCAGGCCATACTCCAGTCCAACTGCTAGAACAGGGAATCACCTATGCAAGTAAAACTAACAAATGTGAATTCCAGGGGCTAAGTATTTAATCAGTGTTGGAACTTTCTCAAGTAGTTTGAGTAGATAACAAGACCACAAAGGCATGTATCTACTGTCCCCTTTGTACTAGTGTCAGACACAGCCATGCAGGTCCACTCACTTATCCACCCAAAACTTTCTTTTCTGAACCTCTTGGCCTAGTTTCCAAATAGACCATCTTTGCTGACAGAGGGATGTAGAAGAGACATGCAGCAAAGGTGAAGGAGAGCCCACAGTTAGACAAGCCAAAACTGTTTACATAATCACTGTTTTAATGTTAATTAATGCTTAATTAATCAGAAAGATTGTAGGTTATCTTATCCTGAAATGTAGAGGCAATGGGAAAAACTTAAATGCCAATAAGCAGAAAATCTGCTTGTGCATTTCCATTGTAGTATATAAACAGTACAACATCTCATGGGAACAAAAGAAAAAGATACTTATTTACTTGGCAGTAGTGACATCATTAATGGACTATTACATAGCATTTTGTCATCACTTCATAAAGGATACTGAAATGTGTAAAAGTTTCAGGAAAAAAGATATGGGCATCTTTTAAGATGTGAAAATTATACACTACAATGAAAAACATAGCAAACTTCGCTCATTATGAAAGCCAAGAATTATGAGTAACTTGTGCCCCCAGAGCACCACATGAGAAGATACCCCGTCCCATAACTTTGTTGAACTGACAGAGTTATTTTGACTCTGTTACACAGAAGTATCACAATACAGCCAGTGTAGCTTTCACCAGGAGACAAACACACTATTCATCACTAGAAGTTAGAATTTAGATTCCTCCTATATTTGCAGAGGCTGCTTACTACAAGTCAATCAAGCCAATGAATTGGCACTGTGGCATGCATTTTGGTGCGTGCACGTATGTGCCCAGCAAATGAAGGCAATTTTGGAGCAGGCTTTGATGCCACAGTCACTAAAGGTTCCACAAGTGAAGAAAGAAAAATCCCAAAGCAATAGAGCTAAGAAGATGAGACATTATAAGCAAGCTGTACACGGATTCATTGCAAACAATAACAGGAAAAGTCCTGTACACGAATTGCAATCAACATCATTGTGTTAAAACATGGCTATATTATTGACTGTGTTGCTTGCAGTGTGCCTACAAGCCTGACCAAGAGTGAGATTTTTCTCTGGTAGGTACTGTACAAGTGCATAGGAATAATCAACTGCCCTCAGCTGCTGACATACTGATGGATTATTTTCTGACAGTTAGCAAAGTATCTGGCTCCATAATCTGAGGGAAAACCCTTAGTGTGCACACACTCCTACTTCATTTATGTTTTTATCAGTCCTACTGCTTTTGTGGTTTATTTTCCATCTCTGTACTGCTCCTAGATCACAACATCAGCACAGGCACCTCTCACCAGGAGATGGCATCATTAGAAGTCAATAACACACACTCTGAAACTTCTCAGTCAGATATAAGTGTAAGACTGAATATAGCACTAATGAATGACTTCCTGATCCTCACAGTACTGATAAAACCTAACATTCCCAAAGCAAACCATAGCAAGTATTTGAATGCAAGGTGTGAATTTTTAAACATAAACTTCAAAAGATGAACCTACTATTATTTGCTACTTTAGCTGCTAACTATGTATCTTTCTTTATATTCTAAGGCCAACTTAGCAAAGACTGTTTTTGCACTTACTGTAGAATCAGTGACAGAGTTTTTCTTAGGCAATAAGGAGAAAGAAAAATCTTAGGCTGGTAAAAGGAGCATTATAGAAATGTTATCACAGAAATAATATTATGGGCAATAATATACATTTTTTTCAAGGGGCTTTCATATCACCATTCTACTCATGCTAAATCAAACTTGCAGCGAGCAAGTCAGTTTGATCTGACCTAATGCACAGATGAGTAGTGATTCTTGTATCATTGTGCAAAGACTTAGAGAAAGTGAAATAATTACCTTTAATCTTACTGTTCTGTCAAAGGGACCAAGGAACCCACTTATTGGGTTAAGTGTGTCAGAAAGACAAATTTTATCAACCCTGCATGCGTGGATTCTGAGGTGTTGAATATTAATTTTAAAGGAATTTTATCAGATGCCCAGATGAAAAGAAGTAACAGGGACTTGTTACTTTTCAAGACTATATGCTTTGTCTGACTGCTGGCAATTAAAGTTTGACAGTTTGTTAAGATAAACATATAAAATAGGCTTGAAAATATGTGTTTGCAAAATCAGTATTTCATATAAATACTCAGATTTTGGAATATTTCATAGACTGGAGATAGAAAAAAAGACCATTGTATTTTGATAATATCTTTTGGAGACACCATAAATAAGTACACGATGATAGGTTAATTAAAGCACTTCACAGAGCTCAGTCTTATAGATTGATGATAAAGAAGAAAATGTGTCAGTGTGTGAAATAACATTCCCAAGAGATAAATTAGTTATCTGCTGCATATATTGTTTTTCCTTAACACTTGCATGCACTGACCTTGGTATTCTGCATATGTGATTATCTTAGCTACAAGAAAAGTATTTCTTTAATAATTCAAATTATATTGAAACAAGATCTGTCATATATGCAGCCAGGTCTCCTTTACTATATCTTTCTGCTCCAGAACACTTGTGAGAACTGCTGGTAGGCAAACTAGAGGGTTGCTTTAACCTCATAAAAAGCTATGAGTAAACACCTCTGCCTGTGGTAATGTTTTCAGGAATTACGAGTAAAACAAGATACTTAGTTATGCCAGTGTACCCCAAATCACAGAAACACTAAGGTTAGGAAAAATTGTGCAGTGCTCTGGCCAGTGAACTGCTTTCTTTTAAGGAGTTGATGAAAAGTCTATGCTGGATGCCCATTGTCCAGCTTCATACAATATCCTAAAGAGTAAAGTTAACACCATACCTGTGAACCCATTAAACAGAAAGCAGCAAAAGCCCCACAGGTTTTTATCTCTTCAGTCAAGAATCTTCCATTTACTGATATAAGACTGTCTCACTACCTATTTGTTCTCTTCCTGCCATAACCTACCTGCCAATCCGTATACATTCCACAAGTACTACCCCTTCATTTCCAAATAGCATAGTCAGCTCATCTTCATTCTTTTTTATGTGAAAGTGTTTCCTACCCAAAATGCTTCCAGCTGGTACATGAAGGTGACACACCCTCACAGATCTGCGGAGGATCATCTTCCACAGAGTCTGTCCTCTACAACAAACTCAGATTAAACTTTAAACATGCAAGGTCTGTTTTCTACCCCTTCTGTAAAGAAAAGGCAAAAAGGTACCAAAAAGAGCCAAGGCAAGGGACATGAATTTCAGAAACATTGTGCAGATAAGGTAGGCAAAGATCAGTCCTAAGAGCCAGTAGATTGAAAAAGAAATTTGAGTAACTCTTCTTCTAAGGACAGGTTTAAGGAGAAATTTAAGAAAGAAAAAAATGCAGGAGCAGTATCATACTTCAAAGCCTAGTAATTCTACTCCCCATCCTTCATCCAGTCAACAGAAAGATAATATAATGTAACATAACATAACATAACAGAAAGAATTTTTCAGTTATGGCTGAAAATCTCAACAGATGATTTTAGAGATTGTGGGTAGGATTTCATTTTGGTTGAAGGGTCTATACTTCTACATGGACTGGTTTGTAGCACATTTCTTTGGTCCCCTTCTTATTCTGCACTAGCATTTGTGTTTCAGACACACCCAGAACCTATGACTAATATGTTTTTTAACCATTTTTGCAGTTAGCTGGTTAAAAAATCAGCCCAAATTTCTTCAGCACAAGTGGTTGTACAATGACCACAAGCCTAGAAATTCTTTCCAGAAGATAAGTCTGGAAAGGAGTGGCCAGTTTCTTCATAGTATGTGGTGAAATCCTGAAGCATCCCTCTTGTTGTTTAGTGAGGATTAAGAATACTGAGATATTTACAAAACACAAGGGAGCATATCATGGGTACAGATGTAAAGTATCAGGGTATAGGGACTGTGTTATTTGAAAAAGGAGTTGTTAACAGTATTAGATTTGCACATTTCATATTACCATACATGTTTTGCCTTGGCCCATTTAGTCACCTAGTGCAGTTAGCAAAAGAGCTCAAGGACGCAGCTTCACACTGCTGCTTGTAGATAACTTCAGCTCCAGCTGATGGCAAAACCATGGCAGAAAAGGAGGAAGTGGCCATATAAGAGTAGTAACTTCCAGGAAAATGATAGGAGCACACCAGTGTGAAAGGCAGGTACCACCAATCAATTTTCCTGAAAAGGCTCAATGTCCTTGAAAACAAATAGTCAACTCCCTTAAAGTCTTTAAAAAAAAATAGTTTAGAAATAGTGGCAGGACTACTGAAAGACACTTGCAAAGGATGAACATAAACAAGATCTATTTTTGTGATGAGGATCACATATGTCTCTCAACTGCCTACACAAGGTTGTGAATATGAAGTCAAATGGGGGAGTTATAAGGGATTCAAGCTGCACTCTCAGCACTGACAGCCTTCTTGCCAAGATCAGAGGAACCATTGGTACTGATTTCATGGGGCTTACATTATAGTGAAGGAGGTTACTATTTCAGTCCTATTTCTTTTATAGGGTCATTGGTTTACATAGTTACCTTAACACCAGCATGTAAAAGGGACGTTTTGCACTCTCCGCATCAACAGTCTCCTTTGTCCATATGGCTTTTCATTTTCAGAGCTGCTAAATACTCCTCAAAGTGTGTTCTGGATGCTGACCCCAGGTCCCAAGAATATCTACATGACTAGTGGCACAGTTTGGAAAAAAGAGTAGATACAACAGGAGAGCAACCCACTTAGACTTCTCAGAGATTTCCACACTTTAATGTTTTCATCTTACTAGTCAGAAGCACTTGAATTAATGGACTTCCACTAGGAACTTCTACAATCATTCAATGCCTTCATCCATGAGGCAGCTCTCTGACAAGACAGACAGGCACTGACTCAGATGTATGAGATCTACTTGAAAGACAAAATGTACAGCATTAGTGTATTCAAAGTCAGAAGGCAACTGATACATAACACAGTACACTAGGGTCAGGTTCTTTTATCACATTAAAAATGGTAGTTTTCCAGAAGAGTTTGATACAATAGATTTGTATGTATGCATACAACATAGGGGCTGGAAACTTTGAGCAGTTAGTATATAGAAAGGACTGGAGAGACAGAAGATAAAAACAAGGAAAAAAATATTTGCTTTAAACATGAAGTAGTGAAGCAAACACCTCTCCTGAGTGGTGAAGCCCAGCAGGTACTGTGTTGTCCTGATCTGAATTGAAAATGACATGAACACTGACAGTAAGCCTTCCCTTCAAGACAAAAAATTTCTAAATGCAGGTGGAAAGCAAGAAGTATATTGCCTTCTGGTCCTTATAGGTTTTGTTTCAGACAAAATAATCTTTCAGTACTTAGAAGTTTCTAGTTTTGCTGGTTCATTTTAAAAAATTGTTAATTCTTTTGCAAGGCTGGCAGAAGAAGGTTGTCCTTATCATCTGTTTTCAGGTGGAATCGTAGAATCTTAGAACACTTTGAGTTTGGAAGGGATCTTTAAAGGTCATCTAATCCTAAGTGCCTGCCATACGCAGTGACACCTTCCACTAGATCAGGTTGCTCAGATCCCAGTCCAACCTGACCTTGAATGCTTCCGGGGATAGGTCATCTACCATATCCTTGGGCAATCTGTTCTAGTGTTTCACCTGCCTTATCATAAATAATTTCTTCCTTTTACCTAGTTTCAATCTACTCTCTTTCAGTTTAAAACCATTACCCCTGCTTCTGTTGCAACA
>JAWWEU010000091.1:33307122-33320338 GCA_035583155.1 Acropternis orthonyx
TTTCCACTGTGCCATTTGCAACCGGACTTGCCTGTCTTGCATTGGCCTTTTTAGCCATCAGCGCGCTTGCAGCAAGCGTGGGTAGAACCCTTCCCAAATCTTCGTTCGCGAAGCCTAGCCATGATGGTGATGATGATGATGAAATAAGACTGGTCCCAATATGGTCCCCTGAGGGACACCACGTCTCTCAAGTGTTCATTCAGACATTGAGTCATTGGTCAATACACTATGGATGTGACCATCCAGGCAATTCCTTACCCAACAAAGATTCTACCCATCAAATCCACCTCTCTCCAGTTCAGAGAGTAGGATATTGTAGTGGATTGTGTCAAAGGCCTTACAGACAGCAAGGTACATAACATCCATAGCCCTGCCTTTGTCCACTCATGGAGTCACTCTATTGTAGAAGGCCACTAAGTTGGTCAGTCAGGACTTACCCTTGGTAAAACAATGCTGGTTGCCTTGAATCACCTCCCCATGCTCCATGTGCCTAAGCACACCTCCTAGCAGGAACTGTTCCATAATCTTTCCAGGCACAGAGATAAGGGTGACATGTCAGTACTTCCCAGAGTCTTCCTTTCTACTCTTTTTTAAGATGTTACTGTGCTTTCCCCCATATCTTAAAGGTGTACTTCATCCATCAGGACACAAGCCAGGAGCAGGGCATTTAGTGACCACTACCCATGTCTCTTACTAACACTTCACGTACACAGTGAACCGGAAGAAAGACAAAATGATATTCCAGGGAGCAGGGCTAAGTACAAGGGTGGACTTTGAGAACACATGGTTTTATAGAACTTTCTGAGCATATTCAATCTTGTACTCAGTTCCTGAAATGAGAGATGATTTTCTTGGTAAAGAAATGCTAGAGCAACTTTAGCATATGTACTGAAGAAATTTTGCCTTCAAGGTAAAGACATTGTATAATATAATTTTTGAAGGTTCTTTTGGTAATTGCGAGGGATATAGTAACTCTTTACATGAATTTGATTTGTATGTCTGACACATTAAATATTTTAAAATTTTATCATCAATACATATGTACACAATAGGCAAGGAAAGAATTTGTTCTGCTCATGTTCAGAAAAACGATCCTAGCTGATGCAACATGTAATTTCCTTTTTTCATTGCATTTCAAGTTACTGTAGTCCTCTCTCAATGATGAACAAAAGATTCAACTTTTGATACACAATAACAGGCATTTAAATCCATATCTAAGAAGGAGTCAAAGTGGTCCAATTTGCCATAACACTCACACTTAAAACTATTTATCCTCTCCATTAATTTACATTAGCTATATCCACTAATGCAAAGGAAAGAAACAGGATAAAAAAACCCAACCAACATTTCTATTTGCTTTCAACCCTCCTTAAAGTTTGGCTGTTTCACAGATGACAGATCTGTGTCTCCAAATTATTCACATAGACTGTCTTGGCAACTAAACAAGGAGAGCGTTTGCGGTGCTGGGGATGCCAAAGTCCACTACTCTGTATTGGCCCAGGCCTTTCCTTGCTTTCTTGTAGTTATATGATCTTAATCTGCCATGATTTAAATTTCACTTAACACGTACCTGGTACCTTCGTAATCTTGCCAGCAATCTTTGCTCACTGAGGATTGTTTTCACTAGAGACTATCGTAATGGCACCTTCTGAGAGCCCTGTTTACAAGAAACATTTTGGTGACAGTGTTTCATATCAGACATTAATTGCCTGGGTTGAGTGCAAGGGTTGAAAACAGATTTCTTTCCAGGAAGTACAGTAAAGGCCAAATGGGCTCTCAGACCTCACATTCAAGTTTAAACTCTCAGGCCAGCCAGAAAAAAGTCTGGGGTCTCTTTTTAGTGCTGATACCTTCTTAATAAGATTCAAGAAGCAGCAAGAGACAGCCTGCTTATCATTTTGGTTAACTGGCATGGTAAAGCCCTGAGATGCAATGCAGCCAGATCCCTCCCCTCTGAAACATTGGAAAGTGAGTACAACCGAGTACATGTATGCTTGATTCTAAGTAGAGTATGAGTTGAGTTAAAACTGGGATTTGGCTGTGGCACGGGGGGAGTGCAGCTACACTAGCCTTGAGGCATTTAGACAGGGACTCCAACTACAGATTTATCCATGATGGTGAAATTTGCTTTCAAAAACAAATAGGAATGTATAGGGACCTTTATCATCCTTCTTCTTACCTTACCTTCTTGCCAAGGAAAATAGTTCAACTCATCCACAGACGATCTTAAGCTTCCATAAAGAAAACAGCGAAGTAGTATTTGCCTCTAGCACACATCAGATGGTCAGACACTTAAGTTCTGCGAAATATTAAAAGAAGATAAAAACTCATGCAATTAATATGCTACCCTAACTCTCTCCTTTTCTATCACCAAAGTATCTGGACATCATTCCATGGAAATTAATACTAATACCAAAGTTTCTGTGGACCTTTTTTTATTTTCTAAAAACATATTTGAAGTGTCCAACTGCTCCAGTTCATCCTATTTAACTGTAACTAACTGAAGCACCCAAAATTTGGCTATATGGGAACTATAATGCTATAAAAAAAAAAAAAAACCACAAGAGACTGCATTACCCCTCTGAGATACTGTTTCTCTCCACAATTTTTATGCCCCAACCGCAGCTCAAATAGTATGCGCAGTGAAGCATGGTCTGCAGTGGCTGATTTTAACAGAGGATCAAAAACCTCTTTCCCACACTATATAAATTGATGCCTAAGGGTGTCTAGAGCAATTTTGTTCATAACTCCAGCGTCATAGTAAGAGGGAAAAACATCCAGGGTAAAATTGTAGGCAAAATTATAGGCAAATTAAACACATCATCATACAAGCCTTTGTGGACAGGGTCACTATCACAGTTCTTTTGGACTGTAAGGTAATTTCAAACACGTGACAGTGCTAGGAGAGAGCAGGTGACACCAGCAGATTTTTCTTTCCTCTGTAGCAAAACTCCCCCCTGTGGTGCACAGAGCCAGGCTAATTACACTTCCATGGGAAAGCATCTGTGTATCTAGCAGCTCCAGTGGGTAAATTTCAGCCTGATGCAATTTAAACTGCTTGAAAACTTTACAGTCCTGGAAAAAATAGAATCATGAAAAAGCTGCAGGCAGGCAACTAACAAGAGAATTACCAAAAGGTACTAGTGGATTTTACATATCTAATTTTCATGGTCTATGTCACGAAGGCAACATCATGACTGCAATTAACACAAAGTGACCTCTATAAATATTTTAGGTGTCATGTAAGTGGTGTCAATAAGAAGTTTCATTCAACTAATAAAGCACGTCAGCTCTTCAGTCTGCTGTTTTACTGACCTTGAGATTATCCTATAAGTGCATTATAAAGAAAACAATTGTGTTTCATGGGCATGTGTGATGTGAAGTATGCACCACACAGAATGCACTCAGAGGAAAAATCCAGTGTAGAGAAAAGGTATTCTTGTATACAAAGTGGAAATCCTGCTCATACTTAATCCTGTTTATTTTTTTTTTCTGTTATTTAAACAAGTCACCACTGCCCAATCCAATGCTTGGACCAAGAGAAGAAAAAGGACTTTGTAAACCTCAGTGAAATTAAGTGACTCCTTCAGTTGCCCAGTCATGGCAATTTTTCTCATACACTTTAATCCAACACTGTCACATCCAGCACGCAGTGCTAAAAACTTTTAAACAAGTATGTTTTCTCCAGATGCAACCTAAGAGGTGTAAAAACAACAAAGCAGGATTCAGAGCAATGCAGATGCCACAGGAGAAGAGAGGCACACCACACCCCGTGCACAGATGCATGGCATTGAACGCAGGACAATTAACTGAGAAACCTCCTGCCTGCTGTCTCACTCTGGACTACTATACTGTAATCTGATGGTTTTTCAAAGGCAGGTTTTACAAAAGCGTGAAAAGCAGTTAACAACCAACTTTCTTGGGAAGATAGACACCTAAACCAGTCAGACTCCTCCTACCTATTGTCTAAGTCATCTGCTTCATTCTGGAATCTGTGAAGCTTGGAGAAGGCTGCTAAAATCTGGCTGTGATAGAAGGCTGCTGTGACCTGTCCTGCTCCTGGACCAATGAAGACAATTAAGTCCAAAATCCCTCCTTGCTTTCTAACTGCCATTGCATCAATCAACAATGAGAAGGATGTGAATACCAGATGCACAGTGAATACAAAAGAAAGCTACCCTAACAAAACGGTACAGTATCTGCTTATAAAACTTACCTCTCTAGATTTTATTTTCTCTAGCATTAAAAAGAGGCATGAGATGTTTACTTAGTTGGTAAGCTTGTGTAGATTCAGTACAATGTCTTTTCCTTTCACCTCCTCTTCTTTATCTTCAGGTCTAAGAATACACAGAGAGTAAAGGGACCAGGCTGACAAAATGCAGGCTAAATGTACCACATACCACAATTACTTGTGTAAAAGTAAGATCTGACTGCTACTTTTATTTCCAACTCTCCCACACACAAACAACCAGAGCATCAAGGCAGAATTTGTTTGCTGCAGTTAAGTAACACCTCAGGCCACCCAAAGGTTTACAATTTGTCAGTTATTTTGCAAATTCTCCTCTGGTCTCTTCTAACAATATTAATCAGGTGTTTGCAAGAACTTTGGCAAACTAGAGATGAGAGCTGTTATACAAGCAGGTTCTGGTAAGCAGCTCTGAGGCTCACTTATGAAGTAAACAGCTAAGGTGCAGATATACATGTTCTGGTCTGATGATCCTGGACACTAAAGTTCCCTCCTGAACTTAGGTCTTTGCAAATGTTTATGAAAGGTATTAACTACATTCAATCAACTTTACCTGTGATATGTTGTGGGTTTTGGGTTTTTTTCAATGCCACATATGTATAAGGGTTCTAAAGCTCTGAGACCACATTACCTTTGCTATCACATGCGTGGAGGGAAGAGTTGATTTCTGTGTTTTCATACAATATAAGGTCAAACTACACATGAGAGAGTGTTAATAAGTACTGTTTTTAAGGAGTTAAATGGATTCACTGGTATTTGGAAGTAGCTGGAATTTTCCTTTACAGAAAAAGGCTGCAGCTGCTAGGTTTTAAGCAGGGTTTCCTGCTGTAAAGCAGACTGCAGAAAAAAAAATAAAAAAGCAAATATGAATTACAGAAGGCATCTATCTAATGGCTGCTGTTTTTACTACTTGGGGTCTGAAAAATTACAACAAAGGAAGGTTAAAATAATCAGCAGTGGTATAAGTACTACTTAAGCCAGCAGTCACATATGGTATATTAGCAATGTAGATAGATTTAATGAAAACTGAGATCAGTGTATGCATCTGTCATCAGCCAAAACCACAAAATATTTTCCTCAGAAAATGAAACGTAATGATATAAGTGTTCATCTGTAATAGAGTTATAACAAGTCCAAACGGTAAAACTAGTACTATTCTAATGCATTTCATCAGCTAACACTAACCAAACAGACAATTCCTATGACAATTGCCTTGAAGAGAACAGATTGTGTGGTAGGTCATAATCAAGCACACATCCTTAGATTAACAGCTCCAAAGCACCGCGTACTTCTGTAAGTCATCCTGTAATGCAAAACCAAGCACGATTTGCAACACCATTTCAGCCTCCATTACAGCTAAAATAGTAGTGTGGAATTTTTCAAGCTTCATAGGAAGATTATTAAAATGGATAATACTAGCATGCATTTTAAAGAAAATGCACATCACTTGCCAAGTCATGTTCTTTGAGGTATCTGCCAGTGTGGGAGGGATGCATGCTCTCAAGGGGGCCTGTGTTTCATGGTCATCTCAGGCAGGGGGCTGCAAAGTTCATTAAATGATCTTATCTTGCTGCTGGTTCTGTTCAAAATAGCCTTGATATGATGAAGGATTTATGTTACCCCCACTTCAAATAAAAAGTACCGAGGGATGCATTTCATTACTGCCCTGTGACACTGGAGAAGCCAGGGCTGCACTGGTAATATTCCTCATTTGTTTGTGTCACACAGAGGATTTATTTGCAAGAAGAGTCCAGCTCCAAAGGTAAGGAAATATTTGTTATTTGTAGTGAGTTTTCCATAATAATGACAACAAGAAGTATGTTTGTTCTCTAACTTTACTTCTCAGAGAAGTATATTCTAGGAAAGATGAGAGTGTGAGGAAAATGACAGGGAAGAGTGCCCAGTTTAGCAGAATTCTAGGGAAGTTGAGTAGCATTGATACAGAACAAATATTTATGGATAATTTCCATGCCACAATCCTGAATAAAACACCAAGGGATATGGCTGTACATTCTTAACTGATGGGCTAAATGGTAACCAAGGTTTTACACACACACACACACACACACACACACACACACACACACACACACACACACACACACACACACACACTTCTCTTAAAGGTTTTTTAATAGTGATCTTCTGCTGAAAAGCTTTTTTATTCAATGGTAGACACTGTCTCATGAATCAGAATAGGTTTCACTTGCATTTTTTGTCTGAATTGGATGATATAATGAAGAACATGAGCCTTGGGCAAGATTTATCTTCTTTCACCCTACACCCGTACCCAAAAATCAGACAACAAAGCAAAGTATGTTCAAGATTCCTGACTAATAAATATTAATTTATTCTATATACTTGATCTTATGAATGCAGTAGTTCATAGGAGCAGACTTCAAATGTATCTGGCAGTGGGGAAAATCTATTGATCAGAAACAATATTTGATCTCCAGAGCAAGCTACAGACACTTTAAATATGCCTTAGATACTGAAAATTAGAAGTCAGTAAAAGTTGAATAAATCTATAGAAAGCTCAAGAAAGGCATTTGGACATTCTGTTTGCACACTGTTTATGAATGCCTGTTCACTTGAAGCTCACCTCTGCAAGTGCTACCACAGTCCTGTCTGTGTGTGCCGGCGACAGAATGCGTGCGAATGCAGGCAGTCACCACAGAGAGCCAGATGCAGGGAGTGGGAAAAGCTGGGGAGCAGAGAGGTGATGAAAAGATTATCCAGGGGTAGTCTAGCAAGATCTGCATGAGTGGAGTTTTGAGCAACACAATATAAAAAAGACATTAAGCTGTTAGCAGCCAAAGAAGGGCCACAAGGATGGCAAAGGGTCTGGAGGCAAAGCATTGTGAGTAGTGGCTGAGGTCACTTGGTTTGAGGGGAGATCCCATTGCCATCTTTAACACCCTCATGAGGAGAAGTGGAGGGGCAGGCAGTGATCTCTTCATTCTCATGACCAGTGATAGGACTCGAAGAAACGGTCTGAAGCTAAGGTTTAAGTCAGATATCACAGGAAAGTTCACCCAGAGGGTGGTTGAGCACCAGAACAGGCTACCCAGGAAAGTGGTCACAGCACCAAGCCCGATGGAGTTCAAGAAGTGTTTGGAAAGTGCTCTCAGGCACATGTGATTCTCTGGGGTGTCCTGTGCAGCGTCAGGCGTTGGACTCGATGATCCTGATGGGTCCCTTCCAACTCAGTATGTTCTATGATTCTATGAAATACAGCTGTAGTAAGAAATGAAGAGAGATTTTCCAGACAGAACAACAGAGCTGGGGAAACCAGCCAGAAAGATGTCTGAAAGCAGAGGTCCAGATCAGTCAGATTGGGCTGGAAGACTGGCATGGTAGGTTTAGTGTAGTGTGTAGCAGTATGAGATGCAAAAACCACAGAGTTACCACAAGACTTGGTTTAGTATATTTCTTTGTCATAAATATATCATATGAGTAGAGGTCCAAATTATGTTACAGTGCAAAGCATTTGAAGAATACCTCTTCACCACATCAGAAAAATAGACTTAGACCCATCAGCTTTTCACAGAAAAGTGATAATGGACTGTGGGAATCAGAAACAAGAGAATGGTGGAATAGAGACTTCTACAGAGTGCTTTACTGCAAACATTTCAACTCACATATTAAAACTGTTTAACTTGCCTGTTAGAATTGATTTGCGAGACACACATCTGTAACTCCTACTAGTATTGCTCAGCCACATGTCAGTATGGTTGTCAATTCCACATTGAAAAATCCCATTACATGGAAAAGTCCAATTAAGTTGATTGAAGTTTATATGGAGAGAAGGAACTCCTGGCTGATCACACATCCTAGTAATAGCATGTACTTCAAATTCTGCCAAACTAGGAAATACCACTGGCAGAATATACCACTTGCCTAGAATTCCCTCATTTCATTGCAAACTCAAGACAGTACTGCTTACAAAGGAAAAACATAGCTTGGTAGTCTGTAATGCCAAACTGCAAATGGAAATAAAATAGTATGGAATGGAAATAAATATTAAAAAAAATGGAAATAAAAAATGGAAATAAAATAATATAGGAAATAAAATACATGCAAAGCCACCCATCTTTGCTGATGAGCTACACTAATGAATTTTTCAGAGACCAGCACAGTGTTCCAGCCTTTGTGCACCAGAAGACCATACCAGCCTTACCCCATCCTCAGACTGGTGCTCCAGATTATCTCCTCCTGTAACTGCTCATCAACAAGGCAATCAGAGCCAGCTATGAGAAACCTCTCCCTTAAGCTGCTCATGAGCAGCTCCAAGGCTCAGGCTGTTCATGAGATAAACTGCACTATGCAACTGCCACATAAACTGAAAGGTACAGGGAATTAAACGAAACTTTCTTTTCCATCCAAAGAGTCTTATCTAGAGTCAGAAGACCTGGGTTAAGCTTGAAATTGGTATGCTTTCCCAGGGGAGATCTCAAAGAAGACTTCAGTCAGCCCTTTGATATAGGAATTGCTGCCAGCTGCAGAAGCAGAAAATAAATGATATATCCAAGACCTAAGGAAAAAGAGGGAAATCGTGGCTGTGATTACTAGTCCTATTTTCTAAAATCAAAGCAGATTTTTGTTGTTTTAACAACAAACATTATCATTAGCATAGATAGTCTACTCTTTTATATATATTGCAGTTTTTTATTAATCCAACACATTTATAAAATAAATATGGTCACAAAGCAAGGTCCATGAAAAGTCATATGAATAAAATGTATTATTTCTAGGGAGATGTATAACATCCTGAAAATTCTGACTGACTGTGCTTTGCAAGAAGCACAAGAAGAAAGAAAAATATAGCACTCTTTATTAATGTAGATGCTTTGTAAATTTTGAAAAACATTTCATATAACAATCTGTGTTCCACTACAGGAGGAAAATCCACACTTTTCTTTACACACCATTTTCTAGCTAAGAAACTTTTGACTCCCAATTCTCTCCATGATAAACTATGTTTCTGGTAGTAGTGGTTTCTCATAGAACCAGTGAATTTCAGCCTCAAACTATTGATTTATTTATTTTTCTTAAAAAAAGTCGGGATGTCAGATCAAATTGATTTTACATTCCTCTTTTGTTCTACCAACATAATTTTTGAGTTCTGGTTAATAGTGATACTCTTACAGCTTCCCTAACTTTTAAGATCTCCTATAGCAAATTGAGTCTAAATGATATCTACTTGTTCTAAAATTATTAAATCAAAAAATAAACAATCATCTTCATCATGTCTTAAACTCTTCCTAGAGTTTTTTCTTTTGTTTGAGAGCAGCTACACTTGCTCACTAGCTTGCAAGCAGGACTCTGTCAGAGAATATTACCAGAAAGAGCCTCTTGTTGTTGTCCTCTGTAAGGATTGTCACTAGAGACATAAATAAAGCTTCATTTAGTCCTAGTTGTAAAAGGCTAGTTTAAGTCAGAACTAATTGCAAGATCTACAAAAGTGCATTACAACTGCCTATGTGTTTACGCAGTAAATTTCTGCCCACCATACACAGAGATTATTTGTTCAGGCTGATTTGGAGGTTGCTTCCATGAACTCTTTCCATTCATCTCTTTCCCTATTAAATGAGGTCCCTTATCCTAACTACTATGGATAAGGCTTCAAGGCACGAAAATAAACTGTTTTCAGGTGATAGCTGCTACTGCAAAGCCATAATAAAGGCTTAAGTCCTGTTAATCTCCTCTGAAAAAAGCTGAAGTAGGAAAGAAAGTAAAGAGCTTCTGTCAGTGAGAGCTAGTGAAAAGAACGGCAGGACAGAGGTGAATTCAAACATCTATGCACATGATGCATAAATGCAAAAGAAACCCAGTGAATTACATCCATGGGGTTACTGTGCAGTTCCTACAATCACCGTGTGAACAGGCTCAAACAGGCAGTTTGAAATAAATGGTAATTTAGGGTAGGGTGCTTCTACAGTTTAGAGAAGCAAATGCTGGCATATTTACATACTGTTGTTTATAAAGGTCATATAAGGATCCATAAAGTAATGATGCAGAAATTCTACGTTCAGTAACTTTGATACATATTTCACATGTTTGAGTGTTCTCCAGCACTAGGGGGAATGAAAACAAAGGGGAATATTAAGAAATGAGGAAGAGAAAATTCCACATCAAGATATCCAACACATTTTATACTGTTAACACAATATAAAAGGTTACAAAAGAAGGATGGCTTGGGCAATGCTCTGAGTGTTCCTGATCAAGCACACAGAAAGAAAATATCAGAGATATTAGACAGAGAAAAGCACTAATTCCTTTCCTCACACCTCACAAAAAGGGGGGAAAAAAAATCTCCCAAACCAGAAGTGGGTAGTATTATACGCACTTTGCAGTCTCATCAGGGTTCTAATATTCTTCTAAATACTGCCAGCACCAGATGTGAAGTGAATAACATTGGAAACTAATTCTGAATGTCTCTTTTACTGGCTTTAAAATTTTTCCTTGGGATTTTTTGATATGGGGGCAAGTCATGTCTATAAAATACATTAAAGCCAGCATCAAGAATATATACATAATAAAATCAAACCATGAGGCAGAGCATTTAAAACCATTAAAGGATATGTGTATACTGAAAGTGTATGAATGGGCTCAATCACACCTTGTGGTAATGAGTTCCATAACTTTTCCCTATTCAAAAATGATATTTACTCTTATATATATATAGAAATGACACATCCAGAGTATATTAAACAGGAATTCCTAACAATTTGGAATGATGAAGTTATTACACTTTGTAATCTTTTCTGATAAAAAAATCAGGAGACATTATTTCCTGGCATTTTATTTCAGAGCCCCAGGGATGTATGAGAATTTTACTTTCTGCTCTCCAGAAAGAGTTTTTCTCAGAGATTAACGCACAGAGTGGAAAGTCCATTAGTCTTACTCAGATGGCTGTTACCATATCTTTTTCATACATTGAGATTATTCCTGGTACACAAAAGGTTTGAAGGGATAGTAACTGCCACCTGGGAAGAAATATATGGGTTGACATTGATGTACATGTGAATATTTACAGTATACATATATTTTATGAAAACAGATACCTGTATTAAGTGAACTTTTTGACCTGGAATCGGTTATCCCATAGCACAGCTGGAGATGTACTTGCAATTCACATTTTGGACTAATGTCAACTCTTATACATCCAGCTATAATTTGTTCAGGACCTGTAAATATGCTCAGTAAATTTTTTTTTCTGGAAAAATCAGGCTCAAGTACTGTGCTTCTATCATTTGGAGGCCATGAGTTAATATATGGAGATTTTACAGGGAATCACAGTGGAGTCACAGAGAAATCCCAGCAAGAAAGGGACCTCTTCAGAAGCACTGGTTTTGTCTTCTGCTCACAGAGTCTTTATAATGTGTCTCTCAATTTTTCACAAAACAGCCACCTGAAATTATGTAAAGATTATCAGTTCCCAGTTTTGTGTTTTCTTATGACACCTGGCAGAGAAATGGTTGCAGTTTCTTCAAGCATTTCCAAGCTAGCCTTGAGGGGCTTGTTTACTGTCTCTCTACGGCTCTGATTAAAACAAATTACATGTAATTGCCATGAATTCAAACAGTGCACCAGAGAGCCCTAAATACTTGTTTAAAAAATTAAATGCTCTGGAAAATATTATAATGGCACGTTCATGCAAAACCACACAACAATTTGAAAGGCAGCATGGATATACTAATTTCATACTTAATGAAGTTTTGAAAGTAATGAAATGATTTTCCAGTTGCAATGGGGGATAGAGGGAATTGACTATTAGCCCACAAAAAGTAATCCTGAGACAGATATTCTTTCCCCAGGATAAGATTTGCTCCAAAATTTATTTTTATAATGATCTTAAATAAAGGGGAAATACGAAATTGTCACAGATATATAAATATATTCAATGAATTTTCTCTATTTTGAAAATTGCAGAAGAGGGAAAATTATATAGTAAGGAAGGTCACTTTTGCAAGTCAGCATCTTATGAAATTGTGTACATATTTTAATACATATACATTTTCTCCATTTCCAAATAAAGACAAGGTGTTAGAATGATTATCAGCAAATCACCAGAAAAATAGTCACTCCATCATTTTATGCACGTGAAAATAGTGAGGCCAAAAATCCCATTAGATATGCCAATTTTTATGTTTTCTTTCCATTTCTGATTACAGTCAAAGGTACCTTAATTACTAAATGAGAGAACACAACAGAACCATCCTGATTGTGATCTTAAAGGTCACAATGAGATGGAGGTGAGAGACATTTTAGGTGAACAAGTAGGAATTCATATCACTGTAGACAGCATACCCTCAAGTGTCAGAGCTAGGAATGAAAAGCTTAAATAGTGAGTCATGCCCACTATTATCCTGATCCTACTAAAAAAAAGGACTGTGTGACCCTAATGTGGTGAAAATCCAAAGCCTCAAGAGTGTGTTTTAGACATGAAAATAGTCAAGGATCCAGTAATTTGTCATGTGGTTGTTCCAAATTTCTCCTTTAGAGAAAATGAATAGCCAATATATGCGTCATGAAGTGCGGGGATGTGAAACCAGTGACCTGAGAAACTTCTGGGAAAAGACAATTGAACAACAAACACAGTATCTGCAAAATGAAAAAGAACGGCAGCGAAGAAGTGCTCTGACAAAGTGGGTAATCTGCATCCTGAAAGATTATTTGAGTTTGCACTATAATTTATTTTTTTTAATGAAAAGTGATACCTATACTTAAGCCATGCAATGAAATATCAAAGTAGTTTTGATTTATAAAAAATAATAAAGTTTCCCAAATTGACATGCTAATGCTAATGTGTCTAAGTTTTTATTTCATAAGATAGGAGAATAATTCACTTGTTCCATAAATGGGTGCAAAACAAAGAATTTTCTGGAATTATCTGGACAACATATAACAGCATAGGCTTGTCTTGAACATGAAGGCTTATATTCAGAGCAGAGCTAGCACAGATGT
>JAWWEU010000091.1:33320411-33338622 GCA_035583155.1 Acropternis orthonyx
AGAGCTAGCACAGATGTGTTCCTGGCCCATATTCTTTCTCTGTGGCCTTTTTTTTTTTTAAAATGAGGCTATGGTTTGAATTATTTAAGACTGTTTAATTTGCATATGGTAAATGCATTATAAATCAGAGAGTCCAAGCGCACTAACTGACTAAGGCAACAACTGTTCATAGCCGTATTTACCTCAGTCAGTCAGATTTACTTTAATCAATACAATAAGAAAGACTGATCTGCAATCAGATCAGTACACTTTTACTTCTCATGAAATCTCCATAAGTTGAAGGCATATACAAAGATGTATCTAGATATAGATTTCATATTTTGTTTATTTTGGCTTGAGATCATTCAATGAGAAAGCATTTTTTCAAAGTCTCCCTCATACCTTTCTTTGCACTGACGCTTGAAAATTAAAAGCAAGGACAGCTTTATATTAATAACCCTGGATGAAGGAACACTGTAATTTGTCTAGCAAGTTTTATCTTTTTATAACTAACCTAATTTAACTTTTTGCAACTCCTCACTTTGGAAATTACTCTTTTCTATTTCAGTAATTCTTTCTGTAGTACCTAGATACTACCAAAAAGAAAACAAAGTGCAAACTATTACCTAAAGATATGTGCTATGGGTCTAATAGGGGTTTGAATACACGCAGGGTGTCCAAGCCCAATAGCACTAAGGAGGAAGGGGACTGGGGAAATGCTGGGTCATGCAACCCAGCAGGTGGCAGCAGGCAATCTCCAGTGCACATGACAAGTCACTGGCACACAGGCAATGGAGAGGGGGCACACTGGCAACGACGATGAAACACAAAGCTCAGGTGAGTACTCATCGGGATTTAAGAGCTAGTCCTGAAGTGCCATCCAGCAAAGAACTCTAAAGAGACAGAGCTATTTGCATGACAACTGAGAAGAAGCACCAAAAGATAGCATCAGTGGGAAAGATGAAGAGTATAAATCTGTTCCATGTAAAAATACAGGGACAAGCTGATCCGTGTTTCTGTCCCTAGGCTCAGAAACGAATGGATGGAGAGGCTGGAAAAACGGATAAAGATGTTGAGGACCCAACCTGAAGACCCATCTAGCTGAAGATCCCACATTCATTGCATGTTGAGGTGGGGGAGGAAAGAAAATTGATTTCTAGGAAAGTGTGATGGTGTGATGTAACAGCTGAAGTCAATTTTACTTTGTGGCTTAAATGAACTATAATTAATTAGCTGTCATTGTTAGAAGTCTCATATGTGAAATGTCAATTGCTGCTTTTAAGAATATGTGTCTGTCCTTTCATGTGATAAATGGAGAATGTTGTACTCTGAAGTATTAACGTTAATAAATCATGGTTCACTGAGATATAGATGGCTGGGGCAAGAGTTTACTTTCACAGTTTTGCTCAGCAAATGCATTTCCTCAATATTTTACGTTTCTGTATAGACTGACTGTAATATAATGAATTTAGATTGTTTAATGAATAATAGAGATTTTAAATTTTATCACAGCAGAGTAATTTTATCACTCAGGCTAAGCAAGATGGGACATGCGCAGGCAATGCTACCACACCCCACATCACTAGTAGAGCCCAAATTGGTGGGAATTACAGATCTTAGCTGCCATATTAAAAGTCTGTGAGATTGTTAATATATATCCTGACAAATAGTCTCTGTGAGATACCTACAAGAGCTGTTTAATTAACCCACTTAACTTAGTTAACCCATATTAGCTAAGTTGAGGTACTATATTAGCAAAGATAAAGCAACCTGGAGTCTTGAGACAGCTTCTGGTACCTGATCTGTCTTATCTAGAGATGTATTGATATCTTTGTTTCATGCACTTTTTCAACTGTCTGTCATCATAAGCGATAAGCATATTTTCTTCTCTAACACTTTTACCCTCTAAGACCCAGTATTTGTTCCTTAAAGACTAGTACCTTCATAATCCTTGTAGTTTTCCTCTCCCACTTTTGTCATTAGTCAAAAATGTTTCTAGTTCCCTTTCTAATGCTTCATTAGGAAATGTGGCATTTAGTCCAACAATATGAAAGCATTTCAATCAGCTGGTGTAATCAAATCACTTCCTTTTTAGGGTGACTGCTTTGTTGTCACCAGAATACTTAGGGTAATGTACTGCAAAATGGATTGTTTTGAGCATAGTGAAAAACTCCTTAAATTGTTTAACCTTTTAGTCCCTTTTTATAAGACACTATTCATGTTGCTTCAGAGTAAAGAAGATTTGAATTGTCAGTGGGGTGAGAAGAGAACAGTGGAAGGGTTTGAAGTTCTAAAATATTTAAAATATTTGGTCTTTTTAAATCAAAACAAAAATTTGAAAAGCTATTTTTTATCTCTTCATCCATTTTTGTGTGTCCTAAGGCCAAAATTTATTATAGGAATTTAAATATGTAAATAACATTTGTGAAGCCTCAGAAATCCATGAAAGCATGAAAAAAACCAAAAAGGATGACCTTGGAGAACTTACTCAAAAATCAAAACATCAGCAGGTATGTCAACAAACTTGAGAGTAGTTTGCCAGACATCTGATAAAAGCAGCTAAACTCACATTCTTCAGTTTATTCTTTTACTTAAAGCAGTTTTCAAAGTAACATCAAGTGTGCATGTGAAGGCAACAGTATCATTAGAATAAAGCTGTGCTTAAATAAACAATTACCAGGTAGCCACACAACTTAATATCCGGCTTTAGTAAATAATAGATAGATTTCTTGGAAAATGCGAGTTAACACACTTCAATTCTCGCATCACCTGTTTGTGCCTGGTGCTTACTGAAGCTCTACCTGAACTCCATCATGAAACAGCTTTGGGTTTTATACAATTTTGGCTGAAATTAGAGCTTGAACTGAGCTAAGGGAAACATTTTACATTCCCTCCTTCGTTGTGCAAGTGATTGCACAAGATGTAAAACAGAGGGACTCAGAGTTGGTGTATTTTAAAAATGAGAACTCTAACCCTGGAATAAGCTTTTCTTTGCTTCTCACATACTCAAGATCCTTCTTTTACTCTTGTCATAAAGTAAGTCAAAATGAGAAGAATCCACAGAAAGCTGGGAAAAGGAAGATGTGGCAGGAAGTGACTTACATCTGAGTTCCTCAATGCCATGTGTGCACGTGGTGGTTATGTGGTCACCTAAGAATGCTCTGGAATAGGTCCCTGTCAAGATAGAACACCCTAAAATCTTCTCTTGAAAATGATAATAGGGAACTTATTCTTTATGGACTGCACCTATTCAAGTCCAAGGCCAAGAGAAGTTCTGGAAAGATATTTTCAGAGTTAAGCCACTTTCCTCTGAGCTTTACAATTTTACCTCTAGTGTCTAGATGAACTATTTCAGGCTCAGTTTCCACAGCACTAGATTCAGGTCTTTGGGCCGTGTAATCTTCATTTATCTAAATACTGGCAACATGTTTTGATAAAAAAACCCACCATTTCTGAGGGGTAAGCTACCTAGAAGTTTTGTAAATTACCACTCAAAACAGAAAACATATCTAGGAAACAAATATAATCTAGGGTGAATCAGCAAAAATAATGAGTATGATAGCATGAAAATTCAAATTTAGATGTCAAGTAACAATCTTTATCATAAACTGGAGCAGACTCCAAGACAAAATGGTTCTGGCAATTTCTAAACAAAAATATAAATATTATATTTACCACAGAAGTCACAAGAGACATTAAAAGAAGGAAATAAATAAGTAAATAAACACACAATCAAACTGCAATACCTGTAAGACTCGGAAATGAGCCACAACACTGTATCAGCAACCAAAGAAACCTTACTGCAGGACTAAAAAAGTCATCAGCTAAAACCTGATAAAATAAGTTGGGTTTTGTAAAATCATTATGGTTAGAGAGGATGCTTAGATGCTCTTCAGACTATTTTCCACCAATATGCAGTTTCAGAGGATTGCAGTATTAAGCTAAACAGTTTAAATGTAACTCAAATATTTATAAAATAGCTCCTTGAAGACACATTTCATGTCTTGAATTTTTTTCTATCCAGGTTTTCACATTGCTTTTGAGTAACACCAAGCGATTTTGAGTTAAGCCAACATATTTTTAGTAACTGTGCAATTAAAGTGAGGTAGATACTTGGTTCTTTTCCCAGCTTTCATTATTTTGCCATTCCTTTGCTTCATCCTGACACTCGGTGGAAAGAAAGTGCATGTCACTTTCTCTGTACAAATGCATGGTATAGAAATTTTTGAAAGAGCTTGTAATAGTGAGAAAAGTAAAATGTAATAAAGTTTTACCATTCTCTGAAGCAAACACTAAACAATCTGGACCCAGCTCCTTTTAAATAGAATTTATGGGAAGTATGCTGCCGGTTAGCACAAGAGTGACAGATGCTCCATTCTAGCAGTATTAATGATCCATCTAGTGCATGAATAAGGGCTGACAGCTATGAAGAATGACTGTCAGCAACTTAACAGACTTCTTAGCAGTTTAGCCCAAACCGAGACAGCTTAAATACAGTTCTTCACTCAGTAGTTCTTCCTGACCAAGGTCCTTCCTTCACCAAGGATCTCCTCTCTGGAGGTCTCTAATTAAGAAGCAAATAAGCATAACCCATCCACTGCGGCCAGGTTTTGAATTTGTACAATTGACACAGGTTAGGCAAAAGGCAAGCCTTCTTTCTGTTAAGATGGTAGAGACAGACCAGGAATATAGTCCTGCAGACTAATGCAGCATCACACAACAGGTGATCTTCAGCATGACATACAAGTGCTCCCTACTACACAATCACTTCAAGTCCATACAGCTATGCCTCTTTGGGCTTCTGGCCACATCCACTGAAGAGGAGACTGATGTATTGGTCAGTTCTGAGGTGCCTGAAATTGCCAGAACTTAAATATATCTGCCATAAAATACCAAATTCACCTATCATGTTCTGTGTTTGGTGTCGCATTGACTACAGAAGAACTATTTTGCGCTAAAGAAAAGCCTACAGACTACCTCAGAGGTTATGATCCCATGATACATAAGCAGTGAGAAAGGTAATCCCAGGCACACAGAGTTCACTGTGTAAACAGGACAGAAACAGTGGAGGGGAAGTGGAAAGGTGCACCAGAGCCAGCAGTTAGACAAGAGCACAAAATCAAGGTCCAATTGCTCTACAAGGATAATGTGATCCACATACACAGTAGCCCAGTGCTTCAGCTGGAACTGAAATCCATAGACAGTTTATTCTAATAAACAGGTGTGAAAAATAAAAGCATCCTGAAAAGATACCCGAACTGTGGTAAAATACATCCCATATCAAGGGAGTTCATGTATAACTGGATTGGCACCATAAAATTTTGGAGAAGCAGTATAGATACCTCTGGGGAGTTAAGTTAAAGAAGATTGAGAGGAAATGTCTTAAACTGAAGGCAAATTGAGGAGATTTGGCTGACAGCCTAATGTTGATCACAGGTTTTTACTGTTTTGAATTCATCCCCTCACCTTTCCATCCCGAACATCACTGCTGGTGTTAGCTCAGCCATGTGCATGTTAACCACACATGATCTGCAGCAACTGCTCAGCAGAAATTATATTAGAGATAGGTCTGGACCCTAAGTCGTGGCATTATGGGAGCTTTCCTAGATTAAGATAAGACACTTCCCCATGATAAAAGATGCATCCACCCTCTTCTTGCATAAAGAGGACTCAGTTTGGTTCAAACTGAGTTACAGCTTACAAGAAGAACTGATTAGACAATTCTAAAGTTTCAAGGTTGATAAGGAATACTCATATCCATTACAGTGTATGACAAAATACAGATAGCTTTTTGAATGGCCTCTGAATGTACAGGTATGACTTGAAACACCCTTAGAATAAGAATCCCAGTCTGAGAGTGGCCCTGTGCAGCAGGGCACTCCTTCTATCAATACAGACTGGCAGATGTAGTGCTTGAGAGCAGCCCTGCCAAGAAAGATGTGGGAATACTAGGGAACGGAAAAACGGACATGAGTCAGCACTGTGCATTTGCAGTCCAGAAAGCCATCTGCATCCCAGGCTGCATCAAAAGAAGTGCAGGCAGCAGATCAAGAGAGGTGATTCTGTTCCACTACTCCATTCTGGTGAGACCCTGCATGGAGAGCTCTGTCCAGATCTGAGGTCCTCAGCATAAGAAAATCTGTTAAGAGTGGGTCAGAGGAGGCCACAAAGATGGTCAGAGGATTGGAGCATATCTCCTATGAAGACAGGCTGACAGAGTTGGGGCTATTCAGCCTGCAGAAGAGAAGGGTCCAGGGAGACCTTGTTGCAGATTTTTAATATTTAAAGAGGACTTATGAGAAAGATGGAGGGAGAATTTCTACCGGGACCTGTAGTGTAAAGACAAGGGGCAATGGTTTTAAACTGAAAGAGGGTAGATTTGGATTGTACATGATGATGAAATTTATTTTTTTTTATGATGAGTGTGGTGAGGCACTGGAACATATTGCCCAGAGCAGTGGTGGATGACCCATCACTGGAAGTTTTCAATGTCAGGTTGAACAGGATTTTGACTAACCTGGTCTATTGGAAGATGTCCCTGCCCATGGCAAAGGGGTTGGACCAGATGACATTTAAAGGTGCCTTCCAATCCAACCCACTCTATAATTCTATGACTCTGTGATTTTCTGATTCTGTAAATAGAGCAAAGGCAGCCCGGTGCCTGTAGTAAGAAGGGAAAATAAAATTATAGTACCAAATACAAGTTCTGTCTGAGATCCTCCAGAGAAGACAGGTGTGATATACTTAGCTCACAACTCTTTATGCTTATGCTTACCTTTGCAAGATAATTCTCTGTTGACAGCCTGCTGTCTATAGCTGCTGGTAGCAATTTGGAGAGTTAGCCCAGTACAGGGAAAGTTTATAAAGTGCTGTCAGAGGACACCCTACTTACCTGTCTCAACTTACTCTTCTGCCAACACAATCTTTTTTCTAATGAATAAGCATGGTATCTTCAACCTACCCTACACAATTTACCTAGGCAATTCATCCTTTTAGGATACATACTAACATGAGCACCACCAGGGCATACCTCACAAGTAAAAAACTCCCTCAGCTCTTCATCCTCATCTAAAACCATTTTCTTTTTAGTGAACACAGTGTGCAAGGTCTGTGTAGCTGCTTTAAAAGCACTGAACCTTTCCCAGAGGCTTGGGTTTCTTTTTCCCCATCTCACTCCTTGCACATATTCCTTTTCACAATCTCAACACTCTTCTGTGTCAGAGGATTCAATGCAGTAGCCCTGGTGTCAGAGGTCACTGGCAAAGTTTACTTTGAGATTTGAGTGCTTTGTATTTGTGACCCTTTGTTGCATCTCTGCTTCAGGAAGGAGAATGAACAAATCCACCAAGCAGACTAATAGCAACCTGCCAACATTTGCTGTAGAAAAAAGAGCTGGTTTTGAATTGCAAAACTGGTACAGAATTTTCAGGCACTGCCCGACTGCTTTAAAATGCACATACTATCTCTAAGAGCAGGAAGCAGTCACCAAGTGTTTAAATAGTTTTTCTTCTTATATCAAGATGAGAGTTTAATACCAAATTCTATCCCAGAACAAATTTTTATGGACAAGTAATAAAATCCTTTGAAACTATGGGATTATAATAGAAATGCTGACACAGTCTTACCCATGAACAGGAAAGAACATTGCGGGTATAATTATTAAATACAACCTATCATCTTCATGGTGCTCTAAGTCAAAAGGAAAATGAGAAGTTTTGCATAATGCTGAAAATCTGTGAAGGCTTTGATGTTGCTGTAATGCCACACTAACTAATAGTTCATTTAATGTTCAAGTGCTGAGAATGAAACCTTGTATGATGCTTAAGGTTAATGTAATTAGAAAGTTTAGAGCAGAAACCAACTGGGGGAAAAAAGTGATCTCTGTTTGACTTGATTTACCTAGATTAAATCCTATTGTCAGAATATTTAAGCAGTGTTTCATGATTTAGGTCGTGTTCTAAAGCAAAGGTGTGGGTAGTCTATTGAAAAAGAAAAGCGCACTGAAATCAGCCCATATAATCCTTATACTGTTTGCAAGTTATTAATAAGTAATGTTACACTGAAGACAAAATCTTGGGACAGCCTTTTTACTCCTAGGTAGCAGCTTCAAAAATTAGGATCAACTGTGTCAAAAGCAAGAGCAGTGAGACTCTGTGGGTTGTGGAATAGTCCCAGGAATGAAATCAGTTGTGACCCAAAACGGAGCTGTGCAAATGGTTCTTCAGTGGTTAGTAGAGCTACACATGCATGCATCTGCATACTGAAATGGTACCAGAATCCCTAGGCACTCTTATTTGGCCCTCATTGAATAACACTACAGCCCAAAAGATGTCAGATTAACAAAGACCAGTGAGTCAGAAATAAAAAGGCTTTTTTGCAGCCACTGGGGACCTGCTGGCCTGTGGGAGTACAGAGACTGTATCCTGGCTGATGCATAGCATGAAAAGGAGTAGGTGAGCTCATGGGGATGCTTTACAACACAGCCCAGATCCTCAGCAAGAGAGCTCGCTTGCTCCATGGCAAGTCACTTGTGTATTGCAGGATTTTGAAGGAAAGATTTGCTTTGATCCTTAAGGTTTTGCTTCACTGAATGGAAATCCTGGAGGGCCAGAAGACCAGCCTGTTCCTGAAAATCCCTCAACACAAGCTCACAGGATGATTCATAGTCTGCAATTTAACAAATAAGTGAGAAGGCAACCACCGGTTGCAATAAGCCTTGCCCTTTTCTCAAGTCTACTCACCTCTCTCCTTGCACTGGCAGAGCTACTGGAGAGCCTGTACAGTGAAGCAAGTCAGAGAACACATCCAGTTGAAATAAACAGATATACATATATTTTTGCTCAGGTGGTTTATGGCTAGATCTGCTCCCCAATGTTATTCTCTCCTTGCTTATGTACTTTCATAGGAGATAGAGGGGTGCCAGCAGAATGGCTGATGGAGAGCAGAACTGTGCTGCACGCCATTCATCCTGGCTTTTTAAGGAAGACTCCATTCTGCCCATGTCCAAGCTATTTAACATGCTAGCTCCCCAGTCTGTTTCAATGAAAAAATATTTCATTAATAACTGTTCCAAATATTTTAAAAAATAATAATAATAATAATAAAAATCCCACCTACCAAACAGTAACACATACCTAAAATTCAGATAGTGATTTTTATTAATAGGTCTCAGAGCATTTAAAATGAGAATTATTACCTGATTGTTTCACTGATAGGGAAAATAAGACAAGTTGTGTTTTAGGGCACATAACTGGTCAGTGCTGTAGCTCGGTTATAACTGCAGCTCTGCACACCAGTCCAACCTACTATCTACCAGGAAACACAGTCTGCCAAACACAATCAAAATACATGCAAAGTGGCAAAAATATTGTAAACTTTTAGTGTGTATGGCTTTGGCTTATTCATAAATCACATGTCCCAGAACTATGATCTACGTCATTCATTCTTTTCCAGAAAACAAGATTCTCTGTCATAATCACAAAAATAGCAAATCTGTCCTGGACAAGTTTTTCAGTTCTCTTTAAAGCCATGTTTCATTCCCATACTTAGATAGAGGAGAAAAATACTTTTCTCATTGTTGTTTTGCAATCTGAGCCCTCCAGATTTTTGAGCGCAAAACAGCTTAAAAAAAAAACCAAACAACAAACAAACAAACAAAGCAAAAACCCAGTATATATAAAACATGGAGTTTAACAACCCTTTATGAAAATTCATACAGAGTGAATTTATTGAAGACTTTCTGTGCAATTGCTTAGTTGGAAGCTCTCAGTTTTCGGCATCTTCTGTACAAAGCATTTATTCATTCAACACGCTTTCATATTAAAATGGGTTATTCAAGAGAGTGGTCATCTCAGGTCAGAGACTATTATGTTCAACTAAATAATCCTTCTTTACATATAAGTTATGAACACCAGAAATTACATTCATTACTATAATGACATTGATCTCTTATTTTATAATCAATTTCATCTCAACAGCAGTATTTTTTTCTCAAGAAAACAGAAATAAAGCTCCTCAATTTCACAGCACAAAGGATCTGCAAGACACTTTGCTTTACCTGAACAGAATGGCTCTCAGGAGCAAAAGATTTCTTCCTAATGCAATACTGATGTAACATTTGTCTACTTACACACCCTCCGCTGAGCAGGAAAAGTGATTTAGCAAAGTAGGGGGCTAGTGTTTTTAATTCAGAACATCAAATGTTAAAACTCCTCTTGCAGTTGTTTCTTATTTAATTTGATCTTTTTCTTCCAAAGGCTCAGCAGACCCAACATGCTGAACCAAAAAAAGATTGGGTTAAGACATATGAGATTAAAACACAACAGCTGTATGACTGTACAGGAGCTGTTTCCAAAATCCCTGCCATTTTAGGGCAAATATTTCCCCACACATCCAAAGCTCTGCTACTGGACTCCTCAGAACTGCCCCAGCCTAAGCTATTAGGCACCTCACTCACGTCTCACAGGGAAGGCAGCAAACAGGATCAGTGTAGGTGGCATATTTCTCACACGTGCCAACAAGAGCATCTCTCCTGAAGAACACAGCAGACTTAATATCAGCTTGTATAGAAGGGATACAGAAAAAATTAACAAAGAAAATGCTGTTCATTTCATTAGCTGAGGCACTTTGTGTAGCAGTACATTCCCAGCAAGTAGAAACAGATTCTTCTCAGCCCCAGCAGACTCCTGACTACATCTTGGTGGAGAAAAAACAAACAAAAAAACCACCAACTGCTTTATGGTATTTAAATTTTGTTGTGAAAAAACAAGTTTACTGGCATGAAATCTAGCATGTGTATATATAATCAACCTGTAAAAGAAAGCCAGCTTCACTAAACTACCACCTGCACAAAAAAATCTTCGCATCATTATACTATGTATACTAGGAAGTTGATGGGAGATGGCCTCCAGGATTTCCCACAAGTCTCACATCTTCATTTTGAAATGGGACACAGCAGTCCTACATTCCTCACAGGCAAGAACCCACCCTATCCTTCTTCCCTTCCAAGCAATCCTGCTGATGGTGATATGACAAAAGCCCAAATAGAGGCTCAAGCTATTTGAGAAATCCAGGCTGAGATCACAAATTACTAATATTAACAATTTATAACTGTAGTTTTTCAGGTTTCAAAGGCAATTTCTTCACTTTCATTTTATCCCCTATTCATAAAAGTTGTCAGCTCACCTGTCAGTTGGTTTTCATCAATGGGTAAACAGCAACTTTTAATCAAATAGGGAATGTAGAATGTACTACTCCCCATGATAGTTTAGTAACAAAGATGGTGACACAGTATAATGTTCTGACATAATTTTCCTCCTTATAAGACTCTAATCTCCATTAACTGCCATATTAACCATGGCTCAGAACTCATTTTAAAAGGCAATTAGTGAAGGACACCACAAATGAATGACTAGAAGCTTCCTAGTATTACAATCCAAATTATACCACACCCTACTGTCAGTTTCTGCTCTGAGAGATGACATCCTTCATCTCCATTCACTTTCTGATGTACAATGAAGAGGAACAGGTTAAACTGGACATGATCCCAATTAATGCAAAAGCAAGACAGAGAAAAGTAATTGTGGCTTATTTGTGCATTTGAGTCATTGAACCTGTTGAACCATTTCTGTGGAAGGTAATGAATTTGCTCTTTCTGCAACTCTGCACAGTTGTCTCCTTCCTGGACTCCAAGGAATTTCCCCAGTTCGTTTTTAGCAGGTGGCTACTTGGCTGTCCTCACCAAATTACAGTCCCTTTCTTTTGATCTTCATCAGGGGTCATGGACATACTCTCATGTTCCAACAAGTCCTCGACCATGTCATAATCCAATTAATAAGAAAGACATGATTCCGATGCCCTCTCAACCAATAAATAGGATAAATATGTTGTTAGCTATGGTGAGAAGCATTATAGTGATTAAGAAGGTTAGGAGGTAGGAAAAAAATTTTGTGATTTGGGGTTCTGAGGCTATGTATCATGTTGCAAATTGTAGGATAGATCAGGCTACAAATAATGCAATTAGGAAGAATATTATTGAGTATTGGTCTACTTTGAAGCTTCATGGAATTTTGAAATTATTGATAAATTTTCACTCCCAGTAAAAGGTGATGTTTTCTATGCCGAGGTACATAAACAGGGTTATTGGAATGAGGCTTGTTAGGAAGGAGATTTTAATGGTTTGTGTGATGGTGTATGGGGAGTTTTGGAATTTTTTGTTAGGAGTGGGAGTAGGATTGGGGTTAGTAGGGTTGCTAGGGTTAGAAGTAAGGAGATGTTGAGGGTTAGTTGGAGGTCCACTGCTTTTACTTAGATTTGCACCAAGGTGTGTGGTTCCTAAAACCAGGGGATTACTACTATCCTTTAAAAGCAAAGGAGCTGAGGTTTTAAACTCAGATGCAAGAATTAGCAGTTCTTGTTGGTTAGGCCTCTCCCTTGGCAGGCAAGAAGGGTTTAACTTCTATTTTTAGGATCACAGTCCAATGTTTGGTTTAAAACTATGCTTGCATGAGGGGATTCCTGAAATCAGTTCTGGTTTAAGGATGAATAGAATGGATGGTGTGATGTCTAGGGCTATATGGAGATGTTCTCGTGTGTTTGAGTTTGAGATGGATGTCATATAGGTCCTTGAAGTCCTTGAATTCTGACCTTCTGAATTTGAGAGGAAAATCAGCTGAACTCCTCATCAAGGTCAAGCTCACCCTGCCTTGGTCCTTTGGTAGTTATGAGGGTCCTCTCTCCTTCACACTTCTGAATATTCTGACTGTGGGGGCATAGGATGATGATTTACCAATCGGTTTGATACCAAGACAGTGTCATTAAGGTCATGGCTTAACATCAATACTATATAAATCTACTTTCCTCACTTTCAGAAAATGACAAAATGGTTAAGCATATCAACATCCACCACATCTTATCTTAATATACATAGTTTTCCTAGTAAATCCTTTGCCTCTTTGCAGTTCTACATGCACTTCATATTAACTGGATTGAACTACAGGTCAGAGTCTCAGGTTAGGAAACCCATCCCTTGCCATTTTTCTCCTCTTGATTGTAGCACACCTACGAAAAACTATAAAAATTATATGAGAAGTAAAGCTAACACATTCCTCTGATTATCTTCTTGGGATTCATTATTTTTCCAGTGCCATTTCTAAACAGCTTCTCTGGCAGCAAAGACACAGATCTGGATCATGTGAATTTGACAGTTCTTAATAAGAAACAGATGGCAAATGTATTTGCAGTAATGCAGGTGGTTGGCTTTGACTCTGCTATTTCATGGGTTGCAGATGCTACTCTGACTCAACTAATGAAAGAAGAAGAGGATCAGGGGATTTAATGTTTGCTTTGGCAAACTATATATCTGGACCTGAGTTGCAAAGTAATACATCAGGGTGTTGTCACCTAGAACCTATTTACAGGAAAGACTAGGATAGTGAAGAAGAGCTGAAAGATCTGCAGAAATAGTTCTAGGTTACAAAGGCCAAATGGAAACTTAGACCAGGCTCAGCCCAGACATTATGCTGGTCATGAAATTTCCCCTTGAATGATACAGAGACAAGGAAAACCCTCTGCATGTGAATCAAAGTAGTACAAACTGCAGTATAAAGAGTTCAGTTCCTTATTGTAAAGTGGGGATAGGAGGGAGGGATACACCTGCTGGTTCCTCTGTTAATGTAAGGGCTAATTTGCAGCCAATTGGAGGGAAGTTTTCCTCATTTGGGAGAGATGTTGGTTTTGCATGCACTTGGTAGGGCATGAAAGTAGTGTGGAAGTATCTGGAGACACAAAGTCTTTACAGAAAATGTTGGAAAATTTTAACTCAGAAAGAGACAAATTTACAGGCACCTTGTTGAAACATTGAAAAATACTGAAGATGGGTAGGATTGGAATGAAAGGGTATTATGTGCCCTCAGTATGGCTTAGAGCATCATAAGAAATAGTGGCTGCATGACCAGTCCCAAAGAAAATGGTTTTTTTTTTCACTTTTCTGAAAATACAGAAAATTATTATCATAAGTAATAAACAGAATTCATTGATTCTTGTTATAAGTTGAAAATGTCAGTCAGGATATTGACTTCATAACTTTTTTCCATAGGATCTTAACTGCTATAAAGATTCTGTGTATTAGTGACATTGGGTACTTTTAAATTTGTGGTTAACATTTAACATGTTTCTCTATGCTTATTCTCTAAATATAACACCAAGAGATATATTTCATTATCAGACGCACTCATACACACTTTTTGAACACACGTGGTCAGAGATGCAGTGCGTAGACTGGAGAGTCGGAACGGGTAAGACGAGAAAAAGAAAGCAAAGGCCATAAGTATAAACAAGGTCAAGTTAGTATACCAGGGAAATAGATAAAATATTTCAAGACAGTGATGGAGGTACTATGTTCATCATTGAGGTTTATACTGTGAGAATTTAGACAAATGTTCTTACCTCTGTCTCTTACAGCAGTGGATAATTAATCCCTGAAGGGAAAAACTGCAAACCTCAATTATAGATGTACTGTAACATTGCACAAAGCACTCGGAGGAAAAAGTTCCCACTATAACATTTTCATGCAGGCTATCAGTGAGATCTCCTCCACATTGTATTCTTTCAGACTGTGTATAAGGTTTTTGTGTGTCACATCCTACAGGCCTGGAGAGATACATTTACGTGTTTCCCCCAGTCAGCCTCACACAGAGGTGAAGGGGAAGGTGAAGTGACTTGTATTAGACATGTGGATACTCTTCTGCATTCTCTTGGGTTGCCTGTTTATTTGTAAGAGAAGACACTGCTTAGGGTGACAAACGCTATGCACAGAACTATCAGGAGGGGTCACTCATGGTGTAGAGCTGCATATGTGAGGCAATGTCTGAACCCTTTCAGACAACCAATGCAAACATATAAGGGATCAGACTGTAACACAGACCACAGAAAAAGAATCTGTGTTAAGACAACTCAAAAAAGAGTCCTTATATCTATACTTTGATATACCAAATTATTTGTTTCAGAAACAGCATGTGTGAGCTGGAAAGTCTCAAAGGACTTTAGAAAGAGGAGTTCATTGACATTTGTGTGATAAAACATGACTGGGTAGCAAAAATACTTAACTGGTTGCTCTTCTTCACTCTCATCTGCTTCTGCAGAGACATAATTGAGCCCTAAAGCTATTGTCCATTTGACATCTTTAACAAGAAATTAATTCTCGATTTATTTGTGTCAGTACCATGCATGACCTCTTCTTGAAATTGACAGCTCTTGAAAAACAAGGCATGATATCCCCATTTTGAACTTGACTGACTGGACAATGGATTTTTCTAAACACCAGCTAGTAAGTTTTAATTTATATTTGTTTGAAGGACCATGCCAGTAACAAATTAAGACACATCTACTATGACAATATGGTACACCATAATGAAATACATGGAGTTTACTTAAATCTATAACAGACACCCTCCAAGAAAAAACATACCAGCACCCATGTTCAGTTTTACAAAGTGAGGCCTTGTACAGATTGAATATACCAGCTCTTTTCATTGGCTGTGTTTTTTTTCTAATCACAAAGACTTTCTTGATCAAAGAATCACAATGACTGACAGTGACAATAGACATTTGCAGTATAAGCCAAATCTGAAAAAAAGCAATGAGATTCCTAAGTATGCACATAGAGAATCTCTCCTTAATTAACCCCAGTGAAGGGAGATTTTTTCCCTTCCCTAAAGAAGTTTGGCAAGAGGAAGAATCATAAGGATATACTTAAAATATTAACATAAATTCCATATACAATTTTACCTGTCAATTTTAACCCTAAGATCTGATTTTTTTTGTCATTGTTTTCTTCTGCTTACATTGATCATGAACTCACCTGGCACAAAGAACCTGCATTTAGACATGTTCAGGCTTTTAAAATTTTTTCTTCTCCTGTTCTTGGAGCCTGAATGTCTCAAGCATCCTACGAGCCTTCATTTCCTTCAAAAAACACATGCAGAAACAATGGTGCCACTAGGGTGCACAAAATGTGCCTGCAAGTCTGTGAATTATCTCTAGCCAAATGCAGAAAATGAACTGATATTTGGCAACAGTGATCCAGGTAAAATTTCCACAAGCATATGGAGAAAAGAATTATACATGATCTCCACAAGATCCAGACAGATGCATTTTCCTGGTATAATATGGGTATCAAAAAGATGAAAAACATAATCGTAGCAACTGTTTTGAAAATGGTTTTAACCTGTAGATAGGAAGCCCATTATCCTGAAGCCATTTATAACACTACTTTCTCAGCAATATGTTTATGAATATCTTTATATAACTCATCATGTTTATGAATGAATATAGGCTCATAACATTTTTCTATAGCAAGGGAATACCTTCATCTCTGTTTCATAACAGGTGAACCAAAACACAGAGATATGAAACAATATGTAGGTGAGGGAACATCAGCACTTTCTGAATTACATCTTTGGAAGAGGTGCAGTTTACCAGCTTTACTTGCCTCAGTTATGCTAAGTTAGAATGTGGCTAAGGGGTTGCAGTCGCTGTAGAAACACTAGGTTTCATCAAACCCCGGGCATACAAACACACCAATAGGAGAGAAACTGTGAAATTCCTGTACGAAGTAACAAAGACAAGGAAATTGGAGATTTATAGTGATAGAACTGGAAAAAAATAGTTAATGTGTTTACTATTATGTTCTAAAATTCTTAAAATTTAATCTGTGCTTCTGGGAAACCATGCTGATTTCACAGAGCTAGTACACAAGCAAGATAGTGTTAAGAAAAATAAATTACAAACTCCAACTGTTTTTTTTCACCCGCCTGGCTGTGTCATGCCTCCCCACCTTTATGCACACACATGCTCCCACCCACTTTATTTAAAAATAATTTTTTATTGCACCTACCCAAAAGCATAGCCTTTCAATTTTGCAAGGAAAAAAAATAAACGAGAAATCAAAAGAGGGAGCATTTAATTTAAAAGGAAATAATTCTTCCTATTTTGACATGAAAGCAGGAAAAAACCCACAAGTTTGTCTTTGAAATTTATGGCTACTTTTTGTTTATTTATAAAAGAAATCTAAAGAGTGATTAGTAATTCAGAGCTGAATTACCTCATTTTTACTTAAAGTTTTCTAAGAAAATATTTGGACAATATAATTTTTTTTACTAATAAAATGTATCAAAAATCAAAATTTAAAGAAAAAACATAACAGTAGAGAAAATACTAGGCTTTGTTTCAAATAGTGTATCAAGGACTTTGAAATTCCTAGTAATGGTTGGTACCTACACAAACTCATTTTGCACTTAGTATTCCTGTGGTAACCCTAGACTCCTCAGGGCTCACTGCAGCAACTGCATATTTATCTAATTTTTAATCAAATATTAAAAATAGACAGATGTTGTAAAGAATCGAAAAGGAAATTCTAGGTTTAGAAATTATTCATATGTGCTGCCAGAATTTTCATTTGAAGAGGTGAAATGGTGAAACAGTAATTCACACAAGATAAATGTGGGAGACTGCACTGAATCACTTCCAGTGGGATTATTCAAGGCAAGCAAAAGTTTAACCCATGCTTAAGGCCCTAGATTTCAGCCCCAAATCCTGCTGATTTGCCTTAGAATGACTGAAACTGTTCTTCTAAATGACCTAGATGTGCTGTAATCACTGGGAAGCTTTTAATGACAATGTGTTTAAATACCAACTACTAATTATTATTTGCAATCATTAAACTAAATCAAAGTTGATAGAAATGACCACTACTTCAATTTGCAAGTCTTATTCTCCTTAAATTGTCCCAGGATGTTTAAGATGGTAATGGTTTTGAAGTCCTTTGTATGTGTGTATGCAGAAGATATGGTGGGAAGAGATAGCATCAGTTTTGGTGAGTAAACTATTAGAGGAGAAAGGAATTGCTGTGGGAGATTAGTCCAGTAGGGCAAAGACACTCCGTACTCATTATGTGTCTTAAATTGGTGCTCTTTCCCCATTGAACTCCTACAGCAAAACCAACAAATAACAGAACTGTTACAACGAGTCTGTCTCTGGAGAAGTTTTTACATATTTTATAAACTCTATTTCCTGTACATAAAACCCATGTGCCTCTTCATGGTATGTCAATCTACTGTTAAGCTAAACTCCCGGTACCGCACATAACAATCTTGTTCTTCACTTAATAAAAATTCAGTAAATAGTCTGTGAATGCAGGACAGTTTTTGGAAAAGCGAAACCGGGGTGGGGGTGG
>JAWWEU010000091.1:33342851-33353761 GCA_035583155.1 Acropternis orthonyx
GCTCAACAAATTTTCTGCAATAACATCTTATTTCTGGCTGTAGTCTTTGTGCAGGAACTGCTGCCAAAATGAAGGAACCTGTTTCATGGGGATTTTTCACATGCATCCAAAATATTTTACTGGTAGACATGGGGAACACGATAAATGTATAAGTGCATAGTGGAATTTTTTTTTTCTCAAATATAGTAACAAGCTTACTTTCAAGGCATGTAATTCCACTTTCTAGGCTATTATCATCATCATCGTTATTGTTATTGCTGTTATTTCTTAACACTGCAGAGTCAGTGGCATGATGAGGCATAGGAAGTGGAACAAGGATAGCTGCCTGCTCTGTCAATGTGTCCATGGGATCCTTATTGTTTTCCTCATGGTCTGAGAGATGGCTGTGGTGAGAGATACAGTACACAGTGTATAATGGAAGTTCTTAAATCAGCACCCAGCTGTCCATTTTTTTAATTCATGACTGTCTCTGAGTCAATTCACTTGCCTGAAACAATGACATACTGCTTGTGGAGATCCTTTTCAGCTGCATCAAAATGTTAAGCGGACTTAAATTCCTTCCATCCCCTTACTCTACCTGCCCATAGCCAGGTGCCCCCGACACTGACCACCAATACCACGGAAAGTTATAATTGTTACAAAAGTGATACTTACCTCTCCCCGCAGAAAAGAGTGTGGATGTGGCTTGGGGCAATTTAGAGGGTGGCAGATGGGGTTTGGGGCTGTTGGGTGTGAGTGGCAGAAAGCTTCATGGGGGTGTGAGGACAGGCTCTGCTAGCCAGCATCAGTCCCATTAAAGACCAGCATTACCTTAGGTTTTACTAGCTGCTAAATATTTTCTACAATGGGAACAATGACATTTGACCCACTATAGTAGGGAGAGATTCTTGAAAAACCACTTCAGTCTCTTCTGCCCTACAATGACCTCCTTTAGATCCAGATTTGATGCACATGCAGGACACAGATTATATAGTTCCTATTTATTGTGGCAGCTTCAAAAGTAGAGAGTTTTGGGGATTTTTGGTAGGTTATTTTCACATTAAATTCACAGTGAATCTTGAAAGATTTGTATAAATAGTATCAGGAGTTTGTAGCTTTGTCCAAAGTTTGAAAATTACACTTTGATGGAAAGTAAATGGAGAACCCTTAAATTTTCATACTTTGAATAGTGAATAATTCTAATTTATCTGGCCTACCAGAAATTTAAAAATAAGATCTGATGAGGATATGATACATACACATATGAAAAAAAAAAAACACACCCAGAGGTGTGAATACAAATTCTATTTATATTTATTACACACATAGTATGTATATACACACAATATGCTAAAATGCAAAAACACTGATTTTCTAATCCAAACAAAATGATGAAAAAATTTGAGTCATGAGCAACTATACTGAACTTCTTTCAGAAGCTTTTCAGTTTAAATAAAACCCTTCTAAATGAATGAACTTATCTATGTGTGTGACAAAGAGGGCTCTTTTTTGTTAAACATTTATCATGTTAAGCTATTAATGCAAGAATTAAGCAAACAAAAAAACCCCAACATTCTGATTACTAAATTTGCTAATTTACTTATTGGTTTTACCAGGTTAATTGGATTTTGTTAATCCCTCTAGAATTAATTTTTCTATCCATGTTCCCTTGAGAACTTTCTTTTCAAGGGAAAAAAATAAAGCCCGAGAGCTTTAGTACTCTGACATTTTTGTTTCACATTAAAACAAATTTTAGAGTCCCTAGAGGGAACATTACCTCCAGCTACTTACTCCATATGCACTTGCAAAGAAAAATATAGCAGTACTTAAAATGCAACATTCTGGTGAATATCTGAGATTTACATATGAATACTCAGATATTTTCTTTCCTAAAGCACCATAAAATCTCATCAGTCATTTCTATAGGGTTCTGAGTGCTGCTGTTTGCTGCTCTTTCAAAACTGCAAACACTGTCTTTAAGGACCCTCCATCACTGCTTGTTCAGCTGAAGTATTTTCTGGGAGGCCTGAAAGGAAGTAGTTTAGAGCAATAAAGAACTTGAAACAACCCAAGAAAATCGTTCTTGTTTCTGCCTAATTTAAAGCTATTTAAAGGCTATTTAAATGGAAGGGTTTTTTGTTTGTGCAGGTCTCACAGAAAAAATCCTCTTGACTCGGTGCAGGTTGGACACAAGCCTGAAAGACTGATCCTTCGGCATAAAGCGTCTCCTTACTGCGCCAACTCCCGCTGCTCTGGCAGCTTCTCTAAGGAGCGACAGACAGAAACAAAACTGTGGTCGCTTAATGGGCAGAACAGTTTGTATTTGGAGCTTCAGGTAATTGAGAGACCTGACTGATTATCTGTCTGTGGTGGGAGGACTGTAGGGCACCTCCGCATCTATCTTCCTCACAGCTGCGCTAATGGAAAGGCTACAAACCCGGAGGGATGGCACGTTTCCTGAAAACTGAAAGAAAGCTGCAAAACGCCCCACTTCTGTGCATCCTGAAATGGCCTTACTGCAGCCAACAATTGCCATATTGTATTAAAAGATTAACTCTTCCAGTGGAAGTAAAAATATCTTAATATACTCGTTACTTATTTTTATAATTTCTTTTTAATTTTTTTCCCTATTTCAGCTTCTGAAAAGATAAACTTGAACCTGTTTTCACAATGTTTGTGTGAAGTTATTGAGGGATATTGGTTGGTTGGGGTGGGCAGTTTTGGGGTTTGAATTTTTGATTCTTTTCTTTTTCAAGAGAAACTTTTCTTTTGAATCATGGCTTTAAAATTTGCATCTTAAATATTTTTGGGGGGTTAGGTGTGTATTTAACCTCTCTAGTTACTTTTGCCATGGACAAATACATTTTTCTGTCAAAACTGATTCAAGGATTTAGTATATTCTATTTCTTAAAAATGTTAAATATCATGTACTTGTAGAATTTTGAGACTGCATTTTCAAAACGTAAATTATGTAAAAGCCTACCGTGTTTAACAAAGCTATATGGAGTAGAGAGATTTTGATATCTGAACCTCCCTTCAAAAACAAAATTAACTATAGCTTTTCTTTCCTTTAACTTTTTTATCTTAGGGTCTCTTCTCAGTCAGGCTTTAATTTCAGCAAAGCTGGAAAATTCATATGAAAAGTATTAACACCTCAAAATAAAGGTGTCTTTATTTTCAATGTGCACACTCAGCCTTTTCAGTTCTGATAAGTAACTAACTGATCAAATCATTTACTTTCTACTTTAAAGCGCTTCATTTGAAACTCAAAATGGGGCAGGAAGAACCACAAAATTCAATCTCATTTCCACTTTTCAAATTTTTTTTCCTCTAGGGAAGATTCTGGCACTATTGCAGAACAGATTTATACCTATGCCAATCACAATAGAGCTAGCACGTCATTGAAGTCATCCGCTAAAATATATGTTCAATGAGAAGTTTATTATCATTTATTTATTAACCCTAATGTCCTTACATCTGGCACCAATTGAATTACAACCTGATCTTTCCATCAGTTTTGGGAAGCGGTTTGTGATACACTGATCACTGCAGTAAGATTCATAGTGTTACTATTTATATACAACACATGCAACACCCTTGGGCCCTGATTGTTTCATTAATTCTCAACATATTCAGTGACTGATTTCTTTATTCCCAAGAACAGGTTTTGGGGTTTGTTGGGTTTATTGTTTGGGAAACAAGGGGTCTTTGCCAATCCTAACACAGAAAGTTCAAGGTAACCTACATGGTACCATATCTCACAATACTACACACAACAGAACTCCGTATTTTCCAGCCTCACAGTCAATGAGTCAGAAGTGCAAAAAAAAACATACGGTCATATCCAGATGGGATTGCTGTACAAGCAGTAGTTTCTCTTTTATAAGTCTTCCCTACACTGGGAATTTTAGTCACACAACTGCTCTTTGTACAGACCACCAGTAACACAAGTATAGTGTACTACTGGGAAAATGGATTCAGCTACAGTTCTATCCAGCACAGCAGTAGTCATTTTATTCTCATGTAGACTGCAGAAATCTTACTTAAAACATGTTTGGTGACCATGATGGAGCTGATGTCAATGAGGTAAAAAATGTCTTAGCCAATATTGTCTGGTTCCCCATAGGGCTTAAGAGTTTTTGTCTTTTTCTCCATTAGGGCAACTTGATTAAAATACTTCCATTCTTTCAAGAAAAGACAAAGTCATCAAGAGTTCAGAAATGGATTCCACTCTGTCCAACCTAGCCTAATCTGGAACAAAAAGGTTCTATGTTTATGTGGGACAATCTCTGTTTTAAACTAGCTTTTCAGAAGCAGTATCTGCGGTTGCACTCTGCCAACATTACACTTTGCCAACAGTGTCTGGCTCTATGCTTCCCATCCCCAGCCACACAAACATGCAGCAATATCCCAAATCTTACTGATCAACATTGCTGCAGGCTCAAAAAAACCCAACGACCCACAAGACATCCCATAAAACCCCAGCTGGCCATCCATGCCTTACTTTGTTATAAGACAGCAAACATTGACATGTACTTAAGATAACAGAAGAAAGTTGCATTAAACCTTTTTAGCCTTTTTTCCCACCCTCTCTACTAAGGTTTAAGCATTTAAGGGGTTATATTTAATGTCTACTGTTTTCTTACACATGTACAAATAAATGAAAATGAGAAAGGAACTAGAACACCAATTGTCCACTCAGTGTTCATTAGATGTAAATGTGGGAAGAGCAGTTTAATGGAGTCTCATCACACAGAGTTACCAGAGACTGAAAGTGCTACTTAACTTAGTCACAATTAAATTAGAATAAACACATTATCACACTATATGGAAGTGATCATTAGTTTTTATCAGACAACAGAAAAGGATAGGACAGGACTGCACAAGGTTAGGGAAGTATCAGTCAAAAGACAGCACATAATGTACCTCAGCCTTTCTCCTAAAATCCATTAATTACATCTTGTAGTCCTTAACATTTCAATTACCAAGCAGACTTCTTATTCTTTTGAAACACATCTATTTTTCTATTCATTACCTTTCTTTAAGTATTAGTTATATTGAAACATCGGAAAGTTTTTATTTTTATTAATTTTTTTCTCCCTGCACTTCTTATGGAACTGTGAGAAAAGGCAGATTTCACCACAACAGTCATAATCAAAGACTTGTCTCCTCAGCTGGAAACCTCCCCTCCTTTTGTCTCGGGAAAGCACTGAGCCCATTTTGCCTGTGCAGCTTATCATTCTCCTGCACAAGGTTAGACAAATAAAAGATTCAGATCTGGGTTTGGACCACAGATACATCTGTGTGTGTCTTGCCAACGACCCAGACATGCGTGGCTCCTGTGTTGTCTAGCAGACAATGTTACCGTAATGTTCAGCCACAAAGGTATCCTGAAGCTCCTGGTTTGCTCATTGAGACTGGAACAAACACACTACTAAATGGATAAAATTAGAGTCTTTGTAAGTCACCAAGTAGTTCAGAGCATTGTCTGCTGAGACACCATCAGAGACATCGCCTCTGGTTAGGAAGGCAGTGCTGGCAGCTGTGCACAAGAGCTGTGTGCTGCTGGTGTGCACAGAGAGTTTATATCTCCTTGACAGACATAGGAATGGCTGCCAGGAAGACATGAAAAAATCTGAATAGGGACCAAATCTTTCTGTCTGACTTAGGCTCTTCTCCCACTGTTAGGAAAATATGGATCTGTAAAAGAACATACATTAGATCTCTGACCAAAAAAGCTATTGAGATAATGTCTTACCTGACACACTAGGAACAGAAATTTTAACAAAAAAAAATAATTATTGTCACCACAGGACAAAACCTGTGATGCTTTTTTCTGTGAAAAGGGGTCATGAACTCACAGGTCTTTGGTTACTTGATGTCCTTTATGAACATTTAAAATAATCCATGAAAGTTATTTGAGAAACCATCCTTACGAGTAAGGTCTCCTATCCAATTTTTATTGTGCAATTAACAGCTGACAAGTGCTGCAGCCATCACATTTCAAACCCTGGTCTTTTGAAATGCCCATCTATGAAGAGAAAAGCTGATTTTCTGTACCAGGATATACTAACCCTTTGTCTTTCCCTTTGTGTATCTACATATGTGTTTTAAGACTTTACTTGCATATTGTTGCAGTGAAGGTCAAGTAGGATTTTACAATTGGTCTAAAACCACAGCCCAGCATCACAAAATTTCCTTCTTCAAAACTCCATGTCCTTCAGCAGGACTTTTCATGTCCTTCAGCAGGACTTCTGCAAAATATACAGTTGCAAGTTTAGACCCCAATAAATGGTACTGTCATTATTATTTATACCATATCTGCACTGTTGGACACTGCAATAGCCAGAATGAACAGATGCTTGGGAAATTATTCAGTGGCATATGGCTGACCTTGCAGTCTCATAGAAGGTTTTGAAACACTGTTTATATTTCTTTTTTATATAATTACAGAAAACTATTTTATGTTTGCTCAGGTTTACTGAGAATAAGGAAGGCAATAAATCTGGATTACAGAGGAACATGAGTACAACTTACAGTAACAGTGTGATTTAAATGAAATGTCTTCTCATTTGACTTGATATTACATTAATGTAACGTTTTAGAGGTTTGAGTGAACAATCACAGAAGTAATGTTTCTGTAGCACTAGAGAAACACAAATTATTTCAGAAAACTAAAACAAAAACAAAATGTTCCTGAAAATCTTGCCCTGAAAGTATTGCGTATGTTTTCAATCACCTCATAAAATCTATTTCTTATGATTGAACTGAGTCCTGAGGATCATCTTACATAATATATCAACTGTGACTAGATGAGAGAACTATTTCAGCTTTAAACATGGGCAAGAAATGGCAGTGAACAGAAACTACCGAATATAGTACAAAAATACATTCAGAGAAATAGTAATAACCTATGTCACTGGTATGCAGTTTTTTGACATTCATCTTTGTCTTTCTTCATGGACATACAACAAAATGAATTACTTCTCAATCACAGAAATGCCACCATTTTTTTAGCAATTATCTTTGACTGACAGTCAAAAGAATGACAAGTCATTCATCAGTTTTCTGTTGTTCTGTCAAGCTTTGGTCATTTCATCAAGGAGTAGATGCAGATTTTGGGACTTAGATCCCTAGTTACATGAGAATAATTAACAAATTGAAACTAATAACAGCAATATTTCATATATAAAGAGATAAAAATTATTCACATGAACTGTTTGGATCTTTTCTTAAAAAAATTAGCAACACAGTCGGCCATTTTTTCATAGTCTTATTTCTGTCTGAAAACTAGCACATCCTGAGACAGTGATCAGTGACTATGAAATGTAAACACTGTCAGCTGTAGTGACATCAAAGATGCCTGTAAATTGCCACCAGAAATGTACTGTCACAAACCACAATGCTACAAGACACGTATTGGCATTTCTCTGGTCAAGACATTATATAACCTCATATTGGTTTTCAACACCTGCACTATTTACAAGCATTTAGTCCTTGCCGGCTCAGTCCCTGAGGACAGCAATGCAGTCTTATGACCTGTTAACCATGAGGATTCATTTCTGTTGTCATGTTTTACTATAATTAAAACTGCCTGTTCAGTCATTTATAGTAAGCCTGAAAACCCAACTCTAAACAGAGGAGCAGGGAATGTGGACTTTCCAAGACACTCATGGGTTACTCAGGGTATATAAATAAAACACTCCCTTCACTTTTTCCACTTCCATAGTTTTGTTTTCTCCCATGTCTGTGTCCCACTCTCTTCTATCCCCACTATTCAGATACCTTCCAGCATTTATAGCTTTCTAACTTTGTTTCCAAACCCTAGAACCTCCTCTTCTAAAGAAAGAAAAGAAGGATGAGTATCCTCTGCCTGTGGTGGAAAGTAATACAGGGTTTGGACTGGTCCAGGAAATCCACAAGAGATAGTTTCCCTTTTTTTTTTTTTTTTTATTTATACCAAATTCATTGAAATGTTCACATAGTACCATGCATTGAATCTGGATCTGAATAATGAATTTCAATTATAATAAAATGCAATGTTGGATCCACCTAGTTCTATAGATTTAGGGGTGGGTCTTTAAGAAGTTATTGTTTCCACAGGAGAGAGATGAATTTAAAAAAAAAAAAAAAAAAAGGAAAAAAACAACGAAGCAATACAAAAATTGTGTAGACAAGGTGAGTTGTAGACCGATAATAAAACTATCACAAAACAGTTCAAAATGTGCAGATTTTGTCTGGAATTAAGTCATGTGCCACTGGGAATTTTTAACAGATTAAGTGAATGTCTTTCACCAAGTTATTTGAATTAAAAATCATTAAGACTGTCTGGAAATAAAGGAGAGCAAGAAAAAGGTGAGTACAAATGTGAGAACACACTAAGAAAAACACAGAGAAAAAGCTAGGAACTTCTTACAGCATCTCTGTAGAAGATACAGAGTGATAATATCTGTTCTTCCATTCCCTGTCGATAGAGCAGCATAAAGTTGCTCTTACAATACACACAGCCATTTTCCAAAATCTCCATTTAATGTAGTGAAGACAGTCAATTATTATGTTGAAAGGGTTTGGAGTTTTCTTCTCTCTAAAAAATTTTATCAGCTTCTAATTGTGGCAATTCAGAAAATAGTAGGCTGAATTAAATTAAAAGATATAAAAAGAAATGAAGAAAAAAATTATTACTCACTGATGACACAACCACCTTAGCCTTGTTTACAGGGCTACTGAGCTTCCATGGCAAAAGCAGAATATTAAAGATTTCTGATGCTTGCTGGTTTTTCCTGTGTTAGAAATACCACAACAACAGATTTTTATGCCAGTATTTGTTCATGCCCAAGAGTGGCTCAAAGAAAGCACATTAAGGTGTAAAAGGATATGTGAAGGAAGTAACTTGGCAGAAGTTTCTTTCTCAGTCTCCCGTGCAAGTATAGGATAGGGCAGATTTACTGCAGTTATTTATTAAATGGATTCCTGGATCAGCTATAGAGCTGCTTTATCACTTTGCTCCTCAAGGTCTCATTCTTCCCATCTATAAAATGAAAACATTAACACATATATTCCAAATAAAATGCTGCAAGTCTGGTAAGTAAAAAGCTCTGTATGTAAGCAGAGCATTCCTCATGCTTGCACTACTGATGTGTCGCTCTTGCTTTCTCCAAATTTCTGGAAAAAAGTCAGATGTCTTCTGATATCACCTCAGCAGTGCTAGCTTATCTCTTTTTTAGCTTCATTGCTTGAGTTGTTAATGTAAAGGGCAAGTTTTGACTTGTGGTACAGTACTATGCTTTCCAGGTCAGCTGGCTATATGTGCCCTTTTTCTTCTGTATTCTTTCAACACTGGCAATTTAGCAGGAAGGTTTTGGTGAATTTTTTCACATACAGCTTGCAAATTATTAAGCAGTCTGGTAATCACAGTCTTACAGTGGAATAAAATGACAATAAGAGTTATGTCAATTCCAAATTTACTTAGCAAACATTCAAATTACTATTTTCAATTAAAAAAAAAAAAAAGAAGTGTTATACATACCAGCTGATCAACAAGCACAAATCCAGTGCTTTTTCAACAGGAGAAAAAGGTGGTTTTAATTATTTCCTTTTTTTCTGGTCATTGATAGGTTTTTTTCTCATTTATAGGTTTCAGAAACTGATATCTAAGTCCTTATAGGAAACACTTCAAGACATACCTTTACTGAAAGAAACACAACAGTTAAGAAATTGTGTGATGCTCTACATTTTACTAGTGAAGAAACAAAAAAGGAAAAAAACTTTTACTGTAAAGAAATTATGTATTTCCTACATAGTGATTAAAGCAAACTTTCATTTATATCTGCTTAGATACGAGAGGAAATGTCTCTCTGTCATAAACAGGGGCAACTTTTCACTGACTTAGTGCAGTTATCTTGTGGTTCCATCAAGATGAAAATTTGACACCTTTTCTTGTATTTGTTTATATAAGACATGAAAAATTACATGTTTTTCAACAAATTAATAACTGAGAGACCAAACTAATAATAATAATAAGCTTGTAAAATTAAAATGTCAAGCAGACTAATGCAATATTTGATAAATGACTATATTGTTTCTGAGGATTACGTATTAATGTCATTCTAATACCTTGATTATAAAGAACAATTACTGCATTTAAAGTAGGTTGGACAGAACATAACCACACTTAGATCTAATTTTAAACTAACCTGGATGTAACATCTCAACTGAAATGTATTTCTTAACCAAACAAAATTGAACAAACTTAGAAGTTGGGGTTTTGTTTTCTTCTTTCCCAACAATATAGCTATCAATTTAATTTGCTTTGATTTTTTTCTTTTTTTTTTTTTTCTAACTGTGCTTTCCAATATAGTTGGAACTTTTTCTGTCTAGGACAGTTTGCAAATTACTTGACCACCTCTATGGAAATTAGTTTGAAAAACTGAGACTCATTGCCACCTGAGGAGGTCTTATGCAGTGAAACAGGAGTCACAACCCTGCCTGCAACCTTGCACTCATAGCATATTCCAAAGATGTAGAAAAGGATTAAAAGTGAGACGAAGTTAAAAAAGACCAAAAGTTAAAATTACCTCTTTGTGGGAAACACATTTTCTAAAAAATCTCTTCTGAAAATAATTTTCCTTTTTTGCTGAATTTTCTTTTTTCCTCTCAATGAAAATTTAAGGAAATGGATTCTTTTAAATAGCCATAGGGTATCCAAAATGAAACACTGGGTTTAGGATCTAGGAGCAATTTAATAAGTCTGATAAAGCTCAAGTAATTTTCACTCCCCTGCTGGCATACTGAAGGAAGTTCATTGAACTATCTGTCCAGGATCCAGGACTCTGGAGTTCCCAAAGTCTAAAGCCAGCTGGGTCTGACTTTTATTTCTCTAGTTATCAACATATTTTCATTTCTCAAAAACTCGTTGCTCTTCCAAATGACCT
>JAWWEU010000091.1:33357826-33372489 GCA_035583155.1 Acropternis orthonyx
CTTCCTATCAGTGAAGGACAAGTTTTGGTTAACTAATGCAAACAAGCAACTTACTGACAGCATCAACATAGCAAGAGAAGTCTACCTGTGTAAAATTCATTATAAAACATTTATATAATTAGAAATAACTTAGAAATACATTAAGGCAGAGAAACTTATGATTATTGTAGTAGTCCCTGGATCATCCCATCAATTGCTGTTTTCCAATCACAGTTCAACTGGCAATACATTGTCAAGAGTAAATGCTGTAAGATTATAATAGGAAAGATAACTGGCAACTCCATGCTCTGTGGCATCATGTGTTGCTCATCTGTGTCAGGTTAGCCATGGAGCTAATCTCCAGATGTTACCTTCCCCAGCCTCAAGTTCTCCCCTCTTTGACAATCCTCTCACATTGCAACACAATCCATGTGTTCCTGTCATGAGCTCAGACAGTACAAGGAAATTTGCCTGGCTTTAGGAATCTACTTTCAGAGATGTAGCTTAGATAAAAAGTACCTGCACAACTGACCACATGCAATATCTGAATACACATACTGTTAGGGCAGTATTTTGTGTCCAGCTGTCCTCCACCTTGATGTACTTGACAGTAATAAGGCATCCCTTCAGTCACTGAGTTAAAGAAAAACTGTTCTGAACCACTTATGTGAGTGCACCTCAAATACTGATGAGAGCCGTCAGAGACGGGTTCATGGTTTCTCAGTGCAGGAGACATTTCAGTGGCTGTGACTATTAATAGCAAACTACATCAACAAAGTAGCACGTAGTATCACCAAAACCCTTATTTGTGAGCATTTTTTCACAAAATTCTGCAGAGATCAGTGAGACCTCAACCATAGGTGAAGCAGTCTTTTCTTCCATACTCATTCCTGACTTTAGTGATGGTATTCCGTTGTCTTTGATATACTTATAATACTACCATCCACAGAGTTGAATCTGTGAAAATTGTTAGGTAGAAACAAAAACCAGGCTTCCCCAGGACAGAGGAATGGACTGGGAGTCAAGCATGACCACAGCACAGGCAGTGCCTTCACCAGAAAGAAGTAGTCACCTTGCTGTGGGATCTCAGAATGGCAGGCCAATCAGGGTCCTACATCAGACACTGGTAATAGCATCCACCGGCAGCCCCAGGAATGCCAAGGGCATAAAACAGATCAGCACATCCAGGAGACAGACCTGGAGACACATTAGCTAACATGCTGCTGTTAATTACTTTTGCCAGATACCTGCTTTGTCATGTAAATCTGAGATCTGTCCAGGGAGAGGGTGAGACCAGACTGGGTATGCAAATTTGTCAGACATTGCTCAGGAACCAAATTCCTGGGCCTGAGCTGAAACAGGGTATGTGGCAGAGGTGTTGGTCCCAGGTGAGACTGGGCTGGTCTCTGAAGGTCTGTTGATGTTCTCCAAGCCCTGACAGTAATATGGTAAGGAAACCCTCTAAAATACACTCTTATAAGCATCAAGGTTCACGGCCACATTCTGCATCACATAAAGCAAAAAAAAAAAAAGCTCCATACAAATGGTGAGATCTGCACCAACTAGCAAAAAAATACAAGGTGATGAAAGGATAGCAAAGTGAATTACTATCATACAGCATCCAAGACACAGTCAATTATACCAAAGCTTATAGCAACACAAGACAACATTACCTGGACCTATTAACAGATCTAAATCATTACAAATGAGCAAAAACAACTGTCATAACCTTACTGAGAGAGGTACATTGTACATTTGCCTAAGGTGAAATTGTCAAGTCAGACTGTAAAACTCCAAGGTATAGTGATATCTACTTGCTTTATAAAGTTGAAATAATTTACTCAAAATATTGATTTGTCTGGCAAGTCTGTAGAGAAAATTTGTGCTACTTCTAAAGTCACATAAATTATTGCAATTGACTCTGTAGTACCAGAAGGCTGTAGTACACTATACTGTTATCTCTGTGTAGTATCAGACTGACACTGCAGTGATCAGTCTTGCTTCCCAAGTCTGTCAGTTTATTTACAAAGATCAAAGAGCTCTGATTATTTCTCTGTGTGCCTTGTTGTCGTCTTGTCCTCTGTCTAGTGTTTCTTATGCTTTCTTGTCACTAGGCACCACTGATATTATGTAGTGGAACCATGTGTGAGTTCTCAGACACATTGAATTCAGGCAGTTTCAACACAAGAACACACACACAATTTCGAGATCTGTTTTATATCTGGGTTGCAATGAAATTCAGATTTTAGAAAAGAAATTCTAAGTAAATTACTTGCTGTTAAAAAAACATGCCTTAGAATACCTAGTATCCAAAATGTGAATCAATAATCTGGGAAAGTGGGAAATACATCTCTGAGATATACAGATCAAACAAGCATGCTGCTGGCACTGCCTCTCAATCCCAGAGTTTTGCATTACTCATATGGAGTTAAGCATCTACAAAAAGAGAAGCTGTAAGAGTCTGACACCATCGGCAGCAACTTGGGCATTTGTCTAGCATCCAGGATCACCTATCAGTCAGAGCAGTCTGTCCTGGAACAGTGAATTATCAACCTCATGTTACATTTCATGGCTACCTTCCACTAACAGTAGTGATGCTGAGTGTCTTACCGAATGATTAGTGGAAAAATTGATTTTGCTGTTCATCTAAACTAACCCTGGACTCCACAGGGATACCTAATGACACATTAAAATCTCTCTCTCTCTTTCTTTTCGCCATCTACTAACCATATACAGTAGACAATAAATAACCTGTTACTCTTTATGGTAAGAGATAAGGTGGACTTCACTGCCTCCTCTTTACTGTCTTTTCCACTTCCCTACACAGGAACCAGCTTTTACCTCTGATGGTACCACCAATCTATTTAAATTCAGCAGTGGTTAAAATCATCTTTTAGTGAAAGCTCCCTAGCTGAAGAAGTTTTAAAAAAGGAATTAATTCAGACCAGTCTTAGAAACAGTCTTACCATCGTTTTCAGCAGTAGCATTTGGTACAAAATGGAGCAGTGAGTTAAAGAAGTTTTCTGGAGGACACAAGGGTTGTCATAAGTATAACGGGACTGAACTTAGACAAAAGAAACAAATTATCTGAAGGAGTGAAATACAGAAAGTTGTATGAAAGTCAGGGTGTGAACTTAGGGTCTAATGAAAATCTCTGTCATAAGTTGGAGTTTATAAGCTGGAAAAAATAAGAGGATGACTAGGTCGGTGCATGAATTGATTAGAAGGTTGTTATGAGCATTGTACTTCTCTGGAAAAGAGAAATATGACTGTAGATTTTATATCCAAATAAAATATGAAAGCATATAAGGGACTAATACTCAGCTGGAGTGTGACATGCAGTTCTCATTGCCTGTGTTCAATGACACCACAGAGAAGGCTCATGAGACCTATCACAAAAATGAGTATGAGAGAAGTCCAAAGTCCTCAAATGATCTAGCATTAAAACAAAGAAGAAGAGGGGAGGTGACTCCTGCCATACATACTCTGGAGACAAGGGAAGGGTAACTTGTCTCTTGAATACATTCAGGCTGTAATTTAAAAGAAAATTTACAGTACTTGGTGCAGAAAATTCTGGAGCAACCTTTCACTGAAAATACCTTGAGTAAGAAACATAATTTCACCATAGAACTTGCCAAACTTTTGGAAGGGGTATGCAGTAAAGTTGCAAATAACAGCTGGAAGCAGGAGGTCTGTCACTGTCTGCTCTCCTTCTGCTCAGGTAAGTAGTACCTTACTTGCATGTGTTTTTCTGTTCACCCAGGGGTACCGTGGAGGGAAGAAGAATCTGACCAAGAAGTGGAAGTGCTAAATTCTATAACAAATTATATATGCTGTTTCAGCTTGCAGCTCACTGGATTTAGATTCCTGCACTATTCAGTGTATTAACAACTTAGCTGGAATCCTGTCATGTAGCCTACCAGGTGCTTTTACAGACCAGTACTTCAAAAGGGGTGAAAAAGAAATCTGTTTATCTGTCAGTCACTCAGTAGCACAGTCCTGAGACAAGCTGAGTTATTCAACATGTTCTTTTCAGATCTGTCCTTTTTCTTGGAGTGGACAGTGCAGAATTTTTGCAAGTCATATGGACATTATGTTACAGTGATCTGCACTTGTTAAAGAGTAACTGTTTCTCCAGAGCCAAGTTATGACATCAGTGGCACCTGCCAAAATTTATAGCACAGATCAAATGTGGCATTCAGAGTTTGTGCCCTGTAACTGTCTGGTCATTCCACTTGGTATGTTGCAGACTTTACGAAATGAGGCTGTGGGTTTGGGTTTTTCCCCCTACCATTAAACTAATTCATAATAGCAGATGTCATCACTCGCAAATAAAAATGAGTGACAGATGAATAGATTTCATCAGTTATTCCTGGCAGTTGGAGTTCTCTTGAAAAGGGGAACCCAGAGGTAAAACTGACATGATTCAATAATCACTCAAGAAAACCATACTTTGACAGAAGAGGAAGATACTAAACAATAAAAGTAAGCATTTATATTCTTGTATTTTGGCCAAAATAAGATTTTCTCTTCCTGCCTTGATTATCAAACATGCCTAGAAATACAGGATATACATTTATTTTACATTTTGTTAAGTCATGTGAATTTGAATAAGGTTTTCTTCTTTTTCCCTCCATGACCTTCAATTCTGTATATTACAATATATTTTTTGTGAAAAATAGTCTGATCCTGTGTGATTTATAAAATGTAAGAGGTATCTTGCTTATTTTACTCTAACCTGCTATTTTTTACTTTTTTGGTATTACTGGAACTTCTGTATTACACATATTTTAGGGGAAAGGAAGACCACCATAAAGAAACACATAAGGGGATATTCACCCATATCATGTATTCTATAATTGTAATTTAAAATGTTTTAGAATATTAAGCTTCTTTTATTTAAAAAGAAAAGAAAGAGCACCATAAACAGGCTTTGAACTTATATAGTGTACTGTGATATTTATATAATGCTAGAAAACCTTCTGTGCTTAGGCAAACAAACCCTGGTGAAGGGCAACAGGAATAGGATATTAATTAGTGTCCTGACAAAGATAAAATAACTCATGGTCATGATATGACTCAAGGGACTGAGTCTAGTTGAAGTCAAAGATAATCTTTCCATTGTTTACAATGATCTTCAAAAACCTCTGAAGTGACTGTGGAAATTCTTTCAGAAACATGCTTGTGTTACATATATTTTAATATGGCTGAATCCTCAAATTCATTGAAAAAGTTAAAATTAGACCTATCTCCACCTTTTAGAAAGGGAATATTTTTTAAGATATATAAAAAATCATTCTTGTTAAAGTCTTTGTCTTTCAGCAAATATTTGGAAAATAAACTTTGGAAATGTTCAAACATTACTTCATGTTGCTGGTTAATATACTTTGCAGTAAGACAAAAAGCATCATGTTGCTTTCTTTCTATTAACCAAACCATTTAATTTTTTTTAAATTATGCATAATTTAGGTTAAAAATTCCTTTGACATTTTTCTCAAAATAAGTCCAGTTAACAGTTTTACTGAATACACTAAAAAGTAAATGTACTGAATTTCACTAAAAAGTAAAAGATTTTCAGGGAACCTCATTGTATGAACAAGTATTCTGCATACAAATCGCTCTACATAAAACACTGAAATTATAAGGCAATGGCTAGCTTAAGACACCTATTAGACAGACAGACTGTGAAAAAGGGTAAAAACTACATTCTGAGGCTTTAGAAAAGATTTGCTACTTTTGCTTGATGATTTCATATAAAGGTAATTAAAAATAGCAGTTTTATTCAAAACATCAAGAGCCATTTCTGACTCTTAAAATTCCTCTATAAAGAGTCCAAAGTAGAAATTACAAAGTGTGCAGAAGAAAAATTATTTCCATTGGATATTTTTTTAAAATTCCTTTTTGTACCTCAGTTGAGGTTGTCTGTTATTACAATAATTCAAAATATACAGACCAAGTAGGGGGTAAGACCAGAATATTTGGAAACTACTAATTCCAAAGCATATGCAGATGCAGATCAGATCAAATGAAAGAAGATTATACCCCTGGGTGTTTCTATATTAATTCTGTGCCAGTGAATAAAACTTGAGCATCTGAGAACTTACATCTAGAAGTAAAATTTGCTTTCCCTTTCACTGGAGAGATCTGCTCATCATTCACATTTTGATTCTCATTTACACATGCACTCAAAGACTTTAAACCAATCTATTGTACATAGATGCTGTATGTAATTCATGAGTGATTGACTGTCTTACAGATTGCTGCATGGCCATTTGATTTATGGTTTGATTCTAAATGTAGATTTTTCTTTTGTGGTGCCTTTTTTTTTTTTTTAATTACTTTTTCTTGTGGACATTCTCCATAAATTAATAATTTGTTAGCACATAAATTAACTCCCATGAATGATGAATGCTGTAAAACATTCTTTTGTACACACATATACATATTTTGATAGTTGAGTTTCAGAACTACCAAATGCATAAGCCATCTTAACCAAGATCTAATTTTACCTTTATTTAAATGTTGTTTTAACAGCTTGGCTCTCTAGAAAAGCAGACAACTATACTTCAAATGGGCAGGTAGGACTACAAAACCCACACTAAAATAGTTCCTCCTTAACTATCTCTAGTGAAGATTTAATAAGGGACTCAGTCTTGCACCACTGTTATGCACATCTTAGTAGCCCTTCATAGTAAATGTACTGCAGAAAGTATTATACATTTTCAGTCCATAAATGATATTTACAACAACTCGGGTCTTCTGAATGAATAATTTTGAATGCATAGAAGTGTTGCTTTGCTTATTTTACATTCATATCAGTGGATAAGCATGTTAAAAGCACCTGTCATCAGGAGGCAGAAAGATACTTCCTTTACTTTCCTTTAATGTATCTGGAATGATATCTGGCAATCTAAAATGAAAATAAGGATGATAAAGAACCTCTTTTCCTTGTTCACTTTCCACCCAGACTAAACAGGTCAAGTGACTGTGAGAAAGTGTATTTTTTACTTACAGAGAAAATCTAACTGTCCTGCCAGTTTCTGAACCCTCAGATACCCTCAGGTATCTGACTGAATAAATCAAGAAAAAGTATGATAGACTTAAGTCCAATTGTCTATGCAAATCCAATTTATATTATTGGGTCATCTAAAAACAAAGAAGAAAATCACACACCAACAAAACCTGTGTTCTAGAAAAATAATAAAGAATTTTTTTGATACAAAACCCCCAAATCTAGACAATTACGCAAAAATCCAAACGAGGCTCCTAAGCAGAATCTTTCAATTACAGTTAAAAAAGAAAGTGTTACATGGTACACGTGAACCCTAATCTCTACACATGGATGTTGAAATGCCACGCTAGAAGAAAGGGTGCTTTCACACATCATAGCATGAGAGATGCTGGCCAACAATGCCAGACAATGCTGTCTTCAAAAGTTTGACAACAAAGAATCTGTCTTAGCAAGGACCATGGCAATATCCTGTAAAATATTCACTGTCACTGGCATTCCTAGGAACTATTACCAAGTCAGATGTTCTTGACTTGCAAAAAGTCAGACACACACCTGACTAACCTTTGCCGAAGTACCTTGATCTTTTGAGTACTTGTCTGATCACAGCTTGTTCCTCTGAGTGGAGCAGCCAAGACTTAAGGCAGCCAAAACCTGCATGCACCCTCTCAAAATCTTACAAATTCAGACCTCAGATAAAGACTGGGGACCTTCTTTGTACCACTTGAAGAATTTCTACTAGAAGTTCAATAATCATAAAAATGTAATCTCTAATGAAAGGTTAATGTGTTATGGCAGATTCTTACATGAGGCAAAGTATAATAGGGTTTGGAGGGCAAACTGACTCAGACATTTTGTCAGCAACTTGCACTTGGCTTCTGAGGCAATGGGATAATTATCTGTAGAGTGTCAAGTGGGCAGTCTGTGCTGATAGAAGAGCCTTTAAGTGGTTATCCAGGAATGATGAAATAATCAGATTCCATCACTGGCTGTAACAAGCTATTACCAGAGCACTTATTTTAACAGTGCTCAAAGCCAATAGAATTAAGATACAGATAGGGCATGTCCCAGTGCATCCATGACATGCATATCTTTTTGCAAGATGAAACCTTAAATAATACTTTTATTCTGGGGCCTCAGAGTGAGATGAAAGATCATTAAGACTACCCATATTCCCATTTAGACCACATTCATCAATAAATACAGCACATGTAGCAAAAGGTGTTAGTGGAACTGCTGTACCCATACCAATGTAACAATTTGTCCTGTATCTTGCTGTGCTACATCAACAGCATGCCCAGTCTACAGCAAGGGAAATAACAGAAAAATGCTGTTTGCCTCAGAGAAAAATACTTGGTTGTTTTGGTGATATTGCAGCTCTTACTGACCTTGTTGTGAAGAGTACCAGTATACTAACCACTTGAGACACTTCATCACGTAGGAGATTATATTACATGGACTAACCAGTTTACGCTTACCACTCCAGTTGGACTGTGCTGGTCTTTAAGCAATTGGACTTCTCAGTGGAAAAATATTGTGTCTGGAAGAGATTTTTCTTTTTGTTGAGCATGTTTTTAAGTCTAGTCAGACTTAGCACCAAGTTTGGCAAAATTATTTGTTATTATTGATATTTCTAAAAAACAGATTTGTGAAAATGATGACAAATCTAAAATATTCAGTCTAGGAAGATGCCAAGAACTTACTTATGTGCCCTTTTAAGGCTTCAGGAGTTTATAAAACAGTATTTGATAGTAAGACATTACACAAACCTGCCTTACAGTTTCACTTACACTGACTGTCATTTTCTTTTACTCTGATCTTCCACTTACAGCAGTGTACAAAGCAAGAGTTTCTTCAGATTGGCCTACATTAGCATAGTCTTTCTAGTGTTTATCAAGGATAGCTCATAAAGTATGACATCATCTGTGAAGAAGATTCACAAGTACATATCGGGGTCTATGAGGCATTACTTCATCAGCGTGGCAGAGTGGAGTATTGGAAAAAGTATTGAATCACATCAGAAGACAGATGAACACAAGGAAACAAAGGAATTTCATAGGAACTCTCAAATTAAGTTCTGAATTAGCCACAGAAAACTCAGGAGTATGGGGTTATTATTTTGATTTATTTCTTTCTTGTATTCACCCATTGTTGGTGGGGCTCAGCAGAGGAGACTGCTGCAGGAAATAAACAACAGAATTTAACTTTTCAAAGTGCAATTATGATCTGATAACCAATGCAATATGGGAACATCAGCAAGGATATCAGATACGATGATAATTTTAAAACTCTCCATGTTTGAATAACATGCATTTAGCAAGGAAATATTTACTTAATTTCTCTCCTTTTTCTCTTTTATTGGAACTAATCCTTGTATTTTAACAAGGTCTGCTTTTAAAAGTATTTAAGACTGAATTTTGATAAAATAAAGAACAAGGTCGTAACAAGTTCCCTAGAGCTTTGCACTCTGTATGCTTCAACTTTAGATTCATAATTCCTCTTCATATTTTGTGCATGGTATAATTTGGACTAATAAAAGGAATCATTTAAGAGCAATGCATTTGCCTTGGATAAAACCATCTATGATCTATTTTAAACCTATGAGAGACAGAAAAAAGGAAACCTCTTCACAACTAATCTGAATTTCAGTGACAGTGGCACTATATTTGAAAGCATTTTTCCCAAGTTCTTCCAAAATCACTTAAAATCTCACATATACTGAGGCATTTGCAATATTTCAGTGAACTGTGCCATATGTAGTCATGACTCAGTAACAAAAATATAGTTGTACCATTTAACTGTCACCCAAGGCCTGTTTCAGTGCCTTATATTTTGGTTCACGGCAGAATAAGCATCAGTTACCTATTCTTTTCAGGTGACATACTTTAATTTAATAGCACTTCACAAGAATGAAATTTCAAGGGGCTAAGTAATACAGCATCTGCCTCAGGTTAGACTTCTGACTGCTCTGACCTCCAAACTTCTTTTCAGAAAATGAGCAAGCATACCAACTTTAGACACCTCAAGATGAGTGGTCATGATGCGGAAGGGCTGAAGAACTTCTGGGAAAAGGTCATCCAAGAGCAAACTAAGCAACAAGAAGCTGAAGAGTCTAGGTTAAGCAAAAGTGCCCTGAACAAGTAAGTGGTATTTTTCTTTTGCACAAGACAGCAAGGGATGTCATCACGTGTTTTAAAATAAGGTAACCTGTTATTGTACTGCTTTATTCATAGCACAGATTGTGTTCTGGATCTTTGGCACTTTTCCTCTCACAGCTGCTTGTCTCATATTACTGTGGCTCTTCTGCATGGAAACTCAGACACCCCTCACCCTTAAACCTCATGAGCATTCTTCAAAGGCCTTGGAGTATAGCCATAAAAAAATAAAGCACTTTGGCATTATGGCCTGTGGCAGTCAGAAAATATCAAGAATTTTACCTGGAACTAGTACAGCTACACAAATAAATAAAACAGTATTACATTAAAGGGAAAACCACCCAGTTTAATCTGTAGTATAAAGAAACCATGGCACCTTTGTCATGTTTAACAGCCCTACATATAATATAAGCCCAAAGATAGAAACAACACAAGATTTTCCTGTTTAATGTCAAAACAGTAGAAGTTTTGTTGTGTCTTTTTTATTGTTTTGTGTTGTGATGGGGGGTTTTTGTTTGGTTGGTTTTGTTTTGTTTTGCTTTTTACAAAACAGTGTAAAACAGTAGGACTGCCTAGAAAGAGCTGTGACTAGGGTATAGGTACTCTGCACAAGCAGGGTAGACTGTTTCAAGTATTTGTTCAACTTGCTGCAACTCTGGAGTTTGAACCAGGGTCTCCTGCACACTAAGTGAATCCCCTGACTAATAATGGGCAGAGACAGAAGACAAGAAATACCATGTTTCTTATGTTTTCCTATTGTGCTTTTCTCTAGAAGTTAACAAAGGTTTTCCTGCATAAACTTTCCTCAAAACTGAGACATTCACATAAATTAATTTGACTTCACAAACTGGAATGTGCTGCTAAAGGGCTGTTTCTTTAAAAATATTGCAGGTTCTTTGTCGTTAGTGTCCATGAAGGAAGCTACTGACATTGTATAAAACCTTGGAAACCAAAATCTGGGCAGGCCTTGTGTCCCAACAAAGTCAGAGGAAGACAATTGTGCTTCCAGTATCCTACTCTCTCTAGTCAGTAATATTCCTAAATCGAAATCACAACTTTGCTGGAGAGAAATAATGTATAATAAAACCCAGGAAAATGTTCAGCTTCACTGGAAACTCTTGTCAACTCTAGGTCACAAAAACTACCACAAATTGCAATTAGTGGAGTAGATAATATTTGTAACTTCACAAAGCTAAAAGCTTTTATAAGGTCTCCTCCGAAGAGAAAAAAATGCAGCAAAAGAACTTTGAATATATCTTAACTTACATATTCAGTGTGTCTTAAATGACTGGTCACAACTAAAATGTGACCCAACCAAGTTCCTTCAAAGTCACCCAATCAAAGCTCAGATTGCTCACAAAGTGTTCTCTAATTTGAAAAAAAAAAAAAAGGTACTTTCAGGAGGTATCAGATACTTTTATTACAAAACCTAGAGGTCCACTACCTCATGTAAGTAGCACCTGTGAAAATTACATGGTTTTAAGTAAAGGCAAGTGCTCCCTTTGTGACACTTATGACACTTGCTGACAAGGAACATACATTTTACAATGGCAAATTTTTCCTAATGAACTACACCTTTTTTTTTTTTTTTTGGGGGGGGGTGTTTGTTTTGGTTTGGGGTTTTTTTGTTTATTTGTTTGTTTTTTGAGGCTTAACTATATGCACAAAAGAACAGTGAAGATTAGGTTGTTTAAAACACAAACTAAAATCAAACTCAGAAGCCAGGATACCACAAGCATCCATTTGAACCAGCTACTGCTGAGTTATTCTCAGATGAAATCACTGGCTGCTGTTCTTTTCATGACACCAAATGTAATATAAAAACTCATATAAACCCATATATTCAATCATGCATTTGGTATTACCATATGATATCTAATATTATGACATTGCCGAGTCAGGTGTTTGAAAACAACATTTCCTTCAGAAAACAACCCAGCCAACAATATCTTGCAGTGCTCTTTAGAGATTTTCTCTGCCATTTGTACTATACTAGTGTCTTGAAGCTCTGTGGCTACTGTTGCATTTTGCAATTCCTTTCATTAAACACATATAAGGTCCAAAGAGATTTTTTTTTTCTAACCCAAAATGACATATTTTAAGTTCTGCTTGCTCTTCTCCACAGCATTTTACAGTAAATCTGGCAGCTGGGGGAAGAAATGGTATTTTTAATTGACACATTGAATGACCTTACTGCATAGGCAATACTTCTGTGTGGCTCTGAAAATACCCTAGAGGAAAAAACAGTTCGTCACAGTGACAGTATTTCAGCAGTTGTTTGACTCATTTGGAATCCAGCGATGTCAACCACTGATAGTATCAGCACTATCCCTTTCTCCCCTGCATTCCCAATCTAGCAAGCTAGAGAGATGTGTAATTGGTAAATAAATACAGGACAAGTGCTCTGGTGATGAAAGAGAGGAAAGCTTCAAACCTGCTGAAAAGCCCTGGACACATTTGAAGGATTTGGCTCCATAATTGCTAAGCACTTGTACTCTCTTTGCAGACTCCGCCACGAATGGACTCTGCGGCTGGAAGGGCAAGCAAGGCAGGTCCAGCTGCACAAGAAAACACAAGATGAACAAATGACACCACTGTCTATCGAGTCTCTTCCCTCACCAGATAAAACTGTTGCTTAAAGCTACTGTGCAAACACATCAAGAATTGGGCCCAACTTTGACCTTCTGCATGCACCTATAACCCAGCAACTACACTGCTGAACAAGCAAAAGGTCAGAATCTGGCCCTTTTCCAGACTACTTACTAGAGCTACTATTAAAGTCCTACTGAAATTCAGTGCAAGAATAGTGCCACAGTACATAATCTAAAAAAAAAAAAAAAAAAAAAAAGCAAAAGGATAGAGGAGAAGCAGACAACCCTAATTCTCCATGATAGATTATTACTGTAATGCATCAGGACTCAGAACTCTCTTATGTAACTGCATTTCCAAGTGACAACAACATATTGCTGGGAAAGAGGGCAGCTTTTTTAATAGAGGTAATACATTCAGACAGCTGCATGAAAAATTACACATTTGCATTTACATAGCTCACAGAGTCTGGCTTAATGCAGATATAAGATATTCTGTCTGTGTTGATGAGGCACAGTGAAGTGAGCTAAGGATTAGCCTGATAAGCGAGAGAGGAGGAGAAATTTATTTTTTAATGGAACTGGAAAACAAAAAATAGAGAAAAAGAACTTTCTGATCAAGTATCAGAACACTTAATCTTTAAATGAACAGAAGAAATTAGTTTGACGGTTTTGGGGTAGGTAAGAAAAAGACTACTGAGGATATTATGAACCAGTCGGACAAATGTAATTGCAAGTCAGTATGAAAGAGAGTTTGAAATAGAAGGCATTGCATCGGTTCATCATAACAGCACAGGAATGTTTTGGAAGATATCACTTTGCCATACCTGATGTGCACTAATCCAAATACTTGCTGCATCTTATTCTAGGTCATATGAAATACAACTAGGAATAACTAAACACTGGGTAATAACAGTGTGCTCTGTTTACCTATGTGTCTGTGTATCTAAATCCTGTATCGTTTGGATTAAAACATTTATCTGTTAGCTCTTCAATTAATCTTTGGTATGCAAGAGGAGAGTCATAATTCTAAACAACTGTTTTTCGCAAACAATAGTGTGCCAGATAGAATTTTACCTTGAATCTTTGTTTATCCTAAAGAAGTAGATAGAAATAACTTTGATAGATTTAAAAGCAAAACAAAAGTTAAACTATTTTGACCACAAAGAACTGCTTTTTTTCATCCTTTTAAAACCATATTTCACCAAAACACACAGTTTTAGAAAATGTTCTTACTTTTACAAAGTGGCATTCTCCCACAGGAAAAAAACAAGTTGTCACAAAAATGTTGTGAAAGACTGAAAACTCATGAAATGTTATTCTGTTACTTAAAACTGAAGGGATTGTAGTATCAGTTTCTTTTCATAAAAATTGTCCCCCGAAAAAACAATTATTTCTTTAGGTGGTTATTTTCTATTAGGAAAATAATGCTGAAAAATAATAAATTTGTAGTTGCTTTTGCCTTTGCTGACTGGTCTTTTTCTCCTGCATTCATTTATTTTCCATTATTCTCTAAAAAGTTGTTTTCTGTGGTCTAATGTCCTCGTTTTCAGCCAGGACAGAGTTAATGTTTCTCAGTAGACATGAGGGGTGGAGCCTGGAGCCATGCGGACATGTCTAGGTTGTTATTTTATACTACCTCATGGCACCACAAGGGGTGGGGTGAGGGTCTGGAAGTAAGGAATTCTTGCTTAGGAGAAGAAGGTGGGCGTGGTTTCCAGTTGAGAGCAAGTGTGTCTTGTGAAGTGGTCATCAGACTGTGGAACTCATTGTGTTCATTGTCTCAGGGTTGTGCCATGTTGTGTTGTTCATTGAGCTTTTTTTTGCATGTAGATCACCTCTTTTTATATCCTTTTTGTTATAAACTACCCAAGCCAATCTGTAGTTTATAAAATTCTTTATTAATTAATGAGCAAACAGCGCTGGGCGGCC
>JAWWEU010000091.1:33372589-33385521 GCA_035583155.1 Acropternis orthonyx
CATTATCCAAATCACAAAGTGCAGTATTATCAACAAAATTTTCATTGTTAACCCATCACACTTTTCCTATTAATATTGTTGTTGTTTACTGTTTTGTTTTCTTTTCTCATTGCTGTTTCCAGTAAATTGTTCTTATCTCAACCCTTTATCTCTGTCATTTGTCTCTCTCACTAAATGGGGGTGGGGAGCAGTTAGTGGTTTTCTTTTTAGTGGATGTACTAAACTGAGGAATACCATTCCTAAATCACAGCACCCAAGTTAAATATTTTCTTTGATGATGTAGATCAGACATGCCCTGAACCAGCTGCCCTTACATAAAAAACTTAGCTGTTTACCTTACTGAAGCGGTAGCTAAAGGACATAGGCAGGGCTATGGAAATGGAGATGTCAGACTTTTCACTTCTGAAAAACAGATCTATTAGATTTGGTAATTTAACCAGTGCTTTATGGTGTTGTAGTGCCACCCACACCAGTGCAGCTCACCCCTAGTCTATGTCAGTGTGACAAGAATATCCAAGAAAAGCTGTCTCAGTAAGCATCCATGGTTCTTTTACATTTGATGTCTATGTTTTTAATTATTAGGAACACTTTTATGATGTTATACCTGACTGTTTATGAAGTTACATAAGATAGAGGAAAAAGACCACAAAAGTAGATGCAATTCACACAGACCAATTTTCAGCACTTCTCAGTGAGTACCCAAAAACAACCTTAGGTCTCTGAGGAGTAGTTTTCCTGTAAGGAGCTCCAAGGACATCCAGGGGTGTGTGAAACCATTTCCACTACAAGCAATCAGCATCATACTGACTACACACCAAAGGAGTGTTGTGGGCACTGTTTACATTAACAAGTACATGGAACTTATTTCAGTTGAGAATGGGTTTCTGATGCATCCACTGCAGTACAGAGTGTGTGTATCATGAGTGAGAAAGACTAAAATGTTCCCACACAGTAAAAAGCAGCTCCTTTTGAGTTTCTCAAAAGTATATGCATTAGTCATGCTTACCTATGCTATGACATATTACATGACAGCAGTAACCTGGCACCTCTGTGGTACAGAATATCCGTTGTTTCCTCTTTCCAAATGTGGGTGTTCATCCATTTTTCACTGCTACCTGCACACACAATCAGACCAAGAAAGGTAATAAGTACTAGAAATAATAAAGTCTAGCAGTCAGAGGTAGTCAGATATGCCACTTACAAATTGCAAAGCTGAAGGAAGACAGGAAGGTGACAGATAATGTTTCATCTTTTTGCTTTATTCACTGAATTCATGAAACTGAAGCCTGAATTTAGATGTTTCAGACATACCTGAAAATGTTCAACCTCAGTAAAATGTTCAATCTCAGTAAAAAAAACGAAACAAACAGAAATCAGTTTGAGTTGTTATATTTTATAAAGCTGTTTCATTCATACGCACAGCCCCCATTGATAAAACAACATACCCATTGAGTACAAGCTGTTAGGGGAGTAGGCTGCTTCAGCTGAACACAGCGCTTTTTTTCCTTCCTTCTCCCTAGTTCCTCTCCCTTTCTAAAGGAGAAAATGGAACCAAATAATAAAAAGATTCAAATGAAAATTTAGATTATGGTAACTAAATTAAGAAAGTTGGACTAGTTATTTGAGAAGAGAAACTAATTTACTCAGAGGTTTTTTTCCTTGAAGCTTATTAATTTACCTAATAGAAAATGAAATGGAATTCAACATTAGTCTGCATAATAAGTACCACCCTGACCTTGAAATAGCAAGATGTTACCATGTCTTACATCAGCGTATAAGGCAGACCAGCACTTTTCTAAGTCAGTAAACCACTAAAATTGGACAGGATAGGTCAGTGACCAGTATTTTGGTCATGGGTGGAACTTTAACCATACGATATATGATGCAATAGATATGAATCACACACTTAAGCTGGCATACTGATGTCAGCTATAGAGCACTCACTTAGAATGCCCAAATTCATGTGCATGGCACACAGTGTGAGCAGAATCTATAGCCATTCACATGGTTACTTCTAAATGTTGTGTCCAATCCCTGAACCAGTTACTAATGATTGAGAAAAGGTTTGCTTTCTTAAACTATCTCTGCGTGTGGTCAGTTGTTGAAGTCTAGCTTACTCAAATCAAGGCAGTTAAACAGGTGATTATAAACCACATTAATTTGCAATCTGAGTTCACTCAGACATCATCCAAAAGCAGTCATGCAATCCGTTATAAGTAGGATGAAGCAACTCAATACTTGTCAGCAGCTACTCTTGAATTTGCACTTAAGAGTCAGAGTAGGAGTGCAATTTTTTAAGCTAAGCTCTTGATTATCTGCACATATAACACACTGGTTTGGGGCCGATTTAATGCATTGGGAACCAGATTTCTTTCAGAAGAACCTAAACCTGACCAAAAGCTGTATTCCAAGCACACATGAAGGACCCTAGCCTCCAAGGATCTGAGATAAGCACTAGCTCTCTAGTTTTGAGACAAGATAATGTATATTATTATGTCTCAAATAATGCATAATGGGGATATTTGGTCCAACCAAATCAGATTGAGTCTGATGTAATCCCAGAACTATGCTTAGCCTAACCTAGGGACACCAGCATCAGCTACTTTGATCTACTGAGCTGCTGGTAATGTGCTGAGCCACTTGCTATGGTAGATGAGTATAACCCAACCAAAACAACATAGATGGGAGCAAAGTGCATTAATACATTTCATGTAGATGTAAAGGTGGACCTCAGAATACACAAGAACTGAGCCCAGGGATTATAATTTCATTAGACAGCCATGCAGATGTGCTAGCATGCACAACTGAGCACAGTTTGGTCAGCTGACTACTGGACCTGCATGTGTTGAAACAGGGTCTCCACCCACAAAACTTAGTATTGATCTGGCTTCTGGAACCCTAAAACAGTAATGTGTGGTTCATTTCTACAGTTAAATGATCTACATTTTCTACAGTTAAATGATAGGAGTATGAAGATATGACCAATTTTCTAGACCAAATGTTCCTCCTAATTACAAACTGCCTGTGTCCTGAGGGACCTGTTTTCTACCGTGACGATAAACAGCATTTAACTGTGCCACAGTGTGAATAAGGAACAGTAAATCACATAAATACTTGTGGATTGAAAAGGGCATCTGTAGACAAATGAGGATGAAACAAAATGTAGCTCTAGAAAATCTCATACTTCCTGAGAATGCTTCTGTTCATGAATTAAGAATTACTATACTATTTATTTCTTACAGAGAATAGGATCTCTCCATGGTATTATGCATTTAATACAAAACTGGGTACAAATAATCCAGTAGTCAGAACAGACAATACAAAAATCTACTACTTATTCCCAACTCTTTCAGCAGTCTGTATTTATCTGTCCATTATTTAGTAGCCACCATTTAAAATATATTTCAAGGTAAGGTGGACACAGAGTTTACGGGGAAATTTCAGCCCCAAAAATGACAGTCTGACAAAGCAGAAAAAAAAAAATTATATGACCAGGGAAGCCAATCTTAACAATAAGTAATCATGTGCTACCTCCATAATTATCTACATGTCTCAAATGCCATTCCTTAAATGAAATAATAATTTCCTACTCATGTCTATCAGTATGTGAAAGGCTACTACCATAATCTTTACCTCATACTCAGTGACAGTCTTCAGACTCAGTGGGTCTACTCACAACAGTATGACTTCATTGGTTCACAATTAGGGCCACTATTTTTCCCACAACAAACAGCAGCAGCATCCAGGACAGCTATAATTTCAAACAACTACACTAATAGAATAATCACCTGGAAGAATCAAAGAGGGTTAAAAGAGGCAGCAGCAAATCTGAAAGATATTATTTGTTTCAGCTATTTTGGTCAATTCTTTAAAGAATAGCCCCTTTGTGTTAGATTTACACTATGATTGTGCTGCGTATCCAACATGAACATTGGTGTCATTTGATCAGAACTGTAATTTTACAATGTATGTTTATGGGGTTCGGCCATAGGGAACACTTCAAAAAGTTGATTTAATAGTGAAAAGTTCTTGATTCTATTAGATTTGGTACTTAAATCAAAGGAAACATATCTGCAAAGTACTGATAGAAAAGGCTTAGTCTGTATTGTCTCTTCACAAGTAAGCGGTAGAAAATTACATTTTCAAATATATTTTGCTATAGTTAGCGCTATTTTTCTCCCTCTTTATGTGCTATTCCATATAACAACTCCATCAGTATTGCCAGAATTTGATGATGCAGTACAGGCTACGAATCTAATTAGGCAAGGAAAATACAACATTACTGGACTGGCCAAGAGTGTTATTTTAGAAAAATCTTTTGAAAAATTACCTGTGTTTGCCCTGATGTCTAAATATCTTTTTTCCCTGTGGTAATGGTGATTCCACTGCAGCTTCTCTTAGAGAAATTTATTCTGCAACATTTGTATTTGTGCTTTCATATGCATTCTACTAAGTGAAAAAACCCATACAATTGTACATTTTAACATGTAAAAAGTCTCAAATAACAATGCTGTCTCATTAATTAGTGGATATCATTGCAGCAAAGTTCTTGTTAGAGCTTAGTTAATGATAAAGTGCTAACCAATGAATCAATACTTTGCAGCTTTTGGACAGTATATGAGTTTACCAATTTTTTTGATACTACCTCAGTCATTAAATATGTATTTATAATAATAAGACTAACAGTCACTGAAAATAAGCCCTACAAGCAATAAGGGCCACCTAATCTAAAATATCAGAAACAGCAGTTGTTATCCACCATCTCAAATGAACACTTAATAACCTGGAACTAAATCTCTTCAGGCTCCATTTATGATATGTACACACGTCTGCTACAGTGATGAAAAATACTCAGTTTTCCCAGAACTAATGACTCCTCTATTATATGTACTCAGGGGCTGACAATTGTGTGGAATGAGTCTATCAACAAACTAACAGAGTGCACACAGGTTCGAGAAGTTTTATGACTAAATCACAGGCAAATTTCAGTACTTCCATCCTATAATAAGCCCCTTTGGAGCCATATCAGAATTCTGTAGCATGTACTTGGTCAAGACAATTTCTGCACATGGTTTGTTTATTTTCAGTTTGTTTACCTTTGGCCACTATAGATCATTAGGAGCAATACATGGAAGTAATTAATATGTAACACTTCGCTATGTTCAGACAAAATACTATTGTCTCATGGAATGGTTTATTGCTTTAATTTGTGAATGCACTTCAAAATATCCCCTTTATCACAAAACCAAAACAGAGGTGGTGTTTTTGGGGTTTGGGATTTTTTTTATTCTGGAGCACTTTTGAAAAACATCTCAAAGTAGATACAGATGTATCTTACAGTTTTACAAGAGTGATTTTGAGAGCACTCCATTAATGTATCACTACAAAGATTAAGGATATGGAAAGTAAATATACATTCAGCTACTTTAGCTGCTATATTTATAGTTGAACACTGCTTTTACGTGCCCTGGGACCACCAGGGAAAACAGACAGTCCTGACAATAAGACTAGCTCTTCTTTCAGCAAGCTAGTTTTGAAAAACACAATACTGACTAGCCCAAGTACTGCTAGATTTCAGCCATCATTTTCAATAAAAGTCACAAAATTTGAGCAGGTACACTGCCTAGTTCTATCTGTGCCATTGCTTCTTTCCGGTATTCTCTTCTTTGGAATCTCTGGCTCTCAGCTGTGAAGGCTCCCATCCAGGTGCAAATTCTCCTGGCTGACAGTCCTCAACTAGCCTTAAGAAAGTCTGGAATTTCTGTTGGCAAGTAGGCAACAAGAACTCACAGCTAGGCTGCAGGATTTTTGAGCACCTCTTTTTTCTACATTGTCAAGAAACCAGTGCAAAAATTTTAATTGGGAAAAATATAGTCTGGCCTATAATTGCCATCTGTCCTTAATCTACAAACTGTATCTCCTAAGCTGCAGAGCAATTTCTGACTTGCACACATGTTTCCTAACAAGAAACTTGTATTTTGAAGACTTGTTTCAGAAAAATAATTTTTAATCACCGGAAACAAACAGAAATAAAAGAAATCAATTATGCCTTTTGATGCTTCAAATTACCCCAGATTATAAATTATCAATTAAAATGTAAACAAAGTTAAACACATATATGTGAATTTTGCCTGCAGGAAACATAGCTTTTCCAGCAGCAGCATTTAATCAGTTATAACTGAAAGAATTAAAGCCTTCCACAAGGAGGACTGGAATTACACCTAGAGATAAGCAGGGTTGTTCCAAAGAGAATAGAAGCAGACACACTATCCTAAATGCTTCAGCAATTCCAATCTCAGTTTTAGGGAAATGTCAGTTTATAATGTCTCATCTTCAGTCTGGAGACAACACAGTCAGAGTGCTCTATCTCTTGTTTTCTTAATACTTGGTGTTCTGCACAATTTCCCCAGGGTGCTTGCCAGCTATAGGAGGAACACATTAGAAAGGAAAACCATGCTAGCGAATCTAAAACACTGATCCAGCACATCTCCAGATGCCTCAGGCACACAGGTTCTAGGAAGACCTAAACACAAAATAAAACTGCTTCCAAAGCAGAAGATTTCAGTTCTTTTGTTTTGTTTTTCAGTTGTTTATGGGGTGGGGTTTTTTTTGCAGTGTATGGGGGTCTGTCAGAGGAGCAAGGTCAAAGGAAGGACATTCAAGTCCCCATGATAGCACTGGCAATCTGATCTTCTGCTCCCTCCATCCAGAACCAAGTTCTGCATTTTCCTATGGAACCTCTTTTGCACATCTATTCTGTGTTACTGAGAGTGTCTGGGGAGTGGGTCAGAGCATGCTCCCTCATCTTCTCCAAATGCCAGAGAGACATAAAGAAGGCCATGGGAGGGGACTGGCCACTCTGGTCAGTTGCCTACACAACTGCCACTCTGCTAGCAGGGCTAAGAGCCAAAGCTACCTCCCAACCCCACTTTTCACAGCCTTCCCTATCTACTTCAAGCTGCCGTTCCATTACTGGGAGGAGTAGCAACAGCCCACTAGGTCTATGACTGGCAATGTGAGTAAGGGTTCTGAAGACAGGAATCTAGATGCACCCTGATTTTCTCTTCTCTGTCACCCTGAAATGGCATGTGACAGAATTTTCTTGAGAACTGCTGGCTGCTCTCATATTAGTCCCAGATTCAACCATCTGTAGCAGCAGGGCAGTCACAGGATGAACCCTGGTCAGTGCACATGATGCAGTGTTTCTCTTCAACATTCCCAAGCAGCCCTGTGACAAGAGAAGGAACACATAAGCAAGAGAGAAATGGAAAATAGAAACTGAAGTCAAGGCAAGATCTTCTAATGTTGATTATAAGTAGAACAGTCAAATTATTAATTGTGAACAAACACAGCAATGCTAATGCCATTCTCTGGCATCACAGAAACCTAGCCAGATTTTTTCTGGATGTGACTTCTGCTGGGTTAGGGAGACCTGGCTTGCCCAGGACAAGCCCTCTTGGGTGAGCACAATGAAATATCTATCACATGAGTCAAACTGGGAGTGGAACTGCAGGGGAGAAGAGGTATATGCTGACCTTCACATTCATATTAGCTAATGTCATACCTCAGCAGGGATAATACACCGCACCCACACTAAGAAATTTCATTGCCCGTGTCATAAATCCATGCACAAGAAGTACAGCTCCCAAATTCCAGCTTTATGGTGCTGCGTGGACACACAACCACAGTACGTTGCCCCCATGTTTTTCATTCAATGAGTCATGTGACCTGAGGCTGAGTAACCACCTTTTGGCTAGCCTTTTCTGGTTGTAGTCCTGGTGAGGTTTTGAAGGTTGACATGGAAGACCTTGTTTTCTAGGATTCAAAACCCTGAGACTTGCTCTGACTACCTCTAGCAGCAAAGGAAATCCAGCAAAGTCATAATCAATCATCATTGATTAAGACTTTCATCAAATTAGCAGGACTTGCAAGGAGTCCTGACTTTTAAAAATTCTCTCTTCACTGGCAGATTCTCAGAGTCCAGCATTAATGACCTTCAAGTCACATTACAAGACAAGTACCTTTGTCAGCTAGAAGAGCAAAGGTGTCACACAAGTGAGTAAAATAGTAATTCTTTGTCTATGGAGTTACTGGGAGTATTTGAAGTGAGAAACAGGGAGGAAGAGTAATTCTCAGTAGCTTTATGTTTCCTCTAAATAGAATTCAAAAGATAGTTTGAGATCATATTTACAAGGAATTGAGATTTCAATAAAATTTGCATCAAGGGAATAAGTAAAAGCAGAAAGCTATTCAGATAGAACTAAAAGAGAAACGGTGAAGGAGGGTACTGACAACATCTAACATTTATTTGTCTCCAAAGAGAGGAAGCATCATTAAAAGATGCAACTCCGCAATTCTCATGGGAGAAAAGAGTTTAACACAATATAGTTCAGAGCCCAAAACTCGGGAACTTGTTGACATGTTAGTTAGGCATAGGCTAATAAACACAGATAATCAAAATGATGCTTTAATTGACATATTTCCTCAGCTGCCAGGGAAATATACTGACATTATTTTACCTACTCCCTGAAGAAAGACTTTGTTATGTCATAATACAGAACTCCAAGAGCATATACAGTATTGCTTTTCCAAGAAAATCCAAAAAAATGATCCTAAACTTTCATGTTAAATTGTATTTGTGAAAACTGCATATCTTAAAAAACACCCAAATCTCTTTCTATAGCACCAACATTTGTATAGCTTGGATCTTCAATACAGTCAAATGCAAGATATGCTTTCTGTTGAAAAATAACTTTGCTTAGACATAGACTGTCATAGAAAGTATAAATACATCTGAAAAATGTAAAATGCTGAGCAATAATTAACGAAAATAATATCTGCATATTCCTAAAAATAACATACCAAATTTAAATATTAAACACAGCATATGATAAGCAAAAATATTTTAGCAGTTATGGATATAGATTTGGTCCACTTAAAATATCACATATGTATTCATAGCCAAATTAAAACCTAAATTTAGGTGGGTTTTGATGAGTTTAAAGCAAAAAGAAAGAAAGAAGAGCCTGAATTCCTTGGCAGATCTGAGGTTTCTTTGGTGTTTGTTTGTTTGTTTGTGGGGGTTTGGGGGTTTTTTGGTTTTTTGGTTTTGGGGGTTTTTTTAAGAAATTAAAAATAAATGCTCTGTGGCTTGAAAACTGCTCAATTAGTACAACACAAGATAGAAGTTCCAATTTTTGAACTTTTCTAGGGTTCCCTGGGAAAGAAACAGATGTTTTGACAGATTGAGTACTGCAAAACTTAATTGTTGGTACCACTTTTCTGTCTCCCAGGTTCCCAACCCATCTAAGCACACAAGTGCAATGTGCTGAACTAACTTGGGTCAACAATGAAGGTTTTGCATTGAAATGTGAGTCCTTTGCCTGGGACAAATGAAGTAAAAAGGTAATTTCCATTCTGTCACCCTGACTAGGAAATGCAGTAACCTGCAGCTGGTAGGGAGAAATGGGCACGTGGGGGTGGTAATGTCCAAAACTCCTGTAGCTAAATCTGACAGAACTGATCTGTTGTAGTCCTAAATCCACAGCTGAGGCTAACACAGCCAGCCAGCCTGTGCAAACCACTTGTGCCAGCACCAAGGAAAAATTGGGGTTAAGCTGTGCAGTCCGATCAGCCACTTTTCAGATTTATTAGGACAAGTAGATTCTTAAAGCAGTCAAATTTTAGTCCTTTTAGGATGGCAGGAAGGATGAAAAAATGAGGCAAAAGATGAGCTAAAACTTTGAACCCTTCACCAGGAAGACACAACAAGAAATTTACTTCTCTGCCTGACAAGTGTGATCACATTGCTTTGATATGTGAAACCAGGCAATGAGCAAATATGTAACATGATAAATAGCTGGATTTTTCAAACCTTGATGGTTCTGGAAGATGCTTGTTTGTACATGGAAGTTAACTGCTTTATACTGCCTTTTAACATGCTTGTTTTCTCTCCAGATGGATCAAGGATAAGTAAACTGGAAAGGAGGGAAGAGTGACACAACTCTTGAAATTCAATCTCTTACCTTATACTGCTAATTTGTGGTGGAGGAAATAATGTGGTTCAATTTACAATTAGGATTCCTCCATAATGATGCCTTTCCTCCACAACTCAAACATAGGACATATACCTTTTCCAGAAACCTAAAAATAAAGTATATTGCACAGTCCAGCTGTAGTGTAGTTGTCTCTTGTTGTGACAGACTGATCAACACAAATATAGACAACATAAAAATACAGTGGGGCTCTCTGACCAAACACGATTTGAAGGGCATGGTAAAGGAGCAATCTGGCAAAAGGAGCAGCTGGCAAAAAGGGCAGTCTTTCTACATTGCAGTTAATGTTCAGAAAAGTTCTGTAGTATGTGCTTATAAACAATTCTTCACAATGAGACAATGCATATTTATGTATTGGTTTTGCATACCGATGCTCTCACATCTCATAAAAATAAAAAAATACTCAGTTAATATAAGGTAAAGCTCTCTGTGTTCCAGGTAAGCTTTCACTGAAAGCAAATCCTGTGCCATTTACTGCAAACATGAAATTAAATCTACTCAATAGCAAAACTTTTTAATTAAAATTACATCTTGTTTTGTCTTGCCAGATTTCAGCAAGTTTAGCTAAAAAGACTTTTACCCTTCAGGAATTTTGGTTGCAACCTCCATTAACTATGCCAAACTCCCTTAAGAGATGGAGCTAGATGTTTGTTACTACACTGTAAGTTACCTAAAAACATATTTTACCTTCAAATTTACATTTTTTGGGAAGAAGGAAGGATGAACTGTTGCCCAGAATGACAGGCCGAATGTCTAAAATAACAACCATTAGCTAAGAAATCACCAAGACCTTATTTTTACTTTACCAAAGGTTTGTTGTGCAAGATTGACTATCCTGAATAAAATTAAAGATCCATGGGAAACACATAAAGTACCAGTAGCACAACACACTATCAGTCATAACACTACTTCTGCATGGCAGGTCAAGCTTTTCTGAAATGAGATGTCTTTTGAACTGTTTGCCCTTACTCAGCTTGGCACACAGAATGACCACACTGAATCACCAGACTTGCTTCATGTAAAGCAAAGAACATGCACTTATTCTCTTGGCTAAACTAGATTTAGAGAGCATTCAGGACAAGTCACGGTTTTTCCCAAAGCTCTGCTATTCTCTGTATCACAAGTGATGTCTATGGATGGATGGAGGATAAGTGCTACAAGGTAAAATCTCAGCTCCTATCAATTTATTGGAGCTCCATCATTGCATTCAGTGTTGCCAGGATTTCTCCCAAGCTTTATTCTTCAGCCAAAGAATCACAGGGAGCTTTAGGAGCAAGCGCAGAATATCTTACCATTATTGTGAATTTAGGTAAATCCAGCATCATAGTTACTTGTGTTTCCCATGAGCTATCTCTTTCAACTTTACTCTTTCCCTTTTCCTCTCACTGGCAGTAGCTCTTCTGAGGGCCATAAGAATCACTGTATTGTGGAATCAAATGCCAGAGTACCACAAGCAGAAGAGCTGTCTCTATGCCAAGCACTCTAGATGTTCTGGGCAAGGACTGTAGTAACTTTGGAAGATGACTGGAGAACACAAAATAAAATTGCCATAGCACACATTTCACAAAGTTTTATAAACAAACAATTCCACAAATTTCTTTACCTTCCTCCGCTGCTATTTCTTTTGTCTACACCCTTGAGCATATAATTTATAAATACAGAAAATTTTTGTATGATGTCTAAAATAAAATAATTATGAATCCATTTTTCATTATTTGCACCAACTCTTTGGCTTTTGTAAGAGTTCAGATTCAAATAGCATACCACGTACAGAAATTGTTGGAGTGCCACCTGTTGGAAATAAATGTATAAATGAAAAAGACCTTGGCTAACCTGCATAAAATGATTATATATTACCTAAGTTTTGGTTTAACTATATCAGGTCAAAAGGGTTTAAAATGTGTATAATTCCTGTTCTGTTTATAATTACTGTTAAATTTAGCTCAGCATGTTACTTTAAAAAAAAAAAAAAAAAAGCACCTCTCTAGAGCCAAACACTGGAAAGTGGTAGTGATTTATAGCCCTGGAGTATAAAATAGCAAAAATCAGAGCAGATCCACTAGGATAACCACCTGCCTCAAACCTGAATAACTTTACGAAGCTCTAAATCCATGGCAGGTGTAAATAATTTCATGTCAGATCCTGATTTTCACTCTGCAGGTTCACACAGTTCAGCAGTGTTTGAGACTCTGAATGTAAATCATTAATTTTCCCTATGTAAAACAGTCCCTTTGGGCTAAAACAGCCTGACCTCCCATGGAAAACTTACAATTCGCTCTTGGAACAGAACAATCAATTTTAATAAAAGGATCTTCAGCGGACATTTCTGTTCAGAAGACATTCAGGCACTGGCACAAGTGACTTTTCTCCTCTGTCTCCTATGAACAGATAAATTGATTGGTTTTTCCTCATTGCCTTTCCAGCTATACCTTCAGGTCTTCTATTAAGGGAAAGTGTGCTGATTTACACTTAGTACTAAACAAGACTGCTAAAACTTCAAGCAACTGAAAAATCTGACCCAGTTTGGAACCTTGAACTTGATCCTTGAGCTCTCTGATATCTCTCCTTCCTTACCACCCAGGAAGCACCAGGCTGGGAGTACCACTGCCTAAAGAGCATCACTACTGAAATCCTAACACATCTGTTTCACTGTGGCAGGTGGTTGGATACCCCCAGGAGTGGGTGCTTACTTGATTTCCTGGGGGCTGCTCTCCCCCGCCCCCCCCCGCCAAACACGTGGCCCCTGTGAACCAAAGAAAGGCCACACAGACCATGCTGGAGAGGGGCAAGAAAAGAGAGCTTATTGCACGGGGGACACAGCTATATAGCTGAGGCTCATTTCCATATGACCAATGGGGTTAAAGGGGAGGGGGATAG
>JAWWEU010000091.1:33385621-33401463 GCA_035583155.1 Acropternis orthonyx
TTTATCTCTTCATTCTAATTAATATTCCATCTTTGGCAAGGTTTTTATTCTTTGAGATGTTTCTTTTTACCACATCATTTCACTTCCTCATCTGTACTACTGCAGCTTCCTCCTCTGTGGCTTTATGACCTTTCACATTAAAAGAAGAAAAGTGTTGCCTAGCTCTCCTCTGTCCAAGCATCCCAGGCTTGATCTCAGAATCACACTATTCCTCTTACAAGTCCTTCTCTTAATTAGCACTGACCCCTACCCAGCTCATGACAGCTTCTTTGACAGCGCTTTTCATGGTTGTGCTGAAGAGAGCTACACAAACACAGAGTGGGAGCTTTTGTAGGCTGCTCTAGGAAAGAACCAAAACACAACAAACTGCAGTTAATTATACATCTTACCATAGAGTAAAAAAAGAAATAGAAGAGCAACTTGCCACAGAAACAAAGTGAAGCCAAACATACCAAAAGTGGGATATTTCATATATTCAGTCCTCAGAATTATTCCAGACATTCCAGTCTGCTCAGTCATCCTTGGTGGTCTACAAATTCTAACTCAAGTTTTGGACTAGGCACTATTTTATAATGTGTATACAAAAATGGCATATGAAAATTAATTACTAAAATACATGCTCTTTACTGTCATTTGCAGTAAAGGCTAAAAACACCTTTTCCATTCATGCTCTTTATGAACTAGACAGTCAGTGACAGGATCACTTTCTAAATCTGTTTCTAGTCTGTCTCACTTTCATTTCCAGCATGCGTCTCAAACACATTTTCATTTTTTACAACCATTTTTTCTTTCTACGGGTAGCTTAGATCATTCTATCAGTGCATACTTTTTTATTCCTTGGTTTTATCTCTTCCTCCAGATCCCACAGAATATGCTCCAGGGTTCTCTGTCATTTATAAAAGACTTTTTCTCCTGTAGCTTTCTCTTGAAACTTCAATCTGTTTCCTCTTGAGGCATGCCCTCACGTGTAGCTTCCCTCTCTTAAAAAGCATATTTTATTTTTCTGGGGACGTATTTCCAACAAACGTTTAGGGGCATCAAAAGTAAGGTTTCTTTGGTGCAACAGCATTAGACCCACATCTGACAATAAGGACATGTGTCCTACGCCCACTGTAGTATCTGCACTTACATTGCTTACTAAGAAGGAAATATGAGGAGAATAAAAACATGACAAAATTCTCAATGAAATCACCAGGCCTGCTGCAGGTTTTGTGCCATATTTCCAAAGAAAAATGACTATGCCATAATCATTTCAGGTGAGAACTAGTAAGCACAGCAGCAATTCTCTAGTGTCAACAAAATTCTCTAGTGTTAACAAAAGTCTAGGAAGACTTACTGGTGACTAGATTTTTGTGAGTATTTATTATCATGTTATTATGTAGTATTTTCCCTCATAAAAATTGTTTTATTTCATTAAATAATTGCAAGTTTTAACCTCCCCTCATCATGACACTGTTTAATTCTGTGCTCTTCCTTTTCAAGAGCTTTCTCACAGATCTGAATCCTCACTCTAGACAGCAGAGATGTCTAAGCTCATCCTAGTCTTCTACTGCCTTCCAACTGAGTTTGGTTTGGTTTGGTTTTTTGGTTAGGTTTTTGTTTGTTTGTTTGTTTGTTTGTTTTTGTTGTGTGGTGGTTTTTGTTTGTTTGGGGCTTTTTGTTTGCTTGGTTTTGGGTGTTTTTGGGTATTTTTGTTTGGTTGGTTGGTTTGTTTGTTTGGAAAATCTAGTGGTAGCGGTAAATTAACCTGGGCTGGTTCCCCCATTTGGTGTCTTTCAGACTGGCGGTCAAGACCTAGCCAGAGGTCATACTATTTGAAATATCCATGTACTTAAAGTCCAATTTTAGTAGATTTCTAAGAAATTTGGTGGGAGAAGGGAAAAGTAGTCTGCTGATTCTCTTTCTGCTGGACTGTGTGAAATGTAAGTTAGGTCATCCTAATCTCTGTGTTATTTAGATACCAGAACTCAGTCAAATGGGAGAAGAAAATTGAATATTTTAAATTTTATCCATAGTCTGGAAGAAATTACAATTTCAACATGATCTTCAATTGTAGATAGTGTGTTCCAATCACTTCCTACAATTTTCTCAGAAGATTTTTCTGGATGTTTTGGAGTAGTACAAAAATAGGAGTTTGGCAAAGGTAGGTTTAGGATTTCTATTGGCCAGGTTACACAAGAACTATGGACAGGTGACATGGCAGCCTCTATGCAGATAGAAACCAAATTAATAATGGTTTTCATAAGCAATTAACATAGCTGGATGAAAGTAGTAAATAAGTATGCAAACATCTTTACTCTCACTTGCCTTAAAAAAAACCAAAAACCACAAGAAAGAAACCCAATAAAACACACACAAAAAAAATTCCCCAAACCAAAAAGCAAACAAAATCCCCCCAAAACAGGTAAAACAAGTGAAAAAACGTGTAAGGCCTAAAAGCTTCTTCAGTTATTCAAGGGTACCACTGATCATTCAATTTAACATGAACAGGCAGAATGAATGAGGAGATTTATAATTTTCACACTATGGATGTCTCCCCTGTGACATAAATATCCGTAAAGAGCTCCCAAGAGATACAGCAAAAGATGCCTTTAACCTTTGCATACGTAATTTCTGATCAGTTTAGCATCATTTTTCTGAGAATGAAACCATATGTCATCTAATGGCTCAGGGGAGATACTGGCATATGGAGTCTTTCATGCTTTAACTGCCTGTTTGAATTCAGCCCAGGTCCATAACAACCAGCACTGCTATATCTGGAGACTGTTGGGTAATCTGTGTGAAATGAGTTGGCCATCTCAGATCAGGTCCTACAGCAAAGTTATCCACCAAAATGTGACCCCTGCAGATGGCTCAAACTTGCCCTTCTGTCAGCAGTATCAGCAAGTCAGCCAAATATTAAATGAGTGTTGTACATTCATGAGCTTTCACTTTGTAGAAGTCAGTCTCCTAGGCTGGGGAATAGAGAGAGGACATGCTCATGTGAGACACTACCTTGGCGGAGGACTTCCTCACCTAGTCACCTCTATCTCTTCTGAGTTAGCATTACAACACACCCTCCAAGCTCTTCCTTCATACAGATTTAACTTTAACCCATTAGACATAGCAAGTCTTACTGCCTGTAGGAATAATCCATGGAGGACAGTAGTTCTTCAAGTAATGAAAACTCTGCTATCTAAACTGAGGATTTAGATCTTCTTGAAAAAGAAGAGCACAGAATTGAACAGTGTCATGATGAGATGAGTTCAAAACATGCAATCATTTTATGAAAGAAAATAATTTTTATGAGGAAAATCCTACATGATAACAAACAGCTTCCTTTGAAATGTACCCAAGAGTAGAAAATAATTAAATAATAATGTTAATACTTGCATTGCAGCAGAGAACACTGAAGGACTGAGAAAGAGAAATTTTAAAGCCTCTTAGGAAAAAATTACCAGCAAGCCTGTTCATAATTTTCAACAAAAGGGATTTTTATCAGTATGAAGTGTGAGTTTTCTCTTTGCAGTGCTGAAAATATTGTATGCCTATGTTGCTGGTTCCCAGGATTCAAAAAGTATCATTTTGGTTTAATTTCCTACTGGAAAACTTATGAAGACGCATATTTCAATGCATAGCATGATACCGATGTATGACCAGAAAATGAAGCCAGGCAATTTAATTGATAATGCAGCTCTTTATGCACTCTGTGGGAGCTGTATGGCAAAAGGGGCTAACCGTAGGTGTTTACAAATAATACAGAAACTGGGAGATGATTTCAAGAACATGGCTATTCTTACTGATCAGATTCTATTCCACATATTGCCAGGTAACCAAAGAGTTCACGTGAAAGCATTACTGTTAACAAGTTGCTCGTTCATGGATGTAACAGCTCATGCATACCTATTTACACAGGGTTTTTTCTGCTACCAGCCTTGATGTTTTTTACTGTTGCAGCTTTGTGAAATAAAGCAGTATACACAATTTACACATTTGCCCCCTTTTTTTTTATTATTATAAACTATATTTTTATCTTAAAAAAGGTACCTGTTATGTGAAGTGCTGAAAAGGACACTGTCACATTCAATATACACGCCCCTTCGTCACTATAGTAACTAGGCTGGTAATCTGTATCTCAACTCTTCCTCTTGTGTCAGACTTGACTCATTTCTCTTACAGGACACCACACTCACGATCTCCCAGAGTATCTTTCTGCTCCTACACTGTGTTGTTAAGCCCCATAAGCAGAGCTGTAGCAAAGATATCAAAGGGAATGGGGAGGGTACCATTCCTCGTTTAACTGTGAAAAGATTCCAAATGAGTCTATAGAGCCCCGGTAGAGCACTGACTATTGTGACGCAAGTGAGTTTAGCACTGCAGAAAACAAAGGAATGACTGGTGAGAACTGTGTGCTGTGCAGGGGACCTGCATACACTATTCACTGACTGTGAGAAGTGGGAAACCAATGTGTTGTGGAGGGATGATATTCTAAAGCCACAGTATATGGCCCTTTCTGAAAAATTTTCGTCTGATTCCCACTTCTTATTTCCTGAGGTGTCTGATGATACACTGGATCTTGACTTCTCTCTTCAACACTACTCAAATATCTGAGCATTTATATCCAGCTACAGAATAGAGGCTGATCTGATAAACCTCTGCCTTTGTTATAAATTCAAGCCATGTTTTCTTCCAAAGCATTTGATTTCCAATTATTTATACAACTATAATATGTTCATGTAATATATATTGCATTTACTTTTCCTTTTCAAATGTTAACTTTTGCCTTGTATTTTTATGAGGCATGAGTTCAGATTTGTAAAGGTTTTTGCAAATTGAGTATAGGTTTTAGTTTCCTCCAATTCTACTTGCATTATCCTCATAACAAGATGTTCTCCTCTGGGTTGCAGAAAATATAGAGGGTGGTTTAAAGCATATGTACATGGTTAATCTAAGAGTTCCTAAAAGATTAATAACCATATGTTCATTATTAATTTATAGAATTTCAAAAATAGTACTTTTTAACTTCAAGTTGTGTTTAGCAACGTAAGAGTGCACAATTTTTCACAGGTATAATAATACTGATGAAATATGAAAAAAAGACATTTGCCTCAGTCAGCTAGAGAGCCTACATGAACAGCAGAAATGGAAGAGGCACAACATAACCAGTTTTGGCATGAAGGACGGGGATTTTTCAGCCAGATAAAGTGAAATGGAATTGACACAAAGGCTGACACTTGAGTTGAAGAGCTGGTTGTATCTCCTTTGTACCCTCTGTTGTACTCTTTTGTATTTGACTCTCTTCTTTTGTACTTTAAAATTAAAAAAAAAAAAAAAAACTCCCAACAGTTAGTTAAATGGTACATAAAATGCACATATCTATGTTTAATTAAATAATTCACTGAAGAGTAAACGCACAGTGTGTCACACCTTCTTCAAAGATGAGACAGTTAAGTGTTCAGGCTGACTCCTCACTAATGGCCAGGCTCAAAAGCACAATTTGTGCTTGGGGTATCTTTTCTCTGACAGGAATTTTACTACATCCTGACATGACATACCTATCCCTTTTGCTAAACCTTTAGCAGGAGGACTGCATTTTTATTTCTTTCAGACTAGAAAAATTCAACTATTTAACTCACATTTTATATATCTGTCACATGACATCCACACACAGGCAGTAAAGAGTGGTTCAGGGGAGCCTGAGAAGATATCTTGAGTAAGGAACACTCATCAGATCAAACAGATGGATGAGCCTAACTGTTTGGCTGGGGACACTTGATGCCTTGCTAGGAAGGTCCCTGTGGGACATCAAGCTCAGCCTGAGTGAGCAGAGCACCCTGACAGCAACAAGACCAGCAGTGCTCTGGACTGCATCAGTCAGAGGTAACTCAACAGCTTGAGGCTGCCATTATTCTTCTTAGCGCTTCTCAGGCAATGCCTGAAATAATTCATGCTGTTTTGCAGCTCAAGAATGACACTGAAGAATTGGAGAGGGTCCAACAAAGATCCACCAAGTTGACTTGAGTGAGGACTGATGAATGTGATATAAAAAAAAAAAAAAAAGTTTGAAGAATGGGATTTGCTCAGTCTAGGGAAGATAGAGCCAGCAGAGACCTTATGGCAGTATTCTAATAGCTAAAGGGCAGATGCAGGGGAAGTGAAGGCACTCTCTGCATATGAATGCACAGATGACAGAAAACACAAGACACAAGTTGCTACAGGGGAAATTCATCTGGATATAGGAAAAAAACCCACAACTTCACAGTGAGGACACAGTCCTGGGCAACATGTTTGACCAAGGGAGGTGGACAAGATGACCTCCAGAGATCTCATCTCACCTTAACCAGTCTTTGATTCTGTGTGAACTAGATTATGGAAGTGGTGAAATCTCCCTTGCTGGGGACACTGAAGACTCAGGTTGGACATGGTAATCTTCAGAGGTTCCCCTCAATGTAAACTTTTCTGTAATTTCTACACTATGGAATTCAACTTTTTCTTTTTTTCCTTTTTCTTTTTTTTTTTTTTTTTTAATTTGCTCACAATCAGGTTAGACCAAATAAGAAATTATTATCAACAATTATTACTTTGAAGCAGAAATTTCAAGGACAAAAAGCACAACAAACCAGTGGGTTTAGAGCTATTCAGATGTATTTCTCCTTCAGTTCAGCATAGATCTGTGTCTACTCAGCTATTACCCCAACTCACTACAGTCCAAAGCCTCCATGGTTCCTTTTTCTGTTATGGGCCAGACACCAAACCAGACTGCTGCCATCCCAGAGATTGTATCCAAAGTCTGGTCAGAGGTGCAATAAGAATATCAGTTATGTTCAAACTATAATTTTGCATTGAAAAACTTAGTGATGTCAGTATGTTTCAAAACCACCTTAAGTGTCATCAAAAGTGTACAAAATAGTATCTACTCAGGCTTTCAGACTGTAAAGACTACATTCTTTTCAAAAAAGGCATGTGTTTCTTTTGTGAAGAACTCTGTTTATACTGATTGCTACAGAGTGTAAAAACTATTCTGGGAGTACTGCTGAGTGAACAGTGAGCATATTAATTACTTTCTGTAAGTTTTAAAAGGGTGCTAGTACAGGACTACATGCGTATTAATTTATTTAGAATACAATATAATTACTTTTGGGCAAAACCAGTCACAAGCAGAATTGGGTACATTTTTGAAAATTATTACAGTCTCTACCTTTTAAAAAAGCTTTTATCAATGCACAGCATTTCCTTCCTTCACCTCAAGGCCTTTTCCATTAAGAAACACCCTTCTGTAGTACAAAGTAGCCCATTTCCAGTACTTCCATTACCTCAGCTATTAGTGAGATACTTGCTTCTCCTCTTTGACTGACCCGAACTCAGTGTTGCACCCTTTCCGATGTAGTTATATACTTTCCTTCCTGTGATGTCTAATACCACACATGCTATTTCTCATAGATTGCAAGTTTCCAGTCTGAGGAATACTTATAAGAAATCATAGTTCGGACACAATTTAGCATAAGGACCTCAAAAATAGCTACGGTGCAGCCCAGACAGCTTATTTTCTCTCTCCTCTCTGCTAATACCACTTCCATTTATTTTGTTGCTTCTATAATTTTGCTATTCATCACACTTTCTGGTAAGTTTTCTAGACTAAAGGTAAACCCATATTAAACATTATTTGCTGAGAATACTAACATCTTGAAATACACCACCAATGTACACAGCTTGCTCCATCATTCTAAGTATGCCATAGATCAAGCTATCTACCTGTGATGGTGAGCATATTAAATCACTTGAAGTTCCATTTGCATGATCATCTTTCCAAACACTCTTGCTGTGGTGCTGACTCAAGCATTTTAAAAGACTCACTCAAAATTACTGTTGAAAAAAAATGTGAACATTGTCTCACTGAGTATGCAGGAAATTAAATGTGTTAGCACTTATCCATTTCAAATTAGATTCAGCACATAACTGTCTAATCTGGGAGCACCTAGCTATAGTTTACATTTGTCTCTTCAGTAAGCATTTTAATCAAAAGTAATTTAGTGTTAAGCACATTGAAAAGCCTTTCATTAGCCATCAATGTGACTTGATTTATTCATATGCTGTGCAATGTATGTTGCTGATGTTGTCATCTACCTCATCTCCAGCTTTAAATAAGTGTTTCCGTTTTGGGTTGATATTTATGCAAGGACTTCATTTGCAGTCTTGCATCATGCAAGGCAGGAATGTTTGATGTGCTCAAGGTGTTTAGTTTGCATCGGTGACTGCAGACCTAGTCATAGGACATCAGGTGGCAGATTGGAGAGGATTTGTCTGTTTTCTTAGGTCATGCTGAGTTATGCTCTTCTGAAAGGAGTTTCAGGGCACAATTTTCACTTGCATGCTGTTTCCGTAGTAGTTCCAGTTACCCCCCTGCAGAACTCAGATGTAGTTCAGAACTTTCCAAGTGCACAAAAACCAAGGTCACAAGGCTTTATTTTGAATGAGGCTTCTATCCTGGGTAATACATTTCATTGCACAATCCTACTGTAAGGGAAAACAAAGCTCAGCTCAGTGGTTGTGTCAAGACATGACTGTGGAAAGTGGTTCAATACCTACATCCACCATTGTGTCTTCAGACAATTTACTCCGGACTGGAGTTATTAGATGTATATACAAAGCACAGAGGGCTTGCGAAGAGTCCTATTTAGTTTGGCATTATAGAATCATAGAATGGTTTGATTTGGAAGGTACCTTAAAGATAATCTTCATAGCCTTCCTCCAGACCCACTCCAACAGGATGATATCCTTCCTGTGCTGGGGACCCCAGAACTAAACACAGTACTTCAGGTGGGGACTTACCAGAGCAAAATAGTGGGGACAATCACCCCACCTGCTGGGCACACTGCTCTTGATGTAGCCCAGGATACAGTTGACTTTCTGAGCTGTAAGTACACATTGTTAGGTCATGTCCAGCCTCTCATCCAACAACACTCCCTAGTCCTCCACAGGGCTTTCACAACACTTGGCCTTGTTGAACTTCATGAGGTTTGCGCAGACCCACTTCTGAAGCCTGTCAAGCTCCCTCTGGATGGCATCCCTTCCCTCCAGCATGAGGAGACTGTACCACACAGCTTGGTGTCATCAGCAAACTTGCTGGGGTTACACTGAATTCCACTGTCCATGTTGTTAACAAAGGTGTTAAACAGGTGTTACATACAGGCATTTCTGACAGCTCCCAGGTAATAATACTCGATATCAGCTGTGCGCTTTTCAAAAAGTCCCAGTTAGCTTCCTTGAATCTGTTATCCACTTTCAGACTGAAAAAGAAAAAACAAAACAAAATATCCCCCAAAAAATGAACAAACAAAAATCTACAAATAAACAAACCAACAAACTAATTAAAAAAAGAAAAAAAAAAAAACACAAAAAAACCCACCAAAACCACAAAAAAACCCAACCCAGTCTGTCTTGTGACTGCTTTTGCCTAGTTGGGTTTAAGCCCTTCACAACAAGTTTCTCATACAGTTCACCTGAAATCCTGGGCACTGTGGAGGTAGGTAAAAATATTGGCGTTACTTCACTGAAGTAAAAATTTCACTTCTGTTTATACAGCAAGAATCAAGAAGAGTCACTTTAGGCTTGCAGGAGACAAATAGTGTAAGAAAATTAGAATCATATTGCCAGTCTCATATCAATATGCAAAACAGTTGTTTTGGTAGACAGAAGCATGGATAAACAGGTATTTTTCACTGATGGCTCAGATAACCCAACATGCCCTCATGTTACATATACATTTATGTTATCAAAAGATATAATTTTTGAAAAACTGTTGTGAAAGTGTTGAGTTTTTTAAGTGAACTGAAAATTGGGGTGTTCCAATATATTGCAAAATTCCTAGGTATTTTCTAAATACAGACTATAATGACGCTGAGCAACAATGTTGTGTGAAGAGTTTCTTACCTTAAGAAATTACTCAAAACAAATTCAGTGACATGCTAGAGTGAAATCTTTAAAGATGCATGTTTATAGTGCACAGATTCCATTCCACAGAAGCTAGTATTTCCTCAGTAATGTGCACTTCTACAGAGCTGCCTTCATCATAGGAAACCAGGTCACTAGTCCTGGTAAGAACTGTTTAGATGCTCTAGTGATGAAAATTAGCAGGCTCTTGTCAGTTCAGGAGACCAGAAGGGTAACGAGAGGTACAAGCAGCCCACTAGTATATAAAGTGCATTTCCATTCATCCTGAGGTATCCAATTCAGGGAAACATCCATCTCCCAAAATGCTTACATCATTGCTAAAATACATATCATTTCATGTGTGGCAGAAGATACAATTTGGCCTCATTTCCACAGCACTGAGTTTGTGTACCCTCAAAAGTTTAAGGTGAGGAACAGAAATTGAATTTTTTTTACTCTATTTTTACCACCACCACCACCATCATGAAGGATGAAAAATTACTTTTACATACTCTTGCTATGTGCCCATATCTCAGTCTGTTTTTGCCAGTCTCTTTCCCTTTGACAACATTTGAACTTTATGTTCAGTTTCAGTCAAACAAGACAAAGGGATCTCAAAGGAAGTTTCTTGGAAACAGGCAGGCAACGAAAGGAAAGAGACCGTATTAGTGACCCAAAGATGGAGAGGGTAAGGCATTCATTCTGAGATTATTAATCACCTGAGATACTCCCAGAAAGAGAAACTTGGTGTTTCTCAGCAGTTTTTGAATATTCCAATTGCCAGCCAAGATTCGATTGGAGCTCATATCTATTAGACCCCATAAGGCACAGTCATCCACTGCCAACCTGGTCTTAATAGCATTGTAGTTCCTGGAAGAGCTCTTTTCCTCTCTCTCTCTCCCACAGCCCTGCTCCATTTTCTTTCATTGTTTCACAAATTAGTTTCATTTTTTGTGTGTCTGTGATACACTGTTAAATATCTGCTAAAACAGCCTCCCTCCGTATCACCCTCATTCCACTTTGCTACTTTGGTGAAATGCAGCCTCTGAGCCTTTCTGCTCCCCGTGTATTCCTGCACCCAACCCCTGGGACCAACAGCCTCTACTTATCCATTACTTCATGTAAAGAAGGAAAGCACCAGAGTCCAGCAGTAATAAAGGAGAAAGCATTACCTTCTGTGTAGACTGAAAAGGGAGTCAGTCTTGCCTTTCATCATCAGGAAAGTATTCTCTGCCTATCTCTTTTGACAGGAGAACTTTCTCCATGCTCCCCTCTCTGCCCGACAAAGACATCCCTAATCTGTAGAGGACTGGCTGGTGGTTTACAATTTACGTCTGTGAGTCAAGATGCTCTCAAAAGCAATCTTCAACTAAGTAACAGCCGAGCAGAGAAAGTGTTACAAAGACAGGCACAATTAACTTGCAATGATTTCATTTCTAAAAAAGTGTATTACTTGAATTATGAATGGACATAATTACTTCCATTTATTATACAGTCATCTGTCTCAATAAAATAATACTGTGTGAACAAAGAAAAATCTTATGATATGGAAAGGGTCAGGGAAAAAACCCATGTATTTTACGAAAACAAGTCCTATTTTTACAGATTAATCTAGCAATATTAAAACAACACACGATGGTTTTAATTTAATGTAAAATAATCAAGACTATTTAATTAAATCGAGGTTTTGTCACACAGAACTTTTTAACATTTTATTCCACCAGCAAAATCTGCTGATGCATTTGGAAGGTCTGCCTCTCTAAAGCAGATGGAAACATAATCTGGATACACATTGCCATCTGGTGGAGCCTCCCCGACAGAGCATGCTGCAGGGACCTGAAGGCTTGCTGTACTCTGGAACAACTCCGTTCGCAGCTGGTATTGACGTTTAACGTAAAAAACGTTTTCAAAGACACGTAAGCAGCAAGTCTTATACGCAGGTTGCGCTGCCAGATAGACTGTTACAGTTCAGGCCTGCTGAATCTCCGCTGGGATATCTTAGTTGCAAAGACAAAAAACCTTTCACCCTTAAAGCACTGCTTCAAATCAGAAGTAGAACAAATAAATATACTTGTCTGTTCCATTTTACAAGAAGTACCTAACTGCTAAAGTGCTCTATTTCACATTTAAGACCACACTCAACAAGCAAGGTGACTGAACATTTATTGTGTATCTTTTAGGGCAGGTTTGAATAATGGTGGGTCAAGAGGGAAAAGTCTGAAGCTCTCCTACTTAAGGAAAAGTAATTTTTTTAGACACTGACATTGTGCAGTTTTGCCAGCTTGGTGAGTTTCCAAAAATGAAATTTATTTCAGAAATTGAGATATTCATCAACAAGCCCAGGTGAGTCAGAGAGTTCTCTGTGGAGTGATTAATGTATACCAAATAAAGCAAGCCACAGAAGGATGAGTCATATCACTGTAACACTGAGGAAATAAAAAATCTAGCCCTTCTGGTCTCTACTCCTTTTGTGGACTTTTGTTTGCTTGATCCCTGTTTATTCTCATCATTCAGAGTAATTTCCAGCTAGTGTACTTCAATTTAATTTCTTTAATTTGTTTCTTTCTGTAGAGCTGACTCACAGACAAAGGAAATTTTTGTCACTCTGATACAGGTATTAAGCAGGCTCCAGGCTGCAAACTCACTTTTTTTTTTTTCTCCTGAGTCAACTAGTGTTAGCCCTAAAGGCTTCTACTATGAAGTAACAAAGTCCTATACTCCTTCTAGCAATATTACTACTTAAATTTGTCAGTTGGTACAGTTGGTAAGCTACAGCTGTGTCAAAGACATGAGCACTGCAAGAGATTGCACGTTCTGCACTTTTTTTTTTACAAAGGCTATCCTCACAGAGGTTTCAGGATCCTTAAATCAGCACTTTGCTGAAGAGCTGATGAAAGCTGAATGAAGCGGAAAAGAATGAAGTTGAAGGATAGCCACTGAGTGGTCAAGATGACTAAAGTGAGAGGGAGGATGAAAGTCATCTCCACGTGGAAATGAGACAAACAGATTTCTAGGCAGATATCATTAGTTTGGCTGTGCAAGTAAATGTGGTTGTAACATGAAAAGAAAGGAGTGAAGATAAATCCATTGCACCTTGAAAGATGACTTCAGGTTCACTCAGTGATGGTTAGGCAAAGACAAAGACACCCACTTTTAATCAGAGCAACAGAGCACTGCTCAGCCTAGAGACTAAACAGATTAATTGGTGGTTGTGGTCTGTTTTGTAGACTACCACCAGTGAAAAGGATAAAACCAGTCATTCTCTGCTGCAAGGTGATGTCATCAGAGGTGTTAGGAATGGATGTTACTAGTGTGTGCAGCAGTGCGCTGGTAAAAATGACAACACGAGTATCACTTCTGTTCAGTAAACAGAAGATGCAACACAAATTTGGACTGACATGAAATTGTACTTTAGCAGTGGCTGTGAAGAAGAGCTTGCAGGTCACCTTCAACACCACCATCAATAAGTGCTACTGAGTGTTTATTCAGTTGCTTGCAAGTAAGTAAGAATTGGAATCATAAACAGAGATGCCAGAAGTACATGCTAGTAAGTTTCATGTACATGATACATCAAATAGATTTAAATTTCAGGAAACTTCAAGCCAAAACTGCACCCGCTGATTATTCCATACAGATCAAGAATATTTTGCATCATATATTTCTATCAATTTGATGATTTCCACTCAGTTTTTTATTAGAGTGTTTTTTCCTGAATCTTTGCCCCAAGGAGGGAATCATATAACATATTTTTTTTCCTCTCATATGTCTTCTTTAAGATAATCACTGCTATGAAGCAGAATGGGCCCAATGAAATTAGGATAACATGCTCAGAATTCCAGTTGATGTCTGGGTTGGCAGATAGCAGAAAACAAATGAACAAACAATCAACAACCTACATTATGAACTGAGCAATTTTGTTACCAGTGTTATTGAAATAATAAATACACTGTCACACAATTTCAGAGATTCAGAATGAAGCATTATAAATGTCAATTCTTATAAACTGTGGTGGCAGAGGTTAGAAAAATATCTTAGGTTATTTTTCCAAACACTGCATAAAGGTTGTTCAATATATTCCCCTAAATCCAAAAGCTGTATCTAAAAATAAAACATCTTTGTCATATTCACAAAGCACCTCTTGCTACCACCATACACTATACTTATACAGTGAAGTAGTTATTGGTGACAGCTGGCATAAAAGTTTTCTCCATAATTACAGTCAGTTCAGAAATGTTCCTATATGTTAGACATATAGGAACATTTAATCATTTAGCCCAGTAAAATTTTTGTGCATCTCAGTTTCCTTTGAATACAGCTCAATATAAAGTTAACCTTGAGGCTTTCATAGCTACAGGAACAATCACACCAGTGCTGCGTAACATAAACGAAGCAAATCAGAAAAAAGCAACCACAACCACATAACTCAGGATAAATAAAAACCAAAATCAATTTGTCAGGCTATGTGTCGTATGTCTGTATGCAGTAGTGTGTTCTGCCACCTGAGAACTGAGCTTGGTTCTAGCACTCAGTAAGGAAACACAGCAGAATACACACAGTAAGAGGTGATCTTACAGTTTCTAAGATGAAGTACATTGATACACAACCGTGCAAAGCTTTACCCAGAAGCCAATTATTACAGCCAAGAAAATGCACGAGGATCTAAGGCTTTGACCCAGAGGACAAGGGAAGCTCATGAAGAGTGTAGATGCACATAGAAGACAGAAACCAGAAGGCTCTGCTAAAAGATCCTTTTGATTGCAGAGGAGGCTGGCATTAATTTCTTTTTCTTTTTTAATTTCTTCCTAAGAAGAGTCTTAGATATGTGTGTTTATTTAAAAACAGCAAATTGAATTGAAACTATATGCTTGTAATATCATTAAGCACAGACCATAGCAGCCAAAAACAGTGGGCCCCTGATCTGCCTTCCACAACAATGGTGTAAAGGGAGTATCTCTGTTTTTAAAAGAATGTAATTTATCCAGATTTTTAATAGTGTAACCAAGGGCAGATTTAGCCCAGCTTTCTCAGTGGCCACCAGGACTCATAATACACATGCAACGATGTACAGATGTGCAGTGAAGTTGAAAAACATGTTCTATCTCTTTATAAAGTGTGTACAACGAATATTAAACAACCCCCTGAAGTTCATGTTCCACTCGCCTAGAATCAGCACTGCAATCCCTATTATGCACTGCACTATATGGAATGCTAATGACAATTTAAACTAATTCAGAGTGGATGTGTAAAGAGTCAGGGCAGTGACAGGGATGTAGCATAAGTGCAAATTTTGCTGTAACTTTATATATTTCTTTTCATACTTCTTTATTTTAAGAAAACAGGTTTTTTTTTTCCAAAATTGACTATTTTTGAAAGCCTTAGAGGACAGAAAATGAGGCTTCAACATCGAAACAGTTAATATACTCACAGGCCAATTTTGATTTAGTAAAAAGAAAAGGCTGCCATGTACTAGAATACCATGTCAAAGGCTGGGGAGATCGATTGAACCATAAAGAAAATGGATAGGAAGTTTCATTAAAAGTATGGTATGGAAATTTCCTGTAAAGCCACAATGCTTTGTAACCTCTTACTTGTGCTCTAAATGTATTTGCATCAGATTTCAAAGAATTACAGCAGTAAAGTATCAGGAAGCCTTAGCTACATGATAGCAAGTAAGTGATGTGACAGCCAATTATTTACATATACACAGTGACATACAATCTGCATTAGTATATCTCACTTTTTCCTTCCAAATTCTGAAAAATACCACAGCTAATACACGAATCAACAGTAGAGTCTGAGGACTTCATTTTCTGAAGTTCACTACAGCTTCCAGTTATTAACTCAAAAGTGGGTTAATGTCTTTTCTAATTGGTTTTTTTGTGAGGGTTTTGCTTGTTTGTGAAGGGGGGGGGGGGGTCGTCGGTTTTTTGTAT
>JAWWEU010000091.1:33403865-33421138 GCA_035583155.1 Acropternis orthonyx
GACAGAGGGTGATTCCTCTGAGGTGCAGGGTTGGTAGATGAAAGAAAAATTCCAAGATTTTAAACCCATAACACCATCTAAGAGAAACCATATGCACATTCTGTGGAGCAAAACACCAACATATTTTAAACACAATATATTCTAAAAAGGAATTCACACACAAAATTAAAAAAAATTAATAATAAAAACAAAACCAAAAAAAAAGTAAGCCTGACATGGAACAAACTTGTCCTCCTCCCCTACTGATGTTACAGAAGCAAGCCAGAGAACAAAACATACCAGACAAGAAGAAAAGAAGAACAGCAAAACAAATGCCAACATAATTGTCATTTTGTTGAGACCAATTTTTTTCTCATATTTAATGATTACTGAGACTCAGATGTCTTCAGATTCTCTCAGCTGTAAAAAAAATCTGCTCCTGTTGAGTGTAATCAGCAATCAGGGAAAAAATTCCCACTTTCCTTTTAAATTTTTATGTCTAATTAACAGTTCAAATGAGTGCAATTATGTTGATTTCTGCTTCATGTAAGGCAGCCATAACCACAGTTTCTACATATTTTCAAATCTTTAGGCCATTCAATGAACACTTCACAGTGGACCCTGATCTCTTTGTGTCTCTGGTGGACATTTAAGCCAAGTAGGTTCAAATCTCATTTTTTTTGCTGATTTCTTTCATTCCTGATTTTTCTAGTAACAAAATTCAGTCAGCAATAACACAAAAAAAAAAAAAAATTCCTAGCAGGCAAGCCTTGCAAATTGAAGTTTGAATTCATTTTTATTTTTATTTCATCCATTAGCTTACTCTGTAGTCAGGCAACCTCCTTCAAGAAACTTCCTCATCTGTCCAGAGCTTTTTAACTATGTGGCTGTTGAGGGCTCAACTTTTGAATTAAGCTCTAAAGGTGGGAGGGGAAAAAAAAAAAAAGAATAGATTGAGGGCTCTTGAATGGATATTAGAAGTTAAATAAGAGACTATGGAGAATCACAGAAATGATAGCAACCTTCCAGTAATGTATTTGTTTATAAAAAGAAAATTAACTGCACCATTTACACCAGATAAATCTGGTGCCCACCACCAGCTTCAGACACAAATCGTTACAGTAGTTATCCTCAGGTAATAATCACAGGGAATGTTTATTGTTACTAGTTTCTTGTGATAAAGAAAAACAGTTCCTGTCTAGTAAGACAGACATGAGAAATCAGCATTTTCACAGTCTTCATAGTAACTCAGAGCTTTGCAAGTCTCATCTTTGGTATATGAAGGCACTCTGTTTCTTCAAAGAAAGTCAGTGTCAAGGACAAATCGTTACCACATATAATTTCACTTCCATTTATTTTAATTTTCCTCCTCTGTTTTCAATAGGTATGTCCAGAGGACACGCTAACATCCTTGAGAAGGAGTAATTTTCAAAGAGACATTGCTGCTAACAAACAAGAAGTGCAATTGATTTCTATTTCAGTTTTAAGTATTTCATAGGTATCAAGTCACAAGACACAACCACAGAATGAACAAACCAAAAGGCAGTGAAACAGATTTTGCAGTTTACATAGACCAAAGGGACTGTTACCCATGCATGAGCCACACTAGAGCCAAGAAAAACACGAAAAAAAGAATGGTAGAAAGAAAACATTAAGTGTACAACCACAACCCCAGCTCCTCAAATTGTGGCTGTTTTGCTTATGAACGGTTCCTCAATGTAATCCCATCAGTTTAAGATGCTCTTATAAGAGCGCATATGAGAGGTACACGAAAGGGGGATCCCCCAGCAGCTCTTTCTGCATGCTCAGCAATAATGGCTTTGTTTCAGTCCTGGAATTAAGGGTTTCACAAATACTTGCTTCTGTTAAGTGCTACTATATACACCAATCTTCTGAAAGACTATTAAGTCTGAAACTTTATTAAATGTAGGTCATACAAAATTTATGTTGTATGATTTCTTCCTTTTAAGGTAACAAGTAGCTGTCAAACAGCACTTGTTTCTAGGTAGATAGCAGGCATTAACACTAGTGATATTCTTACCCCTAAGATGGTAATAAAAATAATACACCAGCATGGTGTCAGGCTGAATTATTGGCTGTGCTCTCTTTAAGACACAGTATTAAACCTATATTTTAAGTATTTATGGTTCTCAGAGATCTCCACTGCACTGTAGACAAGGTTATCCCTGGAGTTCTGACTAGACCACGTTTTCACAATTGCATTTTGTCAACCTAAATTTTCCATTGCATTTTTGTTTAAATACTCTACACTCCTTTGCCTCTTGTTTTAAACGGCTCTGTAGAACTTGTGCACACTTTTAGAAGCCCACATGTCAAAAAGTGCTTGACAAGGTCATGCCACAGCTTCATTGGGAATGTGCTTTTATTTCACTCAGACTTAAGAAGAGTGGTATAACCATATTCCCCCCTAGAAGTAAAAGTCATACACTGTTAATTTGAAGTGGAACAGGATAGACATTGCAGAAAACTTTAAAAAGATGTGGCCAGTGTAACTTCAATATTTCCAGCTTTAAGTAAAGGTAGCTTTACACTCAGAATCTTTTCAAAGGTGTCACATCTGGGTCTCTTTTTAAGCTGAATTCAAATTTTTACACATGTGATCATTATTTTCAAGCTTCTGCTCATTAAAGATGCAGAAATAGTAACTTTGCAGAGAAAGTTTGTGATGTCACTGAAACAGTCAAGAGAACAAATAACAGAGGCTGCTGCACTCATGACATACTATTTTCCCATTCCCTTCACCTTCTACAAGCCTTTAAGTGCAATTGTGGCATGCTTGCTTAGAAGCAGACCACAATTTAGATGCCACAAACACTTCAAAAATGCAGAAGAATGCCCAAAGAAGGAGCTAGTGTATCCTGGAAAATGGAGTTTTTACACCCAGAGCAGATAGCTCTTCCATTTTATGCAGAACAACTCTTTCTAGGACTCAAAGTCTTTAGAACTTGAGGAAGACATGACCTCTTTTTTGGATTGCAGTACTTAAATTTGTGTGGAAAACTGCAGATGGATCATATCACCCTCTTTACGCAAAGACTGGTCTATACATCATTTGGCACAGCAAGCCAGCTGTTGACTCCCCATTCTTAATGCTCTTTTTCTGGAACTGGAATCCAGCAAATAACTTAATTTAGACGATTGCCATCAATTTTCTTCAAAAAAAGTAGAGCCCTTAGTTAAATTTCAAATTAAATAAAGTCTCCTATTTAAGTAACATCACAAATAACAACAGACTTCAGATATTTTTATCACCTGAAATTCCCCTACAAAGCTAAAATAGTGTTCCACTGAAATTTCTCACAGCTTGTCCACAATATGAGGCATAGATATGCTGAACATCTTCATGTTTGTACATCTTTTACTGCAGAATCATCCCTTATTCTGATTTAGTTTTATTATTTGAAAGTTGTTTCAGATAAGCAGAGTTCAAATAACACAACCACAAGCAGAATTATTCAGCTATAGCTACAGAAATTAAATTTGCATCTACTTTAATGAGAATTAACTTCAAGTGTGAACAAGCTCCTTATTACATTGTTAGAAACAGAGGCTGAATTACAATGATCTGTTTAGAATACAGCTGCACATATATACAAGGAAAAAGAACTGAAATGTATGATTTTCAAAAGTACCTTATTAAAGCTTTTATGTAAAAGTCACTGCCATTATGACACAGTGGACAGGCCACAGAAGCAGCATTCCTTCCAAAGCAGCTACACACACCCCATAACTATGTGAAAAATGTATTATGGAGAAAAAGAATAATTACACGTGCATCTGTTAAATGGACCACACTTCCTGAAGAAGTAATTTTTAGAGTAGAATATCTATAGACTAAGACAATAAAAAATTATTTCATAAATTTGTTTAAATACATGAATACATACAAACATAATCCCAGTTTAGACTGGCCTACCATAGCAATTAGAAGTCTAGCAAGCAGTAGGAAGGAATAAAAATTCCTCATTTCTGATCAATGTTTTTCTGTCTTAATGGTCTTTTCATATAAGAAATGCAAGAACAGCTGTAACTACTCAGAAAGGGACACACAAATTACATTAGCAAGAAGTGATTCCTGCTGACACAGCAATTTCAGACGCTGCTGTGTTGATCCCATTTGGACTGTCAGCCAGATTTCTTCTCTCTTCTGATATTTTCAAACAACAACTATTGGTTCTTGAAATAATTTCCCTTTGTAGAATTAACAATAGCAGCAGCATAGAAGCACATCTGTTTTACAGATTTGTTGTTATGATACCTAGCTAACTTATTGGTATGATCAAACTGGTATTGAAATTACTAAGGTTCTATGTCAGGACCTTGGAAGCCATGACAGGGCCACAGCTTGAATGTTAAAGCACGAGAAAAAGTCAATTCAGTTTGAAAAAAAAAAACCTGACTCGTACTATGCAGAAATGGCATAAGCTGCGTTAACAGCTGCGTTGATGCATAAAAATCAACACCAAGAAAACTAATCTAAAATTGTTGCAAACATTTTACAGAGGAACAATAAGAAAAATGAAAAAAAAAATAGATTTTAAGGGGATATAATCAGTCACTTTCCTTTTCCATTATTTTCTCTCTTTTTAAAAATTTATTTTGTGTATACTTTATTCTTCAGCTTTTATGTGTGAAATCTGGGCTTGCAGACAGAAGGACATTGCACATCCTTACAACATGAAAGATGATGGTGTAAAGAAACAATAGTACATAAATTTGAACTAATTTGAATGGCCTTTCACCAATATGCAAAGAAAGATAACATTTCTTTTAGATTTGAAGACATTTCAGTTAAAGAATTTGTGTTTTAGACAACATGTTAATGTATTTTAACCTATGGTTTCCTATAACTAAAGTATATTTAATGTATTTATATTCCCCTTTTTATTCTGTTCTTCACTTTTGCTCTTACTTTTGTGCATAAACAAATGACAACATTAGAATTGTATGAAAACAGCCACTGAAAAATAAGGAAAGAATAAATAGCTTCATTAAGAAGAAATAATCTTCTGAAGCAGATTGATGTCTTTGTTGAAGCAAATAACATAATTATGATGCAAACGTAAGACAGAAAAACAGTTTTCTTGTTTAAGATACAGAAGGGGCCATATTTTTCAGCCTTTAGCCAATGATCATCTTTCAAAGTACCAAATGCAGGATTCACACCAACATCTATATAAACTCCAGATGCAAAAGGCTTTCAAGGCTGGGCCATCTCCACCTCAGCTCTGGCATGAATTCCACTGGCTGTAGTAGATGTTTTTGTTGTTAACAAACCACAGACATTATTTCCACTGGAGAGGATTTCAAAGGCCCTCCTAGGAGACCCAGCTAGAAAGTTGTAATCCCTAAAGTTCCTGGCAGAGAGTTCACATGATGGACATTGGACACTTCCTCTTTGGTCTCTTTTATCTTATTTAAATAATTTCTTATGGAAGTCTTCACTAAATGAAAACTGTGGCTTACTCCATCAGTTTGGCACATACATAATATCAGTCAGTCACACACAGTATTAAGAGATAATTAGGCAATAGTTTATAGCCATATTGAAGGGCAGGACAGTGGACATGGACCATGGATTTGTAGTCCTCAGGATGCAAGCAGTCAGGCAAGCCTCCAAAAAAAATCAAGTCCACCTCTTTTTGTGAATTGGCCTGGGTTCCTAATTGATCCTTCTATCAAACAGGCTCAAGAGATGTCTGATGTTAGTGATGCTACAAGGAAATAAATGAGATCTGCTTCAAGTGTGTGCTAAAATTAACTCAAGCTATTAGCTTCCAGAAAAAATATTTCACCATCCACTGGTCTCAAGAAGAAAATTCTTAATTGTAGCTAAATGTCAATGTTGCCATACATAAAAGAGCCATTTAAACTGAATCCACTGCTAAGTACACATCCAGCTCTCTGTGAACACAGAAAATAGAAATAGTAGTTGGGAACTACTCTACTCTACTATACCTCCTAACTGGTCTGCTCTACTACACTTTCTCACAGTATGTTTTTCCTGCATAGGCAAAAAACAGTGGAATACTGAAGGGAGGGGAGAGGGGGAAAGAAAAAATAAAGAAACACTGTTCCACAATTTTCAAGAAAGTTTTTGTTTACCCTGAAAGACACCAGGGCAAGAATCTGAAATAACAAGGCTTAATTCAGCATGAACAATTTATGAGATCACCTCTGCATTTCTTCACATTTTTTATTTCTTAATCCTCTGATCTGGTTTACACTAACAATAACTAGCTTACTTTCTAAGAGTCTTATTGCTAACAAGATACAAGACAATTCTGTTTGCCAGAATATTGCAGCATATCTTTTGTTTGCTTTTTGACCATGTTTCATCAATTTAAGTAGTAATTTGCTTTCTCTTAGTTTTTTAAAGAAAGATTCAAAGTGGCACTTGGAGCACACAAATAGTATCTTCACATATAATTTACTATTCCTGAGATATAGATGGTCATCTCTGTTTTTCATTAGCAGCACACAGAGTAGGTAGCTACCAAATAGATCAAATACAGAGGGTTCTTGTTGAATGCATTAGAAGTTCTCTTTCTGCCTTGAGGTTGTATTAACTAAAATTTCACTTAATACTGGTATTTTGTTATGTAGTAAAGTTTGTAACTACTGCTCTCTGTGTAGAGTTTGCATTACAAAACTAAATATGTCAAACATAACAGAAGAAATATTTTTTTCCCCACATGACATTATAATCTCTATTGGAGTAGATTTTTAATACATTTCCATTATCTGTGTTGAGAGACAACAGTTAATCAATATGCAACTCATACTGATACTCTGATACTGCAGCCAGACTGGTCTTGGTCTGGTAAATACTAGCATTAGCCTGGTAAATAATCTTGAATAATTTTGAAAGGGATTGAAAAAGCGAAACACAGGCAAGTTATGAAATGGTAATATCTCCTTCCTCAGGAAAAAAAATTAACAACAAAAACCAAAAAACAAAACAACAACAAACCAAACAAACAAAACACCAAACCAAACCAAACCAAACCATGCACACACACACACACAAAAAAAAAAAAAAAAAAAAAAGGAAAAAGAAAAAAGAAGAAAAGAGAAAAATGAGGAAGCAAAAACATAGGAAGGAAAAATAAAGAGAAACAACACCAGGACACTGAGAACACACACTAAGTAGCAAAAATGGAGATGAACCCAGCATCTGCAAAATTACTTTCAAGGCTGCAAATTATTTCCCTTGCTGGTAAGAAGAACCACTCCCATGATGCTATGTCTAAGCATATCATAAAATCTAGCACACCCGCAGGATATTGTGACACTACAGAAAAAATGAAAGGCAGACATAAAGGCAAAAGGTCTTACAGAATCATAGAATGGTTTGGGTTGAAGGGACCTGAAAGCTCATCTCATTCCAAGCTCCCTGCCATTGGCAGGGACACCTTACACTAGACCAGGTCGCTCAGAACCCCATCCAACCTGGCTTTGAACACTGTCAGGGTCAGGGTGTCCACAACTTCTCTGCAACACCTCTCTCCTCATTCTCACAGAGAAGAATCTGGCTTAGCCACGGAACAGTACATAATTTTAATCCCTTTTAATTACAACAACAGCTTGAAAACAACTAATTCTTATCTAGCACTTAGCACGATGTTTTTACCCTGGAATTGTAAACACTTATTTATTTTCAGCTGATAGGTAATAACCACATTATCTCTAGCTAAACAATACTTAGCTAAACAAGATGAACAAATATCCCGGTGCTAAATAAATAGTACATTGTGCAGTAAATTGATAATCACATGTTACTCTACAAATAAACACCATACACTTTAGACAGTATTTATGCTTTTGATATAGGCCACACCTCTTTTGCAGATATTTTGGTCAGCTGCTGTAAATAGAGGAATTAAAGTTGCATAATTACAGCTGGCATTTTGTTTCACTAGTCAACACAGAACAAATAAATTAACTGACAGCCTTGCATAATTATTGCTCTCCTTGAAATGGTAGGAATTTGAATTTCTTACTCACAGCACAATGTAACCTAGCTCCTGATTAATTAAATATTAGCTAAGTTTCTCTCTACAACTGTAAATTGCACTAAAGAGAGTGACTTGTATCTTGAATCATGATTAATAATGCAAATGCACTAATTGATTCTCCTTAAGTTAATGAAAAATACATCACTGACAAATGTGGTTTGTAAGTTACCCACATTTCTGTATTTGTGAGTGATAAAGAAAAGAGGGGAAAGAAGTTTCCCTATTCACAGCACACACTGAAGAATTATGTGGTTTTAGTAGCCTCCACTTTTAGACAATCAGTACTGTCCAGAATATCGACAGATATGGATTCTGTCTTCCCATTTAAGTCAGTATCTTATGTTTCTTAAGTATATATTAATGAAAAGGTTTAAGCTTCAGGTTTCAAAAGGCGCTGATTTTGAGTGTCTCCTCTTTCAGAGCACATGTCAGTGTACAACTGTCTTCACCTCTATTCTTTCTCTGTAAAACTGGGGGAGGCAGCAACTTGTATTTGTATTCTAGCAATACTTAAGAATCTCCATAAAAAAGTTAGAAACATGTTGTTTGAGGGTTTTAGAGAATGCTTTGACAAATATCCTTGGCAGAAAGTTGCAGTTCCTCAATTGTATACTGCTGAAACCAGGTGTTAAGGATACGCTTCTTCAGCTAGTTTAAGGAGGTCAAATAGAATAAATAAAGTAAGGTCTCCAGGCAGCCTTGATTGGTTTAGTAGAAATTACTACCAGCCCTCCCAGACAGGCTGGGCTCAAGAGATTTCATATCAAATCAAGTTCCTTTAGATGCTAGGCACAACGTCAGCTATGTGCAGACTGATCCAGGGCAGTGTCCTCTGAGTTTGTGACACCACACTGCCCAAGTCTTTTCATCAGCAGTTTCATCCCTGTCTGTGCTCCCACTCAGAGGCTTTGACAGCAGATCCCCTACAGTGGTATGACTGTCTCTTCTACAGGCTCTGATTTCCAGCTGCAATGTCAAGGGTCCTGGTCTGAGCTCTACTGATGATCAAGTACCCACCTGCACCCCTGACCCCTGCCCAATGTTACTGAACAGTTTTACTGCAGCCATAACATAACAAGGCTATGGACTGTCCAGCTTTGAGATGAAAAGCAAAGTCTGTCAAAACTCATCAGTTCTCTCTGCTTTGCTATGTTCTGTAGTAGTCAAGGGTAGGCAGCACATTCCCATCAGTATTGCTGAGGGGCCTGCAGAGCACTGCTGCACAGCCCACAGTTTGGTTTATGGACTTCTAGTGGAAGAAATGTGTTAGAAAGTATAATATATAACTGTAAAACAAACAAAGAAGCCTGACAAAAACAATGGGGAGTTAATACTGCCCAAATTCTTTCAGAATCATAGAATCACTTAGGTTGGAAAAGATCTTTAAAAATCAACTATACCTCGCAGAATTTTTTCACAATTTTCAGAACTTTATTAATTTTTACTGATTTGAATTCATCACCTTTTAAATCAAAGTCCTTGTGAGGACAAACTGAACTGCAAGACTCAATCTGTTCTATGTGCACTCTCCTGGTAATACAAAAGCAGTAGGCTTAACACAAAGAATAGGGGATGTAAGCTTGAATAACATTAACATATAGGCACCGGTACAGTTTGCCAGAAAGACTTTGGAACTAATAGAGAGTCACAAAGCAGAATAACTTATGGAGATGCCCTCAGTCCTGTTCTCTCTGACATGTCTTTTTCTCTGTCCACTAAGAAAAGTGCTCTCATCCTCATATGCTTTAAGCTAACACAATATCCAGGAGACTACAATACTCTTCAGTGACCTAGTGTTTTTCTTATTTTAAGAACAACTGTCCACTAACTTCTGCATGCCCATGATGCACTCACACGAGCATTTGCACTGCTCAGCATCCTCTGCTATTCAACTGCAAAAGTACCGTGAAGTAAGGAAACCGGGTCTGGTGTGGTTTTTGTCTAAAAGAGCAGCCCGACAGCTCCTCGAAAAGTTTTCTACCTAGCTTACAACTCTCTGCAGTGCTGCGGCCTCCCGCAATGCAAGCCCTGACCTCAAGGAGGTAGGACCGTGTCCGTGCCCCTGCGTGCACACCATTCCTGGGAGGCTCCGTGTGACTTCTATGTTTCCGGGCACAAGCTGCATTCCGGCTGTGGCTGGCGGCCGCGCAGCGGTTTCGGCTGCAGGTCCCTTGCTCCTTCCATGCCCACTCACTAGCTTCTCCCGGACCCGCACGGGATCGCTCCCTCCCGCCCCGTCGCTTCCCCGCCGTCGCACAGCCCTCCCCGCGGCTTTCGGCGCCAGCCCCGCCTTTCCCTGCCCGCTCCCCATGGCCGGGCGGCCGGCGCTCCCGGTAACGCAGCAGGTCGGGCGGGCGCAGGGCTGCGGGCGGCGGCCGGGGCGGCTGCAGGATGCCGCCCTCTGCCCCGTGCTGGATGCGGACGGCAGGAGCCTCCCCTTCCAGGCCCTGTTCGGGGAGCAGAAGGCGATCGTGGTGTTCGTGCGGGTGAGCGGGGGCCGCTCCGGGGCGCGGGAGGGCGGCGGTGCGGGGAGCGGAGGCTGCGGGAAGCACCCAGCGCAGCGGCGCTGCCCCTGAGATCCCCCGTGCTTTGGGACAGTGATACGCTGTTTACCAGAAAGGAAACACTTCTTCAGCCGCCTGTTTAGGGAAACAAGTATCGCGTTCCCTGATTTCCCAGCTGTCGAGCCAGCTATCACATTCCTGAAATATCTAGAGATAAAAATATTAGCAAGGCCCTAGGCCTAGTGTCCTTGTTCAGACTTTGATTAAACAAGTATCCTAATCCAAATTTGGTGGCAGCTACGAACTGGAATCTTTCCTATTCCTGGTTCTTGTTCACCTCCAAAGCATTGTGTGCCTGAAGTCAATAATTTGCCCCTTCAATGCTATGCAATTATGTCTGTTTCTAACATGTCCAGTTGGCTGTGTTGCAGAGTTTTTTGTGTTATACCTGTAAGGAATATGTAGAAGATCTGGCAAAAGTCCCCAAGGCATTTTTACAAGTAAGTATTCTGTCCTTAATATGTATGAGGGGTCTTTGCAATTGAGCTGATTTGTTGTGTCCAGCTACCGGCCTATATGAGGCTTCCAGTAATCAAAAAATGGCTCAGAAGAAACACTTTCATTGTTTGCTACAATAGCAATAATGAATCTGCCTAGGAGACACAGGAAATGATTTATGGCACTACATGCTCTGTTGCAGCAGCATTATTTCTTCCTGCCCTATTGGCTTGGTGCTTTTTTACTGCTGTGTTCAGAACAGCTAGACAACATCTGACAGGCATTTCTTCTGGTATTAGTAGTGCCGTGGACAGTTGTCTTCTCCTGCCTACTAACTATTGCCCTTTCCATTATGCTGGCAGGGCTGACTGATAGTTGTGCGTGGAACAAGATCAGAAAATTGATCTGGAATAAAACCAGTATCTTTTTCTACAGTTATTTGTAAGCTGCATCACAGGATCGTGACCTACTCTCCAGGCAGCTGCACAAGCAGGAATGACACGGTGACAGAAAGGAGAAGTAGAGTAGGCAGGGTTTGCTATGGACAGGTATTTGTTGGGTGGTAGGAGACACCAGAGATGACAACAATCTCCTGCTAAATGTGGAAAGCCAACCTGTCTCTTCTAGACTGCTGATTGAAATTCTGTCATATTTTACCTCCAACAGCAGCATAGCCAATGACAGAGACTCAGGTCATTGCTGACCGCAAATCCACCTAAGTCCATCTGAGGTGGACTAGGAACTTGAGGATAAAAAGGGGCAATTTCTTTGGCAGCTTCCCTTCTCAGGACAGGTATTTCTAAACTGTTTAATTAGTGTTACTCGTAATGATATTTTCTTAATTTGACTCCTCAAATAAATGTATATAGAAAATAAAAATCTGACTATGCTTTTCTTAGTTTATTTTGTTTTAGGGGGGGGCTTCTTTTCATAACAAGCAAAATGATTCTGTATGGGAAAGGCAAGTATTACACCCTACTAAAACAACCTTATATTTTCTTAACTGTTTTTACTGGCCTCTAAATGAACTTAAGTTCCATCCTGTATTTTAGTCTCAGATCTAATGTTACACCTATACAAGACAGCAGTACATGCAAATGCAAGCTATGTCTATTAATGTGTGTCTGTATATGTAAATCACAGATCTTTGGGCACCAACATGTGCGTGGTGCTTCTTTAGAAGCAGGTGTATCTATGATTCCAAAATCATAGAGTGTTGCAATCAATTGAAAAAGCAATGTTACCAATGCTACAGGAAACTCAAAATGTACACATCTGTAATTTAAAAGTTATCTTTAAAAATAATTTGTCACATACTAAATTAACATGGCCTAACTGTGAGTGATAGACAAAGGTGCTATCTCCAAACACGTAAGTGATCTTAATTTCAAATAATTTTAACTCAGTGCACTGTGATCATTAACTAAGGACACCAGATTCTGCTACTGCTTTGAAGTCATGCAGAAACACCATGTTCCTCTTCACAACTTCAATACCCTTGTTCTGTTCTAGGAAGCAAATGTGAGGCTTATAGTTATTGGACAGTCTTCTTACAATCACATCAAGGTAAATAAAGTATTCATTAAAGACAGTGTATCTTCTCTTGTGTTTTAATGGTCTATATTGAGGAATTTGCTGTGAGTGAAAAGATGGTCTTTTGCAACTACAGAAAAAAAAGGGTAGTATTCATGAGGCAATTCTAATAACAGTACATGAGTAAAACAACTAAAACTTTCAGTTTAAAAACCACTAGGGCTTGCAAACAAAACAGCTATTCTTAATTTCACTGGAAGCTTTGTTTTAATGAAAGACTGGAAGCTAAAAATCATTTAACATGACAAATACACAGCTTTCAAATAAGTGGGGAGGAGGGTGGACCTGTCAGGGTGTCAGTAGTTTTTTCTGTTGCCAGCAGACCTTAACCAGTTACTGCCTTAACCTTTAAAATATTATTTGTGTGTGTGTGTGTGTGTGTGCATGTGTATGTATATGTTTTGCAGCCCTTTTGCAGTTTAACTGGGTATACACATGAAATGTATGTAGATCCACAAAGGGAAATTTATAAAACGCTTGGCATGAAAAGAGGTGAAGGTAATAATGTATCAGGTAAGAATAATTTTCTCACCTTTTTTACACTTACACAAACAAAACATGAATGCTCTGATAAAATAATATGATCACTATGTAAATAGAAAGTGAGTTGCCCACTAGACTGTCTCTTGTAGGTTATACATCGTAAAAACACTGGTAATCAGGAATCTCTAAACTGTTCATAACAGCTGTTCAATGGTGTTGCACTTGCATACTTAAGTATTTATAGATAACAAGTGTTTTGTGGTTTTGTTTAGTGCGGAGCCCTCATGTGAAATCAAACCCACTTCTGGGAAGCATTAGGAGTATATGGAGAGCAATGACTGGCCCGGCTTTTGATTTCCAAGGAGACCCTGCTCAGCAGGGCGGAGCTTTGATTATAGGCCCAGGTGAGCTTCTTTGTTTTGTGTGAAAGTTACAACTATCTCCTTCAGCTGTTTGCTGCCATCTCGCCTGCTGTCCCTGGGGATCCCAAGAAGACAGCCTTGTACTGATTTTTTTTGTGATTTTTGTTGCATGAAGGAATCTGCAAAGTGTCACTCTGTGGTCCCACCTCCCACGGCGGTGGCACAAAGCTCATCACAGTCCTGCAGAAATTGATTGAAGTGCTGATGGAACAACCGCTTTGAAATTTGGAGGGTTTTTTTGACATCCTGGTGTTTAGCTACAGTCTGCTTTCGCATTTGATTTGAGGCATTTAATGTTGTTTAGTAGAGGAGTAGTGCATGAAGGGGGAGCAGCAACATGACAGTCAGCACATTACTAGAAAACATCATGCTACAGCAGATTCCAATTATTTAGGTGCCTCAATGTTTATTGCTTCTTTAACATAATTAAAAACCCCATTTGTCATTGTTTAAAATACAGCATATTGTGCAATCTATAGAGCTAGTACACATTTGTACAAGAACTAGGAGGAAGTCAGAATGCTGCTTTGATTCACTTACATCTTTGAATAAATAAATATTTTATTCAATAATTTACATGTTATTCTCATTCCATTCCAGGCAATGAAGTTCATTTTTTGCACCTTGATAATAACAGGCTGGATCATGTTCCCATTAACACGGTTTTGCAGCTGGCAGGAGTTAAAACAGTGAATTACTCAAACCAACCCCAGATTATTGATATATAACACTGACATAATATATGCTTTTTTAAAATTTATGGTCTACAAGAACAATTCTCCAGGGAATTCCAACAAGCATCAGTACTGTTGTGTCTTTGTGGGACATCTGAAGCCTTATCTAGAAAATCAGAGCACAGAATAAACAACCTGGCACTGAAGATGGACACAGAAGTCCTATTCTCATTGAGTACAAGATAATAAAAACTAAAACACAACTGAGGCTGATTGCAGAAAATCCTGGATCATATTATTGTCTCTTCAAACAATCTTGCTAATACATTTAAAAAATCGTTCAGGAAGAACGTGGGATTCTTGCCTTCAGCAGATCAAAACTGGCTTTCAATCCAATACTTCTCAGCACTGTTTTAAAGCTTGTGTGACAATCTTGTATTAAAATATACCCTGAAAAGTCACAGTTTTGAACACTGGGACTTAAGCTTATGCCTACTTTTAAATAAATTTCATAGTTTTAAATAAGTATTTTAAATACATCATTCATTGTCTGCATTTCTTTTGTGTCATACAAAAATGTGGGTCTCTAAGACTAGGGAGAGTATCTTAAACATTGATCAGGTTATTGGTTTTGAAATAAGATGTAGTCAGTTACTTGTTTTCCTAGGAAGATTTGCAGCAGAATGTTTTCCCTTTATATGTATGCACTTCCTCTCAGAGCAGGAGGTCTCTGAATTAGTTGTTTGTGTCTTAGACAACTGAACTAAGGACAACAGCATTTTGGTTTGCAGTTCTGTCAGATTTCATATTACCTATTTTTCTAGAAATATATATGTCTAGAGTCTATTGCTTTCATTAAAGTATATGTGCCCTCTTTCATCCATGAGCCACTTCTTTTTAGCAATTTGAAGAAATCTGATATTTATAGAGGACTTCTAGAGGAGCGTATCCTCCTCTGCAGTTTCTGATCTTTGGCCTTCACTGTAAAATGCTACCATAAATACATATCTCAACTGAAAATTCTCTCCCCTTTTAAGGTTTAATGCAATTGTAAGATGGCATTTTGTGAAGAGGTTTGTTCCTGCACCCATTAAGGTTACTGGCAGGCCCAGAGTAAACTCCAGAAAGCTCTACGCTATTAAGAGTATATGAAATTAAATGTAGTGTTTCTTGATGAAAAAGAAAAAGCTTGCTTAAAAATAATAATACAAAATAATGATACTGAGCAATGTAATTCTATTAAAGGTACTATGCCTTAGAAAGTTATTAATTACATCCACATTTTGATGTGATGTTTAGAAAATATTATTAATTAAAAAACACTATATCAATTCCCTCCTTTGGCTAAACAGCGTTCAGCACAGGGCTGAAGGTAGTCAGTCATGTGCAGACTCTGAACACACCTCATTTTGGGGCTGACCAGAGGCTTGGTCAGAACTTGGCATGACAGACTGGGACAGGCATTTGAGGCTTACAAGGGAGTGAAGTCTGCTTTTCATGAAGCACTGCTCCTGCATTGACAGATAAAGAGCTGTCCCCACCCACTACTCGCTGCCAGGACTCCCTCAGCTCACTGATACGTTTCAGTATGTCAGAAACTCGAATGCGTCTGCCTCTGCGTTAAACCACAGCCGAAAGCAAGGTGGTAAACTGGTCGTACGTTTGTAAAACAAAGACAATAAACACAGAGAAAGTATTTTCGAAGAGAATGAATGATGAATACTCAGTTTATTTGGTGGTTCCACTCAGCTTTATTCACCTGATAATCACGCCCAAAGACACTGACCCTAGTTCCACTTCTGCTTTGCAATCCTTTCACTTTCTGTTTTCCTGCTTGTTTTGGTTTCAGTAGAATTAAAATAATACACAGTGGTAATAGTTCTATTGCTGCTAATAAAACCATTTAACAAAACTAATTACAACTAAAAGAACTGTAGACTGTTGAAAGCGATTGGAATGAAGTTGTAGTTTGACAGCTATATAGGCTGAGGTCACCCACCCTCACCATTCCAACACTGACAGGAACCATACAGCAGCCTCTGTGTTACCCCAGCAAAATCACTTCTTCAGAAAGACTTGCAAAGTGCAGACAAACAAACAGGGGGAAGAAGAGAGAGGAAGGTTTAGTAGAAGAGCCCTGCGTTTCGCATCAGGCCTCAGCTTCACTGGTGCCCTGCTAGACAGTGACTCCCACGTGCGTAATCAGTTGGAACGCCCACGGCCACATTCAAAGTTGGGAGAATCGGGTTTCGAAGTGGCAGCAGAATTTTAGGTCTCTGGTTCATCCTTAGAAAGAACCTTTTAAAAACAGGTAACAGTAATGCGAAGTGGAGAGGAGGAGGCGATAAATACTGACGGCAGATGGAAGAACGCTGCACAAGGGATTTCATCACGGCCAGTGAGCCGGGGGTGGGAAGGGAGCGTCTTTCAGGAGTTGTTCTAACTCCTATCCCGATTTACCACACCGGGCCGTGTGTCCCGCGCCGCCACCCCGCTATGACGTCACGGCCCCGCCGCCCCGCGCCGGTGACGCCACACGGCGCGGCCCCAATCAAGGGCGGCCGCCGGGGGTGTGGCGGGTGGGGCGGGGGCCGTAGGTGCGGCGGGCGGGGCGGGGCGGGGGCCGCGGGGCCGCCTCAGCTTTGCGCCCCGGCCGTCCGCGCCCGGCGGCATGAGGGCACGCGCGGCCGCGCCGCCGCCATGAAGCGGAAGAGCTGGGCCGAGGCGCGGCGCCGCGCAGCCCCGGCGCCGCCCGCGCTGAAGAGGACTCGGGGCACGGCGCCGCGGGCGGCGGGAGGCGAGGCGGCGTGGCGGCAGCCGCTCCCGGCCGGGCCGGAGACCTGCCTCAGGATCGCGGGTGAGGGCGGCGGCCGCGGCGGCGGGAGCGTCCCGGTGTCCTCTCTCGGTGTCCCCTCCTGGTGTCCCAGTGTCCCGTCCCGTCCCAGGGGCAGGAAAACTTCCCTTCGGAGCGGTGCCCGGCGGGACCCCGGGGCGCTCGGCAGCCTTTGTGGGTCGGTCCGTCTCCGAGCCGGGGTCTCAGCCTTGCCACACACCTCCTAAAAACTGCCCCGCTCCCCCATC
>JAWWEU010000091.1:33427080-33453193 GCA_035583155.1 Acropternis orthonyx
GTGTGATTAATCGTGTGGAGTCCTCTGTTCTATTAGCCCCCAGATATCTTAGTTTTCTTTTTCAAACTAAGACAGTTGCTTTGGTAAATGCTGGGAGGTACAGGACAGGTAATGCACTCTGCGTCCTGTACTGCAGCTGCTGTGCTTACAAGGTGGGGCTGTTAGAAATTAAATAATCAAGTTTGGTGCCTTGCTTCTGCTGAGAGAGTAGGGAAGTAGGTGCCTTATTGTACGGCCCACTGGTTGCACCTGACTTGTAAATGTTTAAGCCCATGCATTCATATCAGGCGATTGAAATGAGCATTTAGCAAATGTACACTTTTAGTGGTCTTGTTTGCCTTCACCCCTTGAGGTATTGCTGTACACAGCTAAGCACTGAGCATGTGATTGTTGAAATACAGACATGGAAACTCCTTTTCATGGCATACTTACATTCAAGATACAAGTAATGATTTGTAAGTGCTGGCCATGGAGGATGCTTTGAAGATTGAAGTGTTTTTTATTTCCTGCTGTCCAAAATAGGAGATACAGTTTTTCTCCATCACAAATTATGTTTTGAAATAATACATTTACATGCAGGTGATGTGTTTCGTTATTTAAATAATGTCTCTGTTCTAGGCAATGAGTTGGCAAAGAAAAATAAAAAGAGCTTTCTTTTTAGGCTGAATTTTAATCCAAGTATTTTATGATTTATTTTTTTCAGAAGGAGGAAGGCAAATATTCCTGTGGTGCTGCAAGCCTCAACTTTTATTGGCCAATTACCCCAAGCACAGCAATTTATTAGCAGCAGCACAGTCACTGTTTAAAGTTCACTGGGGCTTCAGCTTCCCCAGCCATAAAAGTAATTTATATCTATGTGAATACCACTGGTATTTTTTTCCCCGCAGCTTAACAAAGAAAGCCAGGGCAAGATGCCTCCTGCCGACAAGCATGCAGGCTTTGAAGGGTCAGCTGGAGAGGGAAAGGGGATGCAGATCAAGATGTCCAGGTTTTGCCTTGGCTGGTGCTCCTGCATGCAGCACTGGGCTGCCCCCTCACATGCCTCCTGAGTCTGTAATTTACAGGTTTGAATTGCATGCCAGTACTGTCAAAATAATGGTTTTACAGAAAAAAGTGTCTGTGTTGTGGTGTGAGTGCACTTTATCATTTAGTTTAATGTAGGTGCTCAGAGGTGCAGAGGGATTTGTGGTTTAGTACAGGGGCGTGAGGGGTGTGTGTTGGTATTTGGAATGCAACAACCTGCCGAAGGAGGTTTCTGCTGTGTATGTGGGTGCAAGTTGGGCTCCTGCCATTTTGCAAAGTTGTCAAACAGGGAACACTACGGGAAAGAACACTAAAGAGCTTCTGATTATGGGAACACTGCTGAGCAAAAAGCCTCAATCTTTGGTGCTTTATTTGTTTAACACCAGAGAAATAATAATACCTAGTTTGATAATACTTAAAAGAAGATTTTCTTAATTCTAAACCTTTTAAAATTGTCCTCTTGACAGGTAATATGTCAGACTTTCAGCAGAAAAGTATGGTGTTTATAAAAGCTTCACATTTTCTTGCATTTCAGATCGCCTTTATTTTGCAATTCTCTGCCAAAAACCAAAGAGCGGAGCTGCAAATACCCATTATTTCTGCATAGATGATGAACTTGTATATGAGAAGTAAGTACAGACTTATTTTTTCCTGTTTTTTCCAGAAATAAATTAGTCAGAACAACAGCAGTGAGGAGCCAGTCTCATTGGCATTATGTTTTTAAATTGAGCTGAGGGAAATATACCATTCCCATTACAGAATTAATTGCATGAGTTTGGTCTTCTTCGACTTACCTGCCATGCTGCCTTAGAATGATTTCTTGCCTTCCAATCAGGATTTCTTAAAAACATTTTCAAAGCAGAAGCTTTCATTGCACCCATTTGTGTTAGAAGACACAGGAATGTGATGCAAGCATATATATTCAGAAGTGCACATTGAGCTGCTAGACTGAAGGGGGTGTCTTTGGTTGCTCATGTATAAAGTGGAATGTCTGAGCTTCTTACAGTAAGAGAAAAAAATGGCAAAATCAATGCAAGCCTCCATAAACTGAAAATAGATACATTATTTCCTCTGTAGAGAGCAGTGTTTGCCTTTTACATGATGTGGAATGCTGCTAATTCTTTAAATGTTTTTGACCAATGGTATGCTTGCTGTTTTTTAAAGTAACCAGTCTTTATTCTCTGTGTTCACTTTTCTCTAGCACTATCAGTTGCCTATTTTTAAAGTAAAGCTTATGAGTTACTCTTAAGATAGATTTAAGAAGTTTTGTAACAGAGTAATACAGTAGTGAGAAGTAGGTTCTTTGAACCTTGAGTATTCTGGTTTGGTTTTGAATGGTTCTGTGTGGAAAACAAGAAAGTTTTAGTCCATGTTTAAAAATTACAAAACTCTTTCCTCCAACGAAATAGTATGTATATATGTATGTATCTAAGAAGGCATGCTTGTTTTTAAAATGATATATATATATCACATGTATACTATTACTCCTTGTTTTGTGCATCTTATTAAAAGGGAAAGCACTTACAGGGTTCATATACAAATTTTCTCTTTTCTTTTACTAGCTTCTATGCAGACTTCGGACCACTCAATCTGGCAATGGTCTACAGATACTGCTGCAAGCTAAATAAGAAATTAAAGGTAACACTTGGGGATTTTTCAATATTACGGACTTTTTAAAGAACAAAAACAAATGGGCAAAAGTGTTTGGGGTTTTTTTTGTTGATGTTCAGGTGCTTTACTGGATTCCTAATCCAGCTGAGTTCTGAATATGAGTGCCGGTGTTTATTGAGTGAGGAGGAGGTCAGGAGGGAAAACCCAGTTACTTTTAAAAACCAAAAGATGCACCACTGTGGGGGTAGCTAATGTTAAGCTTCTAAAAGATCAGTTGCTAAATGAGTGCAGATTCTTTTAAATGAAGAGTTCCCCTCCTGGAATTCTGCCAGTATTGAGTGAGCTTGAGAGTGCAGTGCAACATGGTTTTATTTGAGATGTTTTTTGTTTCACTTGGTCTTCTCTTCTGATGTTGACATCTCTTTGGTAAGAAGCAACTTTTGATTTTTAGTAATATTGATGGCATTTTCATGAAGGAGACTGCTGTGCTCCTACTGCAGATCATCTTTTCTTAGGGATGCTCAGTAATTTTCAGGATTGGACTCTTGACAGAGCAAAGTGTCGTTAAAACAGGGACTCCCTGCTCCCTACAATAATAAACATGAATGATTACAAGTTAGTTGACCTTTAATAGGATGTTGGAGCATAAAACCTCTTAGGCAGATAAAAAATCTTATTTGCATTAATGTGAATCACAGTTTGCCTCTTCAAAACCACTTAGATCTTTAAGCTGCCACTGAACTGTGAAAATTGGAAAGTACACAGAATATTACAGATTAAAAGTGTATTTTTTTTCATTCCTTGATGTCTGTCGCTGATAATGGTTTGCATAATCCAGACTTTATCCCTGTGATACTACGAACAAGTTTGCCAGAGATGAGATTCTTTATTTTTTGTTTGCAGGATGCTCTGAAGCAACACAAGGCTGTGTTACCCCTTTCAATATCTTGGATTTGATACTGGACAGGCATGTTAGGATTGAGAACATATTTCTGCTAGTGATCTGGGGTGCTTTTGTCTTAAGTGTATAGAATAGTATCTGAGCAAGTAACGTCACTATTTAAATACATAAAATTACGTTTTATGATAGTTTAGCAGTTGATCAAAGTGTGTAGTTTCAAGCCCATCATAATTTGTTTCAAGGGCCAGTTAGAGGGCAACTGGCACCACAGATGTGTGTGTGTCCTTTCTATTGAAAATGCCTTTCCACCCAGTTTCTAAGATAATTTGAGAAATTATATGCTAAGCCAAGGTGATACTTTTAAAAGCTATTTATGATAAAGTTTAGAAATACTTTCAAAATATTTTAATCTAAGCATGTTTCTGATACTTAGAAATAAATACAGTAGATTTATGTAGAGTAAGGTTTTCTTTAGTAATGAAAAAGTCTAAATTCTCTTTTTAAAACTAGTACAATTTTAATATACCTGTGATGTTTTTGAGAATATCAATTTCTATTTACATCTCATAATTGGCTATCTGTTACATAAGGTTTGAAGTCCAAAATGCTGAATACATTTAAGAAGAAAAAGAAAATATTACTGTAATTTGTATGAAAAACTCTTTAGGCTGGATATTGGGAAAAATACTAGAACAATCTAGGTGGGGATGCAGTGCATTTTTCCAAAGCTTCTTGGGGACTAGTCTATAGTATACTTGGTTCTCTGAATACAGGTGGCTGAAAGTAGGTAACCAAACTCTTGCATTTCCTTAATTTTATAAAAGAAGGGATAAAAGGTGAAAAATGCAAACTCGTGATCTTGTTCGTTTCTTTATACAGTCATTCTCGTTGATAAGGAAGAAAATAATTCATTATACTGGCTTTGATCAGAAAAAGCAAGCAAATGCTGCATTCCTCATAGGCTCCTACGCAGTAAGTATTCAGCTGCTAACTTCATTTTTTCTTACTCAACTTTTAAATCAGCAAGATAAAAATAACTCTTTTCTCTTGAAAATCATCTTACTAGTTTATATTATAGTAATGTACCACATAGTAAGAGAGTTTCTAAAGTCCAGCAGGTACGTGAGTGAAGTTGTATGATATTAGGTTTTTTCCTCCCTACTGCAATCTGCGTTCCTAAGAAATAAGAGCATCACTGAAAAAAAAATTAATATTTTCGTTTTAAAAAAATGACTGCTTCTTTTTTACCTTTCCTCTAACCATACAAACTGTTTTTCTTTCTTAAAATAGAAAAGTAGTATCTTGCACCAAGTACAGTATATCATTTGCCAGTGCATGCATGTTTAAGTAAAACTTTCCTTCCCCAACTGCTTCTTTTTTTATAATAATAGATCTCTTTGGTTAACCTAGGAGAGGTAGTGAGAATGTGTGATGGGCTTAGAGCCTGTATAGAGCCTGGGTGTATACAAGGTGTCTGGAAAGGTACTAAGCCAAGTCCATGGCTGCAGAAGAGAAAAGGGCTGACTTTACATCACAACTGCATGTATTTGGTACATGCTACTACAAAAGTGCAGTCAAGGAATAAAATGCTGAATGCTTCAGAATTAAAGGTGTGTTGTACCATATTCATGTTCTGACTTGTAATACACCTTGATTGTAACCATTTCTCATGTTTGCTGAGTGATAAAATGAAATGAGAAGCTATGTGCTTTCTGATGTTGGAGATTCAAGGGGTCAAAGTTCATGTAGCCTTAGGCCATTTGTATTTATTGACTGCAAAGCTACACAGTACTTTCTGTGATGCAGGCAGTCTATTTGCTGCCTCTCTGCATCATGCAGGTTGTCCATTTTCTGCTCCTCAGGGTTTCTCTGTTGTCTATATTCTGCAGCATTTACTACAAACTGAGAACTAGATTTCAAAATGCGTCACTCTTGGTATTTGAAACATGGGCACTTAAAAATGTTGCTGTAGACCTTTGTACTCTTAAACCACATGGAAGCTGGTAACATGAGTTACTAAGCTTGTTTGCAGTTAAAGGGATTATGCTGACAAAACAGCTGCAGGTTTTAGGAAAACTACTTCTTTCTAATTACTTGATCATAATGGAGGCCCAGAAAGTGAGAGACGACTGGTTTCAGTTATCAACCAGTATTTGAAAAGAAGTGGGTTTTGTTTTTGCCCACACTTCTGTTCTGAATATGTGTACTAATATTGTGTAGCACAGCAGCTGACATTTTGAGTAGAATTTTGGTACAGAAAATTAACTTGTGGCAAAACAATCTAATAAGAAAATACTGTGGTTAACTATGCAAAAGTATACGAAAACCTAACACAAATCTTATTTTTGATCATTCAGTAGCCCTGCCATGTTGTGATAACAACGTGCAGTTGAAGGGGAATGCTTGAATAGACTTGAATAAAGGTCTAAGATTAATACATATGGATTATGAGAATCCAAAGCACATACTTAAAAATGGAGGCTATTGTACAGAGGAGTAGGCAATTTTTGCTTCAGAAAGCTGCAATGAAGGGAAGGGATGTTGCAGAGTAAAGAAGGGATGCTCACACAGATCCAGCCGAAGTACGACAGATCATGAGTGACTAGCCAGTGCATGTGGAAAGGCTAGTTGCAGACAGATGGCATATGGCAGAAAGATGCTAGTCAAAACCACCAGCTTAAGTTACTTCACTGTATACATTGAATATTTCAGCAGCTTCCCTTAAAGGCCTAGGGCAAAGAGAAGCAGCACAGTGTGAGTATCAGTCACATCTTTGAATGTGGGCATGTGTGTCTTGCATATTCACAAGTCTTAGCTGGTGAGTTAGCTGTAGCTAGATGCTGATTTTCTTTCCAGTGCAATAGACTTTGGCTTTGGTACTGCTTTTTCTTTACAGTAAGGTCGAGTTGCTTCCCAGTTTCATGTGGGAGGGAATTCCACTGAAGAAAGATCACAGAAGAAAGGCTATGCCCCTGAGGCTTACTTTTTTCCATGGCACTCTTTGATGATCTGTCATGAAGAGGCAGGCTTAATTACCATGCCCATTGCTCAAGTGTTCAAACATACTTGTCCCATATTTCTGCTTTCTGCAGAGAGAATTGAATTGTTCTCTCTGGATCAAGCAAAGATGCAGGATCTGTTCAGAATGCATGATAAACATGTCTGTAATTATGTTTCCTGATTGAAAGGAAATATTGAGGCCTTCTTTATTTAAAATATTTGTAGACTTAAGCATCCACCTTCTTCAGTTCAGAATGCTTTGCTTTTTGATGAAGAAGGATCCATCCAGCTACTGGTCAAACCTTTAAAATGCTTTAATTTTAGTAAAACACTGTGTTATGTTGGTGGTGGTCTTCACTGCTTATGCTGATTGTCATAATTTAATTTCTGATCTTACAGTGTAAGTTGTAGGGTGACACTGTATTTTGTTTTCTGGGGATTGAATGTGTTTTCTTGTTTGATTCTGGTTTTTTAGCTTTATGGTAGGTTGCCATTTCAACAGTTTACCTTAGATTGAGGAACTGTGTGACAGTGCATCAGGTTTGAGGTGTTCGGGTTAGTTCAGGGAAGAGCAAGAAAGTAGAAAGGGAACATGGCCTTTGCAGAGTTAGTCATGAAAATAATGCTTATCTACATGTGTTGGAAGGTGTTTGAGAACTGAAGCACAGTTTTGGTTGCAAGGTGCTCTGTAGATGCAGCTGCCGCAAGTTGCTTGTTAAAAATAACAGGCTGCCAGGTTTTCAGGAACAGCACAGGCACAGTTAAGTGTGTGTGATTTGTGGTTTTGGATTTTTGTTTTTTTTTTTTTTTTTTTCCAAACAGTCACACTTAAACTATAAAACTGTAATGAACTGTATATAACTAGTTCTCCTCTGAGACTTCTGTGTCCTCTTAAACATATGGCCTCTGAACATGTAATTTTAACGGCTGGTTGACCTTAAATTTGTATTCCTAAACAGAATACTATTTAACTTCTGCTGCAAGAAACTGGGATGTATTAATGTGGTTTATCATTCAACATATTTTGTTTAAATGTATATGTGTGTTTATATCTCTCATGTGGGAATATGCTCATTTGGACTACTAAGGCAGTTATAAAAGTCTTTATTAACTGTGATGTGGTAAGGGCAATTGTTAGTGTTCTTATTTTCAAGCAGAGTCTTTTCTGAGTCTTCTCTTCACAGTTGGTGTGTTTTAATGTTCCCGCCCTTCCCCTTCATCTAATTTGCATTCTTCCCTCTTCAGTAGAGATATAGTTTATGAACTCTCCAGAATACATACTTTCTGTCCCCCCCTGCATCTGCTGCTTCCTTTCAGGTGTACTTTGATGTGACAGCACAGCCTAACTCAAGCTCTTCAGTATAACATGGCCTTAAAAGTGAAGAACAAAGTTTACAAATACATTGGTATATATGTAGTTTTAGAATAAAATATTTTTTTAGAGTAAATCTTAGCAAATTAGACCTTTATCCCTTTATTGTTCATCTTTCATCCATTTTAATTCTGTATTTTGTTTCATTTTTACTGATGATATACTGCATAATGGGGATAATGTTCTGTGTAGATTAGCAAAAATTGGCAGCCACACATTCAGCCACACAAAGGGTAGCCAGAATTCGATGTGTTGGGAATTAATGTTTACACTGTATTTGGGTGGAGGGGGAAAAGGGAAAGAAGGGTGGGTGTGGGGGGAAGCTTTTATTCTTCACCTTTTAAAGAAAAATCTTTTCCTTGAAAGCTATCTGCACTGTTCAGGCCTTACCACACTACCAAAGCAGCAGTGATCTTCTGAGTTGGTATCTACAGTGGCTTCTCTTGATTTTCACCAGGACTTGGCTGTGGGTGAGGAAAGTCTGCTTCTTCCATCATTGCTCCTTCTATATTAAGAAAGAAAATGTACCCTCTGTGCCCTGTCCACCCAATTCCCAAGCTCCCTCCTCTCCCCTTGGCTACATTGACTTAGTAACAGTGTTTTTTTTCTCAGGCCTGGCACTAATTATGTCTTTGGAGGGTGACCCTCCCAGGGTACCGCCCCATGAACTGCTGTAATTCAGGTCACCTTCTCCAGGACTCATCTCTGTACTTTGTCTATTTTCTCATCTTCTTTCTTCAGGGTAAGCAGCGTTTCCTTCATGCATTCTAATCCATAGTAGTGGTTTTTTGCCTATTCAATTTGTTAGTGTAATTCCTAGCTGTGGGCCTAATGCTGGGTAGAAGCTGGAGGTTGGAGAAACAATTGACACCCCATGGGTGTGATGTTGAACTGCTCTGTTTTTACTGTGGTACTTGCAGAATTATCTTTGACTAAGTCTGAGATAAACCTGTTCAGGGATTCACTCTGGGTGGTGGTAAATGAGTAATTGTGACAGCACTCAAATTACAAGTGGGCAAACCATGTTTACCCTCAGCTGCATTTTGATGAGAGGTGCTTGACAAGTGAGTGGCAGAGACAAGATGGACAAAGTACTGACTCTTCATTTAAGCTAAAGCTGCCTGGAGTCTTGGCTATCTCTGTGTTTGTGCCCTCTAAAAAGCTACCTTCTCTGAATTGCATTTGGAAAATTATGATTGGTCTTCATGGCAGAAGATTTTCCTGCTGTTTGTGCTAGGTTCTTCTTCAGGATGTTCCTATCAACCACTTGTCTCCATAGGAGAAGAAGGATTGTTCTTTTGGGGGTCCCTCACTTGCTTTCTTAGCTGCTGTGAAGTACCGATGTGCCCAGCCCAGTGAGTTCAGAGCTAACAGGGTTTTCTATACCTCTCCTCTGCTGTTTAAAAGGTAGTTGAAGGTTTCTTGCTTTTGTTTATGAGAAACAAAGAGAGTTACTAGAGACTGGCAGTTATTCCCTCTCTGCCACTTTTACCTACTTAATGACTGTTTCTGCTAATGAAGGGACTGCTGGATACATGCATCATGTGTACATGTACACCACAAATCCATACAGGCAGCTTTTTATTCTAATATATTTCTGTTTTAATTTTGCAACATCTTTTTTCCTAAGAAATATTGCTAGAAATTTATTGTATTAACTGACTAGTATAACCAAAGGAGGTTTTAATGAAAATAATATTTAGTACTTTGAAGTTGTAATACCTGTGTGAGCTTGTGTTTGAGCCTGGTCACAGCAGTTACTTGCATTTGTTCAGAATGGGTGGGTTGTGATTATTAGCTGTTTACAGCAATTCAGGCTGTCTTGGATGAGTGACAGTTTTGGAGCATGGTTGTATCAAATAAAATTTGCTTGTAAGTAGTTTAAAATTAATTATCTCATTATTTTCTGGCTTTTAAGTCAACATGGCTGGTAAAATGTATGATTTAGGTAGCAGCTTAAGCTGATTTTGCAATTGAAGGTAAGGAGGTGGATAAACTTGATTATACTGAGCACATCATAGACTTGAATTTAAAGTGCTATTTATAGACTTGAGTTGATACAGTTTCTAACAGTAAAGCATATTTCAATAGCCTGTTTTAATTTTCCCGAATAAGCAAGAAGTTATGTCATAGATTGTTATTATCAAATGTGTTTTATCGTGCAGGCAGCATTTCTGTTTCACTTGTCAATCCAATGTATTGAAAGTTAAGATACCTTTTTAAACCAGAGGCTCATGTCCTTTTCCAGCAGGAATACTTTTCATGCTCTTGTGAATACCATTCTCATGATGGTAACTCTAATCTACTGAACAGTTGTTTAAAAAATAAGGCTGGTTTGAAATCATTAATATGAAGCAGACTAAAACATGACATGTTAAAGGCTTTCATTCTGTGGTTGATTTTAAATGCTCACAAACAAAGAATGGGTTGCCTCATCCTGATGACCCTTCTATTTCATTCACTGAACTTTAAAGTGACTGTTTGACTGCACAACAATATCAACAGGAGAAGTACTTGCTTAAGTGCACCTTTTCCGGTACTTAGTGTTTGGATGGTTCTTGACCATTCACAGAACTGCCTCTAGTCCTTTAATTAGAAACAGATGTCCTAAATGAAAAGGATGATTAGAGCAATGTTAGTGGTTCAACTGCTAATATAAAATTTCTGGCTGTGTTTTGTAGTTCAGTAGGATATTTTTTTATATGCATAAATCAAGAAAATTGCTCAACTGTGTATAGAGAAGTGACTACATATTGTGATAAAACAGTATGTTTTATTAGTTCCTTAGAGTACCAGTTTTCCTGAAAGGTACTCAAGTAAATGGTTTTGAGTTTTTCTATGTGTATTTTTGTGAATGTAGAAGTGTATGTACACCCATCTACACTTGCATATGATTGCGAAAAAATTCTAAAAGCAATTGAACTTGTGGATGATGTATTTCAGGCCTGCTGCATTGTCTTAATTTTTTTGTTTGTTTGTTTCAATACTTCCCTGATCTGCAGGAAAGGAGGCTCTTGGGAAATCAATGTGAAAAATCTACAGATTTTTCTTCCTTTGTATACACAAAAAGGACAAAAAGTATTCCAGAGAATGCCTGCTTCTGCTAAATAACAGTTAATATCATTGCTTGAAATTTATTTCAGTATTTTTATCTATTTAATAGTTGTTCTTGTTGGCTTTTATTGGCATTAACTTAAGGGAACAACTTTATTTGTGGACATTTTAGTCATCTTAGAAAGCACAGCAGAAACATAAGTTGTAATCAGCATCTGGACAGACTAGTTTCAGCTCTTGTATCTCTTTTGATTTTTGGAGTTTGTTTTTCCCATTTCCCCTCTTTCCCCCAGTATATACCTCATGAATTTACAAATATATCTTTGTTTTGCTGTTCATCAGATCAATATTTCCATCCTCTTCTTTTCTGAAACTTCAGTTCTGCTTGCTGCCTTAGAAAGTCCTTCTCTCTTTCAACACTTCTGTCTGCTACAGGTCTTTGATCACTGCTGCTTTCTGTCTCCCATTTACTGGCTTTCTTTAGTCTTTTGTTCTCCCACATCATTGCAATGAAATTACTCATCTTTAAGTCTTCAGTGGCCTCCTGCTGATCAGAAACAGTATTATATGTAGTTTCATATAGATGTGTCAGAAGTAGTCTTTTGAAGGGAATATTTCCTTAAACCCTGCCAACTGCATTTTGGTTCACTTCATGGAGCAGGCTAGGAGCAATCCCAACAGGTAACGGGCATTCAGTCTACAGGACCAGACTAAAACTAGCTATAAAGCTTAAAAGCTGCTAGAAGTGTATAGTGCAGATGTCAGATCTTCAGTGCTGGTTCTCAGTCTACCAATTCTTTTTGGCTGGTGTACACCATTTCCTAATGCAGACTTGTCCTCTGGTGCCTTGACATCTATTGCTTCTCTGAGTTCTGCTGTTCCTTCCCTTACTCCCTCAGTTTTACCTGTTTCCATGTCTGGAATTTGGTTCACCTGCAACCTGAACCAAGACCCTATCCAGTATTCAGCCTTCACTTCATCCAGCCTTGCTTGCATCCAGGATTTCTAGCTGGGTGCTCTCTTGGGCTGTGGCAGAAACTGATCCTGTGTCCACTTTGACTATCACAGCTTCTTGTGTTATGTTACTGCCAGGATACTTTCCTTGTGAAGTAATTGTCTGTTTATGGTCTTTGCCATTATGTGTAGGGACTGAATGTCATTCTTGCCGTTTGAAGCTCTCCACAGCATTGCACCTGTCCAGCTACCTTCATGCTAGCCTAATTTTTTTTTATAACCCACTTTTCACCAAGTACACCATCTGACCGTTTCATCAACTGCTGTCTCTACAACTGTTCACATGTTGTATCTTTTGTGTGTAGTAGTGTCACAGCTGAACTGTAGCAGCATCTCTCTTTGTTTCAGAAAACTTGGAGAAATTTAAGAGTTCCCTTCTTCGGTAAATATACTGTATTTTCCTTTGTTTGTACAGGAATTACGATTTATTTTTGCTTTGCAAAATCAGGTTCGGTTTTTTAAGTAGCCTTGTAAGTAGCAAGGTTTCATATATATAGCTATGTTAAGGAAAGTCCATACACGTGCACACATACACATGTGCATGCTCCTGTTAAGATGGTGTTTCTAGCAGCTTCACTGGTAACGTAATTTCAGATGTGGGATTTGTGCTTAAGAACTAACATATTTCTGTATACTGCAACATTATTTAGAATTATTTTAATAGAACACTTGGAAAAAACTTATCTGTTGCAGCTGTTATAGTTGTAAACAAATGCTTCTGCATTGAATCTTGTTGTCTTTAAGAAGCTGATAAAAATTCAGCTGAGATATGGTAGAAATCCTTGGCATTTCTGACTTGCAAGCTCTTACAGAATTAGCTAGTATTAGTTGTGTTTCAGTTTGCCTGAGGTACAACTACTACACTCAGAGCCTGACAGCAACAAAGTGCAGTTGGACAATTAAGAGGAATTTCTTCACAGAAGGGGTGACTGGGCATTGAAATGAGCTGCCCAGGAAGGTGATGGAGTAACCCTCCATGAAGCTGTTGAAGGAAGGACTGGGTGTGCACTTGGTGGCATGGTGTAGTTGACAAGGTGGTGTTTGGTCAAAGGTTGGACTCTGATCTGAGAGGTCTTTTCCAACTAATTTGTTCTGTGATTCTGTAATCCCAAGTTTTTTCCACATGACTGTTCTGGCTACAAACTCTCTTTCTGCTGTTTAATAACCATCTGTTTGCTAATGCCATTTCATATCTTTGGTTTGTAAGTTTTTCAGGAACATTTCCTGATAAACATGAAGGGCTAGATTTACATGGTTGCTAGCAATATGTGTTCACTGTGCTGCAAGATGCAAATTAGGATTGTGTCAAGGCACACAATTTGGAATTTCTTGGAAGATAACCTTTATATCCAAATCAGGCGATGAATATGCCTGCAGAATAGAAAATGAACTCTGCTGTCTGAGGATAAGCTGTTCAGTTATATTTGGGGGGCACTTTTATCTGTCCTGGTTTGGTTGTATGCTTACAAATGTAAATACAGGAGTCACCTCTCCCCAGTGAAAGGACACACACACACCTACAAAACATGCAATGTTCATTACTTAACTACTTAACAAGAAAATTTTTTTCGTTTGTCTGTTTTGCTAATTTCAGAGGAAGAATGCTCAGAAAATATTTAACACAGTAATTGAATCAGAGGTAAATCAAAAGGGTCATCTGTTGCCATGTTTGTTTTAGCTCTCTGTTCAGGATATGTTTCAAGATGGGTTTGTTTGTTGAGTGTTTTAGCAACATCTGTTCCAGCTCTTGTTCTGTGTGTGGGGGTGTGTGTGCGTGTGTGTGTAAAGAGGATGTTTAAGGTATGTTAAGCCATTTGTTCAAACTGGCTTTGCAGCATTTGAAAGCCAGTGGCAACTTTTAAGGGAAAGAAATGGCCAAAGCAATAGAAAGCAGATATGCCACACTTAGATTTTTGGGTGATGCTTGACTAATACTCATGAGGATTTTTACTTTCAAATAACCTCTAAGGAAAAGAGTCATTAATATAAAATAAGTAAATAAGGTTATTGAAAAAAACCCTTAACTTTCTGTAGCATGCTAAAGCCTATTTTAGAGCAATTTTAAAGAAAAAGTATTAACTTGAAATTGCTGAATATTGACCTGTTAATGACAGCTTGTTATTAACATTTGCTGCTTCCTGGCCATGCTAAGAATGGTGTTTGGTGGTATTTGAAGAAGTGATATGGAAAAAAGAGGAGTTTTAGGTATTCTTTAAGGAGACCTTAGTGTTAAAGGCTATCCAAGATCAGACATGTGGTGGAAGACCAGATGGATATTTCTCGTAAGTTGGTCTTTTGTGAATTCTTTTCTGAGTGTCTTTGACATTAGAAAGTTTGATACATGTTAGTTCATTCAGTTCAGTTCAGTTCTTTTTTTACCTTTTTTTTTTTTTTTTTTTTTTTTTTAATTTTATGGCATCTGAGTTTAGTTACTGGATACTGCCTCACCAGTGCAAATGAGGAAGTACAGAATTTGAACTAAAGCAAATATTCTGCTGTAGGAAGACCAAAACACAGGAATTACTGTTTTGGTCTTGTCTGCTGAGTGTACGGACTGTTTGTGTATCAGATGATTCATAGCTTTGGTGTTATCTCTGTGGAGTTTTGTGTTTTGATTTACATCTTAAAAGCTTAATTTAAAAAAATGGTCTATCCAGAGTTGCATAGAAACATGTAAGAAGCCAGATGGATAGAAGGTTTTTCACTGTAGCCTATAGTTGAACAACTGCACAAATCTGTAAACTTCATTTTAAAATATGTATTCCTCTAGACTGACAGGATTTTATATTGCTTTTGTTAGTTTTATTGTTGCATACTTGGAAACATTTGTTCTTGATGCTACTTTTTTCCAGCACTTTTGAACTCTGTGATAGACAAGTGCCTTGAAGTTATTGATACCAGTCTTAAAATAATTTTTTTCCTTTTCTCTTTTTCCAAAATCAGATAATATACCTGAGAGAATCACCAGAAGATGTGTACAGGCTTATATTGGCAGGAAGCATTTCGTATCTTCCTTTCAGGTAAATAACCAGTTGATAGAGCCTTCTATACCTTGATAATTTGAAGAAAAATGTAGCATTTTTCAGTATTACTTTGTGTTGGGTTTGGGGTTCTTTATGTGCTGAAGTTTTTATATGGGACACACTCACTGTCAGAACTTTAAGTACTCGGTGAATAGGGGTGTTAGGACCTGATACCGAAGTGTACTGGCACAAGATGAAGGAGCCACACTTCTTTGTATGTACTCTCATTGAGCTTTATGATCTACATTGCTTCTCATTTGGCAGTCTGATTTTGTGCCAGTAGTTGATAGTTAAACACATCAAAATATCCGTCATTCACCACAAATGGCTTGTAATACTAAATAGCATACTTTATGCACAAGACAGTATCTGCAGATTGCTGCATACCTTTGACAAGTGGAAAGTTGTCATCAATGAATTCAAGGAACATCCTGTATTGCCTGTTCCCTACTGTGCTATCCCTCCAACAGATAACAGAGTGGTTGAAGTTTCCCATGAGGACCAGGGCTTGTGAATGTAAGGCAGCTGCTCCAATCTGTCTGTAGAGGGCTTTATCCGTTTGTTTTTCCTCGTCAGTGATCTAACAGACACCCACTGCAATGTCACTTTCATGTGTCCTTTCTTTTACCTGAATGGGGTTCTGTTATTTTCTTCTCCTGCTGATTTCTGCCCCACTCATCTTTCATACTGATTCATAAGGAAGGAAAGGGTAGAAAAGCAATTTTAGAGGCAGCCATCCAGATACTTCCTCCTCTCAGCTGAAATTTGAACATGATGATACTTTTTTACCTATTAGAAATGTTAGTGATTGTTGCTGATAAGGGGTGCATGGTCTCAAAAGAAGTATGCCAAGACATAATACTATCTGATGTAGATTCAGTTTAATTCATTTGTTTACTTGACTATATTATTCTTCTAGAATGCTAACTCTGAGGTGCTTACAGAATCTAATAATGGTTATGTACTAAGAACATGCCATTTCTGGATCAACAGAATTAAAAAAGTTGTAATTGAAATAAGGGATTTTAATGAAACCAGTTTCTCCTCTTGTCTAAACATAATCTATGCATCTTAAGGAAAATATTTTATTGTATCTTCTCAAATGTTTATCTTGACAGTTTTAGTAAGAAGATGGTGGTCATGCATACAAAGAACGGACTGCACAGTCTCTTTCTTGTATTCAATGAAGCAGTGTATTAAAGTTTTACTTTTTTGAAAGTGTGCTTCAGAGGAAAATATTCAAAGAATGTATGTTAAAATATGGTACTTATTTAGGAATTAGCATTTGCCACAAGGAGTTTCTGTTGTCAGCTCTTTGTTGATGAATACCAAAATGTGCCAATTTCAGTATTCCTGTCAGAAACTGAATATGTCAGCTTTACCAAAACTGAAACTGGAGTAATCGTACTCTTGTATCTGTTAGCATAATTTATTTTATATTTTGTTATTCTTGTAACATGCAAGGTGGGGGAAATGAAATTTGATGTAATTATTTCACTATAATAGTAATTACCTTGAAGCAATCTTTTTAAAGGTGTTTTTGAGAAGTATCTTCAATTGCTTTCACTTGGATTAAAATGGAGTAATTAGTGGTTTGGTCATCTTTTCTTATAGGGATGCTTCCTTTGGTACTTGCAGTTTTCATCTGACATTGCTGGACTGTTTTCATGCAATAAGCAAGGTCAGTAAACCAATATTTTTCATATTTCAAAAGGTTACCTGAGTATTGCCCATCAGGAAAAGAAGGTTCAGGAAGCTAGGATCCAGTTAGAGCTGTGAAGCAGCAGATTTTTGCCTAGTTTACTATGCATTGTAACAAAACCAGATACAGCATCCATAGAAGTTAACCAATACCTCACATAATGAACTAGTGAAGACTTTAAAGAGGGGATTTTGAGATTTATTTATGTAATCTTTCAGGACAATAATTCACACCTCTAATTCCTAAGAGTTGTGTTTTAGATTTATTACAAGTCCATGCACCCCTGGTGTTAAGTTCTAGGCTACATATAGCCTTTAAAAGTGTTTTTGAATTTGTTAGTCATACACATTAGGTGTTTGCAACACATGCTAATGACTCGAGTTTTGCTTTAGTAATACAAATAGAAAAAATGCTAGGAGGCAGGTGCTTATTTTAACTACAAATTACCATAATCTAGTGTTTTATAGCAATATGGTGGTGAAGTAACGTGGTATTGAGGAACAGGGGAATCTAAATGTATTCTTTTTAGTCTGTATTAGTAGTTAAATGGGGAATGCTGCAGCTCTCCACCCAACTGCTGTCTTTCGTATTATGGATAGCTCTGCCAAATACTGGAGTTTTTCCTGTTTAAATCAGCTTCTTGCAGATTTGTGATTTTCAGCTTGTTTTGATGTTTTGATGTGGCATGTTGCTATTCTTGCTGGTGAACAGAAAGGAAAAGTACAGAAGATTATGCAGTGAAGGCGAAGACTAGAATGTAGTACTTCAAATACCTGGAGATATGGGATTATCTGTTTGTGCCTTCTGATTTAACAAGTGGATAAACTATCAGTTACCCAAATGATTACATTTTTTTTTTGCTTTAGAATGTACTCTTAACTTTAACTGATATTTTCTGCCAGTTACTTTCTCTTTATTTTTAATTTTGTGCAGCTAGCAGTAGTAAGAAGACTGAATGCTTCAGTAATCTGGGATTTTGTAGTGATACAATGAAATAGAAAAAAGTTGATTTACTCATCTAACTTCACTTGTAATGAAATTTACAAATCTGTTTTGAACCAAGACTGAGCTGATCTGTATTTCTTCAATTATATGAAGAAATCTGTTTGAAGAAATAGAATGGGTATTAAGGGATTTTCAGTAACCAAAAAAAGTGATAAACTGACATCATTGAAGAGAGGCATCTTTGTTAAAAACTGTGTTTTGAATTTTAGGCTTTGCAGTATGGTTTCCTGGATTTTAGTACGTTTGATGTAAATGAATACGAGCATTATGAAGTAAGTGTTCAGTATCAATCTTTTGATTTGTTTGCGGTTACTAATGCTAAGATGATTGACTGTAATTGTGCTTTTTTTTTTATAGTTACAGTTCTGTTTTATCTCTTTAAACTATGGTACTTAACTAAAGGTGCATGGTCACAGGGAATATTAAAATTCAGATAGAAGTGTAATTAGCTCAATCATAGAGGAAAGCAGAAACCAAAATGGAAGTAAATACTTTTTTCTGTCATTGACCTCAGAAAGTTGATTGGGAGTTTGAATTTGGACACCTTTTAGAGGTCATGCATATTCTTGAGCAGTCTTGATGAAAAACTGGAGGGCATACAAGCCCAGGTCTAACTGAGTGCTGGAGAACAATCAAAGTATGTACCTATGAACACATGGCAAAGGTATACTAACATTCTTTGAGGTAAAGATGGAAACAGGGGTGGGAAACTCCAAGTGCCTAAAATTCACCTTGGGGCATAGGAAACAACTGTGACAATGAAGGACTGCAACTCTTGACTACATGCAGTTTTGGAAATGCAAAGGTTTCAGTTATCTGTAAAGGGAAAATTAAGTGTTCCTAGAACTTAAAAAATCATTATTTAAATTGTGAACAGAGGTAAGACCAATGCCATAATTTAGAAACCTATACAAAATTAAAAACTGGAAGTGGCCCTTCATCTGAAAGGCATCAGTTTTATTGTTGTAAAACTCTGGTTTAGAAAGACAAGAACACAAGCAAGGAAAGTGAGGTTGAGAGCATCTGTCGTCCTCGTGATGAAAAAGAAAGCAGGCAACTGACCGTAACTTCCTTTGACAAAAATTGTGCATCAGTTCTATCTAGCATGTATTTTGAAACAATAAGGAAAAGCCTGAAAATACAGAGATAATGATAAACCAAGCATTTTCTCTTGACAGAGAGCAGAAAATGGAGATTTTAACTGGATAATACCAAACAAATTCATTGCCTTCAGTGGACCTCATTCAAGGAGTAAAATTGAAAATGGTATGCTTAAAAAAGGATGTGGGGGACACAAGCCCACTTCTTTCTTAGTTGATTGTTATCTGTAAGAACAAGCTTTAAAAATTATTCCTCGAACAGTATGTTTTTTCCTTGGCTCTTTTCCTTTTATAAGAACTCCGGCAGTAAAATTTTAATGCTTGGTTTAATTGTATCTGACCTCGGCGATGATGTTAAAATTCCATTTTCAGTTAGTCTGTTTCTTTATGTTGAACATGATTTCTGTTTTGAAAGTGTTTTCATCTACTGTTTTTTAGTCTTTTTTTATTTCTGCAGTTTGAGCCTTACCCACTTCCTTTTTTTTTTCCCCCCTTCTTTTCTCAAATAGGCTACCCCCACCATGCTCCAGAGGCTTATTTCCCATACTTCAGGCAACATAAAGTCACCACAATAATACGCCTCAACAAAAAATTGTATGATGCCAAACGATTTACAGATGCTGGATTTGAGCATTTTGACCTCTTCTTTGCTGATGGAAGCACACCTAGTGATACCATAGTTAAAACATTTCTAAATATTTGTGAAAATGCTGAAGGTGTTATAGCCGTTCATTGCAAAGGTATAGTGTAAAACCCAATTTATATTACAAGTGATGCTTATAGTTACTCTTCCTGGGGTATTTTGCACTATAAATCTATTTTATCTAGTTAATAACATCTCTACCAGTCAGCAGCTTTTCCATAAAAATTATTTCTGTGTTTCTATTTAGTACTTCATCTTTTAATTTTTCTAAGTTCCAGAAAAATCTTTCCAGCCATTCCCAAAAACTCGACTGGAGAAAGTGAGCTTTCCAATGTGAACAGCTCTTTCTGCTAGAAAGTGTTAACACTTTCAAAGAACACTTTAGAGCAAGGTTTATACGTCTTTCTGAAAATACATGATTAGGTATACGAATCATAAACTTTCAAAAAAAACAGGGCAACTTTTTAATGAGATTCTTCAAAAACATGTGAGTGTTCTTCCAGAATCACGGAAATCAGCATCCCTCAGAAACTCTTTATACCAATTACATTGGGTATGCTCTGAGTATCTGTTCCTCCAGAGCTAGACTGCCAGGATTTTCAGAGTGCCCCATGTAGCTAGTGTAATGATTCAGTTTTCTGTGATTCTGAAGGCAGTATGTTTCCCTTCCCACACACCTTTAATACTCTTACAAAACATTTCTTCTCCATAACTTTGCCTCACTAGCATACCTGATAATGCTGTTATTGAAGGAGAAGAACCTGCTTGCTTTGGACCTGGAAAGACTGCATTTTCGTTCCTGGATCTGCCATCAATTTGCTGCATTTAACAGAATTATACTGGAAAGTGAAAGATTTGTTTAAACCAGCATCTTGACTGTTGATAGAAAAGGGCATACTCTTATTCTTCACTGAGGTGATAAATTCGGGCATATCACTTAATTGGTTATACCAGAATACTGAGTATCAAGAGCACAAGTGCTTTATTTTCATTCAAATTAAGATGGTTTTTGATATACATCATACTAATGGTGTCTAGACTATCTTTATGTTCCTCAGCCTGCCCTTGAGAAAAAGTAAATGATGTAGCCTGTTAAAGTTGAACAAGTCATGGAAAGTGCTATGTGGTTGTCTGGGCTGTTGTGTTATACAGAAGATTTTACACTGGTCAGTCAGTTGTTAAATCAGGGAAGGTGGTATGTGATTTGACATTTAGAGCAAGTGATTGAGGGGAGACGCCACTTAGCTGGAACGGTCCTCCTTTCCTGTCCTGTTTCCCAAGGTAAATAAAACTGTTTTGAGGGCCATTGCAAAGAAGGTTTCTCATTCTGGAGTATTTTTTGCCTGCGCCGGCTAGTATTTAGACTTGCTTATTGCAAAATTTATCTTTTTATTGGGAACTAAGGAGATTAATTAGAGGAGGAACTGGAAGAGCAGCTGGTTTCAGTGCAGTGTATGATTAGTTTGCAAGAAGATGCTTCGAGAATTCTGAAAAAACCCCAGCTATTTTATCCCATGTATAAAAACATTCTCATACCTACATATTCATAGGATAGGTAAGTAAAGATAGATAAGACTTATGGATTTTTTGTAAAGTCACTGGATTTGGAAGCTTATCTCACTTAAAAAACATGAACAGAATGTTAGTAACTTTGTGTATGAAAACATATCAGAGGCATAAGTTGCATTTAACCTAGTTTGGTCAGTACAGGTTTGTTTAATAAACTAGGCAAGGAACAAGTAACAATGTCTGCAGTTACAGCAGGTTCCAGATGAAGACAGATGTATAAAAGAAGCCATTCTTTTATTTTACACAGCTGGTCTTGGACGAACTGGCACACTTATTGCCTGTTATATCATGAAGCATTATCGGATGACAGCTGCTGAAACTATTGCCTGGATTAGAATAAATAGACCTGGTTCGGTGATTGGACCACAACAACATTTCCTGATGGAGTAAGTAGATTGACTGTAAATTATTTCCAAAAATAAATCTAGATATCTTTTTCTTCTTCTTCTGTTGTATACTTTGTAATCTTCAGTGTTAATTTGTTGTGTTTTGGGCCTTTTTTCCCATGTTATGATAGCAAACAGGCAGAGCTTTGGACAGAAGGGGATATTTTCCGTGCAAAGTTGAAAGAAAACCATAAAATTGCTGTAACAAGAATTCTGTCAGGAGTAGATGATATTTCAATTAATAACACGAGAAACAGGAGAACCATCCAAAAGGACATTGAACTGGTAAACATCCAAATATTGTGCTCTTGTAAAATCTGGAACTGTTGAGAATCTTATCAGGTTCTGAACTAACCTGTGGGTACACTGACACTATGTTATTCTTTTTCTGTTCGCCCTTTTTGTATAAAGGGATATAGGGGGAGGGGGGAAATATGGACAGCAACTATGAAAAATGAAGTTCAGAACACAGGTGATGTAAGAACATGTTATCATTTAGTCTTTAGTAATTAGGTAAATAGTGAAAAAAGTTCTCACAATCTGCGATCAAAAACACTGATTTCATTTTGGATTGTCTGTTGCGTCATTGTGTGTGTTTAAAGAGAAGGGATGCCAAGATTTTAGTTTCTAAGTAATTGGAACTTCTGGAATACCTTTTGATGGTGCCTTTTGAAAAAGACTGTACTGCTGTTTTAAAAAGCCAAGTGAAGAGGCGAAATGCTGTATTTAGCAAAGATTGCTCTGTACTTAAGCAAAGATTTGATAGTATATTGTTTCCGCTGTTTAAAAGTAGATAGTGTTCTAATGTGTGTAATTTGACACCACTTAATGGTTTACAGCTTCCAAAGCAGCAAACGGTAAACTGGAAGGAACAGAACTGTATTTATGCGAGTAAATTTCCTTTGACTTTTTCCTGTGGGGGTAATTCTAATTTTAAGATTTAAGATAAGGTTAATTCTTAAATATCAAGGTGTCTATATTTTAATCTTGGTTTATCCCTTTCCCCCCTCTGCTTATCCAGTACAGCGATGATGATGAAACAAACTGTTTAACACAAGGGGATAAGCTTCGTGCGCTGAAAAGTAGAAGGCAACCAAAAGCTCCAACTGCATGTCCATTAGCGTAAGTCAGTTTTTGAATGTATAAAATGCTAGAAAAACTTTTATTCTCTTCTTTATGCATACTTCCTGTTACCCCCAGATGTTTGTTGCCAAGGCTGCTTTTAATCCCTTAAAACAAACACAAGATTCATCATTTCTGTGAAGGGTTGATATTTAGGAGGCAGGAGAGCTTGGTTAAAGAACTGCATGACTGGATTTCCACTTTTCTGCATAGCTTTTTACTCTGGTAGTCTGCACTTTACAAGCTCCCATAGTACTTCTGATTGCTTTTAGTTTAATCACAAACACTCTCGTGTCCTGCCTGTAGTAGTATAAAAATGGAAGAATATGATTGTGCGTAGTTGTGTTTGATTGGATCAAATAAGTCATGTGCTGGTGTTGGAAGTAAAGTCAGCACCTAAGAAGAGTTGAAGGAAGGATTTTTAGCTTCCCTTAGTTTTCTCTTTCTTGGAGAGGAACTTCCCCTAAATCCTGTGAGCTTTGGGATAGTGTCTGGTAGATCTAGAAGGCAGAGTAGCACTGTTCTGTAAATAAATTCAAAAGAAGTGCATTTCTGTCAGGAAACCTGGTATAGTAGACTCTTTATTTTAGGCAAGTCCTGAAACACCACCTGTAAAAGAAAGTTTGTGTCTGTTGTAGCATGTAGCAACTGTAGGTAAAAACACCTTTTTTCTACCCTTAAATAAACTGCAAGAGAATGCAAGGCTTGCAAAACATAGCTGGATATCATTTGATTGCTAGGAAAGGAATGGTGACCCCTGTCTGTCAGATTTTTGCAAATGACACGGCACCAGCATCACAGACCACAGTCAACTTGGCTTTTGTTGTGCTGTGCTTCTGTAGGGGATGATGCTGCTACCTCCTGGCATTTTTTTCTTCTTTCTTTTTCTGCTTTTTTAAGATCACCAGTGTCATCAGACTTTTAGAAAAAGTGAGAAGTGTGTAGTAAAATGTGCTGAAGCCAAAGGAATATTTCTTGGAAACCTTCACACCTTGTTATGTATGATTTCTGCTTTTGTTTTAAAATACTCTTTTGTTCATGCTCATCATTTACACAGGCAGTCATATAAGAAACAACATACTTGGCACAAAGCCTGTACCCAACTGATCCTTAAAAAAACCCAAAGTGCATCACCTCAGTTACCTCAAATAACAGTGAATAAGACAGCTACCTTGCACATTAGTTTCAAAGATACAGAAGTTGTCATTTCATAGTGTTTTTTCATAAAAGATACTTTATGTCATGACTTTAAGGTTGTGAAAGATCTTATTTATTGTATGTTCCATAGATTGAATGTCGACTGTGTGATAACCTATTCAGAGCCATTGTCTTAATATGTAGAAAACCCATCAGCTATGAAAATATTATTCCATTCATGAAGCATTCTGCAACATGGCTGCTCTGATTAAAACTAGTTAGCTTGTACTTGTGTAGAATTAAAATAATTGGCCTAGAGCTTACAGCTGTTTTTTATAGTGTGCACTGTCGCAAAAAGAGTTTGAATTTACCTCTTCCTGTTCCCATGAGTTATTTGTGTGGTTTGCAACTTGTACTGAAATAATTTGGTGGAAAACGCACGTGTAACTTCATACTTTCTTTGTGTTATTATTGTTTTATCATTAGGAATATTTAGCTGCCTTACATGAGTCAGAACTTCCTTCTACTGTAAGAGGTGTCATTCTCTTTCCTTTTTAGTTCCAACTGTTAAAAACAGCCTTGCAATGAAATTGAATATTTTAATTTAAGCAAACAAACAGAAGATTCTAAATCATCTATGTAGTTTTATTTCACAGGAAAAAAAAAGAGAAAAAAGGAGAGCAAAATAGTAACAACAGAAGCTGTGATAGTTTCGGTCTTTGAAAAGCAGAGGCATTACTTACATATAAGTCACAAGGGATTTATGTAGAATGTTTATTGAAGTTGGTTGTATAAACTCTTTATGCTTTGATGAATGGATACTTTGTATATGTTCTAATTAGCAATATTCTGCACCTTTGGCCAAGGATTATGTGCTAGCATTGGCTTTTACTTCTTTGGATGCAGGAAGATAATATACCCCATCATCTGGATGTTTGCATAAATTATTTCTGCAAACGTACCTGGCTCTGATCTAATGTTTTAGTATTAAAATGTATGATTGTGTAGTAGGATATATGAATACAGGTTGATCAAACTGCATAAGAGATGGCAGCAAGTGATCAGAGATGTATTGCTCCTACATGCACTTATTTTCAAGAGTGATACAGATTTCCTTTGAGATAAATGACTTTAGTGAGGATTTCAGAAAACTTACTTTGATTCCAGCAAAACATGGATATTACATTTGATAGTTTACAGATGCATGGATTGTTAGTCATAGTAAGAAAATGCTTGGCAAAGGTTGTAGAGCAGTATGCATTTGAAGAGGTTGAAACAGGCTAAAATGCACCAGTAGCTTTTGCTTTTGAATTTTTGTTCATCTTTTCCTCCCCCTCCAACCCCTTTTTTAGATGGCTCCTAGCTATGCTGGTGTCTACACTATGTAGCATTGTCATCTGGTGGATTGTATGTGGCTCCCTTCTGCCCAGCCTGCTATTCTGTCTAGATGGTTTAAGAACATAGTAACCATCAGGACCCCCTGAGAGAGAGCCACTGTGTAAGTGTCCCATTCCATTTCTTTGCAATAGCTCACACTTTCTGTCTAGTATGTCTCGTAAATGCATGTTTTCATTTCATGTTTCTTACTGGCTTTGTTGCAAGGGTAAATTTCACTGCTCTGGCTTTGTTATATTTTTGTACATGTTATTTGGAATAACTGAGTGATTTTTATGGCTGGCTTGCAATTAAAAAGGTGCAGAACTCTTAGAATAATCTATAATTTTGAAAGCTTTCTTCTCTGCATGCTCCTGCAAATATGCAAAACTAAATAAGCAAAACTATCTGTAAAAAGGAAAAAATACTGCTTTTAAATATTTCCTACCTTTTGCATATTGCAGATGAAGCTGTTAGCTTCAGTTTTACTTTGAAATTCATGAACTTGCAAAGGAGGTTAGTTTCCCAAAGGACGGTTTTATTCCTGTGAAGTGCCAGGAATTAGAATTTGTTAGAAATGTCAGTAGGTCTTTGTTTTTACAGAGAGATTGAACATTATATGCCATGGCATAGAACAAGACTTCTTTTTTCATTTTTAACATAACAGAAGACGGGCAGATTGCAGTGTTAGGTCAAGGCTCACTGGTTTTCCCAGCCAGTCCGGTTTCATCTACTTTTGTTCGCAATTATTTTTTTATAGAGCTTTATGAGACTACTTAAATCCCTTTATTCTCTTACTTGGATTCAGGAGCTAAGAAAACCATTAATAACATATCACTTCCTTGAATACAGTTTTCACTCTTTATCCACCCTGCTTCTGTCAGAGTGGCTGCAGTGATTGCTGTGCCAACATTTTCATCAAATGACACCTTACCTCTTTTGGTCAAACATAAACTTCATCAGCATGCAGAACTGCCAGGAAACCCAAATGAAGTTTTTGCTTGTGTTATGGGTTTAAAATCTTGGAATTTTTCTTTCATCTACCAACCCTGCACCTCAAAGGAATCACCTTCTGTC
>JAWWEU010000091.1:33461059-33473202 GCA_035583155.1 Acropternis orthonyx
AATTTCAATCCTATTCATAACATTCACTGCATTTCCTTTGTGGAACATCTCTAGATGTCAGCTGCCATCTGTGAAAGAAAGTACTGATGAAATAACACATATCTAGTGATTGAAATAATACTGTTGTTGAACAGCAGGAAATCACATTAGTAGACCATTATCCAGTGCATTTCTGTGGATGCCCTTTTTTCTCCAGTTAAGATGTCTTTCTTGTAAATTTGCCAGTTAGTAAGAAGTTCATGTTTGTGTTCTAACAAGGTGCATACTTCACATTCAAACCAACTGAATCATACTGAGACAGAGATTAAACCATCTTTTCCATTTTACAACACAGAACAGAATTAGGATTACATTTGTAGTAAGCAGTTGATTAGAAATGAAATCTTTAGTGGTAAAGGCATTTTGATGGGTAAAGGTGCTTAATGGGGCATGGAGATCAAGTTACTATGAAAAAATAATCAGGAATGTGAGGGAAAATGTGTGAAAACTGTATTGTATAGATTGATTTATTTATTTTAACCAGACAGGAATATCACAAAAGCTAACAATACACTTTAAAAATCTCATACACTTTTGCTTTGCTGGGTATTACAAAGCAGCTTTCTGCACCCTTGTTCAAATACTGAAAACTACCTGCAACATTTCAGAGCTTTTCTATATGTAATCTAAACCTAGCTTTAAAAAAATACTAATGTTTCTTTACTATTCTTTCTACTTTTCCTATGGTTGTTATCTTGGAGGGAAAGAAAAGGAATGCTTTACAGCAAATGCACTTAATGAAATTATTGTACTTTGAATCCTCTCTTGCATTTCTGTGTGGAACGGAACTGTCTGCGTATTGTCGTGATCAGAGCAGTCCGTGCTTTCTTGACAACCAGTGTTGCTGTATTCTACTATGCAGTGACTTACCTTCTACTTCTTTCTTTGAAATATCATTTGCTCATTTTACCTTGCCAGAAATGTTTGCTTTTTAAATATTTAAATTTAATACTAAATTTTTAAATATTACTAAGTAATATTTAACATTTTCCCTCAAACATGTTTTATTTCAGCAGTCAATCCGTCAAAAGGACTAGACCAGTATGGCACTGAATTTCAAATAAGCCACGAGTGTTGAAGAGGATATTCAGGAGTGAGGGGGATATGACTAGAGGGAACTTGATGCAGCTCAAGGAAGATTACTTTGGCTCCATTTTTCAGCAAAAAATGAAATAGAAGAATCTCTTTCATACTTGTAGAATAAAATGAACTGTGAACGTGCTTGGTAGACATTTTCCTACTGTGCTAACACTTCCTCAAACAAAACCAACAAAATCTGTGTACATTCAGACTCAGGTGTAAATACTTAAGCTCTCTATTATAAAGAGGGCTTTACCATATGTATGATGCATGTGTATAAATTGTGATGGCAATCAGTTAGCTGCTGACCACCAGAAACAAAAAGATGGTGAGAGCTTTTAAATACATAAATCTGTATTGTCTATTCAGACTGGGCTGAAGTCTTCACTTGAGACTGAGAATCAACAACAAAAGCTTTATTTCTTACTGTAATACTGGTACTCTCCTGTGTTCATTGGCGGTTTTCTTACTTTGTATGAAGTTTTTTATGAAGCTGCAGTATTGAGTACACTAAGTAACTATTGTCTACCAAAGAGTGCTTTATTTTCAGAGCTCATATAGTTTTGTTTATTTAGGAAAAATTAAATATAAGTGATTAACTTGTTTTTAATAGTGACAGATTTTTTTAGTTGTTCACAACCATTAGCTCTTTTAACTACTTATAATTGCTGTAAATCTGGTATGATTTTAAAGGGAAGGAAAAACAGTTTACTCTTTAAAGTAGTGCTGTTGTATCAAAATGTCATTACTGTTTCCTTTCCTATCATAAAGTCTTTTAGGTGAAACTTTAGATTACCGCATATAAAAGGTAAGAATTTCTCCCAAATTTTATTGGCATGCTTGATAACACATGGATATCACTGTTTTTTAGCTTAGAGGCACTTAATGAGTGCAGCACACAAAAAAGGGAAAGTAAGCTTGCCATACAACTGAGATTGGTAGTGGAACTCAGGGGCAGGTAAAATTTCTGACATCTAATTAACACTTTTAGAACTACAGCTTACCTCTGTTAAAAAGCAGTGTAATTTTTAGAGGAATCTATATGAGACTGACGTTGTCATCCACTACAAGACTGTCTTCAAACACTAGCAGTGGGTTTTTCCTACTGCTTTTCATATTACAGAGTTTCAAAGCTGATGTACCCTTGTCTGCCAACTGATGTTTATAGCTGCATATCCCTCAGATGAGGACTGTTACCACATAGCCTTAAATATGATTCAGTTATCTGTTGATTTAATGACTCTTATAGTAGAAAGTAGAAGAAATGGAGAGATCAGAAATGTTAGTAACGGAATAACTGAATTTTTTTAAAGATACAGATTACCTCTGCAAGAGGAAGAATTTTATTTTTCTGAATGTAAACATTCAATAACTAGTTTCAATCTACATCCTTTCAGATAAAAATATTTCTCTTAGGCTGGTGACTTTTAAATGCCAGTATAAAATAATCACACAGTGGTTTGAAAACATTTTGTAGCAAGAGCATCATGAGCTGGAGAGGAAGCAGGATGTGAAGTGTAAGTCAGCTTACAAGTAACATCCATCAGTTTGGATAGTCAAAATGTGCAACTGTGAATACAAAGAAAGCTGAAAAAGTATTGCACAAAATAAAGGACCATGAGGCTCAGACTGCAAGTTTTTTGTTTTGTTTGTTTTTTCTTAAACTTCACACTTACCACTGTTTTCTTCTAGGTGAAAAGCATCTTAAAAAAGAGAGACTGGTCTCATCCTGATAAGGCAATTAAAATTTCTTTGGGTTTGGAGGTTTGTGTTGTGGTTTTTTGTTGGTTTGGGTTTTTCAGTAAAAAGCTCAAGTGCAGGTAACCAGAATGGCAGGTATATTGTGCAAGTATGAATATTTGTTTATTTTTGAAGAAAATTCTTATCTTGGAAGGCAGAAGGGATGAAACTACTGAAGTGAGCATCTAAACAAGAGATTTATTAATATATACTATGTTTGGCTTTGCCTTTCTCTCAGCTGAGCTTGTTTTAGTGTCTTTGTTTTTAACCTAAAAATAATGGGTCTATTTCCCACCCATTCCAAATTCCAAACTAGAATAATCCTGTTTCAAAGTAGCCAGCAGCACTTTTAGGTTCATCAGAAGTAAATTTGCACAATGCAAATGCACAAACATAACACAATAGCAACTCTAGCTAAACCAAAATTGCATGTTTGGACTCAATGTGTTTCAGGATATACCTTCCACCACCCAGTATCTTAGTGAAAAACACATAAATGTCAAAGGGATTTTACATTTGAACTTTCCAAACAGCCTTATATCGAAAATGAACTCATTACCTCATTGTATCCCATCTAATTGTACTTCTTAGTTTGTTGTTAGGAATTTTTAGTACTTTGCCTAAAATTTTTATTACACCATACCAAAGTTGTCTTAGGTGCAAGAATGAAGAGCAGGCATGAGTGAAGGAGTCCTTGGTTTCTAAATCTTTAAGTATTACGTGCCAAAATGGAATGTGGTGGTAGCTGCACCACCATTGTACCAGAGCAGCTGAGGAAAGTTATTTCTGCTGTCATCAATTTTTCCTCTGAAATTCTTTCCCCTTTCAAATACCTGATAAATGAATTCTCCCTTCATCTCTTATTCAAAAGTGTGTTACATACTCAAAAGCTGTAATATCTTGGGTCATATTGCTACTTCCCATTACAGCATCAATACCTGAACTCAGATGTTAACCCTGACCTTGTCTCTTTGCCCCAGTATGACAGCAGGGGAAGTGCTGCTGATTTAAAACAACAACAAAAAAAAGATTTTTAGAGACTCATGTATGAAAACAAAAATTAAAAAGAGTTAATGTGATGTTCACCAGTTTGTTGCACTGTAGTTTTTATATTAATCATTTGCAGACTGTTTTGTGTAAACTCATGTAGGCTATCAAGGTCTAGAATTTCTTGGTTAATCAGTACTGTGCATCCTGATTATTTTTAAATTGTATATTCCTAATCATATTTTTTTAACTTGGAGTGACAGAATGGAAGTTTATTTTGCTGAAAGTATTTTTAAGATAAAGGTTCATATTACCTTGTAATATTAATTAGTTCAATATGCATTTGTGTCTCATTTGAAAATACTGCATATTGCATTTGGTTTTATACAAAAGACTGAATAGTGAGAACTGTAAACTTGAATTCTGTAAAATTAAAAATAATCAAAGGTTTGTTTTCTGTTTTATTTCCAGCATTCTAAAAAAAGTACATCACAAAACCATCATATCTGTAACAGAGTAACTCATACGTGCACTGAAAAATAATACAACACTCTCGGTTGCCCGAAAACTTAATTAAAGCACAGATTCTTAAACACATACTTTTTAAATTTCAAAAATAGAGAATTTCTGGCATTTCAGGGAACTCAGGAAAACAGGAGTTGTATTTGAATTGTTGAGATACTGTTACACAGTAAAAAAGAATGGTAAGATGGAACAATGGGGTTTTGGCTAATTTTTTTCCTTCCTCTGTGCTCATACAGTACTAATTTTTGGAAACAGGCATTATCTTAAATACTGTATGCTTTAATATTTACCACAAAAGCAAAGGCTTCTTAGAATTAAAAACTAAATTTTCAGAAATACTTATTTTTGCATAAACATTGGTGGTGGTGTAGTTTAGTCTTCTAAAAAAAAATCCAGATACAACAGCAAAAAATACTAAGTCAAATATTTATCACCCTTCCCTGCATTAGAAAATGCAGAATTTGCAGACACCAAGCAGAGCCTGTTTGACAAGCAAGTAAACTTTCACTTTCTCTGAAGATTTTTATGGTTGGAAAGTTCTTCTGTTGTAAGGTGATGCTTTCTAAACTTACATGAATGTTTAAACCACCTTTTCCTGATGAACCTGTTACCTGATGAAGAGAGAGTGATGGATTTGGCCTGGAAAAACACCAGTTTATACATGTGATGCCTTCAGGAAAACACAATAAGCTCTGTTATATCATTAGTAATTTAAGGTGTACTGGCACTGGGCAGAGAAGGGCAGAGGACTTAAATAATCCCAGAGAAAAACTGAACAGTGGCCCAGGTCAAATCCATTGACAAGAATAATCTGTTTACAGTAGTTCTGGATAACTTTGATTTGGCCTTATTTAGCCTCCTTAGCATTACAGTTTCTATATAGCCTAGCAAAAGCAGGCAAAAACATGCTGTAGCAAAAAGGATGTGCTGTTTAGACATACTGAAGTCTGGTGTTAGAAGCTGCATGCTTTAAGCCTAGCTCACTAAGAGTTTGTTGAGGAAAGATTTTTTTTTCTCACACTTCTGGTTTTGGGCTTGGTTTCACATGGATGTTGACTGAACAATAAGCCCTAAAACGGAGTAAGGTCAAGAGGAGACAGACAAGGCTAAGGTGTTTGTAACTGCTGTGGTCCATCACATCTTGCATCACTCCCTGAGGTTCACAAAGTTGATTTAATCTCAATACAGAGGGGACCAGAGGCTGGCCTTTGTTTTAAATAAATGGTTATCAACAGTTAAAGTGGATCAACCAGTGGTATAGCTCCTGGAGTTCTTCAGAGAGAGTGAAGACCAGACCAGTCTGGGGAAAATGAATATAGAATATAAGACCCAGACAACTGCCAAAAGAATTTGAACTGACATTAACCCTAACATTGCTTCCCAGCACTTGGGGACACCTGGTATGGTGACATAAGGATCTATGTCATAGGGACCAGTAATGGGAATCACACTGATACTGAGATTTAACTATGTACTGCAATTGCTATCTATATTAAGTGTAACTTATGTTTGTGTATGTTTTCAGTATACTTTATATCACTCTAAAACAAAAATGCCATGTGACACAATCTTCAATTAAGTAAATTTGGTATTAAACGTAACACCCTCCATCCATAGGATATTTCCAAGAACCTTGTCAAGTGTTAGACTTGTCAAGGGGTGACAAACGGGTTGGAGAAAGGCACCTAGAAAGCCTGTCCTTTAAACAGCTCCACACCTGGTCCACATCCTCCCTATTAAACTCTGTCCCAGTCCACAAGGCTCTAAAAATAACCACACAATCCACATATTAACAAAATACAACCAAACCACAAGTATAGAATTCCTGGATTATAGTATGTCAACTTACTATTCCCTTCTGGCAAGAGAAAAAAAATATCTGTACCTTGCTGATATTTTTACTTTTTGGCAAAGTTATCTTGCTAATTTAATTACATTATGCAAAGTTCAGTATTCTTCATTCAAGTAGTAGCCACTGTACAAATATACACAGAGAAACTACTGTTGATAAAAGCAGACAAGATCTTGTTGAGTCCTATTAATTAGCTATGGAACATCATAGAGACAACAGAACACAGATTACTAATATTCACACTACGTAGCCTAAACAGGGACAGCAAAAACTTTATTCAATTTATGAAGGGCTAGTTTGTCTCAAACACAACACTCCATTAAATGCGATGCAGTATCTAAAGCTGCTTTGAAGACACAGCTATTTTCAACACTCTCTGTATCACACCTTCAAAAGGTATTTGCAAATAAAAGGCTGCTGAAGATACAAAATATTTCAAATTAAATTCTAAGTAACAGAGTAAAAGTGTAACAGTTGTTACTTCTTCCAAAGACTGAAGGCTCCCCCCTTCATGCACAAACTGTTCTGGCTCTGTGTGCTACTTGAAAGTCTATTATTCAGTGGCTGAAATACACATTTTATGTAAAGATTACCATGTTTCATATTCAGTTGTTAATCCAATGATTAACGAGTCAATGTTGCATTGCTTTCAACACTGCATATCTACATGTGTATATACATATATTTATTTTTTTACGTGTGTGTGTATACATGCACACATGCCAGTGACAGCTCTGAAAAAAAGGAAAAAGTTATTTAAAAATTGTGCAAGAATCATCTTAATGACATAAGTGTACTAGGGCTACAGATTTTGGTTCTGGGCCCAAAGGATGCTCATACCCTAAAGCCTATTTTCACACAAGTTTAACCAGAGCTGAGAGCTCATTTCCTAAAGGCTCAACTGCCCAATATGTATCAACTCAGGGCTTTTTACTTCTGAGTATTTTTATTCATTCTTTGGTATTCTTAAGTACAGGCATTCCTCTCCTCTTTCCTCTAAAGGCACTTTCATATTAATATACTCTGGTAATTCTAAACCCTGTTACTATGTATGATTCATATCAACACTATCATATACAAATGACAGTCCTGAAGAGAGGTGAATTCTTTCTATGCAACCTAACTGGGACTTAGATTAATCTAAAGCTCAAAGTTGAAACACAGTAGTTCTTCCTAGGCAACTCACTATGTTAATATAAAGAATACCTTGTAGTAGTGCATTAGAGTAACATGACTAAGCTCTGCAACACAATTTAATCTTTTCTTGAGATGCATTCCATATTTTACTAGTGTTTGTGTACATATTTACACCTGTTACCAGTTGCTTTACAGGAAGAGTAAAGAAACCAGGAGTGACTACTAGCAGTAGATATGTGCTTAACAGATACAGCTGTTTTGGTACCTTAAATATGACAGATGGCCGAGACTTACTGTTCTCTTGTCACAGCCACACAAAAGAATTGCATCACTGTCACTACTTGAAATTAATAATTTCTTCTCTATACTTAGACATACCATCAACTAGAGAAACTCTTAAGCCATATTCAAGTCTTACAGACTGAAAAATAAAATTGTCATGTGTTGCTGCTCTAAGAAACTTCAGGTTTATAATCAGCTATAATAACCCTCATTCTTACAAAGTTTTGGGTTGGGTGGGTTGTGGGGTTTAGTTTTGGTTGGCTGGTTTTTTAATTAAAAAAACTTGTAACCAGCCTCTTTTTTGGTTTGTTTTTTTTTTTTTAACCAGGAGTTCTTTAATTATCTGCTGACCAAAAGCTGATTACACAGAAACACTTTGACAAGTCCCTTAAAGCATTCCCACAAAAACCGATTTGTCATTCTGTTTTGAAAAACTTCAAAGTTAGAGGAATAAACAGTAACTTTGCAGCAGCAGGAAACAGACTGAAAACAATTCTTTCACTCAGAACTGAATAAGATGCTCCTGCAAGTGAAAACATTAAAAATTCAGGCATTCTTCCCTGTCCAATGGAATAAGTGGAACAGGAAGGGAAAAACAAGCAAAAATATTCCAAGACCCCCACAGACAAAATTACTTCTATGCCAATCATTAGATTGCTATTTTTGGCAGAAACACACAGCACCTATTAAAGAGGCAGCAGATGTTAAATCTTAAACTGCAGTGATTTCAAGTAGCAGCCCATTCCTACAAGGTGAAGGAGTATATTATTTCATCCAGCTCAATTACTCAAATAGCAGCAGCATGGGTTCCTCTAACACCAGCACTTTGTTTCTTTTTGCACATTCTTTCTACTACAAGTTGTTGAGTACCTCTATGCTACTAAAATGAACTCCTTGTGAAATATGAAATCTCATGTTATAGCAATTGTCATACAACTAATTTAACAATGTAAAAATAATAATTCTTTGGGCTGAAGTACTCTGCAGACCATCTGTTTGGAGCATATAGAAAAGAGTCTGTAGTCTTTCCAGGATAATTATATCCTACTTGCGTAAAGTCTTTATCAGTGAGATAAGTCTTGTAAGTTTCTGAGTACTCTTAGATCTTACTCCAAAGCAACTCCCTTTTTTTTCTTATAAGTCTCATCCACTATTTGCTCTCTATGGAGACTACTTAGAAGTGAGGCACAGAAATGGAAAAAAAATGAAAGCTTTCTATTAATCAGCTTTCCCAGTAAACTGAAAGGACATGTTCAAGTTGACCAGGCATTTGAAGACTCCCGTGAGGCTAACAGCTACTTCCAAAATGTTCGGTGTGGTTGTCCACTCATTTTTTTCTGTCATCACTTCTGGCACTATGTCTTTGTTTCTCTCAGATCTCACAGAATGGCTCTGTGTGTCTCCTTGGACAAAAAAACAAGTTAGGGAATCTGGCTCAGGTGAGGAAGTAAGTTAAAGCTGTAATGAAAAAATATTGCATATATCCTCAATATCAAAAACTTTTTGGTAAGGCATGAAACATTTTGCTTTGGAGTTGCTCCTGCTAGAATTTATAGCTTCCTTAACAATTTAGTTCTGTCTTCAGCTCAAAACTCAAAATTCTTACTTTACTTTAACATCTTCAAAATAGTTGCAGATTATGTCTTTTTACTGATGTAGGACTTACAGTTAACTGTCAATTAAAACCATCTGTGCTGCCTTAATTTTAAAGATCACTTTCCTTTAGAGAAATGTCCAATTTTTCTGGCAAGGACTGCTGTTTAAGGTTTGGGTTTGTTTGTTTGTTTGGGGGGTTTGTTTTGGATTTGTTTGGTTTGGGGTTTGGGGTTTTTGTTTGGCTTTTGTTGTTGTTGTGTTTGTTTGTTTGTTTGTTTGTTGGGTTTTTTTATTCCAGACTACATCCAGATAGCAAAATCTGCCACTTCAATCTACCACTCTGACTTCTTAAAATAATACCTCAAATCCAAACCAATAAGTACTTTCCTTTATTTGCCCAACTAAGAACTACAACTTGTGACTGTCTGAAAGATACGCTTCACTCAAAAAACCAGCTTTCAAATGTACAGTGAAACAGAGTCCCAACTGAACATTTACATTTCACCATGGTATCATGGAGAACTTGGTAGAATCTCTATCTCTATACACATTTTTTAAACACTATTCCCTTTAACTTCATTTAAGCCTGATAGTGAAGTACTGTAAGCCTTCCCACCATTTTCAAAAATCAAGACAGACACGAAAACCTGTGACAAGATTCCAGTTCACCCGTATTTCTAGGACCCAACTCCATTAGCAGAGAGCTGCAATCATTTAACACCAAACACCTAAACAACTTTTCCAGAAGGAAAAATTCTTGCTTTATCCACACCAGCATAAAACTGGTCTTACAACTACTCCAGAGCTACTTTGAGATACCATCATTTGTGACAGTTCTTCAAGCTAAAGCTGGAAAATCTTCAGGATCATCAGGATTTGGAGCAACAAGCTGCACCTATAAAGCAAGAAAAGAAGCTTTATAGAAATGAATTTATACATAAAAATTTCAAAAGCATCTGACAGCTATGTGTATGTATTTTACCCTTACAAATGTTCATTCTTCTACTCAAGTTCAATGCTACTGCCACTAAATTGTACTTCTACTCAAGTTATATCCATCACTATCATAGAAATGCTGAGCATTTATCTCAGAAGTTATGACTATAATTTCTTCAGTGTGAATGTATTTATAACACTGATCTACTGCCTGAAGAGGACCGGAAGATCACAAGTTCTGCAGCACTGAATGAAGAAAAAGAGTAAAGCAGTCTCAAGCAAAATGCCATATGTTTTCAGAAGCAGCATTACTGTATTTTACATTCTAAAGCTATTGCACATATTGGACTGTAATTTTAAACTCAGTGCTCTGTTACTATAAAGAGCCTTTTTTATTCAGATGAAACAAATGCATCAACACTTCCACATTATTCTGAAAATTCCCAGCATTAAAGCATTTTAGTAACAGTAAACTGAAACCTGTTAGCACAAAGAGTAAAGATGTCACTTTTCAGTGTGCAAATGGTTTTTTTTAATCTTTTAAATAAAAAGTTAAGTGAAAGGGTTTTTTAATGGCTACATTGAACTCATGCATCATTCTGTAGGACCACAGATTTCTTGATCTCCCTCTCAGTAATCAAAGTATTATTACTGTACTATACTGAATTTTTTCAAGAGATACAAGCTCTTAGTTGTTTTAATTACTTTTTAATTTATGTCAATTTATGTCATTGCAGAAACAAATCTTCACTGCATTCTTTCCTCTAGTTACCATCACAACACCCAGTAATCAGACCTTTTGAAATATACATGTTAACAATTGTGAGCCTGAACTAGTATTTAAAGTAACATAATATGGGCCAGGAACTCAAAATAAGCCAACATACTATAAGAGAGGAACTAGAAAGAAGTCTGGAGCTGTGGAAATCAGTAATTCCACTCAAAAGGGAGTGGGAGACATGCACAAGCAACTAACAGCTGGGAAAAAAAAAAGTCCCAAGCAAACAACAAAAAAAAACCCATAAAAACCATTACCACTACTTCTTGTTGATGTCTTATCTCTTCAAATTTTCTACCACGACCACAACCACCTCGTATTCCTCTTGATCCAGGGCGAGGAAGACTCCCAAAATTAATATCCAGCTGAGATGTTATGTCGTTCACTGGTTTTCGAAAGACATGAGAATCATCTTCAACATCTTCTTTTTGCAACTAAAAAGAAGATCTAGTTAAAGCCTCCAGTTTCCATGTACAAGCTTCTCCCCTCACCAGTACATACACATACATGCATTGCAGACTAAACACCAAATAAAACAGGATGACATCTGGAATAGGAGCAGGCCTTAACTTGCATAGGATTTTAACAGAGATTAGGTAACTGCAGCTTCCCAGATGCCTGGGATAGTTCTTTATTAGGTCAGAGATTCCAGGCAACAAAATTTGTACCAGCTCTGTAATACTGAAGTCTTTCAGAAATATCATCTATGAGGTTTTCAAAGGGACTAGAGAATCAAATTTCAGCTACTTACTCCTACGATTATCTCCAAGTAATGGTTAAAAGGCCATACTAAAGCTATCTGATGTATTTGTCTACATGTCTTCAGCTATGAGATTACTGTTGTTTTAACTCTGTGTGTTCCACAACTTTAATGTGCACAGTAGTAATGATAATGTTGTTAGACACCAGATCAGTTATTATTGGGTCAGAACCACCTTGTGGGGGTACATCTGGGTGTGTGGGTTGGGGAAGGAGACCAGGCCTTTAGCACAGTGTCCACATGGTCAGCCAAGTCAGTCACTGGAGTCTGTGGCCACATGGCATGAAGGCCGACATGGGGCACCTGTCAGTCAATAAGGTTTGCCTGGTAACCTGCCCACATCACACCCCCTGGAGCCTCTGACTGGCTGTGGCACCCTCACTTTGGCTAAGAGGGCAGTGAGCGCTCAGCAAACCAAAGGTCCCACCTGC
>JAWWEU010000091.1:33480165-33492218 GCA_035583155.1 Acropternis orthonyx
TACACAGTGTTATCAAGCTCACACCCCCCTGAAAGGCAGTGCAATGAGATGTATCTAATTCATGTTTTGTATACAGATTTGTATGCCTTCAGGACAATACTTAACTGCACTAAAAAGAGTATGCAGTGCAGAATTTTCTGCTTGTAGTTCACTTGCTTTTTTGAATCTTATTGATTTCACTGAACTAAATAAAACTTTTTTAAAAAACATTAGCAAGAGTAAAATCTCCAGAAAGGCTTACAGTCTGACCAAATACTTAATGATCTCTAAGAAAGGTAAGAGAATTAAAGACAACTGCCAGATTCCAATAGAGGCCTTTGCCACTACATACACTTCTCATACCTTAAGCTCTACAAGGAACTGATATCAGGACATATCTACAAAGAGCTTGAATGGAATTAGAAACAAATACAAATGTGAAAAAACCAAAGGTACTAGCAGTTGACAAAAAAAAATTTTAAAAATCTGAATAATTTCTCATATTCAGCTAATACAGTGCATTTTTGACAATGTACCTGCACTACCCATCTGATTTAAGTTCATCTAGAAACAGGTTTTTGGAAATTCAGTCACAAGTCACTCAGTTTCAAAGACAGATTTCCTCATGTCTACACATCTCTAGCTATATATTAAAAGCTACCTTAATATTAGAAGAATCAAAGCTATATTAACAGACTTTGTTAGTTAGGTTAAACGACATGAACACACAAAACAGCTTTTGTAGTTTAGTTAGCTTTACAAATAAGAAATGAAGCCACGTCACTAATAACTGGAGTTACATTCATTAGGTAAAAAAGACTTCACAGCAACAGTACTTCACTGCCCATCTTTCACTTGTTAAGAGATACCATATGTAATTTATTATTCTTTAAGTCTCTTATTTTGACAAGATTGTCCAGTTACTTTTTCTTAAGCCAGTGTTTATCTGCTGTGAAGCAAATTCTTTTTAGACACTGATCAGAATGAAAACCAGAAGACAAGCGGCAGATTTCTCTCTCAAATTCCCTACTTCTAAGGCTCACTGCATTTCCAGAAAGTTTTTCTAAGTCCTGCATGGCCTTTCATTAATAGATGACAACTGAAGGATATTAGTGGTTATTACAGCTTAGAGTATCTCAGTGTATTTTAAATGTGTTTGTACAATTGCACAAGCACCTTGAATACCTTTTCTCAGAGAACTTCAAAAAGCACAGCAGTTTTTACCAATTAGCGAAGTCAAAGATAGTATGTAGTTACTCCTTAAATTATCATCACCAAATCTTAGGAAGATAAGCATTATGGTGCAATTAAATGCAACCTCCAGCCACCCTAAATCAAGCTTTAGTCAGGATTAGGGATGCGTTTTCTATACTCACAAATATAGACAAATCTTTTCTATTTTTAAATATGTGCATTTCAAGTGTGCCTCACAATACATCAGTAAGAGTCAATTATTTTCTTTGCATTTAGAAAGAAAATATTTCAGTCAGACTGTACTTGTTCAGAGGCTCTCCTTCACATGTCCCTGGCTGCTCAGCAGTTTCTGCAGTCTCTTCCATAGGTGCAGCCCATTCCGTCCCACTAAAACAGTAAACAAAAAAATCCCACCACAGTGTTTTCATGAGTCACATTGGAAAAAATATACCTTGCAGATCAATACATCACTTTTTTCCAGAATTCCTTAGAAAGGAGAAAAAAAAATAGAGAAACTCATTGATCATAAGCAGAAAAATCTATAAAGTGACTGGCTGAGCACCTAACAAAATGAGGAGTATTAGGAAAGCAAAAGTTCTATTTTTTTTTTAAACAACAAACGTGAAAAGCATATATGAAGACAAAATAATTCAATCATGAATACAAATATCAGTACTTGATTAGAGTATAACACTCATGTTTGACTTTTTGCTTCTTTTCAACAATTAAAGTTCATATTTTCTATAAAATGAACATTAATTCACTGTCAAATGAAAGCAGTAATTTACTTTCCTTCCACTGCTAAGCATATGTATTTAACACCTTTTAGCTTTGAGGCATGATTAGCACAATAAGGGCACAGACATGCTTTTAGAATTGTTCAGACAGCTTCAATTTAATGTCACTTCTACCACATCACAAAAAACCATTGATACATCATAAGTTTGCTACTGAACTTAAACAAAACAAAAAAAAAAAAAACACCAAAAAAGCCACAAAAAAAACCCCAACAAACAACAAAACAAACAAACAAACAAACAAAACAAAAACAAAAACAAAAAAAAAACACCAAAGAAACCAACCCCACCCAAAATGTAACTAGGGAGAAAAAATACAAGGGACCTTACATTTCCTGTAAACTCATGAAGTTCACACAGCCTTTCCTGACATCCTACAGAACATAGTTTCATGCTTTTGGTCAGCTAGCTTTATACAATCAGTTGAGAACAATGTTACCCTAGCTGATCCTTCAAAAAACCAGAGTACCTATCTACTTTTAGTATGAAATACTGTAGAAGAGAGAAGTTAGTAGAACCTTTCAGAAACACTCAGAATATCAAGACCCAAAATTATTACACATCAAGGCCGTATTTTTCAAACTTTTAGCATTATTGCCTGAGTCCACAATCTAAGTTTTGAAGCTTAGATTTTTATTTTATAATAACATTTTATTTTTAAACCAATTTTGTGAATGAACATGTACATGACCAAATATATTTGCTAGATGTTCAAAGCACTGCCTTTTCTCTGTCCTTTTTCAGCCTTCACTTAGAGTTCTAGATGTATAAGAGAACAAAAGCTAGTGGATGGACAATGGACAAAAGCCACCATTTTCAGTGAGATCTTACAAATCTGAAAAGAAATCAGTGCTGCTAAGAGAAATATAGAATTGAATATAAAATTCCCCCCCTTTATTTTTTTTTTATTTAAATGACCATTAAACATCCTATGGATTTTCCTGTGCACGTTAAACTGTATTTCAGTGGTACAGTTACCTAAATATTACTTCCAGAGCCATACTGAATTGTATTACACTTTTGCAATTTAGGAATAATTCATAAAACTCAAGAAAAAGAGACTGGACTTTAAGCGTATCTATAGAGTTTGAATTTTTTCATCAGCATTTTGGAGCAATGCCACTAAATACCAGTTCCACTTACCTGACTATTGATAAAAGTCATAACTTATTTCCTTTAAAAAACAACTGTCCCCAGTCAAAAGATTTTGGCAGTCTTAAGTGAACAAACATGACGGTGCCTTTACTAAAATTTAATCTTTCCATCATGAAGGAGACAAGTTCAAAAACCTGTAAAACTACATTAATCACAACAGTAATAGAAAGTATCAGTTCAAAATGGACACAAAACTGATGGACAGAAAATTACCTAAGGTAGGCCACATTTAATTCTGATCTATGGTGGACACACATACATGTTGTACATCATATCAACCTTAACTACTCCGCAGTTGAAAGCTCCACATCTACCCTTTTGGTCATCTGCTTTTATTCCTCTAGAGAGGAAAATAATCCTGTTACTTTAAGAGTTTTTCACCACTAGGACCTCAAACTAAAACCAATATTGACTTTTTGCCAGCCAACTTGGATAGAGAAGGAGGGAACAGAATATCTAAGAGACACAACTGCAGTGCTGACAGTTGTTTACTTGAATACCAAGTAAGAAACAGCACAGAACACTTACATTTTATCATTCCCACTTTGTCTTTCAAATTCACGCTTTCCTCTTTGGTCAAAGCTATCAAAACTTCTACTTATTCCACCAGCTCTTCCTCTACCTCGCGTTCCACTTCTTCCTCCACCACGACCTCTTACTGGTCTTTCACAGTCTAATCTTTCCACTGATCTACAAAGAAGATAACTAGTCAGATTTTTGTCCCTGCAGGAGGGTTAACAAGGAGAAAAAAAAACATATGGTTGTATTTGTGCAGCTGTGGGACACATCAGTATATAACAGCTACTGCACAATTTTTAGAGTGCATCTTTATACAGCACACAGGGCAGTTGTTTCAGTTTTGCCATTAAAATGGACATAAACTGGATTCAGGAGGAATTATTGTAACAAACAGGAACAGAAAGATCAGCTGTTTATTCGTAACACTGAAAACATCACAGCAGCTAAAAAAAAAACATTATAAACTCTCAAATCTTCAGTAACTTTATCAGGCAATAGTGTCACTGTCTAAACCCAGATTTATACCCAACAGCTAAAAATTTCAGGCAATTTGTTAAATACCAACTATTGTGATGTAAAGGAAGAACAGCCACACTCTGAAGCATTAAAAGTTTAGGTGGAATTTCCTAGTACTTATGAAGAAAGTAAAATTGATACACATTCATTGTCCAAGCAGTAATGTAACAAAGGTCTATTTTCATTTTAAACAGTAAAAAATCGTTCAACTTGGAACCTCATCACACGTTCTGCAAAGCTTGGTATGTGAGCTCAGAAATGAATATTATTAATATGTTGCAGACTAAGGGTTAAATTTTGAAGTCTTCACACTTTTCAGTTTGACCTTATATTTCTAACTTTAAAAAAAAAAACCGCTCCAAATCAACCTGCAAGGAAGCTGGAACTACAGCTCTGATAGGCAGGAACTAAGTCTTGCAACAGATCTACACAAAAATAATGCAACCATGCTTTCAAGTCATGTCTGGCTACTAGAAGAAGTAGCTACTTAAGAAGGCAATCACTTTTCTTTTGCACCCCTGTGCAAATCCTTTGTGAGACACCTTACTTCTCCCTGTATAATACATACTTCTCCACTGGGAATTCCACTTGTCTTTGTGTTCCACCGGGGCAGTATTCCCTGAAAGGTGGTCTCCGTTCAGTCTTGTCTTGCTTCACCTCTGCTCCTCTGTTACTGAATCCTTGCTGTTCTCCCCGCCTCGGTGCTCGCTTCTGGCCTGCACAAACACACACACATGCACACACACACACACACACACAGATTACTGACAGTTCAACAGCAACTGAAGTGCACTTACCAAACCACTGACTGAAATGAGTTGATTACACCTTAGTCTTCAGATTTACCTTCTTCAATCTCAAGTTCACCAAAATATTAAAAGCCCTTATATAGTTAATGTTGTCGGACACTTCTTGAAAGATACTTACTTTCTCTTCTGTATTGATGACTTCTGCAGAAGTACTACAGGTTTTGACACAGGTCAGACATTTCCAGAAAATACAGGCTCAAGAAAAATCTCATTTTGCTCACATAAAGTCACAGAAAATGAGAACAAAAACTGTTTCATGTTCTTTCAAAGATCTTGATAGTGTCGACAGGATGAGGCAGAAAAGCTTCAGTGGAAAAGACTAATTGCAGGATGGCTGCAGCAGCAATGAATGCAGGTAAGAGGAGGACCCTTAGAGACAGATGTTGATCATGAAACAACACACCTGCCAGATGAGCTCAATTTCGAAGTCTGACCCTCCACCTCTACTCTAAGCTCATGGGTATGGTATCTAACAACCAGAGCAGGGTCACCTCCTTGTATTACTGTTCTGTGGAGGAAAGGACCACTCACCAACACTACAGGTCACTGAGCTTAAGCGGCAGAAACCCAAGCAGTAAGTAGAAAGGCTTCAACACCACCAATTCCAGAATGTCAACATATTTCAAGATAAGAATTTTAGGATTTTGTTCAGCCATTATTCAGGTTAAGTAGGATCAGGTTGGGAAAGATGAATGGAGACAAATTGTGCATTATAAGAGAGAATAAACTGAAGTTTTCCACTCAATCTGTATACATTTAGCAGAAGATTAAGGTTTGTTGTGTACTTCCTTCTCCATTTTCCCAAATTCTGTGCTCTATCTGGGACAAAGTTCTCCAGAAGCAAGCAAGGTTTTTGTCTCTAGGCCTCTGTACTTACACTGTTGCCTGAAAAAGGTGATGGTTTAAGTTAATCAATCAAGGAACTATAGAAAGATCGCTCTCAAACCAACAAAACTGAGCTACTTTTTCCATGACAAACACCTGTGAAATGCTGAGCAAATTACTGAACTCGGGTTAGTGGACAAGGGACTGGCTACTGTGCCTCTGTTGCTAGCACACATATAGAAAAAAGCCTGAAGTCTAAATCATCTTTCAAAAGAAAACTTCAAAGAACTATCCACTCAGTTAATAACGAAGAAGAGAGGTAAATAAAGCTTTTCGTTATGCAGTAAGGACAGTTGTATTTGTACAGAGAAGATAGTTTTATTTGTGCTGCAGAAGTAGCCCCAGCTTTGGTTTTCTTTAAACTACAAGCCACTAGACATAACATATTCTATAATTCTCAAGGTTTGGAATTGCTCAATCCTTAGAGCAGCAAGTATATTTGCATTCCCCAAATTACAATGTTATCTCTGGATAAAAGACAACTTTTGAAATTGGTTTCTGAGTAAGCTTCTCAAACCAGGACATTAACATGAAGCAAAATTTAAAAAAAATACAGAATTGTACATGTTCTTGGTAAATAAAACTGCTCTACACACGTCTCAGCTACACTACCAACTATACTAAGTGTTATTTCCAAATTGGAATCTTGCTGTGAAAAAAATGACTACTCATTTCTGACCTCATTTTTAGTTATTTTGTTTGAGTCTGAATGCTCAACTGCAATAAAAGACTGCATTTTCATTTAATTTTGATCCTCTCACTGACCATCGAAAGCATCAGTTATTTTAAAAAGATTAATTTGGCAAGAATATAGTAGGCAAAGACCACCTCCCTTATGTACTTAGTATTAACCTCAGTTTCACCTTCAAATTCAAAGAGCCACTTAGAACCAGTAAAGCAATGCCAAAAAAAGAGAAGTGCAAAAGTAATTTTAAAAAGATAGTCTCTGGTTCTGTTACCCAGTACCACTTAGAAGTGCTTCAAAACAAGTCTTCTTGCCAGTTGCATCACTAGCACTGAGCATTCTGGACAAAGCTGCCAGTTTTACTCCAGTTTCAGTGTAAGGCTATTTCACTTTGATTCTAACAGGTGGCTATAATTGATGCAGATAGATTTTAAACCCTAGAAAGATTATTTGTGGCACTTATTACCTGTATGAAAAAATATCTTTAACAGGTTTGACAGACATGTAGCAGTGGATTAAAACAGTATGCAGTACCTACATCTCTCTAATAAGACAAGCCACCCTCAGGGCAGAAGTTTGTGTGACCTGCTTCTGAAGCAGTTCCAATACAGCACAACTTTCAGCTCTGCATGTAAGTGCAAACCAAATAGGAACTTGGCAGCAGTGACAGCATAAACTCTACAATTTTAATCCTCTGCCATATGTATGTCCCAATGCAGACTCATTTTCATTTTTAGAGCTGAAGGGCCACCTACCCACTGAGGACAAAAGAAAACAAACAAAACTAAAAAAACCCCAACAAGACAAAGCATGAGCAATCTTGTATAGCACTGCCATAGTAGCTTTCACTTAAAAAGAATTGGGTTACACTTCAAATGCTTATTAACTACCTCTGCAAGTACACCCGTTTTGTCTGCTTGTTTGCATATATAGACTACTAAAAGCAGGGTTTCTTCAAAATCACACACACACAAAAAAAAAAGCTCTGGAGTTCTGTGGAACATCTACCTGAGGTCTTAAAAATATCATGCTGAAAACTGAAGTTCACCCTTTTGTAGTTACCCAGTTTAGCCTCCCTTTAAAGTGTTTTTTTCTGTGTCTTAGTTACATCTGTAATCTGTATTGACCTGAAGATGTGTCCCACCATTCTCCACTTCACTACAGCTTCCCTGGAAGGTTATTGCTGCAGCCCATCATTTTGGCTAAGTTGCCTATCACTGTACTTTCTGAACAAGGAATCAGAAAAGGATGCTTAAACTGTTTCAACAGACACAGCTTTGTTTGACTGTTTGGGGTTTTTTGGGGGGAGGGGGGGTTATTTTAATTCCAGAAGAAGCAGCTGAACTATTGTTCTGGGGAAAAGACCTGTAAATACAAAAATTACTGGGTACTAGAACTAGAAACTGCTAAAGATAAAAGCCCAGTTTTACAGACATTGTTAAAACTGAATCATACACATCTAATATAGTTAAGTAGTTTTCATTTTCCCCACAGTAATACTGTACTATCAGTACTAGTTTTGCTCACACTGCAGCACTTAGACAAGAAGACTTCCTAGAGGAGTGTTTTCAATAACCATGTGCCACAGAACTTGCAACTGGAAAAGCAGAAATTGTATTGTTAAGACCTGCATTGCTTGGTTTCCCAGAAATTGGATATCTGTGTATTAACAGATGAATTTAAAATAACCCAGCAAAATCTAGATGCCTTCCCAGTGTTATTGTCTAGCTCTCAGCAACTTTCTCTATCTATATCACCTGTCCTCAGACAAGTGGGTCTTTTGCTGGGGACTAGGTATTTTTCTAGGTGTTGTGGTTCTTCACAGGCTCCTACTGGAAGAGTGTGCTCTCATCTTTTTTAAAATGTTTAATTTTAAGAGAAAAGGGTTTTGTGTATAAAACCTTGACTTTAGACAAACACCACAAGGAGCCCAGCTTGCAAATGCTATCAGTGACTACAGGCTAAAGCAAAAACCTTGCTGTTTCCCCCACTTCTTTACTTAAGGAGTGTAACAGGTGAAGGTGGCAGCTGGCATGCGATTCACAGGCTGAGGGACTGCTGCAAGGAGCAAATGGGAATAAGAGTGTTCAGGGAAGGTTCTCGCTGGCAGAAGACTCTCCAGTATGCTTATTAGGAAGAGACCTCTTAGAGACCCTATGTGTGAAATTACATTCATTGCCTGAATGGGAATACCTAATAATTAAGGAAATGAGTGTGATCACCAAATGTTTACCACCAGAGCCAAAAATACCAGAAATTATGAAAACCCTATCCACAACACTGTGGAGTTAAACCAGCACTGATGTAGAACTGCTAGTTTTGGCTTAATCCATAGATAAAAAAAACAAAGAGAGAAAACCTCTCTCCAGCTCTAAAACAGTATCCTTCGTCCAGGGAAGGTGCAAAGAGCATTTAAAATCAGATAAACAGGAATTTTGAGAGCAATTGCATCACCATATAATATTCGTGTACTGCTCATAAAAAATAGATTAGACAAGGATGTCCCAAAATAAAACTCTGTGCAAAATTTTCAGGCAATTTAGCAACTTCCTAGCTTCAGTTGTGTTGTCAGGAAGTAAAACATTTGGTATTAGTAGTATCAAAAGGACAAAGATTAATTGACCCAAAGTAGGTCCAGGCTATGGTAAAAATACCTTGACCAGCAACAAAGAAAACAATTGTGAGGAATATTTCTTTTAACTGGATTCTCTTGTCAAAGTAGTTTTGCTTAGCATAGGTACCTAAAGTTGCTGGAGCTTTAGGCTTCTAGCTGCAAACTTTTGCCTTGAAATGCTGAATTAGTTTTGTACTATTGTTTAGTTACAATGAAGGGAGACTCTGCAAACTAAAAGATTAAGAAGCCATGACTATCAGCAAAAGCTGCAACCCATCCAGATAAAAACAAAGAAAGAATGTGTTAAGGAACAAGAAGACTCCAGAACAAATACCACTACTGGAGAAAGAGGTGCATAGAAGGCATGTGAAGTGTGTGAAAAACAGGTGCGTAGGTTGCAAGAGTATAAAATGCCAGGGATTTCTTTGTTCTGGGTCCCTCTTTGGAAGTACCTAGCTTGAGCTGTCCCTAATGCAGTATCATTCAATTATTAAATTGGAAGTCAGACTCAGCTCAGGGAAATGTAGGGTGAAGAAATCTCTTTAACAACTTAATCTTCTTTTACAACAAAGCTATATAACTGGAGATAGTAAAAGGCAGTGCATGGCATGCTCTCAGGGACTTATTTTCCTATATTTCAGTGTGTGGCAGATTTCAGACTCCACAAACAGTCTTACTTTTTCCCCTTTGAATGTGTGTGTCCATGTGATTTTAATATCAAAATTTGATTAATTTTGTGAACTAAAGCATAGCTAATTACATGATTTGCAGAAGAATAACAGAATATCCCAAAATGGAAGGGGAAAAAAAAAAAAAAAACAAACCAGCTTCAGCTATTGCATGCAACACACCAAAGAAAGATGTGTGGAGGCAACACTCTTATTCTGTGGTATTCTGTTTTCATGTGTGCCAGTAGTCACTAAAATACAGAATTGTCTACTACAGTTTTCCTCTAGAAAATCCTTATGACACTGTAGCTGAAAGAATGTTATCAAAATAAACTATTTAAAAAAAGAAAATTTCAGTCAGTGTGAGATAAAATTCCGCAGAAACATTCCATGCCTTATTAACTTAAAACCATAGCTAAAACCTCAAACACATGATATTCATGGGCCACATATAAATGGCACCAAAGTCATCAAGTGTGCATGAAAAAACAAAACCTTTTAGAGATATTAGGAACAAAGGTTTAGAGATTTCGAAAGAACAGAGCTTATTACTGCATGATCAACAAATTTAATTTGCCTGAACCAGTAAAGAATGCAAGCTCTGCAACTAGGCCTTTTGAATAAAGAGCTGGCAAATGCAGTTTGGTCACTGTGGTAAGAATGAACTGAGTTAACATTAAGTGGTGCAATTATAAGAACTACCTACAACCAGTCTTTATACAAATCCTCAGCTTATACAATCTTAAAAAAAAAAAAAAATCACAAGAAAACAATCACTAAAAGAGAAAAATTTTAAGGTCAAAAGTGTAGGTTTCAGTAGGCTATGAAATAGAAGTCAAATTTCTCCTTAAGAAAGATTAAAAAGTTGTCTCCTTACAGCTGTGGCAATTCATAACAAATAGTTGGATACTAAAAGTGAAAGTATTGCATTATCTGGCAAAGTCCTCTAAGGAAGTTTGCTTCAAATTGAAAATATCTACAGAAATTTAGTAAAAACTCCTCTGACAAAGGCAGTGAAGAAACGCACAAAGAAAATGCCAACTTACAGAACTTTCTGAGTCAACCTTCTAGTCTAACTTTCAAACAACACCATAAAAAAACCATTTCTGACTACTCTAAAACTGTCTATACTGCAAGATAGAAGACTAGGTTTGCTTTGAGTCTTTCCAAAAGTAAAGACCCTTTTGTTCTGATTTAATATGCTCAAGAAATAATACTGTAATAAAACAAAAATCATAAAACTTGTAAGGAGACTTTTTGTAACTGAAACAAGCAAACACCCTAGTAGTTAGACAAAACAGTCTGAAGGACATTCAAAGGAGTGTTATGAAGATGATCAGACTGGAGAGCATCCAAAAGCTGACTGTAGTGGTGATCAGATGGCTGAAGAGTCTGCCTTCTGAGAAAGGACTGAAGGAGGTATGTCTCTTCTCCCCAGAGAAGGCTTGATGGAAGCCACATCACAGTATCCCAGCACTTAAAAGGCTACAAAGAGGATGAAGGCTGCCTTTTCACAAGGAGCCACACAGAGATAAGGGGCAAGAGTGGGGATAAGTTCCATGAGGAGAGATTCCATCTCTGCTAGAAACTTCCTTCTGGTATCATTCACCAGAACGACCTCCTCAGGGTTAAGGTGGAGCACCTGTTACAGGAGGCTTTCAAGATGTGACTGGACAGGGTAGCAGATGATCTCTTCAAGACTGTTTTTCCCAGGAAAGGATAGACCAGAGAATCCTTCAAGGTCCCTTCCAACTTGGGGCTTTCAACCCTATTCTGTGATTTTAATCAGTATTATTTATTTGTGCAACCAGAGGTGCACTCTTCTAGCAGTGTGTCCATCATTAGAAATTTTATGCCAAACTGAACAGATTCAAGGATGTTCCCAAGAGGTTACTCATTCTCAACCATTAATCTGATAGCCTCCTGGATCTTTTACAGAATCCAGAAGTTTTCTGATTGAACCCTATGTGTTGGGGATTGCTGGAATATGGACAGCTTTGGCTTTAAAAGGATGATGCTGCAGGCCTGGGAAAGCAGTGGAAAATACCACCTGTGTCCTTGGTCCCAGCCTGGGAAAGCTGAAGAGAGAAAAACAACTGTAGAAAACAAGAGTATGTTTCGGTACTTAACAGCATGCGGAGAGATGGTGACCACTTATCAGAAGATGGTTTGGAATTGACAGACAAGTGTGCTTAGCAAATGACATGTAGCCTCTGTGTGTGTTTGCAGTAG
>JAWWEU010000091.1:33492318-33504968 GCA_035583155.1 Acropternis orthonyx
GCAGTAGAAGAATATTATAAAAGGTTAGTATATAATTAATAAATTGGCTTCTCTTGATCATCATATTGGTGTGTTAAGTTGTCCAGGGACTCGCATGGGGAACGAGAAACCCAACACCTATGTAACATATCAGCTTTGTACAGCCCAAATAAAAAGTTGACCCCTGCCTTTCAAAAAAACCCAAACATTTTTCCCTCAAGACACCATTCACTTTATATCTGTGAGCTGCACCATCACTATGTATTTGCCCTAAAACAAAGGGTGGCCTCTGCCCTTCAGAGCAGACTTGCTAAGACAACACATCCAAAGGATGAATACACAATCAAGACCAAGTTTTTACTGTCTATCCTGCTTTAACACCCTGAGCACTATACACCTACAGTCCTTATTTCTTACCAAGCCCAAGGCAACCATACAGCACACACAAAATCCAGGACAGCCACACTTTGTTTACAAAAGAAAGTGCATTTTTTCTGAAATAGCTCTTCTTAAAATAGATGTTAATTCTCTTTCACTAAGGACGCTATAGCCACCAGTCATACTTTAAATTAGCAGGAAACCGAAACAAGGTGCACATGCCTGATGTCTCTGTATGAGAAGATGCATTTCTTAACACCAAGGCTGCAGAGAATAGTTGAAGGCACACCACAGTGCCACTGTGTATTACCACAGAATTAAGATACCTATAGAAAAGCAGGAGGTAAAGGCTGGTCTTCACTGCCATGCTCCTAGTAGGTTAATGATACAGACCCAGTTCTTATTCAAGACCATTTTCACCAAAACTTGAGACTCTGCTGTTCACTGAACAGACTATTACACCTTCTGTTGATAACCACAGCAAAGTATCTGTTAAATAAAATAAAATCTGTTAAATGTGAATACTGGTCTTGCAGGCAGGGATCTCAGACAAAGTCACATAACTACACAGGAACCTAAAAGAGATAAGTTTCACATAACTGTCCAAAGGGACAGTGACAATTTGTTGATATAATCCTAAAATGCTCCTTAGCCAACACATATTTGGCATTTAAAGAGTCTCTGCTCCACATGGTCAACTAATTGCTGTTGGGAACAGGGTAAGACTGACTCTAACCAATCAACTTGGCAGCACTGGCAACAACTTAACAGAGCAACAACCCCAAAATCAAAGGCCTTTTCCTAGGGCAATAAAACACACTGTTCAACTACTGTGGATTTAAAAGGAGCCCATACTACAGGAAGAAAATATCTTAATAACAGACTACGTGTTAAGCTTCGTTGCTTGCTGAGGCAGAACGGGAATTTACAACTCCAGAGGGTGAAAGCAGAGTCTTCTGTGCAGAGATTCACAGTATTTAGAAACAAGCAACCAGCCCTTGGATACTTTAGATATTGCATCCAGCAACCTGAAGCTCAATACCAGATAAGTAGTAACAATCAGACTCTGAAAGACACCTCCAAATGCAAGGACGTACAGCACAGCAAAACCTTCAGCTGCAAACAGGACTGTGCCAGACTTTTTGGTACAAAAGTCGACCAACTCCCTACTTGCCAAGCAACATTATGCATCAAAACCTAGCAGATGACATACAACCTCGAGTATTACTGAACACCGTGAGGAAGAATTCCAGGAAACGTGGTTTTATTCAAAGGCTGGTACATCAATGCAAGCTTAAAGTAAAATAAGCAAAAATCTCTGGAGACATTAGAACCCTGGAGATGTTGAAATGACAGAAAACTCACAGGTACCGAGAAAAAAACCCTGGAAGCGTCAGACACTGAAGGATAACGGCCAGGGCGATGAAAGGCATCAACAGGGCTGCTAAAACAGCATAAAAGCTAGAGCTGCTGCAGTGGAGGACTTAATGCTCTTGCAGTAGTCTCTTAGGGCTATTGCTGAAGTTTTCATTTACACCTCCAAAGGCCTTCTGGGCTGGCAGCGCTCCGCAAGATCGCGTCGGGACCGTGCCCAAGCACGGCCACGGGGCATAACGCGCCGGTGCCACTGCCTTCTCCACGGGGGCTTTCAGATGTGCGTTCGCCACAACCTCGCAGCGAGCCGGCTTTTCTCAGCGCTGCTGTGAGCCCGCTCCCCACGCCACTCCACGGCTGCCGGCAAGCGCGGAGCCCGTGGCGGGCCACGCCGCGCTGCAGGGCCCGCACCGGGCACCGCAAGGGGCATCACACCGGGCACGGCACGGGGCACCGCAGGGGGCACCGCACCGAGCACCGCATGGGGCATCGCTCCGCTGGGAGCTTCCCTCCCTCCCTCCGTCGGGAAGCCGGCCGCCGCTCCCGCCCGCCTACCTGGCTGCGGGGGCTCCGCCGGCGCGGGGATGCTGCCCGGCTGCCCGCGCCCCCTCTGGCTCTCCCGCTTGCCGCCCGCCCTGCCGCTGGGCACGGCTCTCCCGCCCGGCCCCGCCGCCTCGTCGCGCTTCCTGCGCTGCTGCTGGCGGCGCTGGACGTCGCGCAGGATTTCGAAGGGGTCGGAGTGGTTGTCCACGAGCTGGGAGAAGCGATTAGCGACGGCGCACCCGAAGTTCTCCTGCATGACGGCACCCACCGGGCTGCCCACCGCCCTCTTCATCACCCGCGCTGAGGCCTCCCCTGCCCTGCGCGCCTCCCCCGCCCGGGGCTGCCACTGCTCCGCGGGTCCGAAGCAACGCGCACGAAAGACGTGCGGGAGCAGCGGGGACGGATCCGACACAGCACCGCCCCCAGCACCACCCCCAGCGTCGCCCCCAGCGTCGCCCCCAGCGCCGCCCGGTACGGCACGGCACGGCACGGCACGGCACGGCACGGCAGCTCCCCTCAGTGCCCGCGGGAGGCTGGCTGGTTTCATTCATGTGTGTCTAGCAAGTGTTTGAAACGCGGTGACATTGCACAGCGGCGTCACCCGCGGGTCTTTGGGCACAATCTGCGTCCACTAACAAGTGACATCAATGAAAGACGGCGCTCGCCACACTGTGAGCTCCCAAAAGTAGCTCTGCTCTAGGGGGCCAGCACGCACGTATAGAGTAGCTCGGTGCTCCCACTGAGTTTCTGAAACGGCTTTCTCTGCTCAGAAGAGCGGTGATGGTCATCTCCCACGTACAGTGATACTTCCCACAGCTCCCGTGTGCAGCAGTGCAGTGAGACACATGGATTTCACAGTTTAGCTGGGAGTGCTGTTCTGTTCAGCAAAACCAGTGAGGGGAGCTCCCCGGGCGTCACCAAGCCTCAGTGATCTGAGACAGACACTAGTGCAGGCGATTGTGACTATGTTGGCAGGTCACAGCCAGCGATGCCTGGCATGAGATGCAAGTCTTTTTGCTCTCTCAAAATAAACATGTCTCAATAAACATGACCAACAGTACAAACACTTCAGGGGACTCGCATTTTTTTTTTCCCCACAGAAGACAGGCACCTGTGCAGCCAAATATCCCCACCCCTTTCAATAACACCAATTACGTGCTGTAAAAAATCTCAGACCTTCAGCCACAGTTGCCCAAAGAATGCCAATTGCACTCATGATTTCCATGATGAGACTGTTTTGATCATTCATGGGAAACTAACACTTCCTCGATTATGATAACTTCACTGTACATACAACCTTGCTTAGAAATTAATTTATCCTAATTATCTTGAAACTAAAGCAGAATCCTTGTTATATTTTAAAAGACAGGATTAAAGACAGCCCTGTCAGCATTACAGCTGTCTCCTCCTCTGTTTTGGAGTGCCAATAGGTCTGTGCACATCATTATAAAGCTAAATATGGTGCATCCTCTACAGGTTATTCCAAGCCCTGAACAGAATCACTGCATCTCTCCTGGCTTTCACATTTACTCACTTTTGCAAAGCATGCTTGCTGCAGAATAGAACTTAATTGGATTGCATCCTTTCTAGCTTCATTCTCATTCAAGATATCACAGTTTTGCATCAACGGAATTAATGACAGTAACTAAGTTAGGACTATTATCCCCTCAAAAAGACCTTTACAAAATCCTGGTAGTTGAGTCAAATGTCTCAGGCTCTGACATGCTTCAAATTAAAAGCAGAAAACTGTAACTCAGCAAATGGAATATATTAGTATTTCTGCACAGTTCCTATAGTGTAAAAAGTAGCTAACCATAATGAACAAAATTTCTGAAGAGATTTTCATGACCATGATAAAGTAGCAAAATACTGAATAAGAAATGCTGAATTAGATCAACTGTACTTATTTCTGAATAGTTGTTTTACTTTGTAGAAAGATGAAACTACATGTCTTTTCAGTGAAAAAAAAATTAATTGGAAAGCTACTTTGTCCTGCTCTAATCTGAATAAACCTATTAACACCATCACATTGCTGCAACACATAAAAACCCCACCAAATCTTTTGCAGGCCTTTTTGGAGCCTTTTGATGTCAATTGCAGCATCCACACTAAATTGTCTCAGCACACACTGCATCCAGAAAGTTTTTTTTAAATATTTGAAAAATTATGTTTATTTAAATATTCCACAAGTTTAAATAAAATCCTTCAGAAATTATGCTGTATATGAAAAATGACAGGCGAAAAAGGGTGTCATTATTGCCTGTAATGTGCTTGCACCTTTAATAAGCACTTTGAAGGTCAGAATCTCTTTGGAGATGGATGAAGAATTTAGAAATATTTCAACAGTTAGCTTAGAGATTGTGGAATCTGGTTTTGTTTTCATGAAGTTTAAAAAAAGAAGAGAAGTCTAATTTCTCAGAGAGATTCCACAATGATAGCTAAAAATAGCGTTGGCTATAAATACATCTTGTCTTAATCTGTAAAATTCCATTTTGTGAAATTAATGTCAACCCTTACAAAAAGTTCTTAGTTTTCTGATGCTCTCAGTTGTCAATCTCTGTAACAGAGATTTCAAATCCCAAGCTGATTAAAGTATTGTATGACAGATGAAAAAAATCTGCAATCTCTTAATTCGCATATTTTAATTATATGCTATCAACATGTGATTGTCAAGTTACATACTTACACAAACAACAGAGACAGACAAAGAATAATTGAATTTTACAGTTGACATGAAACCAAATATTCTGTCTCAATCTTTACACCAAATAAGGAACAGTGAAGGATTTGGTACGATTATTTATTTGCAGTCCTAAGCACAGGTGCCTAACCTATCTGACACCAGGTTACTCATCTTTGTTCAGTCAAGATGAGGGCTGCCTGCCATAGTTTCTCCTCCATCCAGCTACTCTCTGTGAGTGGATTTTTCACATGCACAGAACAGCAACCCTACACAAGCTTGCAGGTAGGTGTAGATACGGAATGCAGCACCTTTACCAAAAGACCTCTTGCCTCTCTTTTTTTTTTCTTTCTCCTTTTTTATTCCAAAGGTCAAAGGTGCCTCATTGCAGGAGACAGAATTGCAAATGGAGGTTGGTGTTTCTCTGACCTTTACAGCTAAGGATTTAATCATCAGCAAGGGGCACCCTGTCCTTGACCTTTCTTACAGCCACTCTCTCATCCCTGAAGATTTCATTCCCTAGTGTGTAAAACTCCCCTCCCTGAAGGGGAAAAAATATACTGAACCCACCACTGGGCTCAACGTCCCATTCTGGGGCAGGGCACCGAAACAGGTAGAGAGGACAATTCTCTGTCAGTTAGAAGGTTTAGCCATCACATACATTTTCCAGCAATGCAATTCTACTGAACAAAATTAACTACATGAAGTCTTAAGCTGAACAGTAAAGAGCTGTATCACCAAAGACGGACATGCTGATAGGAAGCACTTGTTGAGGAACACACCCAGTGCCAGGAGCTTTGTGTGTGAACTGAGCATTGTGCCCTGTCTGGCAGAAAATGGCTGGAACTCCAGGAAAGGACCAGTGCTGGTCAGGCAGGGTGTAGGAGGAGGTAGGGGGTGGGGGGGGGAGTTGAAGGGTGGCCAGTCATCTAGAGACTCTGCAGGACCAAATGAGAAGACTCCAGACTAAATATCACCATGGGACCAAGAGGCACATGCAAGGGGCGTGAAGACCAGACCATAGACTGTAAGGGTATAAAAGCCCAGGGATTCCCTTGTGACAGCTCAAGCTATGTTGCTGTACCACGATAAAAATAGTTAAAAGAACCAGGCATCTGGTACTCTGCTAGGGAAGCCCAGGGTCAAGATGGTTAAAGGAAACTTGGCTGACAGTGTGCGTGTGGTGTGTGTAGGGAGTCAAATGAGACAGCCATCAGGTCACTGGAGCCATCTGCTGCCAAGCAATGAAAGTCTCAGTGGGTATGAATGTGTCTCCCAGAGCGGAATCTGAATGGTCAGACCAGAAATTTTTTTTAACGCATCTTCACAGGAAGAGATGGGACTTGATCTTTATTATGGGCATGCTTACCTCATTCTGTTTCCTTCCCTCTGGAACATTCAGCAGCTGGCCTCAAGTGAACTATTAACATAAGCAATTTTATTGCCTCGATATACTAATTTGCCTGGATTTGCTGCAGACTCCTTGAGGGCCGACGCCACCTGCAGTGGAGTTGTTACCCCCCATCCCGCCCGCAGTGGTTTCGGACAAAGGACGAGGAGAGGGTCTTTACCCTGCCCACGGGAAAGGTTTCGGCCCGTCCGCTGTGGCCGCCCAGTTTCGGAGCCAGCACGCCTCCCCTGGTCACCGTCCCGCCAGTGGCTGTGAGTGATTTTCACGGCCGCTGCGTCCCAATCGCCTCCCGCTGTCTGTAAATAGAACTGCACCAGAGGAGTAGAGATTCGACTTGATTTGTCTGAAAGTTTTGGTTACGGTCTTGCTGTTCGTTCTGTTCTGGTTTTTTGTGTACATATATATATGTCTTTGTAGTAAAGAACCGTTATCCTTTTCTGTACATTTTCTGATTAAAGTATCTTAATTTCAAAGATTCTGGTGGTTGTTGGAAAAGGCCCCCTTCCTAGTTCAGACACATAACTTAGTTTTCTTTTAAACTGAGACACCACCTCAAAGTTTTCTGAATTTTGAAATGGTTGAAGCATACTTTAAAGAGGCAAAGTACCTCCTTTCATCTGCATTTGCCATGTGTTTGTGTTGTTTCAGAGAGTTAGTTGTTCTTTTTATTTCTGAAAGAGTTTATTATCCCCAAATTCCATAATCGTCATATCCTTCTTGAGTCTAAATAGCTAGATAGAAACCAGGTACTTTTCCCTTGCTTTCGCTTGAATCCTTGCTCCATACCCTTTCACAATTTCTGTTTTGTGTCATGTATGATAAAAGGTATGTTTTGTTGTAATATGTAGGATTTGATCTGACTGTGGGTTGTATCATATTGAATTATCTTAGTTCTTCAACTCTCAGAGAGAACTTTTACTTTTTTCTAGACTATAACATTAATGCTTTCATACATTAGGGTAAGGCATCAAAATACTATAAAAAAAAGCATATGTAATATTGCTAAGACACTATAACTCAGATGATTACTTTAGAACTGTTTTTACATAATGTTACATGAACTATTAATTTGATATGAATGAATGTGTACTGACAAGCAGTGTGTTTTAAGCCCTTAAAACCACATGCATTCTATGTGCATGTTTCCTCTTCCAGTAGGAGGATCTGGACAGCGAGTTCACTTCTCTTTCATTATTATTACTACTACATGAAACACAGTTATCAGGAGTGACATCAGCTCACTTCTTCCTCTCTTGTGTTGCCACCATTAACAAAATTCTACTAGTTGGCATTAGGAAAATTTCCAAGGTCCATGTAAAGAAGTTAATCTGCCAAGCCCTCAAATATCACAAAATATAATGTGTACATTGGGGTGGTGTAGCTTAAATATGGATATATTTAGATGCTCTCAATGAACTGCACCATTCCCAGTATCTAGAACTCTGTGCACCTGCTCATAACAATAATTCCATCAGTCATTGGGATTCTTCAGCAGCAACATGTACTATTTGAAGCATTAGGTAGATAGTTCTGGAAAGTTATGGAGAGTATTTGCAGCTTGGTTTTGGGATGCAATTATTTCAACACGAGTAATTTTTCCCCTCAATAGATTTTAACATACCTTTCTGTATTACAACTACCCTAGAACTTTGTTATCTTACCAGAATTGTTCACCATGGGTTATTTCTAGGGCTGAAAGTTTTCAAGGGGATCAGATCCATCATGTGGAAACTTATTTGCTCATTTTGGAAAAAAATGTTACAAGCTGCAGCATTTTCTTTCTGGCCTGGTAAGCATGGCCTGACCTGGCATAGTAGTGGTAGGACTTTAACACACAACACTGACTATGAGAAGCTGGAATATCATTACTATGAACAGGAACTTGACTAAGCAAAAATTTGAGAGTTTTTAGTCAGTTTAAAAGGACAGTCATGACAAATTGAACTATAATTCATAATGAAAGGGCTGCTGATCTCAGGACGGATACTTAATACTACAATCCAGTACAGCCTTTCTGTGTTGGAAGAACTGGTAGGCTTTTCCCATTATCCAGAAAGGGGTTAGTTAGTAGTCACGTGTTGCAAATTTGCTCTTCCTTGCACTTTCCTGTTCCAGTCAGCAGTGATGGTTGTTAACACTCTTAGAAGGCAGGAGTCTGCAGCATACAGACTGTGGTGAAAAAAACTGATAAGGGCAAAAATCTCACCATTTTTACAGCGCTATGGCTTCTCTGTGCTCCTCATACTGGCCTCAAAATTTAGCTATTAATGTAAGAAGCAGGAGTAACTTCTTTTTCAAGCCATAAGTAGTCAGTAAAACTCATTGTGATGGTAAGGCACTGAAGCAAAAGCAGCATGTTATGCTAACACTACTAGTTAGGTTCAGCATAAAAGGCCCACATCAAATGCCATTAATGTGCTCCTGCTTTAGAACAGCAAGTCCTACTGCTTAAGAAAAACCCACAGAAAACCAGCATAAAATAAATGAAGTACTGTTGTCTCTGATAAAGCTAAATTCTTCTTAGTTTCAAGTAACCCAATTTCCAAAGGATTCATAAACAAGGTATGGTGGCTACTTGCAGATTTAAAAACTGAACATGTATTTTCACCACCTAATGCCATATAAATGTCATTGTATTTCCAAATCATGGTGGGGACTGCTGGACTATGGACAGCTTTGGCTTTAAGAGGATGCTGCTGCAGGCCTGGGAAAGCAGTGGAAAACACTGCCTGTGTCCCTGGACCAGGCCTGGGAAAGCTGAAATAAAACAACTGTGCAAAACAAGAGTATGTTTTGGGACTTGCCAGCATGAGGAGAGATGGTGACCACCTATCAGAAGATCGTTTGGGATTGACAGACAGGTGTGCTTAGCAGATGATATGTAGTCTGTGTGTGTGTGTGCAGTAGAGAAATAATATAAAAGGATAGGCTTGTAGTCAATAAATTGGCTTCTCTTGATCATCATATTGGTGTGCAGAGTTGTCCAGGGCCTCGCATGGAGAGCACAAAACCCAACAAAATCACTCCTAAGTAACAGCAGTTCTTTCACACACTGGATACATGCCTCTTATATAGGCGAGTTTAATTTGACACAGACCACAATTTTCTGCAGCTGTGGGAGCCTTGCACCCAACCAGACCTGCAGCCTCCCTGTTTGGGATAACAGCGTGCAAGACTAGGCTGGGTCTCAGTTTCAAAGGATGCAAGCTGGATTTTAAGATACCATTTTAGTAAACTGCAGTGTATAAATACCTGAACAGCTATAATGGAATGGAAGGAAGACAGTTAGAAAACCAAAATGAAACATCCAACGACCTCAGTCCCTCAAACAGTAATATACTAAAGCTGTGATCTGCACAAACTTTAGACTCACAAACTAGTTAGGGTTGGAAGGGACCTCCGGAGATCACCTAGTCCCAGCCCCTTGCCAAAGCAGGGTCACGTAGAGCAGGTTACACGGGAATGCATCCAGGTGGGTCTGGAATGTGTCCAGAGAGGGAGAATCCACAGCCTCCCTGGGCAGCCTGTTCCAGTGCTTGGCCACACTCAATGTAAAGCTAAAGTGAATCTTCTCATGTTCCAGTGTATGGCCATTGCACCACTGCGGAGTCTGGCACCATCCTCTTAAATACCGCCTACCTGAAGAACATCCTAGAACTCCCAACTTGAGGCCCGTGCAGACGCCTCCTGCCCGCTCCCTGCACCCCCGGGACCGGTGCCTGTAGTTGTACAGCCACGGGTGTCTCACCGGCCTGGGCACCGCGGCGGGAAGGGGCGTCTCCCCGGGCGGATAGGAAGGCGCAGGGCAGGGGAAGGGTCGCGGCCGGGCGGTGGGAAGGGAAGGCGCAGGGGAAGGGCTGCGGCCGGGCGATGTCCCACGGTAGGTGTCCCCGCGGGGCGGCCCCTTTAACGCGGCGGGCGCGCCAAGCCCCGGCGCTGCCCCGCGATTGGCCCGCGCGGTCCGCCCGCAGCCGCAGCGCGCCAAGCCCGCCGGCACCGCCCCCCGCGCCGCGGCGGGACAATCAGCGCCGCCCCCGCGGCCGCGAGCCCGGCGCCGGCCCAATGAGATGGGAGAGGCCGCGGCCCCTCGCGCCGGGGCCCGCCCCTGGGGGCGGGGCCACCGTCTGTCTCGCCCGGGGATTGGCCGGCGGGAGCGCGCGCCTCGTGACGCCAGAGCGCGGTGATTGGCTGCGCTCGGGCGCGAACCGTAACGCGGGAAAACCTGGGGCTCGGCCCGCGCGGAGGGCGCGCAGCGATCGCGGCGGCAGCTCCTCCTGCTCGGGCTCTGCCGGCACCGCGGCCCTCGGCGCAGAGGGCTCGCTCACTGCAGAAAGGTGCGGGCGCGCCGACACTGCTTCCCCCCAGCTGCCGTTATGGCCGGGGGCCGCCGCTGACTCGGCGGCTCCGGTCAGGGGGTGGAGGCGGAGGAGCGCCGGGGGGAAAGGCACCGAGCCCACGGGGAGCCGTCGTCCCCGGCGATGAGCGGCTGAAGCGGGTCCAGGCGGCGACAGGCGGCCGCGGCACCCCCCTGCAGCCGCACGGCTCCCCGCGGGCAGCGGGACTGCGCCGCTGCGGACAGCCGGCCTTTCCCTCCCGCCGCGCTCCCCTCGCCGCTGCTCGGCCATGGCGGAGCGGCTGCCGCCGGGACCCCCCTCCGTCATTTTTTGCCAGGACTCCCCGAAGCGCGTCCTGGTCTCCGTTATCAAAACCACCCCCATCAAGCCCTCTCCGGGGAGGGGCGGCGGCGAGGAGACGATGCCCGTCCCGCCCGTCCCCACCAGCCCCGGCTTCAGCGACTTCATGGTCTACCCGTGGCGCTGGGGCGAGAACGCGCACAACGTGACCCTGAGCCCCGGCGACGGCAGCGCCGGCCCCTCGTCCCTGCCGGCGACCCGCGGGGCAGCGGGCAGAGCCCCCGCCGGCGAGGAGGAGCAGGCGGGCGGCCCCGGGAGCGGCGGGCGGCACCGGCACCCGAAGGTGAGGGAGGGAGAGAGGGAGGGACTGGGTGCGGGCGGGCACGGGGGGCTCTGCCCGCCCGAACAGTTACAGTGAGGGCACTTCTGGCGGCGGGAAGCGGCATGGGCTCGGCACGGCTCGGCTCGGCTCCTCCCCATCGGCAATCCCTGGGCCTTTCCGCCCTCACAGCGGGAGCGATGGGGCCAGTTCCGTGCTCCTCAGTACGAGAGGGATATAGAGCCCCTGGCGTGGGTCCACCCCATGGCTAGGGAGGCAGCCAGCGGGCTGGAGCGCCTCTCTTGTGAGGGAAGGCTGAGGGAGCTGGGCCTGCGCAGCCTCGAGAGAAGAGGTGACTGAGAGGAGACCTCATCAATGTGTATAAATTATTTAGCAGGGGATGCCAAGCAACAGATCTAGACGCAGTGGACAGAAGCTGATGCACAGGGAGTACTCCCTGAAAATGGGGAAGAACTTCTTTACTGTGCGGGTGACCAAGCACAGGAACAGGTTGCCCAGAGAGACTGTGGAGTCTCCCTCTCTAGGGATATCTAAGAACCATCTGGATACAATCCTGTGCCGCGTGCTCTATGAGAGTGGGCCAGATTATCCACTGTGGTGCCTTCCAACCTTAGCCATTCTGTGATTCTTGTCATTTCCTCGCTGTGTTACTGAGCACACGGTGCAGGGTTGGCAGTGCCGGGCATCTCCCTTCCTGCATCAGCCACTAGGACCATGGGCTGGGCCATTAGGGACGGGCTGGGCATGGTGTGGTGTGGTTCTGTGCTGCCACGGTACCGTCACTCGAGGGCATTTTGTGTCCGTTGGCCAAACTGTGGAGTGCGGAAGGTGCTGGAGTTTAGTTCCCTCATTATTTACACCCAGGATGGGATAAGGCGTGGCCGGCCAAGAGCAGACACTGTCCGAGACCTGATCACTGCAGGAGAGCACTCTTCCAGCAGGATACGCTGCAATATCTGCAACAGGGTCTTTCCACGAGAGAAGTCTCTGCAAGCCCACAAACGCACTCACACTGGTGAGTAAAGGGATGGTGTGAATTGCTAGTGTGAGCCACTTAATCACCAGGGAAGGAATTAGAACCCCACAAACAAACCACAAAGGAACCCGAAAACATTTTGCCTGCTAATATTTTATTGTAACTGCTAAATTAATCATACTTTGCTTCCAGTGTTGTTAGTCAATCAAAGTCTTTGTAACTGTGTTTGTCATAGGGAAGTGTAGCAGCAATTTGGGCTATAATACTATAGGTAAATTGCATATTTTATCTGTTGCAGTCACAGACTTACTTAGTTAAAGGAAGAACCTTTCTTG
>JAWWEU010000091.1:33504978-33518536 GCA_035583155.1 Acropternis orthonyx
TGAGCTGGGTGCTCTATATTTGATCTTGGTGGCACTTTGTATTCTGACCACCTCTTTGCTATTTATTTCCTCATTGCTGTTGTGTTTTTCAGATCACAACTGAAGATTTGCTGTAAGATGTTACAGTAAGTTAAAAAGTGGCTGGCAATTACAGCACTGTAAAACCCCAGAAAAGTATCTTAAGTACTAAGAAAAGAGTCCACATGCTTAAAATCACCACCCAGTTGTTTTTTCCCACCACCTAGAATTAATTTTCTAGGATGAAGGTAGTCTTGCTAATTTACTGAACTGTATTTAGAATGTAGCTTGCAGTTAAATGAAAATGTACAATGAACTCACTTATTACTCAGCTCTGCTTGAACTGGTGATGCTGTTGTTTTGGTTTTGTTTTCTTTTAACCAAGCATATATATTTTTTTCTTCATGTTTCAACAGCACTCTGTATTTGCAGTAAAGTGTGAACTAATGTAGCTCACAATACAGATGCAAATACCAGTATTCCCTCCAAACCAACCAACCAAAACTCCACAAAAACCTTGGCTCCCACCTTCTCTTCTTCTGATTCAAATCCCTAATCTAACCTACTAATCTAGATAATAATAGGAAACAGCAGTTTCCTCATAAGTTTTGGTCAAAAGATGTTATTATTTTACTTGGTTGTACAAGGTGGTGAACTTGTAAGAATTACTTAACTGAGCAAAGCTTACCCTCGTGTCATGCCCCTGAATCACCTTCATTTTGTATCCTTCCTGAGGAGCCTTTGCATAGTGCATGCAGCCAGATCTTCCAGAGGAAGGAGACACTTGTTACTTTGTTTCTTCCCGTTGCAGTTTGCATTGCAGTCTTCCTTGATGACTGTCCTAAGAAAACTTTATTGACTTAAGTCTGGAATAAGTTTCTTGTGCAGTTTCCATCATTACAACTTTTTTCAAATCTGAGACTTTGTTCTAATGAGATATTTCTGCAATCTCATGTGGTATTATAATGTTTATCTCAAGTATTTTACCCTAGTTCAGGCTGTGTTAAGGATAAAATTTCTCTGTTTACAACTTGAATTGCATTACTTGGCCTTTTACTTCCTATATTTCTTGCTCTATAGGTGCAGAGTTTCACGGGACAAAGCTTATATAGTGCCAACTAAGAGTCTTAAATCAGAAAATACATCCAGGAAAAAATACGTTGTTTTTCCTCTCTGGAAATAAGTATATTGTTCAGTAGCATAGAGCATGTACTTCAGAGTAAACCAGAATTTCAAGTAGGTGCAAGTGTCTGAGTGGGGAAAAGCAGAGCTAGCTTGTTTAAGTCTCATGCCAAGGACCACCACTGGATACTATGAGTCTTACAGTCAGCTTTCATAAATATCCTCTATTTGTTATTTTTAAGGTGAAAGACCTTATTTATGTGACTACCCAGATTGTGGGAAAGCCTTTGTACAGAGTGGGCAGCTCAAAACTCACCAGCGTCTCCACACAGGGGAAAAACCATTCGTCTGCTCAGAGAATGGTGAGTCATCAGAAAACAATTTGCAGCTTTCCAGCGTCAGACCAGTACCGGAAATGTGTACATGTTCATGTGGCAGAGATACATAAAAGATTCAGAGTTTAATTTTGGTGGAACTTCTAGGGAAGGGAGGAGCCATGCAGAATCTGCACAATTCTGTAAATATGTACTTAAGGATTTCATAGCTTGTTTGTCAGTAAATACGAATGTAAAAAATGATGTGGCATGTTATGACCCTTGCAACTAGAGCATGTGTTTTCAACCAAACCTAGGGTTTTGTTGAATGAGGAAGGTTGGATTCAGTGGCATCTACATCCCTCAGATGTTACGCTTACTCATTGATTGGCTGCTCTCCATAATGCGTTCTTCATTTTCACTTTGTGTTTTTTAAGGCTGTTTAAGCAGATTCACACATGCAAACCGTCATTGCCCAAAACATCCATATGCCCGACTGAAGAGGGAAGAGCTCACAGACAGGCTGAATAAGAAGCAGACGGCTGACAATAAAGCTGTGGCTGAGTGGCTGGCAAAGTAAGTTCCCTTATGGTGTCACCTTTCTTGAAATACTTACGAGGGTGATCTGAGAAAGCATTTTATTCTTTGGAACAGTAAAACCCCAACAAACCAAAACTAGAACCTCCTCCGGTATGTATCAGCCCAGCTTTGCCTCTCCTTAAAGAAGTCTAGGAACTCCTGGTCAAGATAAAGTTCCTAATGAGACTTTTTCTTCCAATCTTGCTTTGGTTTTGTTTTTGCTCTCTCCTTAAATGCTTTTCTTTGCTTGATCAACACATGCTAATACCTTGTCAATGCTACAGTCTTGCTAAATTTGCATTTGTATGAGGGGCATATGTATACCTGGGGAGAAATGCCTGCTCCGAACACCTCATCTGTCACAGATGTTCACTTATGCAATTTACACTTTAAATACTGAAGGAAGAAGGTTTCTGACAGCTTAAATACTACCATTTAAGGGCTGAAAGATAAAGCCAAATACAGTGCTTAGTCGCATGAAAGTTAGTACTTGGGAGCTTTTTTCCAGGTTTGAAGTGTTGCTGTATCATTCAATGGTACAAGTATTCCCCACATTTGATGTTACAGGTACTGGGAGACTAGAGAGCAGCGTGCTCCTGCTTTGAAAACCAAAGCCATCCAGAAAACTGATCAGGAACAGCAGGACCCAATGGAGTATCTTCAGTCGGATGAAGAGGATGATGAACAGAAAAACAGTGCTCATTCAGCTGCCTGCCACCGCCGCCTCCAGGAGCAGCGTGAGCGCATGCATGGCGCACTGGCTCTCATTGAGCTTGCAAACTTAGCCGTCGCACCCCTGCGACAGTAGATAGCAGCAGTCTCTGCCTACACACAATTTACTTTCTGGTGTTACTTAACCAGTTAGATCTCAAGCATAAGCTAAGCACCTTATTTGCTTGTCATAGGCTGCTATTCTGTAGAATTTATGAAGAATGTTGTTGCCCCATAACGTGGGGTGAGAGAATTGCACTTTTAATAAGGTAGAAGATAGATGTAAAGTTAAGTATTTTGTAAATATGGGACTGCATAATGCAGGGTTGAAAAATTTACATGTCATGGCAAGCTAGATTTTGCAAGGTTAACTCAGTTATTTGAAGCAGTTTTCACAGGAAGTACTTTCTGAACAAAGTGTTTGCAATTAGCAGGAATGGTACATGTGGCCAAAGAAGGCTGACAAAAAGTAAAGTATTTATCTGACTATTTAAGCAAACGTATAAAAGTGATAAGTCTGGGGATATTGTTAAACAGCAACAAAACTGTGTTTTTCTTACGTCAGTATATGTTTAGTTAGTATCACCAAGGGGAAAGGCAAAGGTTAATTATCTCAAATTGAAGAGGGAAAGAAACTGCTTCATTCAGGAAACCATAAGATTGTTCAGTATCTTCACTGTGACTGCTCAAGGTATGAGGCTTGACTTTGCTACTCTACCTTTTCTAATTTGATTTCAGCAGAATCTCTTGGTAGCACTTGTAATTCCTAACATGTGATGTTGGGAACTTTTGCACATTGTTGTATCTGAAAATGATTACTCTTGCAAGGTCTAGACAAAGGTTAACAATTGGTAATATTTTTTTCAGATTTTTTTGACCCTGTAGTGATTTGGCACTTGATTTTGTTATTAGAAGGGGTATTTACAGGGTGGTATGGATATGTAGTAAACTATTCCAGATCTTCTATTAGCAAACACTAAGTTTTAAAGTATTGCTTTCATATGATGATTAGCAAATAGAAGCCTCCGTGCTTTCTGTGCATAAAGCCACCTTACTGCTTTACTTCAGGATAACATGCTGATTTTGTGTTCACTAACTGTAGCACAGCTATCAATTAAACACTGCAGAAAAGTATTCACTATACAACTAGAAAATAGGCTTCCAAAGATAGTTACAAGTGTGTTAACAGTGTGATTTCATATATTTCCCAAATAAATGAAGTTACAGAATGCTGCCTAGTACTCAGATGCTGATCTATAGTGTATGACAGGGTATCTCGTCAGTTTGTGAATGTTCTATACTTTCAGTAGCATTGTCTCATGGTGATCTTTTTTCCATATTTTGCTTTGAAGGCAGCCAGAGATTCCTAATATCCTAACAAAACTTTGTTTTCAAATTAGAAATTTTGTTGTGTGGTTTTGTTGTTGGTTATTATTGTTAAGCTACTGCTTAAGGGGATATTGATAATATGCATTTCCTGACCTGCTTGCTTTAACTCCTTCCTCTTGTTGAAGATCAGGAAATTCAGATGAGAAGGGAAGCCTCTTTCCCTCTCACTTAAACAAGAGGAAGAAATAACTTTATCAATCACTTGATAAAGGCTGACCAGATGCATACAGTTGTTTCAGAGTAGTGGTTTTACACCAGGAACTGCAACTGTTGGAATGTGTTCTCTAATAACCTGTTGTGTTTGAAAATCTCATTAACCCAGTTTGTTTAAATCTTGTGTTGATGCGCTTATCTAAAGAGTAATTGAGTAATTTTAAAAAAAATTGCTTTCATTGAATGTAAGTAATTTTGCACCCATGATACGGTTTAACTTTTGCTTCAGCTCCTGAAAAATACAGGAAACATTAGTTGTACTGGGCTTCTTAGCCTATGTAAAACTGATAATCCCTGTGTGTAGGTTTTGAGTTTCTCAAAAAAATAACATGCTGTTGACAACCTGGCGTCATGCAAATAATCTGATCCAAGAATGATCTTAGAACAGAGATCTGTTGTAATTTTGAGTCATAACTCAGTCATAACTTAGAATTCCTCCCGAGTAGTATTTTACAAGGCAGAAGACTGTGTAATTACCAGCCAGTTGCAGACTGGAGTCCTAACTTCATTAGGATTTTTTTTTCCTAGTCAGCTGTAATGCTTTGGGCAACTTCAAGGATATTTCCTAAAGTATGACAAGTACACTGAATTGTACTTGGCTGTAGATAAAATTCAGGCAGCTGAAGCAGTTTTGGATCGTGACACATTTGGGGTAAAATACCAAGTTAAAAAAAAAAAAATCGCAGTGGGGAAGACAGTTTTTTGTGGTTAAACACAAGAAATCATGAAGTGTTCAGTGCTGTGAAAGACTGTAAATTGTAGTTTGGAATGAGTTAAGAGCAAAAGAGTTGATGTGCTGTCATTGCAATAGATGCTTTCAATAAAAACTTGGTTTAATTTTCAGGTTTAAAGCGTGCTGTTTGGTAATTGTTAAATACTCAGCCTCTTCCTTGAGGACGGGCGGCGGCACGGGGCGCTGGCGGGGTTCGCGGGCAACCTCGGGAGCTGCTGACGCGACGCCCCGCCCCGCTGCACTTTCACCGCCAGCCTTTCTCGCCGGCCCGGCCCCCCCGGAGCCCAGTCCCCCGGACCCCCCGGAGCCCGGCCCCCACAGGGAGGCGGGGCGGGTGCCGCTGCCGGGGCCGGTGGGGGGAGCGGGCGGCGGAGCTGCGGCCCCGCGGCGCGGCCCTGCCATGAACGCCGGGCAGGCCCCGGGACAGGCGGCGGGCGCCAGTGCTGCGGCCCCGGCGCTTCCCAGGGTGCTCTCGGCGCTCTTCTACGGGACATGCTCCTTCCTCATCGTGCTGGTCAACAAGGCGCTGCTCAGCGCCTACAGGTGAGAGCGGGCGGCGGGGCCCAGCTGTCCCCAGACTGTCCCTGCCCGTCGGCTCCCGGGGCAGGCAGGCAGCCGGCGGGCGCTGTGCTGAGAGCTGGGCCGGTTTCTCCGCTATGGGACCCAGACCGTGCCGCTCCGGCAGCACTGCCCGGCGCGGCTCGGACAGCCCAGCCTTCCCTCAGAGGCTTAGCCCTGTTCCCGGCTCATCCCAACACCTCACACACTCTTGGCGCACCCGCTAACTCTGCCTGCCTTGTTACATTCCTGCCAGCACCTTTCTTTTCTGAGGTAGCCAGAAATAAAAAGTGAACTTCGTAAAATTGCTTAATCATAAAATCACTGAAGTGTCTGAATCCAGGGATATCCAGGGAACTGTGATGCCCTGGGTGTTAATTAGTGTTATTAGTATAATTAGTGTTACTAATAGTATTAGTAGTAATTAGTTCTCTGGAACTAATAATCTAGTATCCAGGGAACTGCGGGCTGGTCAGTCTCACCTCAGTGCCTGGCACCTGGTGATTGCTGCAACCAGCATGGCTCACTAAGGGCAAATCATGCCTGACAAATATTTGGTGGCCTTCTACAGTGGCATTACAGCAGTGGCAGATGAGGGAAGGGAAACAGACATCATCTACCTAGACTTGTACAATGCATTTGACCATGTTACATCCTTGTCTCTAAACTGGAGAGACGTGGATTTGATGGATGGACCACTCAGTGGATAAGGAATTGGCTGGATGGTCACAGTCAAAGAGCTGCGGTCAATGGCTCAGTGTCCAAGTGGAGACCTGTCATGAACAGTGTTCTTAGGGGTACTGGGTGGTGCTGATATTTTTTTGTTGGTGACGTGGAGAGTGGGATCAAGGGCACCCCTGGCAAGTTTGTGAGTGACACCAAGCTGTGTGGTGCAGTCAACACAGTGGAGAGAAGGGATGACATCCAGAGGGACCTTGACAGGCTTGAGAGGTGGGACCATGTGAATGTGAAGTTCAACAAGTCCAAGTGCAAGGTCTTGCACCTGGGTTGAGGCAATCCCAAGCACAAATACAGATTGGGAGGAGAATGGTTTGAGACTAACCCCAGGGAGGAAGACTTGCAGGTGGTTGTGGACAAAAAGCTTAATATGAGCTGGCACTGTTCACTTGCAGCCCTGAAGGCCAACCACATTCTGGGCTGCATCAGGAGAGTTGTGAACAGCAGGTCAAGGGAGGGAATTATCCCCCTCTTCTCTGATGAGACCCCACCTGGAGTATTGTGTCCAGGTCTTGGGCTTCCAACGCAAGAAAGACATTGACCTTTTGAAATGAATCCAGAGGAGGACCATTAAGCTTATCACAGGGCTGGAGCACCTCTCCTATTAAAGACAGACTTAGGGTTGTTCAGCCTGGAGAAGAGAAGGTTCCAAGGAGGCCTTATTGTGGCCTTCCAGTGCCTACAGGGGGCTACAAGAGAGCTGGAGAAGGACTTTTTACAAAGGCACATAGGGATAGGACAAAGGGGACTGGCCTTAAGCTGAAAAATGGCAGGTTTAGATTGGTATTAGGAAGAAATTCTTATTGTGAGGACGGTGAAACATTGGAACAAGTTTCCAGAGAGGTTGTGTACTCTCCATCCCTGGAGCTGTTCAAGACCAGGCTGGATGAGGCTCTCGGCAGACTGGAGTAGTGGAAGGTGTCCCTGTTTCGTGGCAGGGAGTTGGAACCAGATGATCTCTAAGGTTCCTTCCCAAACCATTCTATGATTCTATTCATGCTTTCATCTTAAGCGCATTGAAGGGTTATGGTAGGAATGTAGCTGTTTTAGGAGACAATAGATGTTTCTACAACATTTATATAGGAACTTGATTTTCACAAAGACATATTGCTAGGATGTTTGGACTGTAGAGTTAAGCTTCCAAGTTAGGGCAACTGCAAGAGATTTAAGTTACTATACTATGTGAGGATGCATAATTTATATGTGAGGCCACTCAAAAAATGATGCATTGTTAAGAGTTTGCTATGTTAGCTTCACTTACAAATATCCCTCAATTAGCAATCTAGAATCAATCAACTGTGCATTTGCAATATTATTTCGGTTGTGTTTTGCTGCATAAATAAAATATTAAGACTACAATAAGTATAGTCCTGAGCTCTTCTGAAACATAGGCCAGTAATCTTCATGTCAGTTGTTGACTTTGCTATTGAATTTAAACTTTTTTTCCCTTAATTATTTTTTTTTCAGTTTCTCAGTATTAAATATCTGTTAATGATTTTCAGCTTCCCATCACCAGTGTTTCTTGGAATTGGACAGGTATGTTCACAAGTAAAACATACTAGAAGCAATCATTGTTCTGTAAGTTAAACTAATGGTAGTAGAGGTAGATTTTAGGGGGACAAATCCCACTTATATTGAACGGCTTGTCTTCTGGATTAGACAAACTCTAAGGAACTATAATTTGTTTTATTGAGAACAGGAAAGGTTTAAGCTCAGGTCGAAATTACTGCCTGAAAAGAGTGATGTAAAAAATTGGGAATGCCATTTATTTCCCCTTGTAATGTTCAATAGTTAAGAGATCAAGCCTTCAAAATTGTCAGGGTTTGTTTTAGGAAGTGCATACATCCTGTGAGAGTCCTTGAGCATTTGTCGATTATATGTAGAGATATTGCCCCTATTTATAGCCAAACCGTGTATTTCCTCATAAATGTCTTCCACATTTTGCAGCAGTTTTACAATAGGACCAGCACAAAGTTTTGATTCTTTGTTGCTTGATTTGCCTGTGGGAAAATCGCAGCACTGCAGCTGAAGTGGTTTTTATTATTTGTTTTGTTAGTAGACATCATCATAAAACCAACATTCAAATGTTTTCAGACATGGTTCATAAAGAAGAATGTGTGACTGCAGAGGGATCACTGTGAAAGATGGAGCCTTGAAGCAAGTTTTGTTCAGGCAAATACATTTTAAAGAGGATTTGTTTTCTGTCAAGGTTACATGTCAGGGCGTAGTGAGGAAGAGGTTAAGTCAGGGTACTGCAAGCCTGACATCTCTGCTATTTGGTGCTGGAGAGAGTAAAATGTCTTTTAAAGTCTTTGTGATGTGTGAGAGAGAGAGATATACACATCTAGACTGCTCAAGCAACTGCAGATCATGTTTCAGTGGAAGACTAGAAAATGCAGCAATAACTCATGTGGTGTTATAACTTTGTTTCATTGCACAACCTAAGACTTAATGGCATTTTCACTTTTTTTGTTGACTGATCCTTCCAAGATTTCCCTGTACAAGTTGTGAGGTGCATATAGTATGGTGTAGTGCTTCAGTCTGCAGCACATGACTCCACCACATCCTCTAGATAGGGAATTACTGTACTTTTGTATAAAGAAAATTTTACCCTTTCTTGATTCCCCGGGGACAGCATTAACTCTTGTGATGTGTGATTGCTAAGGTATTCTTCTTCATTCTGTCCATATCTTTGTTATTTATTCCTGATGTTATCAACAGATTGATCAATGCATTACAAAAAAAAAAAAAAAAGATACCTGTAGAAGTGATTTTGCAGACTAACCAACTCTTTGAGTAAAAATTTCATGGTTAATCTGGGATTGTGTCCTGTTTTATTTATGCAGCTCCCTCTCAGCATACATTGTTTCCCAGATTGCCACTAATTTTCCTCAAGACAGGAAAGAGCATGTGTGTATTTTACTTTTAAATAAATGGCTGGCAAAATTTATGAGAATAAAGTTATTTCAGTTTGTTAATTGCATGCTGCCTTGTTATTTGAGAGAAATACATAATACCTAGCATTTGTTAATTGTGTGTGAAGATTTTGTCTTTGAAGCAGTTCTTTCATTCATACATTAAAATTTTGCTCTTACACGACTTCTTGTTTTTTCTTTTTTGTTTAGATGGCAGCCACTATACTTATCTTGTATGTGTCAAAATTAAATAATATTGTTCACTTCCCTGACTTTGACAAAACTATACCTGTGAAGGTAAGGATTACATATGTCCTGATATTAATAGGAAGGAGTTATTTCTTATAGGGGCATTCTTTCTTATGCAGACAAGGGAAAAAATGGCATTTGTTCATCAGGTAGGATTATTTGTATCTTTTTTTTGTTGTTTAATATTGGGTATGATAATTTTAATTTCTTTGCAATGTTCTTGTCTCTTTGGGCTCTGTAGATAAGCTCTGTTTGCAGAGAAATCTGGTGCCATTTTGTTTGGAGTACATCGGAAAGGGTGCTGTACCTTCATACAGCTGGATGAACTCTTTCATGTTCCTGAAATGTGTTTCTGCATATATACAGCTCTCAGTGGGATAAATGGGAGATATGTGTTTGTGAAAGACTTTGACACAGCATGAAGGGAGAAAGGCTGCTTGGAAATCTGAACAGAGCATGTGATAAAACAGTAGAAAAAGAATATGTGATAGAGCAAAAGTCTGAACAACAGTTGATTCCAAATTTAAGATTTATGTTCCATAGGAGGGGCTAACATAATGCCCACTGAAAATACTGTAGGTAGCAGCTAGCTGTATTGTACAGACCTTAAGTGTATATGGTCTTAAGAAGCAGTACAGAGCAGATATGAAAGGATCTCGTATTTAGTTTGGGTACTAGGATGTGAAATGACTGCAGTAATGATCCTTGTAGATTTTTGCATCTATATGTAATGTTGCTGGAGTTTTACTTTGATGCATTAGCCCATGTATTTATGTCTTGTTGCATGGTATTGGTCAGTGTTTGCTCAGAGATACAATTTCCAGCCCTGCTGCAGGGCTTGGATGTTACAGCTTTTCAGACCAGCGTCTTCACTGCAGAATCTTATCTTACTGTCCGTGTGAGGTTTACTGTGGACATCTTGCAGACTTGTTCCTTCTTAATGCATGTTGAAATCATTGGCATTTCTACATGTAAAAATCTTGGAGGAAAATCTCGGGTGTCAATCATAAAATGGGCAATCCTTCTTTATACCAGAATAAGAAAGAAGAAGGTTTCCCAGTGGGTAGCTTTGAGTTCCACATATAAATAACTCATTGAGACCTTGAGAAGTTCCTTCACTCCACCTCCCTCAATCCCACTGTGCTCCCTTTCTGCTGTTGACTTCACTTTAATGTCAGCACAAAGGCATTAAGACAATACAATACAGCACCCCTTTTCTTTATCTTAATAATATCTGTCCTTCAGAAGACTTCCCTGAATAGGCTGGGAGGAGACAGCACTGTAGCACACAGGACTGGCATATTGCTTGTTATGCTGGATTTGACTAGTCACAGTGAATCAGCTGGATTGCTCATTGTTATGTCTTTACTTTTTAAAGAACCCTGAGACAACTCTTCATGCCTTTGTCAACTTTTGCTTTGACACTAAGATAACCATTGCTTTTCAATCCTGAAGTGGTTTATGTCTTCAGTGCTTTCAGCTAGAGTTTTAAAGTGGTGAAATGCTTATTTTAGCAATGAAGCTTTGGAGTTCTTGACCTGTTTTAAGTATATGATTTGCTGATCTTCGGTGTTGTGCTGGATGTCATTATTTTGTCTTTACAATGGATGAATTTCAGAGGAAAGATAATATAATGTCCATTCTCTTTTTGGCCTATAAATGAAATAAACCAAAACATTCAAAAAAAAGTCTGCAGAAGAGATACTGCATTACAACATTTTTGCAAACTTATGTTGACAGGCTGAATATTTATTGTTACTTATGCTCTTGCTTTCTTTATAGTCCTGTTTACTTTTACTGTTACTTTCACTTAAAAGTTAACTTCAGTTAACTACAGTTAACTTTTACTTCACTTTTCTTCTTGCTGGCTGTAGAAGAAGTGCAGAATGTTTAACACAGGTAAAATGCAGTCCACTTTTCTGTATGCTTTTCCAGCAGACAATGCTCTGAGAATGCCCAGCCTCCAGCAAACACAGTGTCTCCTGAAGCATGTCTAGGAACAACAGCAGCTATTATACATTAGGGTAGAGATCTGTTTTGTCTTTCTGCCATTCCAGCCCCACCTGACCGACAGGGAATGGGACTAAATGTACACGCTACCTTTATCTCCATTGGTTATTTTGATTTGTTTTAATCTCCTGCAAATTCCAACCTCACTCATTCTGTGATACTGCAATTTTTCTGTAACAGGAAAATTAGCAGCTTTGAATTGCAGGTCATTATTGTGTAGAGATCCCTGACTTCTTGTACGTTTTCCTAAGGCTCTGAAGTTCTGTTATTTTTTTAATCTATACTGTGTTACAAACCATATGTTTCTGTGCAAGTCAGTCTCTTATGCTAGAAGCTGGGAAAAATAAAGTTGAATTTACCCTTAAACACTTATCTTTCCTTTCTAGTATCTCACATAACATAATTTGTTGGGTAGATCTAATATGTTGTCACTTCCAGGCATACTAATATATGTGGAGTCTGTAGAGAAATACAGCATGCTTACAGTTTTTTAATTCTTTTATGCCACCTGTTCACTTGCTTATTTAGCTACTGTTATTAATATTTATACCTAAAATGAAATGTTAAAATGAGTATTAATCTGAGGATTACAGTAACTAAAATAAAACTGACTAACATTTGCTCTAAATGGAGTCTTAAATCTTTTCAGAGTTAGATTGGAACTCTTCCAATGAATTGGTGAAGCTGTGATTGTGAATGGGCATGTAAATGTGAGCTGTGGATGAGTTTGCAGCATGGTTACATTTTTTCCCCTTAAAAAAACCCTCTGCCTTGCTAAAAGTACATCAGATATTATGGGTACTGAATTCTATAAAGTAAAGTTTCTCAGCAGTGCTTCAACACATAGTAATCTGAGTTGTCCTTTTAATTTTATCACAGTTGTTTCCTCTGCCTCTGATTTATGTTGGAAACCACATAAGTGGATTATCAAGTACCAGCAAACTCAGGTACAGTAAATGGAAGTTACAAGTAGACTGTTTGTATTTTACCCTTTTCTCTTGTGGGGTGAAAAATGAATACCAAAGAAGGGCATTTTGTAGTCTTCAATGCACATGGTGTCTGTCTGTAAATCGCTGATAGTATTAAGAAATTCTTATGCAATCATTTGATCTGTTTACAAGTTGTTTCTTTTAAAGGGAGCTTAGCCAAGTCTGTACTGTCATAAAATCACAATACTTCCTCTCACACTCAAGTGTCCGGCTTTTCATGGGTGTCCTAACCAAAGAGTTGCAAAACTGTAAGATGTTTCTGAAGGAAGAAAGTTTTGTACCATGATGTCATTGCAGATATTTAGGAATCACCAAGAGATGGAAAAACTGCTGTGTAGTGGGGTGGTGGTGGTGGCCTAGTCCTGCTGAGCACCAAAAGCAGATTGTTTGGGGAGCATTGCCAAAGGGCACCCTGACTCTTGTGTGCCTATAAACATAGGTTCATGAGAGTTTCTTCCATGCTAGTGCTAAAAAGGTGTACATTATGTAGACAACATACTGCAATAGATTGAATGGCCTAGTTTTCTTTGGAAGAGGAATGCAGGAACATGGTGACTGCACCATGGAGAGTACAGCACTACTGTTGTGATGGGCTTTTGTATGTTATTGCAGGCTCCTGAGGATTTGGTTGTAAGCTAAACCAAAACAGAGAATTTTGCAGGTTTGTGACATTTTGTAACTTCGAGAGAGATGCTGGGAAAGAAAATAGCATCACAGAATTACCAGGGTTGAAAGAGACCCTTAAGGTCATCAAGTCCAACCATCAACCCAGCACTGCCACTGTAACCCCTAAAGCACTAAGTCATACCACGCAGCACCAGGTCCAGATACCTCTTAAATACCTCCATGGATGGTGACTCCACTACTTACCTCCCTGGACAACCCATTCCACTGCCTAACAACACTAACAGTGAAAAAAAAATTTCTAATATCTTATCTGAATCTCCTGTCTCATCTTAAGGCCATTTGCTCTTGTCCTCTCACTGCAGGCACAGTAGAAGAGACCAGCCCCCACCTCAC
>JAWWEU010000091.1:33526180-33538311 GCA_035583155.1 Acropternis orthonyx
GTGGAGGCTTAGCTAGCCACAGCTGAGCACGGACTAACAGCCTTCATCCTGTTTCTCAGGGATGTGCAGCCTTTGCTGAATTTTGTGCTTATACTGACGAGTTTAAGCAAGTCAGATTAAAATGAGGCATATCCTGGAGTTACTAGAGATGGAAAGGTATCTGTGACATGTTGTTAGTGACTGTTGTATGGCACTATATGTTTGTTTGTTTGCATGTCACTGAGGAGACTTCAAAGTGATAATTGAGCCTTTTCATTAACCTTTATGGATGAGAGACCTCAGTAATGCTCAAAAATGCAGGCTTGAGCCTTGAAAGATTGAATTCATGATGGAATCTGTGGTGTGAAATAGATTTCGAGAAAATTATGTTTTTATTGCTGTTTCTGTTTGTCTCATATCAACACCTATTACATATTATTAATCAGAGTGTTAGTATCTGTATGGTATTTATATTAATTGCTTACAGTGTGAAATTGTGTATCTTCACTACTATACATGTTACAAGTATGAGTCTAGGTATCATGGGTACTGTCATCCTGTTGTCTTTCAAGTTAGGTGCATTGAACTGTTTCCAGTAGTAGTATGAATGATTCATGATTTTAGTATAAATTAAATGTGTTTTGTGAGTTTGCACATTTTCATATTAAGTATGTTTTATATGTGTTTGCAGTAGATTATATAGCACATAATTCTCTCTCTTTTTTTTAATAGGCAGTACATTTTCAGCACTGGACAAATTTTTTATTTGTCTTCCAATTTACTATTTCCTGCTTGTTGGGGTAAGGACACAGGGGAATCAAGCAAGATGTTTTCATGACAGTGTTTCAAATTCCAAATCTCAAATGTAAGACTCACTAATAAGTTAAAGTTCCAAGAAAATGTTTTTTTTTCCCTCAGGCTTCTGTTGTGGCTTTTAATTATTCCTAGTGTTGTAAATAACTGTTTCCGTACTATCTGTGTTGTTGACCTCACAATGCAATGCGTAACAACATATTTAGCTTTGTACTTTCTGTACTCTCTTCTGTCTCTTCTGATCATTTAATTTTTTTGCAGTTAATAGCATGTAAGTCCTCCAGTATAGAAACTGTTTCAATGTGTTTGTTCTTTAAAATAGCTGGAAAAATGTGGGAGACTCAAAAGTAGTGAAACTTTGTTTCTGTTGGAACTGCAGAGTCAAAGGAAGAACAGAAGAATGAGTTGCATCCTCTTCTCTCTTCCGCATGTCACCAAGGGGACAAACTGTTCAAATACTGACATTGAAAAAAACTCAGAGAAAAGGGATTACTCTGCTAGAGCTCAAGCAGCACATTTTAATATGTATTTTTAATATCTTGTATATGCACACCATTAACTTAAAATACAAATCCACAGAATTTTTTTAGTGTTTGCAACAGGTAGAACTGAAGGTCCCCGAAAAATACTGATCCAGAAAATGTTGAACATATGAAAGTGTTGCTAAACTTCTGGGCTCTCTGAGAGGAATTTATAAAATTTTCTCTTTTATTTAGGTTTCTCTTGATGTATTCTACTGTCCTATGCAGCCATTATAATTCTGCACTCACAACAACAGTAGTTGGTGCCATCAAGGTGAGTTATGGAGCAGAAGAGGGAAACAAGAATGCTCAAATAGAGAGGAAAGAGCATTGGCTCAGCAGTGTTCCTGATTATACCTTGAAATGGAAACTCAAAATGAGAGCTGATACTGAGACACTGCTTGCGCCAAAACAAGGTCACACCATGAAGTGACCTTGTTCTGTTCCATTGAAGCTCACGTATGCTCTAGAAATCAGTGTAAGTATTGATTTATTTTTGGTTTTCCTACAAGAGAAATTCAAACCACTTTAATGAAAAGACACATCTTTAACCACATTTCATCAGGTACTATTACCTGCTTCTGTTTTTTATTAAGTTATTGTGTGTTAGTCAAGGTGGCTGCTGCAAATGCAGGTGAACTGATAGAGACTAACCCACTTTCACTTTGGGCTAAATTAATTTCCATTGCAGCTGATACATAGATACAGAATGTTATGGTTACAAGCCAGGGGATAGAGCTATAGCAAGGAATAGTCATACTATCACATCATCATCAGAAGGGGCCACTCCACCACCTGGCATGGGAAGTTCAGGAGAGGAGATTGCCTTGGGTCAGAGCTGCTCCATGAGTCCCAGCCATGGCCGGTAACTGCTCTTTGCCACTGGAACTGTGGCAAGCTGGGAGTTGTGGCATCGCTGGAGCTTTTCACCACTAAAACTGCAGCAAGCCAGGTGCTGCCACCTTGCCACACCATGCTGGGATCGAAGCAGCCTGGGGGTCGCTATCACTCCAGCTGCTGCTGCCACAGCCCACTGCTGTCTGAAGCCTCTGGTGCCACAGGCAGAATGGGAGTCCCTGCACCTGTGTTGCCATTGCCAAGTTGGCATTTCAACAAAACAACCCCTGACTCAAATGAACTAGCTCTCCAGGTTTTGCTTTGACCGGTTAGTTGGTTTTTTTCCCATTGTGTTCTGGAAGGGTGTAGGACAGCAGAAACTAGTTGGCCATATTGTTTCCTTTGTTGTTCTGATCTGTGTGGTCCAGCAAAAGAGCCCCCACTATTGTATCTCTGGGTTTTGCCCTGGGGGTTGGAGAGTGGGGAAGGCTAAAAACTGATTCCTGTCTTGTTGTTTAAGCCATTTTTCTTTATATCTTTGTTGTCAGCAAACTGTTATTTTTTCACTTATACCCTCTCACATTTTGTCTCTCTATATTGGGAGAAGCCAAAAAAGGGGGGTTTTTTACTGGAGTTCCCATCCCCATATTTGTCTTTAAACCAACACACAGATTAATGGCTAAGTTGAAGTAAGGAACGTATTGCCTTATGGTTAACTGCCTCAGCCTCTGTGTGAGAATTTGTGTTCTAGCTGAATGGCCTGTTTCATTTTGCTTTGTACAAATTCTAGTCAATTTGATCAACACCAAAACACCCGTGTCTTAAAAACTGAATCTGATGTCTTCACAGGCTGTTTTCTTTAACTCAGTTTTATTTAAAACTGATTCCCTTGTGTTGATGAGGCCAGCATGTCTGAACTGGAAACATCACTGATTGCCCATTTACCTTTTCGTAGGCCAGTTTGGAGACATGCACAAAGCTGTAACACTGGAAGAGCTTTAGCAGAAGATAAAACCTATGCAGTTGTGGGCCAAACACTATCAGAATTTGAACTAGTTAAGGCATAGGAATAACAGTCCTCAAGGTGCTCCCTTGTATGGGTGACTAAGGAAAACAATACCTCCAGCACAGCAAAATCTGCAAAAGGAGGATAGTAGTTCGCTTTTTACAGGTTTTTTTTGCTTTTTTGAAAGCTGGCAAGATTAATCTAGTGGTTTTTGTGCTGTGGCCATGAAAGTGTTCTTTTTTAATTTTTTATATCTACTTCAAACCATTAAGTCAGAGCAACACCATTTTTATCTTCTGAGCTATAACAGTCTTTGAGACACTTTGTGCAGCTTTAAAGTTGAGAAGCATTTTATGATGCAGCAGTCTCCAGTAGAGACTGGTAGAAATTATGGAGTTGTCCAGGCTAGCTGCTAAAACATTTGAAAGCAACAAAAGTGTTGGTAAAATGATCACACAGTTCTATAGCTTTCCATCTGTCTTTAGGAGTCAATTTTTCCAAAACTTTAAACTCTACCTGTCTGGAGCTGGTGCCCAATGTTTAGTTGGCAAAATAAGCAGATAACCCTCTTAAAGTAATAACAAAGGACTTTTATTGTAGCTTTAAAGCATCCTTTTTATGCTTGAGAACCCGAAACCCACTTACAAGAAATGGAATTTGAAGGGAGCCTTCCTAAGATTATAAAGAACTAGATTTCAAAAGGTGACCATAGTTCTGTTTTGCCTAATATCAAATAGCTGATTTTCTTCTCTTTTTTTTTTTTTTTAACCCAGAATGTCACTCTCAGTCCATTGCATGCATTTAGAGAACATACTAATTTTATTATTCTGTTTCATTGCCACATTATCCATAAGGCTGACATCCTATGAAAGGAATTTAAATGCTGATTTTAGAGTGGTCAGTAACAGAGTATATCTATTTCCCTAGAAAAGTAAACTAGTTGATACCACTTATATTGATGGACATGAAACCTGACTTAAATAAATAAATGGCTTTTGTTTCCTTTCAGAATATATCCATTGCTTACATCGGAATGTTGATTGGTGGAGATTATGTCTTCTCTGTGTTAAACTTTATAGGCCTAAATATTTGGTGAGTGAAACTCTAATAGCCTTTATTTGTTAAAGCTAAAAATTTCTCTGTGATCTATAGTTTTATGTTTTGGTGGTTTTGGCCAATTTGGGTGATGCATTTTTGAAACTACTAGCGTGATGAAGCACTACCTCAGGAAGTAAAGTACATTACAGTTAGTTATGTCTTTTTGTGTCTGTTTTCAGGTATTGAATCTAACTGTGGTAGGGTCTTAACTATGGAAATATTAGTATAACTGTGCAGATTTACTATGGGGGATTGAGTTGATTCTTTTTTTGTTTTTCTTACGAGCAACAGTTCTGAGCTGTGAGGCTTCCAAGTAAAAGCCAAGTGGTTTGGGAAGTGAGAACACTGACTTGAATAAGTTATGCTCATTGAATATAAGTTCTAACTTGTGAGTTTGGTTGGGTTTTTTTGTGCTTATATGAACTATTACATGTGTGTATGAATCTGTGTGAGCAACTGGTAATTGATCTTTGTCTGCTTGAGGCTGGTTTTTCAGATGGCTTACATAGCTCTGAGGCACTCCTAATTTATGATAGCTGGTGTTCTTTAGTCCTTTGAAAAAAAAGGTACAGATATATGAAATGACATCTGTAACATCATCACTGCTGTTAATAACACTGCTGTTCATTCTCTTTTCTTTAGTATGGCAGGAGGACTGAGATACTCATTTTTAACATTAAGAGGAAACAGCAAGCCTACACAACCTGTGGATGAAGAGAATGCACTTCCCGTGCCAAAGAGTTAGCCCAAGTGCCTGCCTTGAAAGAGACTGAAGATAAAGTGTGTTTAGCATTGCTGAAAACTTAAGTATATGATGGAACGTATTTGGAAAAAGAAAATCTACCTCAGTTGTCACAGATGTGCACACAGTTCATTGGCTCAGAAATATTCTTGCACACCATGTTTTTTTACATATTGACTAGTCTAATTTTAGGGGTCTTTTTTACACCACAAGCCAATTTATAGTAAGAAATGCTGTGAGCAAATCTCAAGTTGTAAATTTCTGTGTTTACCTGTATTTGGGTGCTATTTGTACTCAACCAAATCTGTGAGTTCTGTTTCAGTGTCTTCCAATAGCGTCTTGAGGCACAACTCGCTGTAAAGATCATGAAGCCTGATTTCACCATTGCCTTATGCCATGCACAATCCTTAACGTCAGTGAAGAGATGAAAAATCCTAGTGGTTCAGACTGTTTTCATGTATGCATTTGCTTTTGTGTAAGTGATACAGAACATATGGGGCAAAGAGATTATGTTCCCCCAGATTGTTTCCTGTGTAAGTGTTGAGTAAAAAATGCAAGATATAGCCAAGTGTGTTCAATTATACATTGTGTAAACATTCTCTCTCAGTCTTTTCCTATCCTTAGTAACACCATGGTTTTCTGCTGCAATTGGCATTGTTGTTATAAGCGAACCTTCAGAATTTTGCTGTGGGATCAAGGAGAGTAGGAAAATGACAGAGGATTTTTGAATATTTAAAGATATTTTTTTGTGTGTGTGAGAGCCAGTACAAAAAAAAGTAAATCTATTTTTGTCTACATAAATTTTTAAATCATAGCCACCCTCTCTGACTTTGTCTATAACTACCTTGCTGCAGAGAAGTGCTACTATGTACAAACATAGTAAGGAGGGAAAACTGATTGATAAGTGGAAGACCAAGTTGTGTTTCAGTGAGAAGAAAGGGTCGGTGTCCTGTTGTGTCTTATATACACAGTGAAAACTTCTTCAGTACTAGTTCAGTTCTGAGCAAGGAATCATAACAAGTCTGGAGATTGCTAGAGTAGACCCAGCTAGTGCAGTGGTTAAGAGGCACACACTGTTATGGTCTGAGTTATTGTCAGGGACAGCAATGGCTCTGCTCTGTATGTCTATTTCCTTCTTTGAAAATAGTGTTGATGATGCTTACTTGTGTCTTCAAGGATAAAGTGTTAATCTTTGAAAACATGACAGAAGCATTGCAGCACTGGAAGAGAGCAGAGTAATCATGTTGGAGCTCTCAATTACCTGCAAGTATGAGCCAAGATTTTTGAAAATAATCAAAACAAAAGAAGATTTTTGGAAGACTTTGACATGGAACCAGTGTGGTCTACTGACTTGTTTGATCTCTTGAATAAAAATAGAGCTAAATCTGAAAAGCATTACTTTGTGTGTAACATATGAATGACCAGTCTGGATTAAATTGAAGAAACGTGGATAGCTCACATCAAAAGTTTCAAGGGAATAACTGGGCTTCCCACTGCCTGCATGGATTTGAATGACAAGTGGAGCAGTGACTGGGGATACTAGAAGTGGAATTTAAAGGCACAGTTAAAGAGAAATCTGAGCTATCCATTTTCTCACAGCTGGCTAAGAGATGTGACTTTCAGTTTCTATCTGTTGAAGATCCGAGGAGGGAAAGGTTTGCTGCGAATATTTTAGAGTGATCTTCTGTTTTTAAAGATTTCCTTTACACTTAAAAACCTTCCATATTTTTGAGTGTATTCTTTTATAAGACTCCTTCCAGATCATCTCTACCTCCACAATCCAAATTCTTGAACCTCAACTCTTTGCAGTGAGACAAGGCATTGGAAGGTTTTAATTAATTATGAAATGATTATGAGTGCAATTTGATTGCAATACTGATGAACACACAATGGCACCTGCTAAATAAGATGTAGTTCCCACCAAGGAACACCTACTGTATGCATTTAACTCATTAATATTTTGCTGTACCTTTTATAAATAAAAATATACAGATTACAGTTTCAACAAGTTGTTTTTATCTTATTTATTTTTTCTGTGGATGGACACATAAAATGCTCTGAAGCACATGCACAGTATAAATATGCACTTTCTATATGATCAACTGTTACAGCATCCTTGAAGTAGTTTCATTAGTTCATTCTGTACCATAGAAGAAGTGATTTTATTTAATTCATTGTTAATGTAATGTTTTTGAAGTGCTTCAGACTCAGACTTTTCGCCTAAAATACAGACCTGATTCTCATAGTCTGTATGAAAGTATTACTCAGAATCATTTAAAAATACATTTAGGAATAACAGCAAGTAGGTACCATCTAGAAGGACTTGCAAGTGCTTGCATAGTTTCACAAAGCAACTCAGTTTCAGTCACTTACTGTTTTCCTCTGTATCTGCAGACATAATGTTGCTTGTAAATTTGCTGGTTGAAACTCTGGGATTGTGGGCTCAACCAGACACAACTATCATGTTAGAATGTAGGCAATTACAGAAAGGGTTGTTTAATTCAGAACCTTGGTAACTGTGTCTTTCAGCTAATATAGGAATTTAAAACTGATTTTTTGTAGTATACAGCTCTTGGTAGTCCTAATTTTACTTTTCTACAGATTCCAAGTTAATGAAATTAAGGTTTTAAAAATTACACTGGTACCATTACAGGAGTTGAGGTGTATTTACAAGGGCACATGCAAAGCTAAACAGTAACTGGACTAGAAAGGAACATTGTCCTGTACGTTGTTCTGTTCATACTCTAAATTTTGTGGAGATTTCTTAGCTGTGGTGTAGCTGGAGTGGAGTGAGATTAAGAGGCAAAATATGGTTACCCAAAGAACTTTCTGTCTATGCACTGTGTAAAGTTCTTGCAGTAATTCCTATGAAAGTCAGAGATGCAATACCTCAGAAAAAAGACTTAGAGTGCAATTAACAATTCTTCACATTCTTAAGAATTTAGTATTTTACCCCTCAGTATCTTGATCTAATTTACTCATACTAGGCCCCTGAAGTTCTGCAGACATACCTGAGACTCGTTACCAACCTCAGGAACACAAGATGGCAAGGTAACAGGGAAGTGCAGAAGAGAAAACTGGCAGCTATGGAAGCCTTTTGACTTCATCATCAGACTGAAGGGATATCATCATCATCATCATAATCATCATTTTTATTTTATTTATTTTATTTTATTTATTTAAGGGAAGTATTATTTTTGCATATGAAAAACAGTGAAACTTGTTAAAATTTAAAGTATTGTTTGAACAGTGAAAGATTCTTTGGATAATTTGTGATTGTTTGCCCCTTTTTTTATTTGACTGGCCTTACTTTTTTGGTAAAACCAGAGAGGAAAAATTAAGACAGTTTTAGTCTGAGGAAACTGGGTTGCAATAGACTTTTTGATATTGATTAATTTTTTGTTTGCTCTGAAACTTACAAGGTTTACTTGAAATTGCCTTAGTACCTTGCTACTTTATTTCTTCTTATTTCTATGGTGAGAAGGAATGTCTTTCTATAGTTCCTCTTTGGTATTTATTTGCATAGTATTTAAAGTTCAGGGTCCTTTACAATTGCCAGAGCTTGTTTATTTTCCTAATAACACTAAATCCAAAAGTAGACTGAGTAGGGCAGCTCTGAAGGAGGATTATTGTATAGATGGTGGCAGGTTTGCTGTGATCTTTCCTTAACAGACAGATTTCTTGTGTGAGAAATTGATACATCAGCTTCAGACACCAATTAGTCCTCATCCATTACCATTCTGCCACCAGCATATAAATGCAAAGCTTGCAAAGCAGAACTTGTGAAAATGTATGCATGGAAGAAAATTCTGCTGCCTCTTGGGTTACTGATTTCTTGCTTGTTGACAACACTGAAAATGAGAGTAATAACTACCTACTGTATCAGTAAGGTTACTTTTTGGAGGGATTTACTTTGAAGACAAAAAGTGCTGGATGAAGTAACTAAGAGATGCAAAGGTCACAAGGAAAACAAATTTTGAAAAAATTGATTGTATGCTTCAGTAGAGACATTTAGGTTGCAATGTTCGTGAAATGCAGATGATGAAGATTAAAGGATTCAGAAAGAAAAAGCTAAAGCAGAGTTCCAAATGTAATCTTTGCCCTTCCTTTTGCTTTCTCCAGTGGTCATTGAAGAAGGAGATGGGCTTGGAAAAGCATATTCCTTTGAGGTAAATTAGATTACTTACCCTTCTGTTTATTTTAACAAATTATCTCTGCAAGTTAGTAAAATTATTCTTGAATTCAAAGCTACTGTGACAAACATGGTGCTAATCCTTCTCTCCTAAATGAGCAGAATAGCACTAATGAAATTCTGAAAGGAAACTTGGGAAAAGTCAATGGTCTAATCAAACCAAGGAACTAAATGTCTGTCCAGAGTAGGAAGTCTTAAATTGTCTTTTTTTCCCCAGTTTCATAGCTTTTTGACTTTCAGTGGCTAGTCCAGCATTAACATACAAAACATAATTTTCTAACCTTTACGCTTGCAAACACATTTTAAAAGTTATATCTGAAATAACCAGAAAGGGAGCAACCTGTATAAATTAATATAAACTACAAGGGATGAAAATTATAAGGAATCCTAATGGTTTAATTAAGAATCAGTAGCTCTCGGAGGCTGCAGGAGGAAGAGGCTATCTGTGCTGTCCCTGTAGCCACTGCTGTGCAGTCCCTGTAGCCACTGCTGTGCAGTCACTACAGCAGCACCTTCCTATTCTCCCACACTATTCAACACTGAAGGCAGGGTGGCCTTGTGCTGTGTTGTGCCAACCTTGCTATTACTGATAGTGACTGAGGGGTAGACTTGCTCTTTGGTGTCTTCATTCTGAACTGTCTTCCTTTCTAGAAGCTAAGAGCAGTGAAACATGAGTTGCTGTCTTCAGAGCTGAGGTGACCGGATGACAGTTAACAGCCTGGAATATGCAAGAGTTTAAATGTGATGCCTTCTGCTCATAAATTATAAGATATATCTCACAGGAAACAAAAATTAGTTGTTTTTTTAATTGATTTGCAGGGGTTTTGCACTAGTCTTTTCAAGTGTGTGCATTGTTTAAACACCAACCTCATGATTTCCATTACTGGGAGTGGCAATACAGTAACTACTTTTGAAAGAACACTGAGTGTAGGAAGCTGTTACAGCTTCAGAATGGTGGAATTTTCCTCCCCTTACCAACACCGAGTTTTTGGGAGCCAATCCCCAACCCACTCCCACTACTAGCTCTCAAAGTGGCTGTTTGCTTGAGATTCCAGCCGGGAGCCACCGGCGCCTGTGCCCACATCCCTGGGGAGCCACCGCCGCGGCCGAGGCGCGACATCGCCACGTGCTGCCCTAACGGGAATTGCACCCAGGGGTTGCAGAGACTTCATTCCGTTCAAAGGGATTCATTACAAACTGTTTTGTTCAGTTCTTTTTTGGTTTTTTGATTTATGTTTTTTCCTTCCTGGTCCACATAGACATCTTAGTTTTTCCCTAAACCAAGACAGAAGCACAAAGACAAAAACCAGATATTACAGTTTAACATCTGACGTAGTTGTGACAAAAATCACAAGTTGTCCCATGGGAGAAGAGATGGGGAAATGTTGCCTCCTGTCTACTCACTGAGTTGCTGTAGTGATGAGCAAATGGGATGAGTCTGATGAATACATACATCAAGGGGGAATTGGATGAGGTTGATACGGGGAGAGGAATCATCAAAAATACTTCATTATTTATTAAACATCTGGCCTCTGGGTGTAGTCCCATATATATGCATCTTGCTGAACTAATTTTATGTATGAACACCTGGAGATATTTTATCCTTGTGAAGCATGCAAGAACCCATGAATATCTAGATCAGAGCCTCAGTCATTGTTCTGCTTCCTTTGTGCTCTATGTGTTATGCAAGAGTAAATTCCATTTAAAAGGCGAGCTATAACATGTGAATGGCGCTTTATACTATGAGGAAGGGTAAACCAACTACTATCTTTTTTCTTTCTTTCTTTTCTTTTTTTTTTTTTTTAAACGTTGCTGGAGCTGCCTAGATTTTGTGGAGCATTTGTTCATTATTTTTAGCATTTGTGGAATGACTGAGAGCCATCTTCATCCATGCTGAGATGTACCATCCTCCCCAGGTGGTCCCTTTGATTGAAGCTGTTCTCAGCTACTGCTCTGTGGGGCAGATCTGAAGCCTGCACCACATGAGCTCAAACTTGGCACATCTTGCTGGCTGAGGTCGAAGCACACACTTGTGTGTGGTTTGTGTATAATAAATCTGACCCTCCTGGTCTGATGTCTGTGTGCCTTCAGAGTTTCTGGCTCAGGACTGCTGTCTTGCTGCTCTGGTGTTAGGGTATAAAATTCTCCAATGTTCTTGTGGTGTAGGTTCCTCTGGGGTTACGTGCTGATGTGAAGGCAAGCCTTGTTTGATGGGCAGTCTTCTGTTCTTCTAGAGTTTGAGTTCTGACATCAAGTGATGAATTTCTGACATCTTGAGCTGAGGCATGCACTGATAATGATTCACAACTCCTTTAAGGGTTCCACATTTGATGGTAGCATATGTTGCAGGATAGTAAGGAGAGCAGTTTTTGTGTTTCAGAAGGCTAATGTGATGTGATTTTCTCTGTTCAGTGTTTTATGTGGAAATCGCAGTATGTGGTTCATTGGGTAAAACTCAGCAGACTGAGGTCCAGGGAAACTTTATGATATTTACTGATTCAGTATACTCGTTTCTAGCTTGTTCAGTACACTTGTGTCTAGCTTATGGCTAGATAAAAGTCTCTGCAGAATCTCTCAAGTTCAAAAGCTGCCTGGGGTTGCGTGAAGAGACTGGAAGCTGTGAGGTCTCAGAACATTGCTTTATTGATGCCAGGACACAGACCTTTAGTTTCCTAAGCTGTATTGAGAGGCAACCACACATAGAACTTGAGGTTATCGTCTTCTGCATTGATGCCTTAAAGACTGAGGAGAAAAAACTCCAGGCAAATTTAGTAGGAGATAAGATAAGGAGAGCAGACGCTTTAATGAACCTCCAGGCTCCAGGATACATATCCACAGGATCCCCCCAAAGTTCCCAGGTTCCACGATTTGATAATAATGTCTATCCAATCTCATTCTGTTCTTCCTCCTGGGCCTGCCCCGTCTCAGTCCTGGCATGCCTCG
>JAWWEU010000091.1:33566626-33586914 GCA_035583155.1 Acropternis orthonyx
TGTTCTTTGTTAGACTGAGTGTCATACTTGCATGTAACAAGCAATCTTATAGACATATAGGCCCTTCTTCAGGTTCTAATGTAATACAAGATATTGCCTTTCTTGACAAACCTTGTCTGCATTTACCCTTCTACCTTGTATAACAGCTACATCAACACAACTGTTAGTATAATGAATTCATATGCTGTGAACACTGTTCAGAGATACTGGATTTTTAGTTGAAAATTTCAGGTGTTGCTTTTGGAGTTTCTGAGGATACACTCTCAGGCATCTCACCTTTTTTTAATTTTTTTTAATTATTATTATTTTACATTCTGTAATGTAAAAAAAGGCTTCACAATGAAAATGAAAATCAATGTATTTTCAAGATTTTGTTTTAATTTTTAGATTTATACTTTTGGATATTCTCCGGTGCAGATACAGACCTCTGCTGAATGTCAGCAACAGGTTTTTTTTCTTAATGGCTTCTTAATGACTCTATAGAGACAGGGTCTGGCTCCCCAGGTGCCATGTAATTCCAGCACTGGGCATATTCCTAATCCCATTTAAATGTGAAGTAATTTGCTACCTTTTCTCCCAAAGAAAGGCCACCCAGCAGTGTGTGATGTGGTGGGGATGCTCACAAATACAGCAAGAAGGTGAAAACTGCTTATTCAGTGCATTTTCACAGCCTATTTCACACTCTAGCACACTGAGCTACTGCACCAATGTCTACACTGAGGATGGCCATTTCCTGCTTCAAAGCTGTTCCTGCTCATGGATTTGGCCTTCTCATTTCTCTTCATCAACCACTTCCTTATGAAACCTTAATTTCTGTTGCAAGATGTTTCTTCCCTCCCCAAGGAAGCAGTGCAATTAGTAGCTACAGCCTCTTACAGGATTTGAGGTGCTTCCCTTCTGGTTTGGGCATCAGGTTTGCCTGCCTCCCTTGGGACTGGCAGCTACATGGGGCACCCCTCCTCCTCCTCCTTCTTACAGGGCTACTCTTTGACTCTGGTGCTCAAAAAACTGTGCTGCTGACCCTGGTCTTGAGTGAAATGAAACTCTACCATGTAATGAAGTGACAGGCCAGCCCCCATAGGGATGAGGTGTTGCCCCTAGTTCCACCACTCATCAAATTATCAGCACACATCCTGCATACACAAAAGCGGAATTCTGTTAATTTCACTCTCAGAAATTACTTTCTCCATTGAATGTGGCAATATAACTCATGAGGCAGGCAGAGTTCTTCTAGGCACAGCTTACACCCTGCTGGAGTGACTGTCCACATGGTTCCAGCAGTACCTGTAGGTACACCTAAGCTTAGAAGTCAGTATAACATTGGGCTAAGCCCAAGGAGTCTTAGTGCCATATAAGTCCTTTTCCACTTCTGGAGGGACTAGACATTTTAGCATTCATGTAAATAAAGTAATATGAAACATATGTCAGATCTCCACACACACGTGCATGACACAAATGCTCTGAGACTGCTGGGTCATTTATAATGCTATTTGTTTCTTATTACCAAGAAGACACAATATTATTCATATACACACCTTGCATATTCCCTATTATTTTCAGCTGTTGTAAAGTAATAAATATTCTCGTGCACCTGGCCATAGTGGTGATGCAATTCTTATACATCTGTCTTTCTCCCACCTTTTTTTAAAGCTCAGTACTCTTGCATAAAGTTTGGTAAGTGTGACAAATATTTTACTCCAATAGAAGAAAATAGGGATATACTGCTAGGTAAAATACTTTCCTATCAAGTATATGTTGAGCTCTGAGATAACAATATTGAAGAGATAGTTGGACTGCTAATCCTTGGGGTTCATCTGTTTGCTGCTGCTGCTGCTGTAATAATATCTTTGATTTCATAATATGTTGCAGAGACGATATAGCTCTCTTATATTTGTGGCACCATTCATGTTCCTGGCCCTCTGTAAGTCATAAAACTCATACTCCCTCTTAAAGGCTGTCACAACACAGACAGGGAAATTATTTTAAAATAGAATTCTGACAATTCTGACAGCTTGCCCCGGGTACAAAAGTGAGAGTACACTATGGTAACCTCAAGTTATCTTGCTTAAAGTGTGTGGTACTTGTGCTGCTGTCCCCCGGAGAAGTGGGGGGACATCATGCACAGTAACCACGGCAGCACCTATCACATCCAAAATTCAAATAGACACGAGCTGCAAAAGCAGATCTGGTGCAAGTGTACAGGGAAGATGTTGTAGCATGTGGCAGTATTAGGGAGTCTCCACTCACAGCACAGTGCCATGGCATTGCAGGTGGGTTTGTGTGAGATTTTACTCTGCTGGCAGAGCACAGAGCTTCAAATGCCCAGAAAAGGAAATAAGCTCGTGGCTTTTTCAAGTATTTTCCATTGCATTACTCTAAACATGTGTATGATTTGGGGAAGGAAAAAAAAAAAGAATGCCAATGGACCTGCTATTTCACTGCAATCTTATTGAGACAAGATTCTGAATGGTTCTTCCCCCAAATTACAGACAAATGGCATTTATTCCTGAGGTGTGTTTCTATCTGCCTTCCCCCACCCCATCCCCAGCAGTCTGTGTGGTGCACTGACATCAGTTTGTACTTGTGGGAGTTCACTACCACATAGAGAGATATTGTTGCCTTTCAGGATGCAGCTTTTTCTTTTGAGACCATCAGCCTTTGCTATCAAGTCTGAACACTGGAAAAAAGGAGGAAAATAAATCCTACAATGACACAATTTACAAAGCATGAAGCTTTAGGATATTAAATTATATTCAAAATGCTCTTTGCTTTGTTGGGGTCATTCATGTGCTCTGCATTGAACTTGGTTTACTCTACTTAATATGAAGTTTACTGCAGTCAGGTTGAAAAAGAAAATGGAATGAAGCATAAAGGACATATAATCAGGCAAATGTCTCTGATATCAAGAAAGAAGGACAGCACTAAGAAAAATCTGCCCAGTGGAACATGGTAGTTCAGAATACACTTATGCTTGTGGAAGCATAATAGTCTTTTGCTCTCTTTTTAGATATATTTTGGAAGTATAATAAGAGGTTACACGATAATACACCTCGTCAAATAGTGTCCTGGGTGTGTTCTACCACATAGCAGCATTTTAGAAGTGGCATTTAATATCTAACATGAGATGAAAAGTAATTCTTCAGGTTTATGAGTATGGATTATAAAGACCATGAGTGATGGTCTGGCAGAAAGGTCCTGGCAAGGAGGATTACAGTGGATTTCAATAAGAATGGAATGGAATGGAATGGAATGGAATGGAATGGAATGGAATGGAATGGAATGGAATGGAATGGAATGGAATGGAATGGGGATACTTTTGATGTCTGCATATGCTGGTATCTGCTTCTGCCTCCATGTTCCAGATCTAACCTGGCAGCACTAGAAGAATGCTACTATACCCACGATACTGTGCAGATTTAGCTGCTGGATTGTCCCCTGGGGACAAGCCACTGATGAAAGCCCTGCCACAGAGTGTAGCCTCCCTGGAGCAGTGTGATGAGTCAAGATAACATTTGCACACATGATAGTGTGTTTTGATAGTCCATGTCTTCTTCCCTTTTTGCATCTGGTGAAAGATCCTTTATCTCTGAATCACTGGATGCCATGTAGGACAAGACTTCATGTGACCTGGTAGCTGTTAGTTGCTTCTTCTGCCCTGCTATTGGAATGACACTGTGGTAAAGGGAAACTTGAAGACTTTCTTGCTGGCAAATCAGGGGGTTCCTTATAATGTAACTATTAGCCAGAGGAGATACCCTGGTCACAACCGCAGGTTTCCTAAGAACCATCACAACTTTAGTAATAATTATGCTGGCAATTCTTCTTCCTCTTTTTAGATAGGTGAGAGTCATAAGTGGGATTAATTCATGAGGAGGGGTTTGCACTGATAAACCCAGGCCATGTCTTTTATTTTTTCCAGTAGATGAAAGATGAGAAATCTTCTTACAACAGAGCCTAATCTGAGGTGAAATGGGGAACTCAGCTCACTCACTTCATAAAGAAACCTTGAAGAAAATTTTTCCTGTTAAAATTTCTCTAATTTAAAAGTGAATGTAAAGAATTAAACTAAACAATGGCATTCCATATGCAGGGCTCTTCAGTCAATAGTTCCTCTCTAAGATGTTCCAAATCATCCTGACTTCAATAAGATCAGATGCTCAGTCAGTGCAGCAAACAATTTTACTTCTATAGGTTTAACAGCTGTTCAATATACTCTGTTGTGGTGGGTCTGCCTATCTGTGTGCAATTTTTTCACGTTTTTCACAGACTTCCATTATTGCATCTATTAGACAAGACACAAGAAGAGGTCAATTTTTAAAGTAGTTTGTGGCAGGGGCCTTGCCTATACATATGTATATATATATATAAAATTCTTTCTGTTTGGATGTAGACAGGAATCCCACTTCTTAAATCTGTAAATAGTTTCACAGTAAAGTAGCAATCTAAAAGAAGACTATCTGAGCTTCCTGAAGCAGATAATTGTTTTTCAGTCCCATGTGACTGTCAGTGTTATTTATTAATCTAATGAACACTATGATGAATTTTAAAAAAATACAGCCCATTGCTTTTCTTCTCTTAGCTTTAGCATTAAAAAAAAAAAAAAATTCTGATAGTCTCAATCCTGTTCTCCTTCATCTAAGTGTCAATGAATTAAAAATACAGTGGAGATGAAACATATTTCCACTTCATACAGTCTAAGCTCAGCAGCTGCCTTCCTCTCTCCAACTGAAAGGACATGTGCAGTGGATTGGGTACCACAGGCTCTTACTGTCCCTGCCTGCAGTCAGAGGTTCACCGAGCTGCTGCTCTGCATTCATCACTACTACTGTGCTCTGGAAGGATGTGTTCCTGAAAACAAATCTTAGATTTCACTAAAAACCTGTAAGTTCCTAAAATTCACATGGAGGATCAGTTGGTTTTCCAGTCACAGTCAAACCAGGGAGCTGGAAAATCACTGCTGGAGAGAATGGCATTTTGTTTGATGCCACAATGCAGTTTCATTTAGAGATTTCTGTCTCTTGGAAAGTAAAAAGATAAATTTCTAAACAGCGTGTTGTTCAAAATGCAAAAGGCAGGCTGACAAATTTTTGTTTACATTGTCTAGTAGAACTTCAGCTTTTCTCTGTGTGGCTAAAACAACTGGGCGTGTTCAACATGAATTCCAGCTTACTTGTTACAAAGTAAACATTAGCAAAAACTAACTTAACTGAAAATGTGGTTGGTCTCTCTCTCTCTAACTGCACTTATTTCTAGATTTATTTAGATTTAATGTGTTTCAAGGCCTTAGGAATTTATCATTACAATTTGCTTATTCCATCTATATAACTGAGGTAATATAATTCCCCAGGAAAAGAATCCCTAGTTGTTTACAATACTCTGGTCACCCATTTGGAGAATTTTCATATGAGTAGGAATTGCTCTGAGAATTGTAGTGAAGCCGATGATGCCCAGTCTCTGCCTAAAACTCGCAATCTAGAATGGTAAAATCACTATGTGTAGCACCACATTTCTTAGCAAGAAACAGCCACTTTCTGTTCTGGCAGATAGCTGGGGTGAGTGGATTGTATCTCTGATTCCAAGACTCTGAATCCATAACGGAGATATTTGCAATACAGGTCTGTGTTTTGTGATTTATTTGAAATCATGACTCTTCGGGTGTCCTGGAGCTAGTTGGATGATTGGAATGTATCTCTGTTCCACAAAGATTTCAGCAGACTTTCCACCACACTAAAATCTTCAGAATGAGAGCTGACAGGTCATAACTACAATCATATATTCACATGCTTGAGTGGCAATTTGTATATTAATATGATATTGCTTCATCTTGTTCTAAATATTTTAGGACTAAAGTATCCTCATTGTGTGGGAGAGCTGTTCATCATTTATGTCCGTATCTACTGTACTGTTTTGCAGTCACAATTTTCCATGCTAGTTCTAAAACTAGTCATGCGATTTAGATAGTTTGGGCTGTGTATTGTCTCCCAAGTTTGAGAGACACAACAGCTGCAACGGTCTACAAAGTCCACTGGTGGAGCTATACCAAAACACATGCAGAGATACTTTGTTATCCCAAAACACACTTTCTGTAGAGCTCTGTCCCTCCTGTCTGATGTGGGTGGAAGGCAAGAGTTTATTGAACTGTAAACAAATGTTGAGTGTCAGACAACGGTAGAATCATTAAGGCTGGAATAAACCTCTAAGATCATCAAGACCAATCTTCAACTAAATAACATCATGCTCACTAAACCACACAGGCTTCCCACCTTTTTTCTCCTTGAGGACAGATGTTGATAAAGTGTTCATCCTCTTGGCACGACTGAAATGTGTGCCACTGGTGGTACTTAGAGATTTGCTGTTCACTTGAGGCTTGTGAACAGAAACAAGTCCTACTGCTTCTCATGTACTCACTTTGAAATGGACAAAAAATTGCTAATTAGAACATATTCCTAAAGGTAATTTTTCATTATTGACTGTTTCTTCTCCCTCAGGAGAGTATGCTACAGTAGATATGTCTATTTAAAAACCTGGACTAGCCTCTCTTTCTCCCTTTTTCAGGGACAGTCTGATTCTCCAATTAAAATTATACCAGGGATTGGCTGTGCTACGGTTTATTAATGATACACATAGAAGCACATTTTTACTGTACTCAAGTTCAAGCATATGACCATTAAACATATGACTGTCTGCGTGGTGTAATGTGCAGGACAAATGTTTTCAGAGACCCAAAACAAGGTAGCAAAGTTTATAAATGCCCTTAGTCCTTTTTTTAACATTGCATTTGGCAATAGTTCAGTGCTTCAGTGATGCTTTGTGAGACTCAGCATCCATACACAGCAAACACAAAAGAAGAAACTGAGGAAACACAAACTCAAAATGGTCTACTAATAGAGATAGCATCTCTCAATACTTAGGGCTATGTGCAAGGGAGGGATGCAGGGTTATATCTCTTCGGCAGACAGTTTAGTTATGTGTATGATCAGTATGGAGACCATCGAATAGGGAAGTTGATCAATGGTAAAACCAGGCACAAACTATCCATTGTAGGACACATAACAATCTTCAAAACAGCGTGTAGTGACATGACCAAGTGAGATTGTGCCTGCTGATAAATCTCTGTTTTAATAGAAGAGACAAAAGCTTTTATGGTTCACATGGAAAGGAAGGACACTGTTTCCAGTCCTCTTCTGGAAGAAGACTGCTGATGAGGTCCAGTCTAATAGTTCATATCAACTGAAGTCTAGGTGCAGCAGTATTAAGTAATAAGTACCCATTAGCAAGATAATAAATGTTGATATATAATTTGAAGCACCTGAACTAAGACAAAATTAATTTTATTCCCTCTAACTGAGGAAAGGAACCTCTCAAATACTGCTGAAACTGAAGTTCATACTGTGTTACCAGTACCAAGTAGTCAAAAACCCTCTAAAAGAGCTGTTGAGTTGGCATTTAGAAGACCCAGGATGAAACTTTGAGCATCCCTGGCCCTCTTTCAAGGGTGCATTAGGTTTTTGACAAAAGCCAGAGGAAATGGCTTGCTCTTATGCAAACTTTTCACATGATCAGGGTTCATGAGAGTATTTTGGAGAGGGTATGGAAGAGTTTATGCCATTCACCTGGCATTCATAATATGAAACCTCTCTCATAACTCTTTTAAACAGAGCATCTGGGGCACCTCTGTTGGTCACAGCTCACAGAAAGAGAAAATCTAGTAGGAAAGTCTAAAGCCATTTTAGTGCTTTTTAGGTCAAAGTCAACATCTTCACTTCAATCTGGAAAAGCAGCAGGTGAGCCATAGAGATCACAGAGCATTGGTGTCACACGTTGCCATGCTGAGGAGTTGTCAGCAAAAATCCAACTTCAGGATTGCTAGAAAAACAACAGATAGCAAAAGGTTTGTTTTGCTTCATTTCAGCTGAGTTCTGAGGTTACCAGCCTTCACAGAATGACAACAACAATGTACATTTTTATAGTCCAGCAGAGTTCAGAGCCCTGGTAAGAAAGCAAATCACTGCTTGGTCAGCTACACACAAGCACAACAGTTCAAGGGTTCGTGTTTTTTCTCTCTCAGCTAAGCTGTTTTCCCAAGAACATCTTTGTTACTTTTTGCCATAAAACAAAAGGTCAGTTTTGATCTTGCTTCTAGAAATGTTCTTGTTCTGTTTGTTTACATAATCTCCTTCGCCTTCCATCTGATAGAGAGAATGTACTCTGCTGCCTAAAGCCAGCTGCACACAAGATGATGAGAAGAATGACAGCCCCAGAAAAGGGGCTGGGGGAGGGGGACACAGAAGGGAGAAAGAAATAAAGGGAAAATAAGCAGAGTTTTGCCTGTGGTCATTTGCAGGCAGCTTGTGAGATCCTCACATCGCACACATTGCTGGGTTGCCTGTGACGTTTCTGAACACACAAGCTGTTATTTCCTCACAAGTAGTCAGCACTGCTAAACCCTTTCAGGCAACGTGGGTGGGCGCTTTAGAAGACATACTGTCTCATCGTATTCAGGAACTGCCCTCTGTCACTGTTCTCCTGACATGTTGGACGTTTGTTGTTTAAGTAAATAAACTGGCTTGTGTCTCAGGCTAGCTGCGAATGCTGTGTCCTCCCACCACCACCCTTTCCTGGCCACTATGGGGAACAGAGGTGGGGGGGGAGGGGAACGAAAAAGAAAGGGAAAAAAAAACACCAGCCAAAAGCAACAAGAAGATGAAAAAGTTCACAGAGAGCTCAGTGCCACACACTAAGCCCCAAGCTACAAATAATTGGTGACCAAATGGTCATTAGAGGCCCCAACATCCTGTCAGCACTCAGCTTTCTGATGGAAATCCATGGTGGAAGTGATTTTGAAACCATCTTTCCTGTCTCTTTCAGAAAGAAGATTCTGGGAAATGGCTCTGGCAGGATTCTTTGATTTTCTTAATTTCTTCCTATTTCTTCTTTACCTTGCAAGTCAGTGGTCAGCTTCAGCAAAACTGAAGTAATATTTTCTGAAGTCCTATTGTCAGCTTGCCTCCTTCCAAGGCTAGAGAATGTATGTGATATAGAAGGGAGACACAAGATCATGAATCCACACCTGTTTTGGCGAAGATGCACAAGCAAGATTGAAAACAGGCTAAATTTGTGTTTTACTGTATCCCCCCTGCATTTTTTCTATCAGGATGTTAAATTACAACAGGGAAATCAGATGTTTGCTACAATACAGATTGACTCTACAGTTAACAGGAACTTTCCGTATTGGCTGGCACAGCATACAGTTTTTCATATTCTTCTGTTGGTGAATCCATGGGTATTCACATAATCCAAATTCAGACACTTCATTAAGTCATCTGTTGATGTAGCCAGTGAGAAAGAAAACCAAAACCAACCAAACATAAAGAAAACAGATAAAATCAGAATAATTCCGGTAACTTCTCTTTGAAATCACTCTCTGGACCATTTTCTCCCTGTCTCCTGTCTCCCTTTCCCTCTCTCCACTGCCACTCTGCAGTGGATCTACCAAGTGCCAGTAATTGAATAAATTAAATTACTTCTTCACACATTAGTCATTGTGCCTATCTGCTACCTGGCAACAGAGTTCAACACTGAAACACTGCTTCTGGAGAAATTGCTTTCTCATTCATCATGCAAAGAAAGTTTATTAAGGGAAAAGTACTGAAAGGTGACAGATCACAAAGTTTGCGCTCCTTGTTCTGCTTTCCTCCACAAACATGTTCACTTATTTTCAGACTGGATTGATGAACATCAACCACAATAAGAGTTAAGGCATAGATTAACTTCATCACTAGATGTATCCTGCAAATGCAGGATGGTAAATTGAGCATTTTTGTAGGATGCACAGTAAAACTGGCTTCCAGACGTGCTTGATTCAGTGAAGATGTCATGAGTAATGAGTTAGTCAGAGAGATGTGGTGAGTATTCATTGACTTCCCTACCCTCTCACTAGAGTTATTTAATAAATATTCTAAAATAGACACTTTTCACAGGTATCAGCACTTCTCAATTAGATAAGTAGGGCAACAGGGCTAAGCCCACAGGCTGGGAAGTCTCAGCCTCCAAAATGTGACAAGGGAGGCAACACTGAGAACAGACACGTTACTGGAAATCTATGTAAATCCCAGGCCCCTGAAAATCACACTGTGTTTTGTCATACTACTTGCATCTCCAGTTCCCAAAAGCACCAAGACTCAAAATTAAGGGGCAGATTTTAATGTTTGAGTTTCTCCTGATGCAGTGGGGTTTTGCCACCACATGAACTCCATCAGTTAGCATCTGAAACTGGTACAAAAAGAAAAACAACCCGACTCCCAAGTCCCAACCGTGGGAAGTAAGTCTCATTTTTATTCTTCCATTCCAACATCTTTATTTTTGCAGTCCTCAACAGGTGGTCTTTTCACCAAGGAGATGGTTTTCACTTCTACAAATAGGCAATATAAAGGAAAACTGGTCTAATGCCAAAATTAGGGCACACTGTGAGTAAGCACAGTTAACAACAGTTGTGAGTGCTTCATACCATCATATTTAGCAGTTCTTGGGGGTCTGCTTCATCCTTTGCAAAATCCTAGCTGTATGTTTTATTTGGAGAACCAAAGAACATTCTGCATTTTAAAAAGATTTCAGCAAATTTTAGGCAAGCTTTGAAATCGTAGGAAAGAATAGTCTACTGCTTTCAGAGAAATAAATGAGTTTCATGAGATTGCGTTTCTTCTGCCTTCTTCCCTCTAAATCAAGCAAAGCTTAACTTTTCATTTTGACTGGAACAGGCAAACAAACAAACAAATGAAAGAGAAAAAGGGATCCACTAAAGAAAAAAAAATAATTTAATACAGATCTTCAAAACTCTAATAAAAGGCACTAAGAAAATCTTAGCGCTCAAATTCTCTCATGCAGAAAAAATCATCAGGTGATAGGTTAAGCCACTACTGGCATAATTAAAGGAGTGTAAATAAGTGAAGCATACCAAATAATACGGCACGAAGTGCTATAAAACCTTTTGGAATCATAATGGCTACAGTAGTCAGGCTTCCACAGCTGTAGTTACAAATAACTGAGTTCAACGCATTTTGTTCTAGGCTTCAACTGACAGTGAGCCTGGGAATAGCAGGGTGCAGCTGGTCATTCACACCCATTCCTTACACTCTTCAGAGCAGGGAGACACTGCTGTTCCCAGTGGCAACGTCCTTACCATAGAAATGGCAATTGCTCTTGGCCCTTGCTGTGTTGATGGCACAGAGAACTTCCTTTCATGATCAAGCATGGGAACTTCCCTTCTCCACCTGATTTGAAGACTCAGCAAAGGGCAAAAAGCTTTGTCCCTTCTGATAGGCCAGATTTTGCAGCACCTGTCAACTCCTGGCTTTAAGGTGTTGTCAGAGCTATAGAGTGACCTAACTGGTCCCCAGCTTTTAGTGATAGGCAAGACAATGGCTCTATAGCCAGCCTTTCTGTCCTGCCGTGTGAGCCCTGTGTTTTGCTGTGAACAATTTAGAGCAGTGTAAGTCCCATGATGCTATATAGTCCTCCTCCCAGGCAAATCAGACATGAATGACATTGTAATAAACGCAGTAGTGCTAGCTGTCTCATAGACTGTCTAAATGTCATCTTTCTCTTTATTAGAGAAACATATATCTTTTTGTTCATGATTTCTTTTTCAGTAATTATATGTATTTGGGGGTTTTTATCAGGTTCAGCTCTGCTTTGGAAAATGACTTTAAAATGGAAATGTGCTTATTGCATATCTCACAGATTGAAGTCAAATGCGCTGTGTATATCCCTTGGCCTTGAAAAGATACTCTGGTCACAAAGAACCAGGCAGAAACTCTGTTCTCTGTGTGTGTAACTGAACTAACTCAATAGAGATTAATTCAGAAACATAGAGACTGGTAAACTCTGTGTTCGCACAGGCACTTTAAAGGAAAGAGCTGTAATTGAAGTCTGTGATGTGAAGTGGTGATGCTGAATACTAATGAGATACATAATTTAATCATAGTTGCAATTTGGAGCTATTATTCATAGGAATCATACATTTTAAATTAGCTAAAGTCTGACTGACAGTGTAACTATCCTATTTTCCTCATTGTACAATTTCTGGTGAAAAAATCAAACCCAAAGAATGATTATTATGAGAACTATAATAATATTTGAGACTGTGAATTCTCTTTTTGTGATTTGCACCATGCATGCAGAAAAGGCTGGAGTGTTAAGAAACTGTGCTTAAATTGTCATATGCACGCACTAAAGGGATGTCTCTCCTCTTTCCCTCCTGTCCTTGAAACAAAGTTTTACAGAAAAACAAACCAGCATAGAAACTATGCCTGTGAATCCATTTCAACTTAATTAACACTATCCTAGTTAAAAATGCAAACAGGTTCCCAAGAACACAGTTTGGCTGCCCCTCCACACTGTGAATTCAAGTTTGACTCCTTGCTTTGTTCTAACAGAACAAAAAGAGCAAGGAACAATGTGACCCTGACCCTTCTTTACCCCTTTACACACAAATGATTCCTTTTAATATTCAGAGAGCTGTGACATGAAGAGGTCCCATGAGAACAAACACCTGCCATTTCTCTGGACAGCACTTTAACCAGACATTGCCTATCTAGCTTTTGAACAACTTTTACATGCCTGTGGCTGTTTTGTAAAGAAGATGGCAACACTTGTGTTCTCAGGACATAGTCTGTATTTCTATGCAGAAGCACACAGCGCGGAGTTCCTTCCCACCACACTGCATAAACACAGTCGACTCGCAACATCTCAGCAATTTTCTTGCCTGAAGGACCAATGAGACAGGCTTGGAGACAGGGATAGTCTAATAGTCCAGCTGCAAACTTTCGTTGAACATGTTTGTGTTTGGACTAAGATAGGAATCCCCAGTCTCTCCACACACTCTCCCTCTTCCAAGTAAGTCCAGACCCATCACCACGGGAGGGTGTTAGGAAGTTGTGGGCACTGTCTAGACTGAAGGTATATTTTTGTTCCTTAAATGCACAAAATATGTACATTAGTGATAAGACTGGGGGCATTGCTGGAGTAGCCCCAGTGAGAGTAGCAGCAGTAGTGGGCAGTGCAGGAACCAGGTCCCTGTGTCATGTGCACAAACTACAGCAGTGTAGCTTCTGTGTCTGCTCCAGCAGCACTGGAAGCTGGGCTCTGATGATGCTGGAAGCTGGCATGAGACTAACAGGATTTGTTATCTGGTGATTAGAGGATACTCATCCTCCCCAAAAAGGTCCTCAGGGTCCTTCCCTGCATAGCTGTACATAGTACTTGGCTGAATTCTGAAAAGCTCAGTAATAAGCAGAGAAGACCCAAATAACTCACAAAATTATGTTACTCCTGACTGACATATGACAAACTCATTCTTAAAATCCTTCAGTGCTGGAAATTCTCTCTCCTCCCTTCCCCCTCGAAAATCCATACCAGTGCATCACCAACCCCACCATTGCAAAAACTTTCTTAAAATCAGGTTCAATTCTGTCTTGTGATGATTTGTATCCACTTGTGTCCTACCTGGCATGAACGTTGACAGAAGATTATTTAAAAGAAAGGTGTCACACTAGATGGAAACCTTACCTTGCTAAATGCTGTGGCACACAGTCTGCTCTACAACCGTTGCATTCAGGGATCACCAAGATTTTTTCAGCACTCTGAAGTTCAGAGTAAGAGTTGGTTTTATGTTCAGACTTTCTTCCTATAAAGGAACTGTGCTGGTATAATTTTTAATGACAGAAGGCATGCTAAATAGGATCAATGACAAGGGGAAGAAAGGAAAGCCTAAATCAGATAGTACTGGGCTTTGAGCTTGATGTGGTCTGAACAAGACGGTTTCTTCCACGGTTCTCAACCATCTGGTGGAAAACAACAGCCCAGGCTGAGCAGGGCAAGTCAACAGAGGCATGTGAACTGCTGTTAGCTCTGAAAAGCAATGGGAACTAGGAACTGACATATCACCGAGACTTGTGAGGCAAGTTTGACTTTTGACTAAAGTTGCAGGAACACTCCCAGTTCTTTCTGGTAGGCAGCAGCTAAAAAAGCCAAACCAAAGTGTTTATGTCAAAACAGTCTTTGTTGCCTCATATTCTGTCAAAGACACAGGCTACGGGAAATATAGACCAGCTACTCAAAAAAATGCAAGAGTCTGATTCCCACAGGAAGCAGTCATGTCATTGAAGTTAATGGAAGTTTAGTACTAAGCACTGAGCACCACCTGTTAATATTCCTCCCAGCTACAATCTGTGAAAAGGTTTTCACTTTGTTTTCCTACTTGAAACAATAAATTTTTGAGATTTTTCCCATTGCCTTGGTTCCCAGCAAGAAATGCACACTTTTCCAGGTAAGGTAATGCAACAACCATTTATCGCATTGTGTAAGCTGAGCCAGAGCTATTCTTTTCAAGTAAACAAATGCATTTTCAGAATATTTAGACACAGATCACTGATTGCCCTCACATCAGAAACAAGGTCTTGCCCATGGTCTAACATGGAAAGAGATTGCTGCTGTGGCTTGAAGTAACAGCCTCACTGTTTTTCCCACAGTTAAGGAGCAAGTTCCTAGCATCCTTTGGACTAGCTGGGGCTCTGTTTCATCATGACATCTCCGGCCACATCTGTGAGTGAAGGTGATCAAACAACCATCCAACTGCTAAATCTGCAAGCACATAGGAAATGTGAGGGCAAAGCTATTTGCTCAGAGATGGAAGTGACTGCTCTTGACCAACTTCCTTCCATGCAGGCACCTGGAGCCAAATACTTTGTGATGTTTGATGTGCATGTTGCATGTGGCATACTGGTACATTTCCAGTGAGATTGTGTCCCCCTCACAAGGGCATTTCTGCAGAGAATAGTAATTTACACAAATTAAAATATGTTGTTTGTCTATACTTTCTGCTTCAATCAGTTTTTCACTAACAAACATGCCCTCCAGAATATTTTCTGCAAGTCATTACAAACATGCCATCAGTTGTTTACACATTCAAAAGGAATGTAGTTGTTCTTCTAGTCTCTACTCCATTTCTGTTTGTACTTATTATTTTCTGATCCCACGGAAAGTTGAAACCACACAGATGAATGCTTTTGCTTCAATCAATTTCTCCAAGCTTTGATCAGAGACCTGAGAGGAGGAAAAAGGAGTGGCACCACTGGTTGTGTTTTCAGGGTCTGAGATTCTCAGACAGAGGAGATTTCCAGCTACTCAGAGAAGTGCAAAATCACGATGTGCAAAAATACAGCTCCCTCTTTGGTTTCTGACCTGATGTTTGACCATCAAAATGTCATGAAGTGAAGTATAGCCTAGCTGTGAGAGAGGCTAAGTTAAAATCAAGAGTCCCTGTTTTTCATTCTTCATCATTCAAAAAATTTGGATTAAGACTTTTCAAAGCTTTAAACTGAGGTTAAGACCTGACAGTCGTCCTCTCTTTGGAAGGAGGTGGTGCTCTGAGCTGACATTAAGAAGCTTGGGACTTAAAAGACACCAAAGATACTCCTGGCCTGTGTTCTCAAATGTCCACTAAAATATGGATGAATAACATTTTATGTTCTGTGGATAATGGGCAACAGATCCTGAGTGGCAGTAAGAGCAATGTATATATTCCACCAGAAATCTAAAACATGTAAATAGACAGACAGAAATTGTCAGAGGAACATGAGAAACTTGCAAATTAAGAACAAATGCAGGAAGAGGAAGTCCAGAAAAAATACATTGATGTTTTTCACAACCATGGAGGAGAGTAATCCTCTGGTTTAAAAAATATTTGGTACACTAAACATCAGCCAGGTAACAGACTGAGAGATACTTGGCACTGGCTCATGGAAACAGAAACACAAGAAATTTATTTTATTGTGTTTCTTTTTCTTTAAATATTTACTTTCTGTGTTTTGCCAGGATAGTTTTTTATCCCATATGCATAACAAACTACCTTTCCAAAGGCTGACTTGGGAGGCACGCTGAGGGTCACTGATTTGGTTCCAGTAGCTCTTTGCTGGGATTTAAACTTTCAGGGTGGAAAAATAGCTGCACCCAACTTTCCTCCCTAATTTCCAAGCACTCTATGCCCCACCACAGTATTTAGTAGCTTTTTTGGCAAATATTGTAAAGAATAATGACTGAATGGGTTTAGAAAATAGCAGCTGCTTGCTTCTCCTATTTTTCTTGGGCTGGAGCATCTAGAAACCAGATAGGGTTAAGTTCTATGGCTTCATAGAACTGGAGTAGGTACTTATCCTTTTCTCACTTCATTGTAATGCAGTCCCATAGGCAGCTTGGGTGGGGCTCAGCCCCGTGAAATTTCAGAGTGTGGAACAAAATTCAGAAATTGGAAAAGGTACCTTTGCCAGTATGTTCATTTTCAGTGTTGGCACACACTGTAATTTGTCATTTCTGCTCTATGGATTTTCTGTGACATGCAGAAAGACTAGATTGATGACTGCAAGTTTGCAAAGGTGTCATTTGTGGTTCTGGATATGTCAAGAAGCATATGATTTGAAGGCCAAGTGAGGGACGTATAAGAGGTGGCATTGCTACCTATAATATCAGGAATCCATACAAGGTTGTCCTTTGTAGTCCTGAGGCACCATAGCTTCTGTTACGCCTTCACTTTCCTGAAATACTTTGTGCTGGGAGGAATGCACCACTTGGTGTTTGAGGGCCCCCACTTGTTTTTGCCTCCCATCCTGCCCAAAAGGGGAGGTGGAGAGGGATTGTTTTTTTGTCGTTTTACAATCCTTGCATTTCCTTTGAGATTGATCTGTGCTATAACCAGAAAATTAGTTTGAATGTCCTGAGACAAAACTGAGACAGCTTCACACCAGCTAGCTCTGATAGAGCTGACAGAACCGTGTTTAGTGATGCTGAACTGTTTCAGCAGAAAACTGAAGCTACCTGAGACAAGGGGCAGATCCTTAACTGCATTTCCATAGCTTTCCATGGAGCAATGTAAATGTGCTTCTGCGGACTCTGGACCTATCTGCAAAAGCATAAAATTGGAGATATGCTGTGAATGCCTGTGACCATAATGGAATTTAAAGACATTTCTAAAGATTTCTCAGTGTAACAGAGAGGCAAATCTGGGACAAGAGTAGGTGTTGAGAATGGTGAAAGGAGGAACATTGATTCTGATAGTAAAATTATTCCCTACATATTGACCAATCTTTGATTAGTTCCACTGGACTAGTTGGTATTTTTTCACTGCAACAAAAATGTTCTTTGTGTATATAGATTTTTTTTTTCTTTTAGGGAGATTCAACCTGACTTAAATGTAGATATTACTCAATTAGTTGAGCAATAAAATGCTGCTTGTGCTGAGACTGGAAAATAAGCGAATGACAAAAAAACCCACATGAGAACTACATTAATTAATATTAATTCCAGCATTTTTTATCCATCTCATATCTCGCAGAGGGGGAAAAGGTGGATAAGAGAAAGGATTACAAATACATTTAACTCCACAGTGGGGTTTCTTCTTCCATTTTCCATTTCATATGCCTCTCATAAAAATTGCAAGTTAATCCAGTCCTTTCTTCTTTTAAGTTTACAGACAATTCCAGAAGGCATAGCAGAAGTGGTTTAGCTGATTGAAAGCTAACACTGTATTGTTCAGAGCAGGTGGAAATGCTCCCTGGCAACATCCATGAACACTCATTTACCAGCATTTCAATAACTCCACTTTTCTGGCTCATCCTCATTGTGGGTTCTTTCTTTACTTGCAAAGCATGTCTTCCTTCATAAAAAATGCCTGTGGCAGGAAAATCAAAATGACATCACAACATTTTGGATTTAAAATTGCATTTGAGATAATAAAATATTCTGACATTTTTAAAAACATTTTTAGTACAAACAATGAAAAAAGAAAAGCAGGTATGTCTTTATTATTTGTATTTAGCTATTATCTTCATTCTCATCAGGATACACTTCAGGTATGACATGAGAGTATGCCTGTTCTGTGCCAGCCCTTATGCCACTGCAATTTCTAGTTGGCAGGATCTGCTGTCACCCGAGGTGGACACCCCAGCAGTGTGGTGGGGCATGAATTCATGAATTCTCCCAGTCATGAATTCAGAGAAGAGCGAAGTCAGTCCAGTTGCAGATGTGGATTATTGGGCTACTTCCCAAATTCCCATGTTGATTAGTTGGTGAAACTAATTTTCAAGAGATAAACCACTCTTTCTGCAGTTTATAGAGAAATACAAAGAAGTTTGGCATTTCACTGTCTAGGCCCATATACATCACCATGCTAACAAATGCCAAAGTTTTACCATTCACAAGCGGCTTCAGATCTACAATGTGAAAAACACACAGTAGAAAACTATGTTGAAATAAAAAATTGAAATATAAGTTAGAATTTTACACCCTCATGTGGGAGGGAAGGACACAAGAAAATAAATAATTCTAAATTCTGTTTTCTTCTACTCACAACTTATTTTTAGGTATATGCTGAGCATACATTAAAACATTTCCACAGGACTTATTGAATCATTATTTCATACATCTGCGAAAGTTTGGACTGTAAGTCCAAACTAAAACTCCATTTTATTCTGTGTGCAAATGATGCAACTCCTAGTATAAATTGAATGCTATTGTTTTCCTTTGATGGTTGTTGGGCTGTATTCAGACCATATGTAGGGAGCCTACAGCATCCTAAATATAAACCCTATAGACACTGACAAGAGGAAGGATTGAAGAATGTGCCAATAGGCATGAGAAGACTAATCACTGTCAGGAGGAGAAGGAAAAGTTTACAGAACCAGACTGTTTTACTTTTTCCCATAATAAACTGAGTCAGCCTCCCAGGCTGCCATCCATTTTTCCATTTTCCTCAATGAGAAATTGTCTCTGGGGAAAAGGATTTTCCTTAATGCAAATTATAAAAGCCATCAAGAAAATAATCTCACTCTTAGCCATCACTGACAGGCAGTTGCTTTTCTGGGGTCTGCTCCTGCAGTATTTGTAGATGCTGTTTGCATGCTGGTGTTGCCAAACCATCTGCATTCTGATACAGGCAGCTTGTGAATGTCAAGCTAATTAGCCAGGGCTAATGTCTGGTTTCCTGTAGAGGGCTTTTGTGGAGTAATTACCTTCCTCTCGGTCAAACTGCTGTGATTACAGGTCTTTAATTAATCGAGATAAACAGCCTTTGAATTCTTGCAGTGAGACAGCCAATCACTCTAATGGACTTTTATGTTAACCTACAAAATAGAATATTATGACAGGTGATAGAAATGCCTTTTATTTGTATGGGATTTGAACAGTAAGAGCTTTCACTAAAGCCATAAATATTATTAACATCTATTAAAGTCTCTGCCTAGGATTATGAGCAAAGTCATTGTTACATGCTTTTCAGTGTAGGCATTCATATTTAAATAAAGCAGAAAGCAGATTTTTTCAAAGAAGGAAATGCACATGAGTAAGAAGAACAAGAAGAAAATTTTCTTACCCTAATTTCTCGCTTTCTGTCCAGTTTTATTTCTTCTTTTTAAGTAAAAGTCAAATTGTTCTTTGAAGCATAGTATGGAGGTCATTTAAAAATAATAACCTTCCAAAGAGCCAGTGTCTCCTGCTGATGTGTTTTCCTTCCTCTGTGTCCACTTTGCTTCTCACACCTCTCCTTGAAGTTATTTTGATCTACTATGGGAAATCTGGCAAATGTTTCTTCACCTAATTTCACTGTTTCTAAGGTTGATTCTCTGTAGGATTTCCTCCTCAGAAAGTATTATTTGCTCTGTCCTCTTTCCTCCTGCACTTTGGTGAATAAAATGTCCAAAATAACTTCCCATTTTGTGAAAAATAACCCCTTACTTCTAGTATACTGAGGGTCTATTCTGATGAATAAAATGTAATGGAGTGTGAGAGAAAATTAATGGAGGCTTGACCCCCCATTATCTTCTATAGACTTCAGCTTAGCTTTGCAGTGCATGACATGTTTAGGTAACGTATTTCCCTGATTTAAGTAATTACTGTAGTAATACATTACTAGAAACACAAGTAAGTTTAGTTTGGTTTTATGCAACAGATCAAAACCAATATTTGGGAATAATCTTCAGGACAACAACTTCCCAGCACAGTAGAAAAAAATATCCATAATGCTGCTATCACTTAATTGATCTTTTATATGTAAGGAATTGAATTTGCACATTCCTTCTTTTGGGAGGGGAGTTAAGGAGGAGGGGATACGGAGTGATTTTTTCCCTGGTTTGTTTTGATTGAAGTTTCTACTTGCTTGGTGGGTTTTTTTTAGGGTTTTTTGTTACTCACCTTTTTTTTTTTTTTTTTTTTTTTTTTTTTTTTTTTTTTTTTTTTTTTTT